>CM077086.1:59981051-60581051 GCA_039513925.1 Platanthera zijinensis
AATTGAAAGTGCAGGATAAGATCACTCCTAACTCTAGAGGGGGGTGAATAAAGTTATTTAAAATAATTTTCCAAATAAAACTTGTGAGTAGAGAAGGTTTGAATTTACTTAGTGTAAGGTGCTAGAGTAAATAATCAGAGTAAAAAAGGTATTCACAGCACAAAGCAAAACACAAAAAGACAAGCAATCCAGACAACACAAGGAGCTATAGTGGTTCCCCAAATCTGGGTACATCCACTCTTCTATCACCCTTGATAGGAATCCACTCCAAGATGAGTTGATCAGGTGTCTTGAGCACCAGAGAGTTTTTGATCAGGTTCTTACAAACCAACAGAGCTGATTTTGACCAGGTTTCAGCAAAACCAAAAGTAACTTTTGAAGGGAGTTAAAACCCTGTACAGATAGAAAAAGAAAAAAGAGATGATGTTGTCTTCTCTATTCAACAAGCAAAGAGAAGCAGAAGTGAATATGAAGTTGTTGTCAAAGCTCCCCCTGAGATCAAGATGAGGTTCAGGAAGGAGAGCTCTGCACAAGGGTGACAGGTCTTCAAAGATCTGATTTACTCCAGCAAAGGATGATCCAAGAGAGTTGGATGGAGGTGTCTGAAGCAATCAGATTTTCTGTGAGTTAGCTTTTCAACACAATGTCACAGAGAGAAAAGAGATCTGAAGTCTTGTATTGTTGTTCTCTTTTTCTGTTCTGTATATTCTCTGTGTCTCTTTGAATTGAAAGAAAAAGAATTATATACTTGAGTCTTCTTCTTCCTTTACTTTGATAGCCGTTGGAAGACAGCATTAATTGCTTTCCTTAACTGTCCATGCCTCAAAGGAAATGACAGGCAGACATTCCTTAGAAAATTCCTTGAGCCATGCACCAGATATGCTGTAACGGCCAATAAATCTTCAGCATTAATTGTCTGTCAGAAGGAATTTGAATTCCTATCCAAAACTGACGGCGGTCTGAAAAGCGTCGAGCTCACAATAAAACGTCGATCTGAGCACGACACACGTCGGCCAGAGAGTGTTTTCTGTAAGCAGAACTGGGTTCGACGGAACGTCGAGCTGAGGTCGACTCCACGTCGAGCTGAGGTCGACTCTGCGTCGAGCTGAGATCGCTCTGCGTCGAGCAGAGGTCGACTCTGCGTCGAGCTGAGATTGACTCTGCGTCGAGCTGAAGTCGACTATGCGTCGAGCTGAAGACTACTCTAACTAGCCTATGTGACCTTTATAACAACATGGAGGTCACAGCACACAATCCCTATAGAGATATAGTCATCCTGGTCCAAATAGTAATAGGGTGTTCCAACAGTATAGTTTACCCATACTACTCATCTCAAACTTTCTCTTCATAAGTTTTGCAAACTTCCTACAGAGGTTGTCATCATTAGAGCCAAATATTATGTCATCAACATAAATCTGGACTAGGATGATCTTGCCCTTAGATTCCCTTAGGAATAGGGTCTTGTATATCTTACCCCTTGAGAATTTGTTCTCAATGAGGAAGATAGACAATGTCTCATACCATGCTCTAGGGGCTTGCTTGAGCCCATATAGAGCTTTCCTATGTCTCTACATAATTGTAGGAGAGTTAAAATCTACACAACTTAGAGGCTGCTCTACATAGACCTCTTCTTTCAAATATCCATTCAAGAAGGCTGACTTCATATCCATCTAGAGGACTTTGAATCCCTGGAAGGCTGCAAATTCAAAGAACAATCTGATGGCTTCCAACCTTGCAACTGGCGTAAAAGTCCGATCATAATCAATCCTCTCTACCTGTCTGTACCCCTTGGCCACCAGTCTAGCCTTATTCTTTATGATAATGCCATTTTCATCAAGTTTATTTAT
This sequence comes from Platanthera zijinensis, assembly GCA_039513925.1. NCBI lineage: Eukaryota > Viridiplantae > Streptophyta > Magnoliopsida > Asparagales > Orchidaceae > Platanthera > Platanthera zijinensis. The sequence goes on from CM077086.1 coordinate 59,982,899, forward strand.
GAAAATCCACTTGACTCCAATGACATTATGTCCATCTGTTCTGGGAACCAGCTTCCAGACATTGCATCTTTTGAACTGATTCAGTTCTTCTTGCATTGCACCAATCAAGAATTGATCTTGATTTGCCTCTTCAAATTTCTTGGGCTCTTACTGTGACAGGAAGCTGGAGTAAATAGCTGTATTGAAACTCCTGCTTCTGTTATATACACCTTGGCTAGCCACACTTATTATCTGATCTGGAGAATGATCCCTTATATATCTGACTGCTTGGGGCAACTGGACTATTTCTTGCTGAGCACCATTTTCTTCAGCTGGTTGATCTTCATCTCCAGCTAAACTGTCTTGTGCTTACTCTAGAAAACACCTTATCTGTAATCTTCTGGCACAACAGAGTCTTTATTTTTGATGGAGAGCTTTTCCATCATAATTTATGTACCTGCAGAACTAGGCAAAGAGCTTGACAACTCACTATTAATCATGCTTGTCTCATCAAACACTACATGGACAGATTCTTCTACAACTTGATTTGTCAAGTTATAGACTATATATGTCATATTACTATTGTTGTACCCAACAAAGATCCCCTCATGGGATTTTGCAGCAAACTTAGTCACTTTTGACTTGCCATTATTCAAGATGAAACACTTACAACCAAAGATCCTGAAATAGGATATGTTTGGTTTTCTACCCTTCAAGATCTCATAGGGAGTCTTCTTGTGGCCTTTGGTGATAGAAGACCTATTGAGAACATGACATGCTGTGGTAACTGCCTCAACCCAGAAATATTAAGGGAGAGAAGTGTCACTCAATAATGTTCTCCCAGCTTCTATGAGAGTCCTATTTTTCCTCTAACTTAACCCATTTTGCTGGGGTGTTCTTGGAGAGGAGAATTATTGATGAATCCCTTGCTCTTCATAGAAGGTAGTCATGGCAGCAGACTGAAATTCAGTTCCATGGTCACTTCTTATTTTGACCACAGAGCTTGCAAGTTCATTCTGAATCTGCTTGACAAAATTCATGAAGACTTCAAGGGTTTCATCTTTTCTTCTAAGGAAGAACACCCAAACAAACCTGGAATAGTCATCAACCACCACAAGGGTGTAGACCTTCCTACCTAGACTCTGAATAGGAATAGGACCAAACAAGTCCATATGCAGGAGGTACAAACATCTCACTGAGTCCTTGGTCCCAATGCTTGTGAAGGAGGTCATAGTCTGCTTACCCTTTTGGCAAGCAACACAGATACCCTCCTTGGAGCATTTTATTTTGGGACCATTCCTAACTAGCTCATAACTAAAGAGCTGACCAATGGTCTTATAATTCAAATGAACTAGTCTCTTGAGCCATTGAACACAATATGAGTCTTTGTCATTTGCAACTAGGCATATAGGGGAACTACTATCTAAGTTAAAAAAGTTTAAGCAATAAACATTCCCATTCCTAGTGCCTGTTAAGATGATACTCTAGTCACTTAACCTCTTGATGTGACACCTATCCTTGTGGAAGGAAATGTCATAACCAAGGTCACATTATTAGCTTATGATTATGAGGTTGTGTTGCAACCCTTCTACATACGCTACCTTTGTGATGGTGATTATGTCATTTGAGATCTTACTATAACCTCTAGTTATCCCCTTGTTAGAGCCTCCAAAGATGACCTTAGGTCCATTCTTTACTGGAGTAAACTCTTTCAACAGTTCCTTTATTCCAGTCATGTGCATGGAACATCCACTGTCCAAGTACCATTTAGGAGAACTGGTACTTGAACTAACCTGAAAAGCACAATTTATCTCACCTTAGGACCTCAATTTCTATTGGGTCCTAGGTTCATATTAGTCTGAAAACAAGCTTGCCTTTTTGTAGAATTCTTGACAGGTTGGCTACCTCTGGACAATGAAGGATTGTGCCAACAATCTACAACATAGTGACCCACTTTGCCATAACACCAGCACTCATGGACATTATATCTCCTTTTATGTTTAGGGCTAGCATTTGTCTGGAATGCTCCTTCAATAGTGGGTAGATGTGCTGTTGTATGTCTCTGATTCCTTCCAGCAGCTATTTAACTAAAGGTAAGTCTTTCAGATGACTGTTTTGGTCTTTTCTGAGAGCCACCAGCTGCATGTCTCTTTTCAGCTAACATGCATATGATTGCATCAGAAACTGCCATTCCAGCCTTGCCAAAAGACTCACCTTGAGTCATTACTTTTGTTGGATGACTCAGATTTTCTGCAACAGTAATATCCTTGAATTTTATGGCTGAGGCACCAAAAACAAATGGTCCAGGATGGGCCATTTGAATTTATTCATGGGCAGCCTTAAGGGCCCTCACATGGTTGTATCTTCCACCTTGGCTATGACCATATTGGTCCGTACTAGTGGATCTACAATTCTCCTAGTAACCATAACAACTTTCATGGTCATACCTATTAGAAGGCAATAGAACTTTCTGAAAAGAAATTGGATGCAATGAGGCTAGAGGCACAACTAGTGCCTTCCCCTTTCCTTTTGGATTGGGAGGTCTAGCAGATCTCTTAAAACCTAACCCTTTCTTACCCTTTTGGGTAAAGAGGGTGTCAATTAAGGGAAGCACAGTGCTTGACTTAGAAAACTTGGCCGCAAGCAGTTTCTCCCTTAGTAGATCATCTTTAAGTTTCTGGATAAGTTTCTCATTTGATACTCTTACCATAGAATGTAAATCAATGATCCCCTTGAGCTCGGCTGATTGAATAGCCATATCATTGAGATCCTTTTCAATTCTTTGCCCTCACACTTGCTCTTAAGACAGATAAGCTCTTTTGCCTGTCTCTTGGCAAGAAGCTTGCACTTCTTGAATGCTTCAAGAAGTTCTCCATACTTGTCAACTATAGAATTGACATCATCCTCAGACTATGAATCCCCTTCAACTCTTGATGATTGAGCTTCAAACTCTGAACTAGCCTCATGACTTGAAATAAAAGGAAGAGATTTAGGATTTACCTTAGCCTGTCAAGGCTGATCCTGGCAGCTCTCCCCATCTGTTATTGCCATTAATACATGGTATTGAACATCTTCTTCTTCATCTTCATCCATCTCTGAGTCACTTTCTGAATGTGATAAAGGGGTCCTGATTCTTATCCTAGCAGCAGGATATTATTCAGGTTCTTCTTCAGTAACAACCATGAGCCTAATGTAGGCTTCTTCTTCTTCACTGTCTGACCCAGACGAGGAGTCAGACTAGGTATTTTCCTTCTTGGCCACAAGAGACTTCACTTTGTTTCTTCCCCTTGTGGTTCTTCTTCTCTCCTTCCTCTTTCCTCTTTAATGGGCAGTCATCAAATATGTGCCCAGGTTTGCTGCAATAGAAACAAATTATTTTAGAAAAAGTTTGTTTGGTAGAGGTAGGAGCATATCTGTCCTCCTTAGAGCATCTCCTTCTGTGTTGTGAGGAAGAGGAAGGCCTGATATTCTTCCCATGCTCCTTCTTCATGAATTTCTAAAACTACCTGGAGAAGGCAGCAAAGTCCTCATCAGACATATTGTTGTCTGAGGAGCTGGTATTTGAGCTCTCAGAATCTTACTCAGTAATTCTCTTTGGTGGAGAGTTCTTCCTTCTGCTCCTGGTTGGGGCATCAGCTTTGAAGGCCACAGAAATCTCCTTGGCCTATGAAATACTGCTCTTTTCTTCTTCTATTCTTGCATCAAGCTGCATCTCATATGACAACAACTTTCCAAACAGGGTTGGAGGAGGTGTGTTAGCTAACTTGGCCATTTCTCTAATGACACAGATCTTTGTGTCCCAATCCTTTGTGAGGGACCTGAGAAATTTGTCATTTAGCTCATAGGTGCTGAAGACCCTTCCATATGTTCTCAGTTTATTTACTATTCTAAAGAATCTCTCAAAGCACTAAGCAATGCCATCAGACTTTCCTTATCTGAAGGCCTCATACTCCTGGTTGAGTATGGATTTTCTGTCATCCCTCACCTCCTCTGAACCCTCCATGAACACAACTAGGGTGTCCCACATCTCCTTGGGGGTCTTGCAGTGCACCAAATTTTGGAATATTGAATCATCTATTGCACTAGCAATAATGTTTTGAGCTCTCTTGTCTATGTAGGCAAGTAGGAGCTCATCTTTGTTCATTTAATCATAAGATTTAGGTGTCTGGATGTTGGCATCCAAAACAGAGGTCTTCATGGGGATGAAGGGTCCTTCTTTGACTGTGATGTAGATCATAGGGTCAGTAGCTTCCATGAATAGTCTGACGCTTTACTTCTAGAGGGCAAAGCCCTCCTTTCTATAGATTGGTAATTTCATGGCCTCCAGTTCCTTGTAGTTTACACCAGACCCCATTCTTATATCTTATCGCTAACCATGATGGTGTACTCAAATTATTAAATCCCTTTTTGAGAAACCTCCCTCTGATACCACTTGAAAGTTATTACTTAAAGGTTAGCTAGTCACCTAGAGGGGGGGGTGAATAGGTCTTTGAATTACTTAAGCCTTTTTGCTGATTTTAAGTTTAGTGATCTAGAGCTTGTCCTAATTACCTGCAATACAAGAAGGAAACAAGCAACACAGCAAGCACACAAGTATTTATAGTGGTTCCCCAATTGGGTACATCCACTTTCCCTTCCACCTATCCAACTGATTTGTTGGACTAGGCACAAACTCCACCAATATGCTCCTCAGAGCTTATACCTCAGGCCCACAACCTTACACATAGATTCTTTTCAAAATCCAAACTCAGAACCACAAGGGTTCCTACCTCAGAGCCCTGCAATGCTCCTATAGCCCAGTGGTCCACTGACCACCTACCTCAGCCTTATTTCTAAGGCCTATAGCTCAGGCTTCTCAGCCATACAACTTCAGGCACACAACCCTACTCTCAAAGTGCTGCAATACTCCTACAACTCAGTATCTTTCCAGGTACCTACCCCAGTTGTAATTCCCCGAAACTCAAAAGGGTGACGGGTGGAGATTTTAGCCAAATCTGGGATTTGGTAGAGGTGACATGGCCTGGGACACGGGCGTGTCCCAGGGCGTGTCGTGCTCGAGTTCGGCATTGGTCGCGTGGTCGACGATTTTGGAGTCAACAGTCGTCGGGGGGGGGGGGGGGTGAACACGGCCTGGGACACGGGCGTGTCCCAGGGCGTGTCAGCCACTCAAAGCTTTCCACTCAATGATCGTTGAGTGAGGGCGCACAGCCTAAGCCCAGGCGTGTTCGTGTCCGACACAGGCGTGTGGAATTCGACACGGGCGTGTTGAATACCTGTGTCCTGCTCTAGTAATTTCGAGAGTTGGACTAAGACAGCTATATGGCCTGGGACACGAGAGTGTCCCAGGGCATGTCTGGTAGACGGCATGTGACACTGGCGTGTCCCATGGCAGTATCGTGATCTGGTTGTTTTGGACCCGTGTCGTTGGAGGAACACGCCCCGTGATACGGGCGTGTACTAGATGATACGTGCGTGTCAAGCCTGACAAGGGCGTATCGAGTGCCCGTGCTCTTTTTGGGACGCGACGGTTTTGACGAAGAATGAGTGACACGGCCTTGGACACGGGCGCTTTGCAAGCCGTGTTCGGCCCAGATCTTGGATTTAAAGTTCGGATCACAGCCGTACGTTTTCTTATTTTGAGATCCGACAGCTGGGGTTTGTTTCCCCAGGGATATACCCGGGTTTAGGGCTTAGAAAACCTCATTTTTCTTGGATTCACTCTCTTTCTAAGATCTAGAGAGAGGAGAGAGTAAGGAGGAAGAAGAAAGGCTGAATTCGGTCACCGGCGGAGTTTCGGAGCTCCAAATCGCGAGCTGACTTCAGATCTATTGAGGCAAGGAGATTACGGTGCTTTTCATCCGCATAGATTTCCATGGCGCCAAGTAAAAATGCTAGGGTAACGATTTTCATCTTGAGCATGTGAATCTCTTCTTCCTTTGCATGGGAAAACCCTCTCCCGCAAGTATGCGGCGAGTTTGTGGTGTTCCTTAGGGTAGATATGTAAAGTCCCCCTTGTTAGAGTCCGAAATCGTAGTACGAATATAGACATTATGTGTGAAGCCTACCCGGACAAGTTGGTCTGGATCGGTGATATTACATTGCATAGTAGCCGGAGAAGACTCTGTGCCATTGATTATTTTTGGGTTTCTACTAGGTAGATTGCAGCAGGGATCCTTGGGGATTAACCCCAAGGCGCACCCGAAAATCTGGGCGGAAACGCATTTCTGCCATCTTGGTGGATTGGGAGCCAACCATATACATAACTGGGTTATGTGCCTGTGTGATCGAATTTTGTGATCCGGGAGAAGCTTGGCCCGCGCGTATGTCTTAAAGTTACTAGGCGGTGTGAGCAGCAGGAAAGTGGATGCGGACCCGGGCTTTGTGGTTTGGTGTCAGATACCTGAAAAAGGGACTGGCCATTTGCATAGTCATGCGAGTCTTAGGATTAGACCGGAAAGACTAAAAATTCTCATGAGAGTTGCCGTCTAAGGGATGGTGGTGAGACCACGGTTATGACTGGGTTCACCGAGTTAGTGCCCTGAGAGCATGGGGTGTGTGGCCGTGTGAGCCTGCACCTGTGTTATTGTGCTTATTCTCTTTTTTACTTGCTCGACTAACAAGTGTAGGGAAGAAGCTTTGCCGCCCCGAGTTTGGGGGAGGAATCATTATAATTTGGTCAGCTTGGTTGACCGTTGCTTTTGTTTGCCACTGTGCGGTGGATTGTTGCTTGTAGGTGCTGCGGAGCCAAGCGGTAAATAGCGGGCTAAAGCCCAAGTTGCTGAGCCGGCCCTCGAAGGCCAAGTTTTTGAGTGTTTTCTTGTATTCTCATGTGTGACCGGCCTGAGTGCCGAGATTTGGAAGACACTTATATTTGAGAAAACTATTGTAAGGCCATAAGGCCAGTACTTGTGTATTGTACATTCCTGTTGGTTTGAGTAGTGAACATTCATGCTTGTGGCTGAGTTCTTTATTTCTTGCAACTTAATAAATTGCTTCCGCTAGATGCTCTGTGTAGGACGTTGTAATTGGTTGATTGGTTTCATTGAGTAACCCACCGGTCTGACCGTGATATATGGCGTCGGGCCCCGACCGGACCTACTGCTATATGCTATGTGACGGATAAGGATGTTACAATTTGGTATCAGACTACCGGTTTCGGTCAGGATTAAATTAATTCGTGGACGAATTCACTCTAAGGGGTGGTGAGCACATGTGTGTGCGTCATCATTATAACATGAAAAGAACCCATGAATGTCCACTTAGGAATGAAAATACACTTGTTTGAGGAACCTGCGTGTTCCTATAATTGCGTTTTGCAATGTTGTTTGGTCGCTTATCGGTGTTTTGTATGATTATAGGTGACCAGGAGTGGTTCTGGACCGTAAAAACGTCCAGTTTCTGAGTCAAGCAGCGCACCAAATGATGCGCCTGCAACACCTCCTTCAGCTAAGACCATTCGATTGGTAGCGGAGGCTATGTTTGCGATGATCAATGCGCAGCCTGTGAGGCAAGTGCAATAGCCTGCTCCTGCTGTGGAGCAAGTACCACTCCAAGCGACACGGCCAAGGAGAGTGGAACAGGTAGTAGTGGGGCCAGTGTTGCCTAGGAGAGCAACGGAGAAGCAGCTTAAGCACATGATGGGCTTCAATCCTCCTATGTTCTCGGGGACGGGAACCCCAAATGAAGTAGAGGATTGACTCTCTAGAATTAAGAGAGTGCTGATAGCTACTGAGAATAAAGAGTGGCAGAAGACCACAATTTGATGGCGTGCCCCTCCTCCACCATTTGAAGACGATGCTGACGATGCTGATGATGATCCGGTTGATAAGGCAATACAACTCAAGGACGTGAGGCGGCACGATGACACTAACGGAAGGCTACGCTACAACTTCCGCCCGCTGCGTGCTACATCCACTGCAAAGAATTAGCCTTATTTATTTAATTTTCTTGAACTCTATTTTATATTTGGAATATAAAATTATCCTATGTTTAAGTGATAATTTTATATTCATTGCATGTTTTGTTATTTTTAATTTTGAACAATTTTAATGTTGGTGTGCATTTAGCCATTTGGATGAATGAGATTACATCTCAATCATGAATGGTTAAGGCTTGTTTGTAACTCCTATATAAGGAGGCTTCCATATGAGATAATTAGACAAGAGTTAAAACCTAATTTCTCCTTGAGAATTTCGACCAAGAGGAGACCTCTCCAAGCCGCCGCCCCCCCTTGCTTGTGGTGTGAAGCCGCCGCCCCCCTTGCTCCCTCCATCTGCTCGGTGCGACTCCGGCGCGGCTTCCTTCGGTGCGACTCCTTAGAAGAAGGTTGCAAACCCTTCGGTGTGACACCGGTGGATCCGTGGAGAGAGTGATTCTCCAACAGTTATCTTGTGTGAAAAGCTTTCCTGTTGGGTAATCTCTTCCCTCTCCCTTGTGTGATTCTCTTCTTTAGTTGTGGTGGTTTCACACTCATTTTCTCTGGAAAATTAATTTAATCGTTGCAAGTTTTGAATCGAAATCGCCATTGCTAGGATTTTTAATTCCGGATCGGGTGGATCCTATTTGCCTTAGCGGATCTTGGCCTATAGCCTTGGTCATGCTCTCAAAAGGAGTGACAACCTTTGTGTTTTTCTTGGGGAATATTCCGACTAAAATTTCCGATCGTTGTTTTCGAGTCGACCATTCTTCCTTTGTTATTTGTGCTGCGTTCTTGCGACGAGAAACTATTGTGGGAGATAGGTGTTGTGTAGGTACGGTAGATCTATGATGTGTAGTGCGTAGATAGAGCATTAGCTTTGTGGAGATCTCTGATTCCGGACGCCCCCTACGCCTTCGAATGCCCAACGAAAACTAAAGCCATAGCCTTGTTAGAGTCGACGACCGATCTTGCGGATTACGTTTATGAGGCTGCTGAGGAGAGCGACCCAGAAGGGGTCCCAAGTGACTTAGAGGACGATCACCCCCTTATGGTGATGCGTTGTATCTTGACCACTCCTCGTCCATTAGATGATTGGAAGAGGACGAACATATTTTCTCTGATTTTTAAGAGTGGCGAGAAGCTTTGCAAGCTGATTGTTGATATTGGTAGCTGTGTGAATGTTGTATCTGAGAACGCCGTTGCACGTATGTCCTTGACCACGGAACCACAGCCGACCCCATAAAAGGTCGCTTGGATCAACAAGATCTCCGTACCCATTACCAAGCGATGCCTGGTCCCACTCTCATTCAAATCCTACATTGATGAGGTGTGGTGTGATGTCCTTCCGATGGACGCTTGTCATGTGTTGTTAGGCCGCCCTTGGCTATACGACCGTGATGTTACACATTTTGGTAGAGCCAACACTTATGAATTCAAATTCAATGGCAAAACCATCACTTTGAGGCCGACCATCCCAAAGGAGCCCGTAGTCTTGGCTAAGGACACCACTATTCCGGTAGAACGGAAAACGTTAAATCTAGTTGGTAGGAAAGAGTTTGAGAGAGATCCGTTCTTTGATGGAATTATGTATGTGCTAGTCCTCCTAAGTGCGAAGCCCGATTCTAGCATTTTGGATGAGTTACCTAGTGAGTTATGGGTACTATTGGAGGAGTATAGGGACGTGTACCCGGATGAGTTGCCGCCCATGATACCCCCGCTTAGGAATATACAACATGCAATAGATTTCATCCCGGGGTCTTCCTTGCCAAATCAGCCCCATTATCGACTCCACCCCGTAGCTCACCTGGAGTTGCAGTCCCAGATAGAGGGTTTGCTAGAGAAAGGTTTTATTAGGACTAGTATAAGTCCATGTGCTGTACCAGCCCTAGTTGCCCCCAAGAAGGATGGTACATGGAGGATGTGCGTTGATAGCCGGGCTATCAACAAAATCACCATCAAGTATAGGTTCCCCATTCCCCGCCTAGATGATTTGTTGGATGTCTTGTCTGGAGCCACCGTATTCTCCAAATTAGATCTTCGGAGTGGCTATCACCAGATTAGGATACGAGAGGGCGACGAGTGGAAGACGACATTTAAGTCGAAGGATGGTCTGTACGAATGGCTTGTGATTCCCTTTGGGTTATCCAATGCCCCTAGTACCTTCTCCCGGATGATGACACATGTCTTTCAGCCATTCATGGGGAAGTTCGTTGTCGTCTACTTTGACGATATTCTGATTTATAGCACCTCTACTACCGAGCACATTTCCCACATGAGAGTGATCCTTTCCACCCTGCAGAAGGAGACTTTATTTCTCAATCTTAAGAAATGCACTTTCTATGCCTCGGAGGTAGAGTTCTTAGGCTATATAGTCGGCTCTAAGGTTATTCGAGTTGATCCGGGCAAGGTTCAGGTCATTAAGGACTTGCCCGTGCAAACCACCCTACGTGAGGTGCGTAGTTTCCATGGGTTAGACACGTTTTATCATCGTTTCATACGAGACTTAAGTAGTATTATGGCACCTATCACAGACTGTATGAAGAAGGGAGAGTTTACGTGGACGAAGTCCGCCACCTATGCTTTTGAACGAATAAAGGAGTTTATGACTGAGGCACCTATCTTATATCTACCTGACTTTGCTAAAGTCTTTGAGCTTATATGTGATGCGTCTGGGGTAGGGATTGGAGGTGTCTTGAGCCAGTAGGGCCATCCCGTTAGTTATTTTAGCGAGAAGTTGTCCGACCCTAAACTGAACTATTCAAATTACGATAGGGAATTTTATGCTGTAGTCCGATGTCTACACCATTGGAGGCACTATCTCCTCTCCAAGGAGTTTGTGATCCTCTCCGATCATGAGGCTTTACGTTTCATCAACGGCCAACATAAGATCAGCCCACGACACGCTAAGTGGGTAGCTTTTTTACAAGGTTACACGTTTAATCTCAAGCACCTTAAGGGAGCTGATAATCGAGTCACGGATGCCCTTAGTCGTCTTACTATTTTCCTCACCTCTATGGAAGTACATGTTGTAGGCTTTGAGCGGGTTAAGGATTAGTACGCCACGTGACCTGACTTCCAGGACTTCTATTTATCTTCCAAGGATAGCTCCCCCACGATGATATCTGCATCGTCATCAATGACGGTTACCTGTTTAGGAACGGGAGGCTATGTATTCCACAGTCATCGTTACGACTAAATATCATATGGGAGTTGCATAGCGGAGGGTTGAGTGGCCACTTCGGTAGAGATAAGACCATTACGTTAGTCGAGGACAAATTTTATTGGCCAAAACTTAAGGTTATGGTGGGACAGGTAGTGAGTAGCTGCCGCACTTGTCAGGTGTCTAAGGGTAGTAAAACCAACATAGGATTATATACACCCTTGCCTATTCCCTCCATACCTTGGGTAGACGTTAGTATGGATTTTGTATTAGGCCTCCCCATTGCCCTACGCCGTCACGACTCAGTTTTTGTAGTTGTGGATAGGTTTTCAAAGATGACTTATTTCATCCCGTGCAGTAGGACAAACGATGCGTCTCATGTCGCTAAACTATATTTTAAAGAAGTCGTTAGTCACCATGGAGTGCCAAAAACCATAGTATCAGATAGGTACGTAAATTTCACTAGTTATTTTTGGAAAACTCTTTGGATATTAATGGGAACAAAATTATTGTTTTCCTCCGCCTATCATCCCCAAACTGATAGGCAGACGAAAGTGGTTAATCAGAGCTTAGGAAATTTGTTACGATGCCTTATGAGTGATCACAAGATCACTTGAGATCTTCTCCTTCCCCATGCCCAATTAGCCTACAATAATTCCAAGAATAGGTCTACAGGTCTGTCTCCGAATGAGATTGTCCATGGGTATAAGGCTCCTGTGCCTCTTGACTTGGTGCTGTTGCCCCCAACGTACAAGGCAAGTCAGTTTGCACAATCCTTCGCCCAACACATCCATGATTTACACGCACGTATACGGGCCACCTTTACTACGCAATACGACTCTTATCAAGAGCACGCTAATTTTCATAGGAGAGTATCAAACTTCAAAATTGGCAATCTAGTTTTAGTCCGTTTGGTTCCCGAACGCTTGCCAACTAGCACCGTTAAAAAGTTAGCACCAAAGAGCGCTGACCCTTTTCGGATTGTTAAGAAGTTAGGTGACAACGCTTTCGTTTTGGACTTGCCTGCTGATTGGGGTATCTCCCCCATTTTTAACGTTTCGGATTTAACGATGTTTGTGTCACCACCACAAGAGTTGATTTCTTTGTCGTCTTATTCTCCCACTCTAAAATCTCATGGGTTGGGGAGTGGTAGTACGGATGATCTCTCTCTTTCGGTCCCCACAGGTATATCATCGGATTGTAAGTTGCCTTCCTTCCTGCCTACTGCTAATATGTTCCCCAGGTTTCCACGGACGTTTTCCACTCCAGAGATGATACTTGCTGCTGAGCCTGTTACCACTGCTGATGGCGACACCCACCGCTTTCTAATCCGTTGGCGTGATCGCCCCCCTTCGGATGACTCTTGGGTACTCGAGATGGAGCTGCAAAGTTCGGATGCCGCTCTCCTTCACCGCTATCGCTTGGACTACGCAACGGAGATGCATGCATTTGAGCGGGGGAGGATTGATGGCGTGCCCCCTCCTCCACCATTTGAAGACGATGCTGACGATGCTGATGATGATCCGGTTGATAAGGCAATACAACTCAAGGACGTGAGGCGGCACGATGACGCTAACGGAAGGCTACGCTACAACTTCCGCCCGCTGCGTGCTACATCCACTGCAAAGAATTAGCCTTATTTATTTCATATTCTTGAACTCTATTTTATATTTGGAATATAATATTATCCTATGTTTAAGTGATAATTTTATATTCATTGCATGTTTTGTTATTTTTAATTTTGAACAATTTTAATGTTGGTGTGCATTTAGCCATTCGGATGGATGAGATTACATCTCCATCATGAATGGTTAAGGCTTGTTTGTAACTCCTATATAAGGATGCTTCCTTATGAGATAATTAGACAAGAGTTAAAACCTAATTTCTCCTTGATAATTTCGGCCAAGAGGAGACCTCTCCAAGCCGCCGCCCCCCTTGCTTGTGGTGTGAAGCCGCCGCCCCCTTGCTCCCTCCATCCGTTCGGTGTGACTCCGGCGCGGCTTACTTCGGTGCGACTCCTTGGAAGAAAGTTACAAACCCTTCGGTGTGACGCCGGTGGATCCGTGGAGAGAGTGATTCTCCCACAGTTATCTTGTATGAAAATCTTTCCGGTTGGGTAATCTCTTCCCTCTCCCTTGTGTGATTCTCTTCTTTAGTTGTGGTGGTTTCGCACTCGTTTTCTTCGGAAAATTAATTTAATCGCTGCAAGTTTTGAATCAAAATCGCCGTTGCTAGGCTTTTTAATTCCGGATCGGGTGGATCCTATTTGCCTGAGCGGATCTTGGCCTATAGCCTTGGTCTTGCTCTCAAAAGGAGTGGCAACCTTTGTGTTTTTCTTGGGGAATATTCCGACTCAAATTTTCGATCGTTGTTTTTGAGTCGACCATTCTTCCTTTGTTTTTTTGCTGCGTTCTTGCGATGAGAAACTATTGTGGGCGATAGGTGTTGTGTAGATGAGGTGGATCTACGACGTGTAGTGCGTAGATAGAGCGTTAGCTTTGTGGAGATCTCCTATTCCGGATGCCCCTTACATCACAATTGCCACGTTCTTACTGGATGGTGACGCAAGGCTATGGTGGGAAGGCTTGTAGCTACACCATCTGAGGGGTAGGCAGTTGACGGATGTCTCGATGGACGAATTTTCGAGACTGTTCTTAGCTTGCTACCACCCCTAAGCTCAAAGGATTGTAATGGAAAATGAGTTCCAGAAGCTAGTGCAAGGTGAAAGCAGTGTGGATGACTATCTCCACGAGTTTACTCGTCTAGGTCGGTATGCAAGCGCTACCTTTGTTGATGAGGATCGCAAGACAAGCCGATTCTATGAAGGTCTAAGGGATGACTTGAGATTTCTACTATCGGGGCCGATTACGCAGGGTTTTCTGACCTTTGTCAACACGGCCCGGTCTTTAGAAAAAGACATGAAGAATGTTTAGGCAAATAAGGACTCTAGTGGTAGGAAGTCAGAGTTCAAGGTGTCGAGTTCAAAGTCTGGTTTTCGAAGGTGGAATAAGAAGGCTCGGACGTCAGGTCCAGCCCCTTCTTCGGGTGCCTCGGGGGAAACTACCAACCGAACCCCGAGCGCTTGTTTTACTTATGGGAAGACAGGACATTTCTCCCGTGACTGTTGGAGCGGACGTCCTAAGTCCGAGAGGAAGCAGGGAGCAACCTACGAAGAAAAGGGCAAGGCGGTGGAGTCAACCGTGTCCCACTTTGCTCCGACTCAACCGAGAGTCTATAATCTGGGCCAGCAGGAGGCCATCAAGCAAGCGGATGTGGTGATAGGTATGGTTTGATTTATAGCAAGTTAGCTTTAAATACTGTTACATAGTGCTTGTTAGCTTATTACTGTTTATATAGGCTTTGTTTTGATTTGCGATAGTCCGGCACGAGCACTATTCGATATGGGAGCTTCACACTCCTTTTTGTCCGAAAGTTTCATAATGCGCATCGGAGTCCCTTCTTCGATGGCGATTGACAAATTGGATGTGCTGCTGCTGAATGGGTGTTCGATGCGCGCGGACAGAGTATGTGCCGTAAAGGTTCATATTGGAAGCCAAGAGTTCGACTTGCTAGCGTCGTTGCTGCTGCTAGTAGAGTTCGACGTCATCTTCAGTATGGATTGGCTTTCAGAGCAAAAGGCTTTTATTGATTGCAACTGTAAAAAGGTCAAGCTGGGTGTTGGGCAGGAGACAACGTTTGCGGGATTGAAGGGGTCGAGCAAGATGCTAATGTCTGCTCTTCAGGTGGTGAAGGCGGTTCATGCTGGAGCAGAGATGTTCTTCACATTAGTGGAGGCTCTAAATCCTAAGTCCACTTTGGATGGCATCCCAGTTGTATGCGAGTACCCCGACGTGTTCCCGGACTATCTTCCCGGAGCCCCACCGCAGCGAGAGATCAATTTCACCATCGAGCTAGTGCCAGGTGCTAAACCTGTGTCGTGCTCTCCTTATAGGTTGGCGCCTAAGGAGATGGCGGAGTTAAAGGTTCAACTAGAAGAGTTGATGGAGCAAGGGTATGTGCGTCCAAGCTCGTCGCCTTGGAGCGCACCGGTCCTCTTTGTTAAGAAGAAGGACGGGAGCTTACGGCTGTGTATCGACTACAGAGAGTTAAACAAGCTAACAAAAAAGAACAAATACCCAATCCCAAGGATTGATGATCTTTTTGATCAGTTAGTCGGGTCGTCGGTATATTCAAAGTTAGATCTGAAGTCCGGTTATTATCATCTAAGGATAAGGGAGAGTGATATCCCGAAGACAACGTTCAGCACAAGGTATGGGCATTTCGAGTTCACGATCATGCCATTTGGGCTGACCAATGCACCATCGGTGTTCATGGATCTGATGAACATGACGTTCAGAGAGTACCTAGACCATTTTGTGATCGTCTTCATTGACAACATATTGGTGTACTCGTAGTACGAGGAAGATAACTTCAAGCATCTGTATCTGGTGTTGGAGACGCTGAGGAGGAATGAACTATACGCAAAGTTCTACAAGTGTGAGTTTTGGTTATCCTCAGTGGCGTTCCTTGGGCATATAGTAAGTGGAGAAGGGATAGCGGTAGATCCGGCAAAGATTGTTGCGATACGAGAGTGGCCTGTGTTGTCTTCGGTAGCGGAAGTCCGGAGTTTCCTTTGGCTTGCCAGCTATTACAGGCACTTCGTAGAGAACTTCTCGCGGATAGCGCTACCTCTCACGAATTTGACAAGGAAGGATCAGAAGTTTGTATGGTCGCAGGAGTGTGTGCAAGAATTTGAGGAGTTGAAGAGTCGGTTGACCTCGGCTCCAGTGCTAAGTTCATGAAGTGGGACCGAGGGCTTCGAGATTTATAGTGATTCCCCAGGTAGTGGTTTGGGATGCGTGCTATTTCAGCATGGAAGTGTTATTGCGTATGGATCGCATCAACTGAAAGTGCACAAATGGAATTATCCGGTCCATGACTTGGAGTTGGCGGCCGTGATTTTCGCTCTTAAGCTAAGGAGACATTATTTGTACGACGTAAAGGTCGATATTTATACCGACCATAAGAGCCCGGAGTACCTGTTGGATCAGAAGGATCTTAACATAAGGCAGCGGAGATGGATGGAGTTCCTGGGGGACTATACATTCAAGATTCATTATGTAACCGGGAAAGGCAATGCATTTGCGGATGCGTTAAGTCGTAGGGCTCCCGCCCAAGCCAACTGGTTATCGGTTCATGATGAGAGACTAATTCGGGAGTTGGAGGCGCTAGAGATCTGTTGTGTTGACAGGCAGACTAGCGCTGAAGCATTATTGAACTGGACGAAAGTTCAGTATGACCTGACAGATCGGATTCGGCATGCTATGGAATTGGATAGTAGCATGAAGGAGCTCATGGATGCAATATTGGATGGGTCAAATTCCCAGTTTTCAATAGAAGATGGGCTACTAAGGAAGGACAATCGTTTGTGCGTCCCAAACGTGGGAAATCTTCGGGCATAGTTGATGTACGAGGCTCATCATATCAAGTACTCAATCCACCCAGGGAGCACGAAGATGTACCGGGATATAAAGAAGTTATTCTGGTGGCCAGGGCTCAAGAAGGATGTGGCACTGTTTGTGGCTAAATGTAAAACGTGTGCCTTAGTAAAGGCGGAGTGCCAAAAGCCAGGGGGATTCTTGAAATCCTTGCCTATTTCGGAATGGAAGTTCAATGACATTTCGATGGACTTTGTGCATGGCTTGCCAAAGTCGCAAAAGGGAAACGACGCCATCTGGGTGATCGTAGATCGGTTAACAAAGGTGTCGCACTATATTCCACATAGAAAGGATGATTCTTTGGAGAAACTGGCAAAGTTATATGCGGATAATATAGTCAGACTACACGGTGTGCCCGCAGCATCGTGAGTGATCGAGATATGCGTTTTTCGTCCAATGATTGGAGGTTGGTGCAACAGATGCTCAGAACTAAGTTGAAGTTCAGCACAGCCTTCCATCCGCAGACGGATGGGCAGACCGAGAGGATCAACAGAACCATGAAGGACATGCTCCACATGTGTGTTCTAGACTTCGGAAAGCATTGGGAGGACCACCTGTATCTGGTGGAATTTGCGTACAACAATAGCTATTAGACGAGTATACAAATGGCGCCCTTCGAGGCCCTATATGGCAGAAAGTGTCGCACACCGTTGTCGTGGCTAGAAATGGGTGAGGCAAGGTTGTACAAAAGCAAGAGGTGGAAAGTGCTACTTAAGTGGTATGAATCATTTCGAGAGCGTTTGCTGATCGCTCAGGATAGACAAGCTAAATACTACAATGACAAGCACCAGAACGTGGAGTTCGCGGTTGGCGATTGGGTGTATTTGAAGATAAAGCCGTTCAAGGGTGTGCCACGGGTACGATGCTTGAAGAAGCTGAGCCCGAGATACCTTGGATCGTTTGAGATTTTAGAGCGGATCGGTGAAGCGGCTTACCGTTTGAAGCTATCGGTGGAGTTGAGTTGTCTACACGACATATTCCACATATCAGTGTTGCGGAAGGCGGTGCAAGAGCCTTCGCAAGTGATCGCAGCTGATCAAGTACCGGTGGACGAAGGGCTGACAACTAAGGTCAAGCCCGTTTGTATTGAGGACTCTGAAGTCAAGCGGCTTCGTAACAAGGAGATCAGAATGGTCAAGGTCCGTTGAGACAATTGCGGTCGTGAGAAGCTCTCATGGGAACGGGAGCAGACCATGCTTGACGAGTACCCAGAGTTATTTCACTCAGATACCGCTTTTGGTTTCTATTTTCTTTTCCTTTGGAAATTTTGTGGACGAAATTCTTTTAAGAGGGAGAGAGTTGTAATGCCCCGAAACTCAAAAGGGTGACGGGTGGCGATTTGAGCCAAATCTGGGATTTGGTAGAGGTGACACGGCCTGGGACACGGGCATGTCGTGCTCGGGTTCGGTGTTGGTCGTGTGGTCGACGATTTTGGAGTCAACGGTCGTCGGGGGGGGGGGGGTGAACATGTCCTGGGACACGGGCGTGTCCCATGGCGTTTCAGCCACTCAAAGCTTTCCACTAAATGATCGTTGAGTGAGGGCGCACAGCCTGAGCCCAGGCATGTTCAGGTCTGACACAGGCATGTGGAATTCGACACGGCGTGTCTAATACCCGTGTCCTGCTCTGGTCGTTTGGTGAGTTATGCTAAGGCAGCTACACAGCCTGGGACATAGGCGTGTCCTAGGGCGTGTCTGGTACACGGGCGTGTCCCATGGCTGTGTCGTGCTCTGGTTGTTTTGGACCTGTGTCGTTAGAGGAACACGCCCAGTGACACGGGCGTGTACTGGATGACACGGGTGTGTCAAGCCTGACACGGGCGTGTCAAGTGCCCGTGTTCTTTTTGGGACGCGACGGTTTTGACGGAGAATGAGTGGCATAACCTTGGACACGGGCGTATTACAAGCCGTGTTCGGCCTAGATCTTGGATTTCAAGTCCGGATCTCAGCTGTCCGTTTCCTTATTTTGAGATCCGACGGCTGGGGGTTGTTTCCCCAGGGATATACCTGGGTTTAGGGTTTAGAAAACCTCATTTGTCTTGGATTCACTCTCTTTCTAAGATCTAGAGAGAGGAGAGAGCAAGGAGGAAGAAGGAAGGCTGGATCCGGTCACCAGCAGAGTTTCAGAGCTCCAAATCGCGAGACGACTTCGGATCTACGGAGGCAAGGAGATTGCAGTGCTTTTCATCCGCATAGATTTCCATGGCGCCAAGGAAAAATACTATGGTAACGATTTTCATCTTGAGCATGTGAAGCTCTTCTTCCTTTGCATGAGAAAACCCTCTCCCACGAGTATGCGGCGAGTTTGCAGTGTTCCTTGGGGTAGAAATGTAAAGTCCCCCTTGTTAAAGTCCGGAATCATAGTACGGACATAAGCATGATGTGTGAAGCTTACCCGGACAAGTTTGTCTGGATCGGTGATGTTGCATTGCATAGTGTGCCATTGATTGTTTTCGGGTTTCTATGGGGTAGATTGCAGCAGGGATCCTTGGGGATTAACCCCAAGGCGTACCCAGAAATTTGGGCGGAAACACATTTCTGCCATCTTGGTGGCCTGGGAGCCAACCATGTACATAACTGGGTTATGTGCTTTTGTGATCGAATTTTGGGATTTGGGAGAAGCTTGGCCCGCGCGTACGTCATAAAGTTACTAGGCGGTGTGAGCAACGGGCAAGTGGATGCGGACCTTGGCTATGTGGTTTGGTGTCAGATACATGAAAAAGGGACTGGCCATTGGCATGGTCGTGCGAGTCTTAGGCTTAGATCGGAAAGACTAAAAATGCTCACGAGATTTACCATCCAAGGGATGGTGGTGAGACCACGGTTATGATCAGGTTCACCGAGTTAGTGCCTTGAGAGCATGGGGTGTGTGGCCGTGTGAGCCTGCACCTGTGTTGTTGTGCTTATTATCTATTTTACTTGCTAGGCTAATAAGTGCAGGGAAGAAGCTTTGGCGCCTCGAGTTTGGTGGCGGAATCGTTATAATATGGTCAGCATGGCTGACCGTTGCTTTTGTTTTCCACCGTGCGGTGGATTGTTTCTTGCAGGTGCCGCGGAGCCGAGCGGTAAATAGTGGGCTAAAGCCCAAGTTGCTAAGTCGGCCATCGAAGGCCTAGTTTTTGAGTGTTTTCTTGTATTCTCATGTGTGACCGACCTGCATGCTGAGGTTAGGAAGACACTTATATTTGATAAAACTATTGTAAGGCCATAAGGCCAGTATTCTTGTATTGTACATTCCTGTTAGTTTGAGTAGTGGACATTCATTCTTGTGGCTGGTGTTAGGTACATTGGAAAATGTGTACTTGATTTGGAGAAGCCTCACTTAGCTCAATGATATACATCAAGGTGTATTTGATGTTATTTTGAGTTTATATATGCAGGTTAATTATTGGCTAATATGCAGAGAAACATTTCTAAGTCCATGTGTCGACACTTAAGAAAGCCTGTGTTGACACTTGGGGAAGCAGTGTCGACGCCAGAAGAAACTGTGTCGACACTCATAAGATTATAGTCGACATCAAATGTGTCGACACCGGGAGGCAGTGTCGACACACAGAAGTAGAGTCGACATCAACTGTGTCGACACCTGGAGGCAGTGTCGACACACACTATGTTCTGAGATTATATCAACTGTGTCGACACACAGGACTTGTGTCGACACACAACAGAATTTCAACATAGTTGATTGCTATGGAGTGAAAAAGTGGTTGTGTCGACACAAATAATCAGTGTCGACACATTCTCTAGATGCAGTGTCAAGAAGCTGTGTCGACATCAAGGAAGCTATGTCGACATCACCAAAGTCTGTGTCGACACTTAAGTCACATATGTCGACACATATTGGCAGACTATCTCGACACTTTATGACAGTCAATCTCGACGCTTTGCTGACAGAGACAAAGGCTCAATAACTATTTGAAGACTTGACAGCTGTGAGTTACAACAGGTTTACTGAAGCTGTCAGACTTGTCAGAAGTTAGTTAGAAACCGGATCAGCCAGTTACCATTGATGAAGTCTATATATAGATTGATTCAGAAGAATAAGATGATGAATTGACACACAACTAACACAACTATTGTGAGATTGATCTCTGATCAAGAAAGTATAAGTCACAAAGAAGAAGATCTTCACGAGAAGATCTAAGAAAACGTTCTGAAGTAGTTATCTATTCAGATTCTGTCTAAGTTGAATTCAATCAAGAATTCAGAAGTATCTTCAAGAGGTTTGGAGAGAGAGAGATCCAGCTATTTGAAGTCAAGAAGGAGAAAATCACAGGTCTCTCAAGAAGCAGATACTGAACTAATCTGTCAAGAAGATTCAGATCTATTTCTAGAATCTAAGGAGGAAGCTGCCAGTTAGTTATATTCAAAGGAAATCAACCCAACTAACTTCAGATTTAAGAAGCTTTGAAGAAAGCTAAGATCAAGTTGAGTTCAGCCATCAGCCTCTTCAAGAAGCTGATCAAGAAAGTTCTTATCCCTTCTCTCTCAACAGGGGTAAGAGATTATAAAATTCCTTATCAAATTATGTAGGATCTATTCATAGATCTGAGTTGTAAGCCTGTGTTATAAAGGCTGAGTGTAGGAGATTTAATTCTCTGAGTGGTATAACTATTTGAGCCTGAGTTGTAGGCCTTGGGGCAAGGCTGAGGTAGGGCTATTTGAGCTTGAGTTGTAGGCCTTGGGGTAAGGCTGAGGTAGGGCTGTTAGCCTGAGTTGTAGGAACCTTTCAGGGTTCTGAGCTATAAGATCTGTGGATCTGAGAAGAAAAGGAAGAAGTTAGGCTGAATCTAACACACTGCTAGATAGGTGGAGGGGGAAAGTGGATGTACCCAGACCTTGGGGAACTACTATAAATACTGTGTGCAATCTGTGAATTGTGTAGCTGTAGAATCTGTGATTATGTGTGCTGAGTTTGCTGCAGAATTTTCTGTTTTATATTACAGCATTGAAGTTATATTTTATCTTAATTTTTAAAACAAGAATAAGAACCTATTCACCCCCTCTAGGTGTTTAGGTAGTCTTGAAAGTAAAACTATCAAGTGGTATCAGAGGGAGATTGCTCAAAGAAGGACTTAACAGTCTGAGTTAGATCCCTAAGACAGAATCAAGAATCAAGAAAATGGATTCTGGAGAGAATCACAAGGAACTAGGGTCAATGAAATTATCCATCTGCAGGAAAGAGATTTTTGGAATCTGGAAAGAAAGGGTTAGGTTGTTTATGGAGGCCTCTAACCCAAGGATATATATCACAGTAAAAGAAGGTCCATATATCCAAATGAATGTGTCTGTTCTAGATGCAAATCAAAGAACTCCTAAAGATTTTTCTGAAATGACTAAGGATGAGATTATACTGGCAACTATGGATAAAAGAGCTCAGAATATCATAGTGAGTGCCATAGATGATTCTACTTTCCAAACTTTGATTCACTGCAAAACCTACAAGAAAATATGGGACACTTTGATTGTCTACATGGAGGGTTCTGAAGAATTTAGACAAGACAGAAAGTCTATGCTCAATCAAGAATATGAGAGTTTCAGACAAGGAAAGTCTGATAGCATATCTGAATGCTACAAGAAATTCTACAGGATAGTGAATGAACTGATGTCCTATGGAAGGGTCTTCAGTACATATGAGCTGAATGACAAATTCCTAAGATCCTTGACAAAGGATTGAGATACCAAGATTTGTGCCATTAGAGAAGTGGCCAAACTAGCAGACATTTCTCCTCCAACCTTATTTGGAAAGTTGCTATCATATGAAATGCAACTAATGGCTAGGAAGGAGGAAGAAAGAAATACAAAAGGAGAGCATAGAGAAAGGTCTGTGGCCTTCAAGGTTGAAGCCACTAGAAAGAATAGAAGGATATCTCCATCACCTCCTAAGGAAGTTGCTGAAGTTATCTCAGAGAATTCAGACAATCAGAACTCAGATAGCAGTGATTCAGATGCAGATTTTACTCCCTTTACAAGGCAGTTTTTGAGGTTCTTGAAGAAGAAGTAGTGGAAGTCAAAGCCCTCCACATCACAGCCAGTTGATGACTACTATCAAAAGAGAAAATCATCAAGAAAGGAAAGGAGCAGGTCTAAGCCCAGCAAAGCTACAATATCAAAAATTGTTTGCTATTGTTGCAATAGGCCTGAACATGTGGTGGCTGAGTGTCCAAAAAAGAGGAAGGAGTCAACATACAGAAAGAAGACTCAACAAAAGGGCAAGAAGGAGAAATCCTTTGTTGCTAAGAAGGAGAAGAGTCTTATAGATCAATCCTCCTCAGAGTCAGAATCTGAATCTGAAGCATACATTGGACTGTATGCAGCTAGTGAAGAAGATGAGTTTATGCAATTGCTGAACTCCATCTATGAACAAAAAGACCATCAGTACATGGGACTGATGGCTGAATCAGAAGACAACAAGTGGTAGGATCAGCCTGGTCCCAGTAAGGTATAAAGTAATTCTAGAATTTCTGATTACAGTACTGGTTCAGAGTCAGATTCATCTACATCAAGTGATGAGGATGGATCTGAATCTGAAGGAGATATTCATCAGTTGATAGATGAATATGGGGACTTATTGCAGGCACTTAAGAAAAGCAAAAACCTGACCAAAACTCAGGCTAAGGAAATTGCAGATCTTAAGATAACTGCATCTAGTTTAAAGAAAGAATTGGATCAAAAAATGATTGAGGTTGCCAAGCTGAAAACTATAACTGTTATTCAGATGGGTACAATTACATATAAAAATGATCTAATTAAAAGTCTGGAAGTCAGACTTCAAAAGGAGAAAGATCTAGTGGCTAGTTACTCTAAGCCAAAATCAGTCTTACCCTTAATAGATGAGTTTATGGCTCAAAAGAGTAAGGCAAGATTAGGCTTTAAAGGTAACACAAGGGCTGTCCAATTCAAGAGAAAAGGCAAAGCACCAGTCCAGCCAGTAAATTTTAAAGTTCCTGTAATGTTTAGAAAGGTACAAGTGCCTTCTAACAAATATGATCTTGAAAACATTCATGGTCATAATAAGACTGATGTTCTGAATAACAAGTTTGTTAATGCCAATAAGTCAGCTAATGTCAATAAACCCCATGTTCCAAGGAAAATAGTGGGTGTAGCTGCAGCAGCACCAGCACAGCAGAAATTTTTATGCCAAAAATGTATCTAGACCTAGATACAACAAGTATGAATGCTGGTGCTGTGGCAAGACAGGCCATTTTGCCTTAGACTGCTGGCATAACATAAGTGTCAGGAAGAATAACAGTCTACCAGTTAGAAGAGCTGCATGTAGATTTGATATGAATGGTGCTAACTTGAACCAAGGACCCAAGACTTTCTTGGGCTCTAAGGTTAGGTAATTCTGAATTTCAGGAAAGTCCAAGTTGCCATGCCCCTATATGGTACTTGGACAGTGGATGTTCCAGGAAAATGACTGGAACAAAGGGGCTGCTGAAGGAGTACTCACCTATCAAGGATGGGCCTAAAGTAATCTTTGGTGTATCTGAAAGAGGAATCATCAAAGGGTTTGGCAACATTTCTTCAAACCAAATTACCATCACTCTAGTGGCTTATATAAAAGGTTTGAAACACAACCTGATAAGCATAAGTCAGCTGGTGATTTAGGATATGACATTTCATTTGTTAAGAATGGATGTCATATCAAAAGGTCAAGTGATCAAAAGGTCATATTGACTGGGTATAGAAAAAGAAATGTTTATTTTCTTGACTTTGTGTGTGAGAACAAGGTTTCTCCTATTTGTCTTGTAGATGATGAGAGAGCATCTCATTGTGTCAAATGACACAAGAGGCTGGCTCATCTTAACTACAAAACAATTGGCCAACTCTTTAGCAAAGAGTTAGTGAGGAATGGTCCTCAGGTTAAGTGTATAAAGGATGGGATATGTTCAGCTTGTCAAAAGGGCAAGCAGAAAAAATCCTCTTTTCATAGCCTTGAAAATAAGGATTCAGTGAGGTGTCTATACCTCTTACATATGGATCTTTTTGTTCCTATGCCAGTTCATAGTCTAGGTAGGAAGGTCTACACTTTTGTGGTAGTAGATGACTATTCTAGATATTTCTGGGTGTTCTTTCTGAGA
The DNA here is from genome assembly GCA_039513925.1 of Platanthera zijinensis. Taxonomy (NCBI): domain Eukaryota; kingdom Viridiplantae; phylum Streptophyta; class Magnoliopsida; order Asparagales; family Orchidaceae; genus Platanthera; species Platanthera zijinensis. The sequence goes on from CM077086.1 coordinate 60,007,537, forward strand.
CATAAATCAAAAACCCCAAGTGTTTTACATAGTTTTGTCAAACAAATTCAGAATGAACTTGATAATACAGTGGTCAAAATCAGAAGTGACCATGACACTGAATTTCAATCTGAAAGTATGACAAGATTGTGTGAAGAGTTTGGGATTTTTCAAGAATTCTCCTCACCTAGAACACCACAGCAAAATGGTATTGCTGAAAGGAAGAATAGGACATTGATTGAAGCTGGTAGAACTCTATTGAGTGACACTTCTCTCCCAGAATACTTCTGGGCTGAGGCAGTTAGTACTGCATGTCATGTGATCAATAGGGCCTCTATTACCAAAAGCCACAAAAAGACACCTTATGAGATCATGAAAGGTAGAAAACCAAATTTATCCTATTTTAGAATATTTGGTTACAAGTGTTATATCCTTAACAATGGCAAGTCTTATCTAACTAAGTTTGCTTCCAAATCCCAAGATGGGATATTTGTTGGGTACAACATCAATAGTAAGGCTTATAGGGTCTACAACTTGATTACACAGGTTGTAGAAGAATCTATACATGTTGTATTTGATGAAACTAGATTAATCAATAGTGAGTTGCCTTGTAGTTCATGCAGTCCAACAGGTATAAGCAATAGAATGGACAAGCTTTCCATTGCAGAAGGCTTAACTGCAGATGAAGAATTGGAAAATGATGGCTACTGTCCAGGGGAGTACAAGACTCTCTAGAAGCTGATGACAACCAAGAGGTGCAGCACAATGAAGAAACTGGAAGTGTTCAGCCAGAAGGAAGTCTATCTCCAGCTGTAAGACATCTAAAGGATCATCCAGCAAATCAGATAATTGGTGATCTAAGTCATGGAGTGCAAACCAGAAGCAGAAATCTGAATACAGTCCTGCACTAAAGTTTTCTATCTCAACTGGAGCCAAATAAATTTGAAGAAGCTATCCAAGACCAACACTGGATTAATGCTATACAAGAGTAACTTAATCAGTTTAGAAGATGCATGGCCTGGGAGTTAGTTTCTGAAATAAAAGACCACAACATCATTGGTACAAAGTGGATTTTTAGGAACAAGTTGGATGAGAGTGGAGTTATTGTGAAAAACAAAGCAAGATTGGTTGCAAAAGGATACATGCGGGAAGAGGGAGTAGACTTTGATCAAACATTTGCCCCAGTAGCAAGACTGGAAGCAATCAGGATGTTCCTTGCCTATGCAGCATATCAAGGCTTCAAGGTATACCAAATGGATGTGAAATCAGCATTCCTGAATGGTGATCTAAAATAAGAAGTCTATGTAGAGCAGCCATCAGGTTTTGTAGATTCTCTTAAACCTGGTTATGTCTATAGACTTAGGAAAGCATTGCATGGGTTAAAGCAAGCCCCAAGGGCTTGGTATGAAACCATGTCTACTTTCTTTATTGAGAACAAATTCTCAAGAGGTAAAATAGACAAAACTCTATTTCTAAGGGAATCTAAAGGTAAGATAATATTAGTTAGGATCTATGTAGATGACATAATTTTTGGGTCTACAGAGAACAACCTTTGTAATAAGTTTTCCAAACTTATGCAAGGGAAGTTTGAAATGAGCAGTATGGGGGAACTTAAGTTCTTCTTGGGACTCCAAGTAAGACAGACTGAAGATGGCTTATCCATATCCCAGTCTATGTTCACCAAGGAGTTAATTAAGAAGTATGGTATGGAATCATCCTCCACCATGAGAACTCCTATGGGAACAAGTATGCCTATATGCAAAGATGATGCAGGTAATCCTGTAGATGAGTCTTTGTATAGAGGAATAATTGGCTCTCTATTATATCTCACTGCTAGTAGACCAGACATTATGTATGCTACATGTGTCTGTGCTAGGTACCAAGTATGCCCTAAAGAATCACATTATACTGCAGTCAATAGGATTTTGAGATATCTAAAGGGCACACCTAATCTAGGCCTTTGGTACCCTAGGAATGGAGATTTTCTACTAACAGGTTATTCAGATACAGATTTTATAGGCTGTAGAGAAGATAGAAAAAGTACTACAGGTATATGCCAATTCTTGGGAGGAAGTTTGATATCCTAGAGCAGTAAGAAGAAGACTAGTGTGGCAATATCCACAGCTGAGTCTGAATATGTGGCAGTAGGAAGTTTCTGTGCACAGCTGTTGTGGATTCAACATCAGCTAAGGGACTATGGTATTCAAGTAAGTAGAACACCTTTATTGTGTGATTCTAAAAGTGCCATTTCTATTGCAAACAATCCTGTTTCACATAGTAGGACAAAGCATATATTGATAAGATACAATTTTCTTAGAGAATATGTAGAAAAAGAAGACATCTCATTAGAATTTGTTAAAACTGATTATCAAATTACAGATGTATTTACTAAGCCTCTGGATGAAATTAAATTCAATAGATTTAAAATTGAAATTGGAATGCTGTCCATAGGTTAGTTTACCAAAAATTGGCTAAGTAAAATGGTGTCGACACATTCAGTCATAAAGTGTCGACACAGATAAGTTATGCCGATAATTCAGGGAAATTGTGTAGACACAGAGAAAAAGTGTCGACACCTAAGGGACTATATGTCGACACATCCAGACAAGCAGTGTCGACACATCCAGAAGAGTTGTGTCGACACATCCAGAGAAGTGGTGTCCTCATATTCAGACTTTGTGTTGACACATCGAATAAGTGTCGACACAGAATTTCCGTTCCTCGTCTTTGTAAGTCAAGTGTCGACACATCATCAATTTATGTCGACACATAGAGGTCAACTTTGTTGTCGAGACATTAGGAGTTTGTGTCGACATATTCCAACTATGTCGACACATTTAGACTGTTTTTGCCCGCCTTTTGACCTTCTTTAATTAGAAGGGTATAAATAGGTCAAGAACATATTCTGTCGACACGCTCATAAGGGTTTCGAGACAAAAAACCTTGTGTCGACAAACTCTCTTCTCTCCAACCAAGCTTTCTCTTCATTCCAATGGCGCCTAAGGTTGAAGACAACATCAATGAAGGGTATGAGTTGGTTTGGCATGCATTCGACGATGCCGCAACGGAGATCAAACAAGTCATTTCTCTTCTTGCAGAAAACGGATTAGAATATCTTGTCTTTGAACCTACAAAGATATGGAAGAAAGAAGTATTCGAGTTCTATACTGCTGCATCAATGGACTCAACAGGATTGAAGATCAAATCCACTGTACATGGAGAAAAAGTCAATCTGTCTCAGAAGAGGTTGAGCAAGATTCTCCATCTTCCTAGAATACATGATGAGGAAGAGATCCCAGCCTCAAGGACCAGGAAGGCGCTTCAATGGTGTGGATTGGATCCAACCTTAAAGATAGGAGAAGCCATCAATAGAAAAGGCATGAATCATCAAGGGAAATTCCTGTTTTAAATAGTAGGAAAAGTGATCTTATTTAAACCAGGTGGCCATGATAGGAAATCGGCCTATATGTTCAGCCTGCTGACAAGGATAATCTTTAAGATTCACACCAATTGGTCTGCAGTACTGTTTGATAAGATAAAAGAAGGAATTAAGAAGCCAAACTTGGCTAGGATCATGAGTCTGTACCTAGCTGGAATAATTCCAGAGGTGATGCAACAGATTCCTTGATCAAAGATAAATCACATGAGGAGAATGGACATAAGGTTATTCTTAAGATGGGATAGAGTTCATTCAAAGGAGATGCCTGATGTGGACAGGCAAGAGCTAACGACAAAACACCAGCACATGACCTTTCTGAGCATGGTCATGAAGATGCACAAGAACAGGAAGCACAAGTTAGAGAACAAGTTCAGGATCAGACTGAGACTACCCAAGTCCAGGAAGAGACTATATCTGCACAGGTGCAGGGGGAGCCAATTACTGCACAGTTGCAGGGGGAGCCACATTCTGAACAGGTGCAGGAGGAAGAAAGAATCAATTTATCAGAAGACATAGTTTCTCAAACTGGTCTTGATATTTCTGGAGTTGCTTCTACTGTTGAGAAAGTACTATCTCCTGCTCACACTCAACAAGAATTCACTCTTGAAGAGTTGTTTCCTGATCTTAAAGGAGAAGCAGATAAAATGGAGACCCTAAAATCTGAGGGGGAGCAAGTAGGGATTGAGGGGGAGCAGGTTAATATTGAGGAGGAGCAACATGGAGCTGAGAAAGAAATTTCTTCTACTCCTCAAGAGAGAGTTAATATTGACAGTTCTTCAGAGTCTGAGCATGAAGAAGTCAGGGAGGCCAAGAAAAGAAAACTAATGGTCTTTAAGAGAAGAAGTCAAAGCTATAAGAAGGCTCTCCAAACAACTACTTCACAATCTACTTCTGATTTTGATTATAGCAAGCTTATAGTGAATTTACAAATGAAGCTGGATGAGCAAAGACTGGCCTTGGAAAAATATGTAGATGAAAGTCATAAGACAATCCAGTTTGATCTAGCCCAAGAAATAAATTCGATCAGATTTGAGGTAAACCAGAATAAAAAAGAGATGACAGATTGCTTCCACATGGGGGGAAATGCTGTGGTATTTCTTGCGAAGCAACAAGCAGAAATAAAGAAGCAGGTGGATGAGATTGGTGTCAAACAAGGCTATGTCCTTGAAAATCAAATAAGAATGAATGATAATCTGACTGAATCTCACAATGAGATAGTCACTGAGTTAAAAAATGCTATTACTGGAATGACTGCTGCAAGGGCTGAAGAAATGGAAGACTATGATAAGAAGCTACAGGCTGCCCTAGATTCAGTTAAAACTGCCATCACTTCATCTGAGAAGTTAATCCATGACAAGCTTCAAAAGTTAAAGCCTTTCTTTAAAGACGGTGTCAATTTCTTGGATGGGCAAATCAGATTTCAAAAAGAGGATTTGAGAGATCATATGACCAGAGAAGTCATAAAGGGGGAGAGGGTGTTAGTATATGCTGGCTCTGATCATGACAAATGGGTAACCAACAACATTAGAGCCACTTTGGGATTTCCACCCTTATGTGATGATGATAATGTGGCTGAGTCAGGTGTGCATCCAGCTCAACTTGAAGGTGATCAACCTGAGGTTGCCCAAGTTATTTACCCCCTGAAGATATTGAAATGATACATCAACAAGTTCAGTCAATGTACAACCCTCCACTACCAGTTACTAATGTTATTATTGAAAAGGTAGATATGCCAGAAGCTTGTCTGAAAGCTCAGCAAGATGCTCAAATATCAAAAAAAAGATTTAGAGAGCAGGCAGGGTTAAAACCTGACTTTGAGCAATGGAGCCTCACTTCTAGAAATATCATATTAACTGCCTGGAAAGCTGTCAAAGACCAAGTTCATGAAAGAGGTAAGTGGTATAATGAGCAGGAGTGGCAGAAGTATGAGACTAGGCAAGACGCTATACTTCAATTCAGAAGGAAGGCCAAGATTGGGAAGCTACCTCCTGATGCTCAGGAGCCTAGCAAGTATTTCCCTAAGCCTTTTCATTACTTTGAAAGACAAAGGATTAAGGCTGAAGCTCAAAAGAAGGCTAATTTGAAAGGCAAGAAGCTCATTGAAGATACAAAACCTTATGTGCAGGCTCAAATTAAACCAGGGAAAGGAATAGTCATAAAGGAGCCAGCCAAGCCTTAGTCTAAGTTTTACTAGTTTTTTTGTCCAAGAACTATGTAATTGTTAGTTTGTTAAAGAAATCAATGTAAATAACTTGTAACAAACATTTTTGAGTTAATATACAAAACATTGTTCTGTGATCATTTTCTTCTACATCTTTATTATGTGATGTAACTATGATATGTGTTTTATTTATAAAGTACCCTATAATATAATGCTTATGTACATCATCATGTTTATTTTCTAAGTGGTGTATATCATTGGATAAAGGGTTATGACTTCTCCAAATAGGGGGAGACTGTTGGGTACATTGGAAAATGTGTACCTGATTTGGAAAAGCCTCACTTAGCTCAATGATATACATCAAGGTGTATTTGATGTTATTTTGAGTTTATATGTGCAGGTTAAGTAATGGCTAATATGTAGAGAAAAGTTTCTAAGTCCATGTGTAGACACTTAAGAAAGCCTGTGTCGACACTTGGGGAAGCAGTGTCGACACCAGAAGAAATTGTGTCGACACACAGAAGATTATAGTCGACATCAAATGTGTCGACACCGGGAGGCAGTGTCGACACACAGAAGCAGAGTCGACATCAACTGTGTCGACACACAGGACTTATGTCGACACACAACAAAATTTCAACATAGTTGATTGCTGTGGAGTGAAGAAGTTGTTGTGTCGACACAAATAATCAGTGTCGACACATTCTCTAGATGTAGTGTCAAGAAGCTGTGTCGACATCAAGGAAGCTATGTCGACATCACCAAAGTCTGTGTCGACACTTAAGTCATATGTGTCGACACATATTAGCAGACTGTCTCGACACTTTATGACAGTCAATCTCGATGCTTTGCTGACAGAGACAAAGGCTCAATAACTATTTGAAGACTTGACAGCTGTGAGTTACAACAGGTTTACTGAAGCTGTCAGACTTGTTAGAAGTTAGTTAGAAACCGGATCAGCCGGTTACCATGGATGAAGTCTATATATAGATGGATTCAGAAGAAGAAGATGATGAATTGACACACAACAAACACAACTATTGTGAGATTGATCTCTGATCAAGAAAGTACAAGTCACAAAGAAGAAGATCTTCATGAGAAGATCTAAAAAGACGTTCTGAAGTAGTTATCTATTCAGATTCTGTCTAAGTTGAATTCAATCAAGAATTCAGAAGTATCTTCAAGAGGTTTGGAGAGAGAGAGATCAAGCTATTTGAAGTCAAGATGGAGACAATCACAGGTCTCTCAAGAAGCAGATACTGAACTAATCTATAAAGAAGATTCAGATCTATTTCTGGAATCTAAGGAGGAAGCTGCCAGTCAGTTATATTCAAAGGAAATCAACCCAACTAAGTTCAGATTTAAGAAGCTTTGAAGAAAGCTAAGATAAAGTTGATTTCAACCGTCAGCCTCTTCAAGAAGCTGATCAAGAAAGTTCTTATCCCTTCTCTCTCAACAGGGGTAAGAGATTATAAAATTCCTTATCAAATTCTGTAGGATCTATTGATAGATCTGAGTTGTAAGCCTGTGTTATAAAGGCTGAGTGTAGGAGATTTAATTCTCTGAGTGGTAGGGCTGTTTGAGCCTGAGTTGTAGGCCTTGGGGCAAGGCTGAGGTAGGGCTGTTTGAGCCTGAGTTGTAGGCCTTGGGGCAAGGCTGAGGTAGGGCTGTTAGCCTGAGTTGTAGGAACCTTTCAGGGTTCTGAGCTGTAAGATCTGTGGATTTGAGAAGAAAAGGAAGAAGTTAGGCTGAATCTAGCACACTGCTAGATAGGTGGAGGGGGAAAGTGGATGTACCAGGACCTTGGGGAACCACTATAAATACTGTGTGCAATCTGTGAATTGTGTAGCTGTAGAATCTGTGATTGTGTGTGCTGAGTTTGCTGCAGAATTTTTTGTTTAGTATTACAGCGTTGAAGTGATATTCTGTCTTAATTTTTAAAACAAGAATAAGAACCTATTCACCCCCCTCTAGGTTTTTAGGTAGTCTTGAAAGTAAAACTATCAGCTGGATTCTTTATTTCTTGCAACTTAATAAATTGCTTCCGCTAGATGCTCTGTGTAGGACGTTATGATTGGTTGATTTGTTTCATTGAGTAACCCATCGGTCTGTCCATGGTATATGGCATCGGGCCCCGGCCGGACCTACTGCTATATGCTATATGACGTATATGGGTGTTATACCAGTGCCCTTCCAGGCACCTATAGCTATGCCTCCTCCAAGGCCTATAACTCAGTGACATACTTGTCACCTACAGCTCAGTGACTCACAAGTCACCTACCTCAGGCACTAGGCCCTACACATAGGCTTGGAGGATAGCCCTACCTCAGATCTACACTTGGATCCTACCTCAGAGAGCAACACTCTCCTACCTTAGGCACTTAAGCCCTATAACTTAGATCCACACTTGGATCCTACCTCAGTACCCCAGCAGAGCACCTACCTCAGTGACTAATTGGTCACCTACCACTCAGGCACAAAGTGCCCTACACTCAAATTTAGATAAGCTGAATCCTATAGGAAATAGTCAAGTAAAATCAAAATATTTACTCAGAGATAAATCTCTGAGTCTAGCTTGCTAGAGTGAGCAGATATTAGTCCAGCCCACTTGCTATAGAAGGGATGAGTCTTCTTCTACATCCAACTTCTTCTTTACTGCACAAGTGAGCAACTATCTGCTGTTGAAGGCTTACACCCCTTCACACAACTATCTTCTCTTGCAGATAGATATAATCAGCCAACTTATTCTTCAAGGAACAATCCTGTTGAACTGGAAGAAGCTTTAGCTATCTTTGCCTTCTGGCTTTCATTGATGGACTTTGCTTTCAAGCTTGTCGAAGAAGATGAAGTCCAGCCACCGCTTTTTCATTTTCTGCTTTCATTCATTTTTCATTCATTTTTCATTCACCCTAATCTTCTTTTCTTCTCTTCCTTTTATATCTGTTGATTTGAATCAACGACATAATTTGATTGTGGTCCCAGTCAAGCATGGTGAGCGCCGCATCCCTCAGAAGAAGACAAACAGTAGCTTTCGGTGCTATTGTAGCTTTCCCGCAATGGCATGAAGTATTTGGACTAGGCTCGACGATCGTCGATCTGAGATTGATGAACTCTGTGCTGAGCTCGACGAACTTCAGAATCTTCAACTTTAACTTGAGCTTGACAAAAGGCGGGCTCAGTTCGATGAACTCTGAATCTTCAACCATTAACCTGAGCTCGACGATATGTAAGCTCAGCTCGATGAACGCTGAATCTTCAACCTTCAACTTGAGCTCAACGAATAGTGCACAAAGCTCGACGAATTCTGAATCTTCAACCTTCAACTTGAGTTCGATGAAAGGCGGGCTCATGTTGATGAACTCTTAATCTTCAACCTTTAACATGAGCTCGACGATCTGTGAGCTGAGCTCGACGAACTCCGCTTTCTGAACTTAGAAGATTTTTGCTGGCTTTGTCTCAGCGGTTCCTTCTCAACTGTCTCAGCGGTTTCTTCTTCACAGCTGAGACTCTTTCGTCTCAGCGGTTCCTTATCAACTGTCTCAGCCGTTTATTCTTCACGGCTGATACAGTCTTCTGTCTCAGTAGTTTAGCTGAGACCAACACTTCTCTCAATGATATGTGTTGAGCTTCTCAGCTGTCTCAGTGGTTCTGTTGAGACATTCTTCTTAGCTATCTCAATTGTCTCAGTTGTCTCAGCGGTTATGCCTTAGTCAAATTTTCTGACTTCAAGCTTCCTCTTCCTGTTCACCTGTCCAATCAAGGACAACCTGCATGCAATAACTCAAGCATACATTAAATACATCATCTGTGCATTTCATTGACGAGTTTGACTTCTTTAAAATCTGGAAAATTTTGGTCAATGGACCCAACAAGATTTCACTCTTATCAACCTCAACCTTTGTTCCTTGCTCCACTTGGACCATAGTACTTGAGCAATCAACTTGTCCCATACATTTGCCTGGAACATCCTTTATCCAAATACCAAGTCTTATCTAGACATGTATTTGGACTATCCTGCAAAACCGAATTTACATTCCCTTAGGAACCCAATACTTATTAGGTCCTAGGTTCATGTTAGCTTTATAGAACTTTTGCCCAACTCTCTGCCTGGGCTGAGCAACCTTTTGTCCACTAGCCATATTCAGGTTATGCCAACAATCAATGGCAAAATGGCCCACCTTTCCACAACACCAACATTTATGAATGTTGTATCTTTGAAAGGGGTTAGATCTGATTTACTCTAGAGGGGGGGGGGGTGAATAGAGTAATTAAAACTTTTGCTATTTTTAAATTCATCAGAGTAAAATGAGTGATACCAATAATAATATAGAAAGTAAATGAAAACAGGCTAAGCTAATCTATCACAGCACAATAAGAACAAGAAAAAAAATGATCACACACATACAACACAAGAATTTTATAGTGGTTCCCCAAACTGGGTACATCCACTCTTCTACCACCCTGGTGGGAATCAACTATCATGTTTTTAATCAGGTGACTGCCACCACAAGATCTATTTCTAGGGAGATCTCACAACCCTTTAGGCTTTTGCTCAGGTGCCCAAAAAAACCAACAATAAACTTTTAAATAGAGTTAATAAACCCTTTTACAGGAGGTGAGAGAGGTGATGATGTCTTCTCTTTTCTCTATACAACAGAAAAGACTTGTGGATTTCTGTTGTCAAGACTCATATAGAGATAGTTCAGAAACTTGAAGCCTTGCTCAGGGTGTAGGTCTTCTGCCTTGTCTTGAAAGATCCAGGAACTTTCTTACTGATTCAAAGTTGTTGTCCTTGAATATTCCTAGAGGAGAAGTTGAAGAAGACTCTTGATATTGATGGTTGTTCTTCATCAGTCTTCAGAAAGAATAAGGGAGAAAACAGAATGTTTTCTGTACACAGAGAAAGAGTTCTATATGTTGTTTTTCTGTATCTCTTCTCTGTATTCTCAGTACTGTCTTGTCTGTGTATGCTTGTAGTGATGATTGTTCGTCTTGTCTGAAAAGAGAAAATCTCTTTTATATTCTGCTGTCCAAATTCTCCTTTGAAATTTGAATTCCAAGCATTAATTGCTGACTCATCTGGAGAATGAAATGGCTGGAATATTTGCTTTAAATGAGTTTCCCCAACTGTCCCATTAAAATATGCAAGTAATTAACTCTGATGAAGACCATAATTAATGCTGCCAATAACGGCTATATTCAGGAGAATATAAGCATTAATTACTCAGGAAATTACTGCTAAATAATATAATAAATAAGGTACATAAGTAAGGAAAACTTCTCATTCTGGCTCGGGACATAAATCGTTGACCTCAGAACAGAAATCATCGACTGGAGTTCCAAGTTCGTCGACCTAAGAATTCCTGTTCGTCGACCTGAGCTCTGCAAACTGCATACTGAGAATAACTTGCCAATTCTGCTCTCTAAGTTCATCGAGTTGAGAATCTGTCTGAATGAAGAGATCGTCGACCTGAGCTCGAATATCGTCGAGCTCAACTCAGAGAAAGATTTCTGAGTTCGTCGATCTGAGATCGACGATCATCGAGCTGAGTTCAAAGAATTTCGAACTGATCATTTTGAACTCTGAATTCTTCTAAGTCTGAGTCTACTGAGGTCCTCTGCTGGATGGTCCATGAAGGTTGAACCTAATGACTAGCCTAAACTTTAGGACTCAAGGACTTGACCCTGGCTATACAATGTGGGTCAAACTCAACCTAATTTAGTGAACCTAGCCAAAATCAAACTAGTGATCCAACAATCTCCCCCTATTTGGGTGAGGTCACTAATACAAATAAAAGAAAACAATCATAAAGCATAAAAACATATATCTGGCAGAAATAAACACATTCAGCAGATATTTACAATAAGTTCTTCATGATTAAACAAATATAGTTCAGAAAAATAAGAGTTAAACACAACTGTCACTTGTTTTTCTTTGGCTTCTCCTTTTCAGCTTTATTAGAAGGCGGTATGAACATAATCTCTCTTTTGGATTAACAACTTCTCTTTTTGTCATGGTCATGTATGATGCTCCAATTATATTACAAGAGGTGGCTCTTGGAACTACTACTTCTGGATGTAAGCTCATATAATCATCAATATTGAAAAACTTGTTAGCTTTAGCATACCTCTTGAGTTCCTCTTTTCTATATGATGACATTGTTGAGTATTGAGATGGATCTTTTCCTTCAACTTTAGCTTTGTTGATCTGAGAAAGTCCTATCAGCTCATTAAACCTAGCCATTTTTACAGATGTTTCCTGTTCTGGATCTGCAAAAGAAATAGGTGGAGATTCTGTCCTTATAGGACTGGAGTCCTTCTGTGAATCATCTATAAAAATTGAAGTACTTCTCTTATCTGTAGCTGGAGGAGGCTTGCTTTGAGAGGATTGCTGGCTGCTACCTGGCTTGGAGTGTCTCTGATAGGTTTTGTAACATCCCATTTCCGGCTAGACCCCTAGGAGTCGGATGGTTGTGGTAGAACCCTAGGGAGCCCAAAACATGAAATAAATCGACTAAGAAATCGGGTCACGGCTTGGTCACGCCCGTGACCGACCCGTCACACCCGTGACGAAGGGCATGACACGCTCGACGATCGTCGATCCCAATTCGACGATCGTCGAACCAAATTCGGCCACACGGGCCTGTCACGCCCGTGACCCTCCATGTCACGCCCGTGACAAAGGGCGTGACATGCTCGACGATCGTTGATCCCAAATCGACGATCGTCGAACCAAATTCGGCCCCACGGGCATGTCACGCCCGTGACCCGCTATGTCACGCCCGTGACAAAGGGCGTGACACGCTCGACGATCGTCGATCCCAATTCGACGATCGTCGAACCAAATTTGGCCACACGGGCCTGTCACGCCCGTGACCCGCCAGGTCACGCCCGTGACATAGGCATGCACGCTGACGACGCTCGACGATCGTCGAACCAGAGTTGGCCTCCAGACCTGTCACGCCCGTGACCCAAGTGACACGCCCGTGACCGCCCTTTGACGATCGTCGATCTCAGTTCGACGATCGTCGAACCAAGAACTGCTAACCGGACCTGTCACGCCCGTGACCTATGTGTCACGCCCGTGACCAAGGCCGAAACGTCAGCCAGACAGGAAATTTCGGTAACCGACGCCTTAATAAATTCTGGCTGTGGGGATGAAAACCAAGAGTATTTATGGGTCTTTCCCTACTTTAAGTGTGTTAAAAGAATGAGAAAAGTGGGTCCAATAGGAAAATGCCACCTGGCAAGCACCTCTTCATCTCCAACTTTTCAACTGCCATTCGTCATAACCGAAACGTCATAAGGGGTGTTATTAATGGCCGCCAACGTTTCATCTCCAACGTTTCACCCGTTCCCCTCCCCATTTGCTCATCTATAAAAGATTCCTGACAGCAAGAGGAAACGGTTACACTCCCTCAAACTATTCCAGACTTCCCCTTGCTGTTGAAGAATTTCCGGCGACGCCACCACCGCGCAAATGGCTTCCCGACGCTCTGCACGCCTTCAACCCGCGAACAAGGTCCTCCCCTCCCTCTTCTTCTGCGGATAGATCTTAGGAATCATTAGGAGAGATATCGGGTTTCAAAAGAGCCAGATAGGGTGAGCGTAATGGTGGTTTTCCGAAAATTTCATGGTGGCGGGTTCGCCGGAAACCGCCTCTCCGGCGGCCGTGTCGCCGCCCGACGGTAGCCCTCACCTCAGCAGAGGTGGTGGTGGTGGTGGCCGGCCAGGGAGATGGCCGGGTGGCCGGGAATTAGCTTGGAAAAAGCTACAGGATATTAGGTTTTAGGCCTCTGTTTCGGGCTGTTGAAAAAGATGAACAGTGGCATGAGAAATAATTCTAGTTTTTGAATCAATTTCTGAGTGAGATTTCTGTCATGATAAATAATTTGGGAAAAATACTTAGAGGCTCCTACAGGAAAAGTGGTCAACATAGAAACTGTAGCCCTTGAAGTCTAGTTTTAGTCAAAATTAATTTCATTCAATTTGGAATCCTGGTTAGACCACAACACCCTTTTTGGTGAGGTCTATCCAGAGGGCTGTCTTGACCTTAGAAAAATTCCCCACTCCAATCCAGTCATCCAAATGACTTGAAATTTGGGGCGTGGTCTAATCTTACATATATCTAGGTGCTATCCAAAAATGAGAATTTTTGGAGAATATTTTTCTATAGTTTTTAGAAAAATTCAATAATCCTAGCCGAATTTAATTAGGTGGCTAAATAATTTCCAAACCCTCCCAAATTTCGGTGAGTGGTCCCTAGGTTGACCATAAGGTTCTGTATAATTTTTCATCTCATTTGGAGATGGTTTGGATTAGAAATGTTCAAACCTAAGTTTTGCCCTAATAAGGGGTCTTAGGTTAAAAGTGCACTTTTGAAGTTTGAGTGGTGAGATCACCTCAACAGAGGCTGAGACTTTTACCACTGGCTAGTAATGTTCTCTAGCACCCCCTCATGGAGTTTGAGGTGGATCGGGGTAAACTTACCCTAAGGACCAAGGCCAAACCCTAAGGATGGACCTTGGTGGTTTGTGAAGGTCATGTGGTCAAATGACCTTGGATTGACCCAAGGTTTGGTGATGAGGACCATAGGGCTAACTTAGTTCTCTGGATGAAATCCTAGTAGGTTTGGAGATCGTTGGGATATCTAAAAATCTAACCCTAGTTTAGGGCGCAAAACTTGTAGAGATAGGAAATGACACCAAATCACATTGAAAAGTGATGAAAATTGGGTAGAGTGGATTATAGGGGTAGTACAAGCTCTGGATATTCTTCTATGAATTTTATGATCACTATTTTGGGTACTTCTTTAATGAATTAGTAGTTGCATGATTTGCTTAGAAAATTTATTAGAGAGTACAAACTTCCTGGAAAATTGATGAAATTTAGGCAGAGAACCTTTATTATGATTTCAAAACTCAGTGAATTTTTATGGGATTTTTAGAAGCTTAATTCTAGGGCTTGCTTTATTAAGAATTATTTATCATGGATATCGGATTAAATCTATTTTGGTGCTTAGCAAGCTGATAAAATTATGATTCTTTGCACAATGACCTTTTCTGTATCATACTATTAAGCAGTAATTTTTCCATAATTTTATGAAGAGTAATTTCAGTACTTCCTTCTTTACATGAGAATAATGGGATTATAATGGATAAATTAATTAGAGGCTAAATACCTTTTGTAAAATCCTGCAAATTAGTATTTGATGATACCTTACTGTTATTTAGTGATCACAATTTTTGGGTGGCCATAACTTAAGTATATCATGTAGTTCATGTTAAAAATTACCCATGGCCAATCCTTGAGAAAAATAAAATAAATATCAGATTAATTAGAAAAATTATAAATTTCTGGATTTAAGCTAATTAAGTCATGATAGATCTCCGGTAAATTTTATAGGAGATTTGGAAGATAATTTGGAGTACCTCCCCTTGTGTACCTCATATAGTTTAGGATGGTCTGCATTTAGTAAAACCACGGAATTCTGATAATCGATGGTTGGTAGGGCAAGTTAAGGTTGAGTTCATTATTAGAAGTCAGGATAAGTAGAATGTGGGACTGGTTAGGGTAAGGGAGTACGGGAGCGACGAAAGATCGTCCGTCCCGGGAAGAGGAGGAAGTGTCTTAATACTCTAGGGTTAGAACTAAAGCAACAAAAGGGGATTGGGTAAAGGGTAGACAACAAATAATAATAAGTGCCTTGCGAAAGGGAACTTCGGGCCGTAATGCACCGTCTTGGTTCCTAGTGCCCCTTGAGAGCCCTTCACGGGGTATACCGGGGGCAGTCCTGGGCTAACGTAAACCATAGGAGTAATAAAATTAAAAGAGCAACTAGTATAACTAGGGTTGCACACACTCACTCCCCGGTAGTTAGGAAAGTAGAATTATAGGATTACTTGCCATCAGACAGTAGCTCTGAAGGTAGATGCACGGACAGTACTATCCGGGGGGCCGCGGGCTCGAGGGTGGAGTACGGAGAAAAGTGGTGGGTCATCGGTACTAGGCGATCGATCACACCGACAGCGGTACGATGACTCGGCGAAAAGTCTGGAGGGTACATCCAGCAGCAGTACGCGGATACTCTAGGTTGTGTTCTTCTAGGGGCGTACGGAAGGGCTAGGCCTGGTAGTGTGGTTACCCGCCTAGGAGTGGGGGGGCCCGACCCACTGTCTCCGTTTTGCCACTACGGAGGTTCCTTGGGGGTGAAGCTAGCCTCCCGAACAGGGGGAACTAAAGGTCTGTGCGCATAGAGTCGTGTGCGTGGGTTGCACTTGCATGAATCATGGCATAGCATATCACTACACTCATATTTGCATACAACCGACACCCCAACGTATAAATCGGTATGGGACTTTTTATACGATGGGAGCCTTGCAGAAGATCCCTTAACTTATAAGTTTGTATGGGCATTCATATAAGTTAAGGTTACTTACATACTTACTTACTCGTTGCTTACTTTCTATTCTCTAGCAGTCTTTAATGCAATTTGCTATTTATTAATTGTTCTACCTATTACAACATTTATATTGTTCACCTGATATACCTTGCTAGTTAGGTCCACCGTCACTTGCTTGACTACTCTCCACTTTTGTAGCTTCCCTTTCCTCCTCTCCGCCCGGTGCTTAGGAGCCGTGGTGGGAGGGGTAGGGGATGATAGGGCTTAGTCTTTATGACTAATGGTTTTCGAACCAAACATTACAGGAGCTCCGGATGGGAGACAGGGACCAGCACCAGCGGAGTACGGTGCGCATGGAGGTGGGACAGTCTAGCACCGGTGCACCTGCGACCAGCTCCGTGAGTGATTAGCATTTTCTTAGCTTCCGCGATGAGAGACTTGTAGTGAGGACTCAGATGTACTGGGCTCGAGCCCATTTATCTATTTTCCTGATGTTATGTATTGATGGACTTGATATGATTCTCTTTTAATTACATGTTTTCTGTGGACTTGTTTACACTTTTGTATAAATGCTTCTCTCTTGTGATCGAAAAGGGCCGGCAGAATTGGCGTTTTGTAGTGGTTGCCTTCCCGAGATGTCGGTGCCACCGCAAAGCGGCAATTCTGGGCTAAGACCCCGGTGGTTGAAAAAGAAAAAAAAAGGGGGTCTTACAGGTTTTAGTAATAGGTGCTGATCTTTGAGATACACTTCTAGAGGCCCCAAAGATGGAGGAGGAGGAGGAGGAGGGTATTTCCTGAATTGCTTAGGAGGAGACCCGTACCTTCTCCTATTTTTTCCTTTATTTTTGATCATTCTTTGATAAACACATCCATTGTGGCATACCCTGATAAGGAGTAATATTGTGTAGTATATAATAATGAGTATCATGGGTTTGGTTTGGTTTAGGAGCACCTTTTGGAACAGCTTTCCTTTTCTTAGCAACCTTCTTTTTAGCTTTTGGATCATCTAATTCATCAGAATCTTCTTCATCATCATCAGAGGATTCTGGAGGGTTGTCATATAAAGCATCTATTTCCTTCAAGGCTTCCTTTGAGATTTTCTTCTCAGCTTGAGGAGGCACTTGAGGTTCAGTAACTTCAGGAGCATCAATTTCAGTAACCATCTGATTTTCATCTTCTTCTAAATTAGCAAACAAAAATTCATCCAGGTCTGGCATTGGGGACTCAGCCCACATACGAGGAGGAGGACTGCAAACTTCCTCAGCAACTGATATAACAAAATCTGCAAAACTTGCCTTTAGTTGTTTAACAACTATAAGGCTTATTGGTGGAGTATAACATACTATGGCCATGGATTTCTCTTGAAAAACTTTTGGAAGAAAATATATATATATATATATATATATATGCATAAATAGACTTTAATAACCCAATTAAATCTACTGTGGGATGATTAGTCAGAACTTCTGGTTGAACAACTGGTTCATCTGTACATAATATATCAAAATCAAATGTCTCAGCCTCTGTAATCATATGTACATCTGATTCTGCTAGCTCAGCTATCTGTACAACTGCTGGCTCATCTATCTGTACAACTACTGCTGCTACTGCTGGGGAGGAGACTGGAGCTTCTTCACTGGATATCTCCCCCTACCTTGCTTTAGAGGGTCATGAAGCCAGGCCCCCAGAAGAAGGGATAGTAGAGGCCGCTGAAAGGAGAGCAGATAAGGATGAGATTGATTCAACAAGAGGTTTAATGGCCTCTGCTATAAGATTTTTGAGAAGTGGAGTGAGGAGTTCTAGAAGGGAGGGAATGGAAGGGGAATCCATTTGCATAAACTCAGAGGGTGTCTGAGTTGATGAAGAAGGATGGAGGGTGGATGATGATTGAGGGAATGGTGTGGTGTCTGTTGTTGGATCATCATGAGGTGATGGAGAATCGATGGGGGATGATGTTATAAGATCAAAAGATGGAAAGGATGTGATGTTGTGGAGGGGGATGTCAGCTAGATGTTGGGGTAATGGGGATTGAGGAGGTGTTGGGTGATGTACTGGAGATTAAATTGGAGTGGGTTGATGTTCAGGAGATTGAATTTGTGTTGGTTGATGTACAGGAGATGTAGGTGGTGTTGGAATATGAGCATGAAATGTGGATGGTTGTTGGAGGGTTGATGAAGGAATTGAAATTTATGGAGGAGTAGGTTGTTGAGATGGAGATGTTGGAATCTGGGTGGATGGAATGCTGATGGAGGGGACATCTTCAGGGGGTGGGGGATTAGCTGTGACAGCTCTGGTATCCTCAGATGCTTTGGAAGAGGTGGAAGCCTTGGATGGCTTTGAGATAGTCCTCCCCCACCTTCCAAATAAGGCACATGTTAGCCTTTTGGAGGAATTAATGAATATGGTCTGTGAGACGAGGGATTCAGTAGCCTTTTCCTATAGGAAGATTCCAAGGATATTTCCAAAACACACTTCCTTCTTACTGTTCTTCTAATCAAATCAAACAGTATCTTAGCCCAGTTTACTTGCTTCTTATTTACCATTGCACACATTACAAGAAACTATTCCCCGGTGATATAATCATGGGCAGTATGCTTGCCCAACAATACCTTACCCACCACATCGGCTAAAAACTTATATTCAGAAGATAAATGTTTCTTCAATAACTTATTAGGGTTTTCTCCAAGGTGACCCATTTTATTCAACATTTCATCAAATTCAGAACTATGTATTTCCAAATCTTCTTCACCATTTATCAGTCCAAAAACTTCAGTCAAAACGGCAGGGGTTAAGGAAACTTGATTACCAGATATTGTTCCTGTCATTGTGTCGGCATCTAGAGTGGAGGAGGTGAATACCCATTCTCTTATTTCTATAGCAGTAATCTTAATCCTGGTTGTCATGAGATTTTTCAACTGTTGTTCTTTGAATAACCTCAGTATATCTAAGAAGATTTGGTCAGAATGCTAGATCGACTCGAAGTCGATGTCGAATCCCATGTCGAATTTCATTGCAGCAAGAGAGCTCGCCAGAATCGCCATTGATAGCCTGCAAAAGAAAATAGAGAGATCAAGTGCAAGGGAAACAAAAAGCGCGGGATTGAGCTCGAAGAAAACCTAGTTATAAGGTTTTCAGAATTTGAAGCGTCAAGCTCTATCCTGCGAAAGAAACAAAGTTCTTCGATCTGAGGTCGACGGAATATTTTATTGACAAAAGAGTTCATCGATCTCAGTCTGAAGAAGGGAAAACTTTTCATCGATCTGAGGTCGACGAAAATTTTCTGAAGCAGTATCGTCGTTCTCCGGTCGACGAATAAAACTTCACACAAAGAGTTCGTCAATCGCTGGTCGATGAATTTTCTCAAGAACTGTCCACAGATCGTCGATCTCCATTAAACAAACTATGACAAGTTCTTCGACCGCAGACAGAAATTAAATTAATGCTTCTCCATTGATCATACCTAGCCGATTCAAAAAGAATAGATGGTTCCTCTCATCCAAGGGTTTGGTGAAGATGTCTGCTCTTCGCAAATCAGTGTAGATGTAGACAAGATTAATTTTCTTCTTGTCAACACAATCTCTAATGAAATGATGTCTTATTTCTATATGCTTAGTTCTACTATGATGAACTAGATTCTGTGTAATGGAAATTGCACTTGTATTATCACAAAGTAGAGTTGAATTATTTAAGTTGAAACCATAATATAGGAGTTGGTTTTGAATCCACAGCATCTGTGAATAACAACTGCCAGCTGCTATGTACTCAGCTTCTGCTGTTGATGTAGACACATATGTTTGCTTTTTGCAAAACCAGGACACAAGTCTAGCACCAAGGAACTGGTATGTCCCTGAGGTGCTTTTTATGTCCACTCTACATCTAGCAAAGTCAGCATCTGAGTATCCAGTAAACTCAAACTCTGACTCAGTTGGATACCAGAGTCCTAAATTTGGGCAACTCTTTATATATCTCAAAATTCTTTTTAAGAAAATAAGGTGAGATTCTATAGGGTTCACCTGGAACCTAGCACAAAGACAAGTAGCAAACATAATATCTGGCCTACTTACTGTGAGATATAACAGGGACCCAACAATGACCCTATCTTATTTCTGATCTACAGGTTTTTGATGTTCATCAGAATCAATCACAACATTTGTAGCCATAGGTGTTTTCTTAGCTGAAGCATCAGCAATCCCAAACCTTTTTATCACCTCCTTAGTATACTTGGATTGGGATATGAAGATGCCATTAGGGGACTTCTACACTTGGAGACCCATAAAGTAGGAGAGTTCAACCATGCTACTTATTTCAAACTTGGAATGCATAAGGTTAGAGAACCTTTTGCATAGTTTGGAATCAGTAGAACCAAATTTAATGTCATCTACATATATCTATACTAACAAAATTTTATCATGATGATGCTTGATAAATAAAGTCCTATCTATTATGCCTCTAGAAAAGTTATGCTCTAAGAGAAAGATAGCTAAGGTTTCATACCAAGCTCTTGGAGCTTGTTTTAGACCATAGAGAGCCTTATGCAACTTAAAAACATGAGAGGGATAAGATGAAAAGATAAAACCTGGTAGTTGTTCCACATAGACCTCTTCTTTGAGTTTACCATTTAGGAATGCACTTTTGACATCCATTTGGTATACTGTGAACTTCTTATAGGCTTCATAAGCTAGAAATATCCTTATTGCTTCTAACCTTGCGACAGGGGCAAATATTTGGTCATAATCTATGCCTTCCTCTTATCTGTAGCCTTGAGAAACTAATCTGGCTTTTTTCCTTATGATAGTACCTTGAGCATCTAGTTTGTTTCTAAATACCCATTTAGTTCCAATGACTGGGTAGTCTTTGGGTCTTGGAACTAAATCCCAAACTCTACATCTCTCAAACTGGCTGAGCTCCTCTTACATTGCAATGATCCAGTGTAGATCTTGCTCAGCATCTTTAATGGATTGGGGCTCTGTTTGAGATATGAAGCAGGCATGCATCATGTCCTGGTGGAGTTGATGCCTTGTCTGCACACCCACTGATATGTCTCTAAATCACTTGAGATACAAGGTGATCTCTAAGTGTGACTATCTTAGTAGGAGGAGCTGGTTGAGCAATAGCTTGGGGAATTAATTCCTCTTATGGAATTATGGCTGTTGTTGGCTCTTCACTGAGTTCAGTGACATCATCTTCACTTTCTTTAGCAACTTTTTGAGAAGGATGTATAACAGCCTCAATGGTGAGGGTCAATTCATCAAACTTCTCACACAGGTGAGGTTCCTACAAATTCTCACTGGTAGAATCTATCTTCTCCTTGTAAAACATATTAGTCTCATCAAAAGAAATATGAATAGACTCTTCCATTTTTATAGATGATTTATTATATACCCTATAAGCCTTGCTTACTTGGGAATATCCACGAAAAATTCCAATTTCAGCTTTTGCTTCAAACTTTCTAAAATATTTCTTGTTGTTGTTATGAATGTAATAAATATAACCAAAGACTCTAAAATAATCTACTTTAGGTTTTTTCCCTTTGAGTAGTTCATAGGGTGTCTTGCCCTTAAGCTTATGAATCAAACTTCTATTCAGTACATAGTTTGTTGTGCTCGCAGCCTCTGCCCAAAAGGATAAGGGCAAGTGAGCATCTACAATTAATATGTCTACAGCTTCAATGAGTGTTCTATTTTTTCCTTTCAGCTACCCCATTTTGTTGAGGAGTTACTGGAGTAGAGTACTCAATCCTTATGCTCTTAAGAAAATCTGTAAGAACCTAGAAGTTATCTGACTTATTTCTCAAGAAGAACACCCAAGTGAATCTTGTGAAGTCATCAACAATTACTAAGGTATAAGACTTCCCTCCTAGGCTCTATACAGCAATGGGTCCAAAGAGATCCATGTGTAGCAAATACAAAATCCTAGGTGAATCACTCTTATTAAGTGACTTAAAGCTATTTTTAGTTTGCTTGCCTAATTGACAAGCCCTACAAAGGCTTTCCTTCTTGTAGGGGCAAGAAGGCAATCCTCTAATAAGGTTGTCCCTAGAAAGTTTAGCAATGTTTTTCAGGTTTACATGACCTAATCTCCTATGCGAAAGATCATTATTATTGCTGGTTTGATTAAACAAGCAAATTTCAATTTCAGCAGACCTAAAGTAAACTACATTGATATTTCCTACTCTAGTACCAGTTAACACTACTTGATTATCTACATAAGTAATACTGCAAGAAGTTTTGTTAAATGATACCTGAAAACTTTCATCACATAACTAACTTATGGATATAATGTTGCGCTTCAGTCCACTTACATAAGCAACCTTCCTAAAGGTGACTGCTCTAATTTTGACCTTTCCATATCCTTCAGTCTGGTCATAATTGGAATCACCAAATATTACTTTGGGTCCTAGCTTTGACTTATAGTTGATTAAGTTGTCCTTGTTTCCAGTCATATGCTTTGAACCACCACTATTCAGATACCACTATTGCTCTGTGGTGGGATAGTCTTTCACCTGTAATGAAACAGATTAACTATTCTTGACCCAGGTCACCTTGGATCCTTATTTATTTACATAATTAAAGCTGGAAATGTATGAGTATTCAGGTTGATTTTTATAACCTAAGGGGTGAAATATTCTAAGTGGAATTATCTACTAATTAAATGGATTAACATATTGTCCTGGTTGATTAAATGTTTTATTATAATTAAAGTTTCTATTATTATGAACTGGGGTCGATGAATTCTAGTACGTTCGTCGATCTGAGGTCGACAAATTGGGATGAGTTCGTCGAACTCCACTCAGAGAATGAAAATATTCATTTTCTAGGCCTCAATATCGTCGAT
Source organism: Platanthera zijinensis (assembly GCA_039513925.1). NCBI lineage: Eukaryota > Viridiplantae > Streptophyta > Magnoliopsida > Asparagales > Orchidaceae > Platanthera > Platanthera zijinensis. Next base: position 60,030,352 of record CM077086.1, read on the forward strand.
CTCGGGTCGACAAACCATATTGGTTTCGTCGATCGTAGTTCAGAGAATAATTATAGTAAAAGTTTGCGTTCGGAGTTCGCCGACTTTAGTTTGACGAACTGTACACATTTCGTCGATCTGAGTTCGACGAAATCTGCTGAACATTGTTGTAGTTAAGATTTTTCTTGTTCTTTCTCTTTTTCATATTCTTTTGTTTTAATTCTGTTTGTTTAACATTATGATCATCTATCTTTTCCTTGTCTTTTTCAGAAGTAAATTTTATTGGAGTTGTTAAAATGTTTTTCTGAATCAGTGGGGGTTGGCTTGATGATGTACTAAGCCCATCTTGCCATTGAGCCTGATATTCACTATTCTTGTAATGTCCATCAACATGATACTTCTCCCATTAAGAGATTCTTCAAGTTGCCTAGCCTAAGCTAATTCAGTTTTTAATGATATAATCTGTTCATTAGCTAGAGTTATTTGATCTTTTAATTTGATAGTTTCAGAAATGAAATTATCTTGTTCTGATAGTTTTTCTCTAAGTTGTTTAATCTCTTTTTCAGAACTAATTAAATTAAGACATAAAGATTTAAATTCAATTCTAAAATTATCTGAATTGAAGTCAAAAGAAGACAGTACCTGATCTTCCTCAGATTCAGAGTCTTCACCCTCTAACTTGTCATCTTCTACTTCTGAACAGCTGCATGATGTATTGATGACCAGCAAACACACTTCTTTTGCCTTTGCTTCCTCTTCATCTTCGCTGGAGCTGGAAGATGAAGATTCATCTTCAGTTCCACTCCAGGTTTCAACCATAAAGCCTTTCTCCTTCCTTTTATGCTTGCTGGAGGAGGGCTTGCTGTAGTGCTGCTTCCTGGGTTCCTTTTCTCTTCTTCTCTCCTTCTTTTGGTTCTCTAGACACTCTGAGATGAAGTGTCCATGCTTCCTGCATCCAAAGAAGACAACTTCTTGAGTTAGTGTCTTATCATACCTTGGCTTGTCATCATGCCTAGATGACTTTCTTCTGAAATCCCTTTTGCCCTTCTTGTAAAATCTCTTGGATAAGAGACTCAGAAACTCTTCACTGGCTGTTGGAGCTTCTGATTCTTCAGATGCTGTGAATGCAATGTTCTGCTCCTTTCTTGCTAAGGTAGGAGTCTTCTGCTCTGCAGCTTCTCTAGTCTTTTTCAATTGTTCATAGGACTTGAGCTTTCCAAGAAGAGATACAGTGGAAATCTCATTCAAACTTCTGGCTTCCTTGATTTGCCAGATTATGGAATCCCATGAGATGGGGAAGCACATGAGGATTTGGTCATTGACTTCTGCGAGAGTTATGTTCTTGTCCAGAGTCTTTAGCTCATTGATGATTGAGCTTAGTCTATTGTACATGTCACTGACAGACTCTGACTCTTCTTTCATAAAGTTTTCATATTGAGAAATGAGATTGGATCTCCTATCCTTTCTCTCATATGCCGAACCAACGACCATCTGGTTAAGAGAATCCCAGATAGCATTAGCTAAGGTGCACTCTTCCACTTTCTGGAAAATATCATCAGACATTGTCTGAGCCAAAATATTCATGGCCTTGACATCAACTATTTTGGCCTTCTTTTGAGCATCTGTCCACTCAGGTGGTGGACAACATGAGTGCTGGAACTAGCAGTAGTTGCTGCCACTGGAGTTGGTGGTCCAGCCAAAATAGAATAAAAAATATCCTCATCAATAGAGTTCATATATAACTTGATTCTTGCCTTCCAGATTGCAAACTTATTCAAGTTGCAGACTAGAGGTTCGGTGCTTGCATAATCTTTGTTCTGTGCCATGATATGAAAAAAAAACAGAAAACTAAGGAAAATAAATTAGATCTAAAAAGGATCTTTTGGTTCAAGTGTTAACTTGTACAACCAAATGAACCCCCCTCTGATACCAATTGAAAGATAGGGGTTAGACCTGATTTATTCTAGAGGGGGGGGGGTGAATAGAGTAATTAAAACTTTTGTTGTTTTTAAATTTATCAGAGTAAAATGAGTGATGCCAATAGTAATATAGAAAGGAAATGAAAACAGGCTAAACTAATCTATCACAGCACAATAAGAACAATAAAGAAAATGATCACACACAGACAACACAAGAATTTTTTAATGGTTCCCCAAACTGGGTACTCCACTCTTCTACCACCCTGGTAGGAATCTACTATCAGGTTTTTGATCAGGTGACTGCCACCATAAGATCTATTTCTAGGGAGATCTCACAACCCTTTAGGCTTTTGATCAGGTGCCCAAAAAACCAACAATAAAATTTGAAGGAAGTTAATAAACCCTTTTACAGGAGGTGAGAGAGGTGATGATTTCTTCTCTTTTCTCTATACAACAGAGAAGACTTGTGGATTTCTATTATCAAGACTCCTTCTGAAATGTAGAGATGGTTCAGAAACATGGAGCTTTGCTCAGGGTGTAGGTCTTTAGCCTTGTCTTGAAAGATCCAAGAACTTTCTGACTGATTCAAAGTTTTTGTCCTTGAATATTCCAAGAGGAGAAGTTGAAGAAGACACTTTATATTGATGGTTGTTCTTCTTCAGTCTTCAGAAAGAACAAGGGAGAAAATAGAATGTTTTCTGCACACAGAGAAAGAGTTCTGTATGTTGTTGTTCAATATCTCTTTTCTGTATTCTCAGTACTGTCTTATCTATGTATGCTTACAGTGATGATTGTTCGTCTTGTTTGAAAAGAGAAAATCTCTTTTATATTCCTCTGTCAAAATTCTCCTTTGAAATTTGAATTCCAAGAATTAATTGCTGACTCATCTGAAGATTGAAACGGTTGGAATATTAGCTTTAAATGAGTTTCCCCAATTGTCCCATTAAAATAAGCAAGTAATTAACCCGGATGAAGACCATAATTAATGCTGCCAATAACAGCTATATTCAGGAGAATATAAGCATTAATTACTCAGGAAATTATTGCTAAATAATATAATAAATAAGGGACAGAAGTAAGGAAAATTTCTCATTCTGGCTCGGGATAGAAATCGTCGACCTCAGAATAGAAATCGTCGACTGGAGTTCCAAGTTCGTCGACCTGAGAATTCCTGTTCGTCGACCTAAGCTCTACAAACTGCATACTGAGAATAACTTGCCAATTCTGCGCTCTAAGTTCGTCGAGCTGAGAATCATTCTGAATGAAGAGATCGTCGACCTGAACTCGTATATCATTGAGCTCAACTCAGAGAATAATTTCTGAGTTCGTCGATCTGAGATCGACGATCGTCGAGCTGAGCTTGAAGAATTTCGAACTGATCATTTTGAACTCTTAATTCTTCTAAGTCTGAGTCTACTGAGGTCCTCTGCTGGCTGGTCCATGAAGGTTGAACCTAATGACTAGCCTAAACTCTAGGACTCAAGGACTTGACCTTGGATATACAATGTGGGTATAACTCAACCTAATTTAGTGAACCTAGCCCAAATCCAACTAGGGATACAACAATCTTCACTTCTGGATAACACAAAATTATTTTCCATGAGAGAAGTGAGCAGTCCCAGATTTTGCTGGATGAGCATTGAGTGTTGCTGCTTCCTTCTTCCTGAGTGAAGGTGCTGAAGAACTAAATACAACAGGTCCAGGATGGGCTAGTTGTATATTTGGAGCCTGCCATCTAGTGATCTTCCTCATCTCTTTAGGTACAGGATATTTGGATCCAAATCTAAAGAGCTTATCCCAAGCTTTATGACTAGAGTGGATAGAATCACTCCTTCTGAGATTATGTGCCTTTACCCCACTAGTAGTGCACACATTTGATTGTTCCTCATGGGGATCTGCAAACTTGATAGTATTAGAAGGTAAATTTTTCTTTTGTAACACTGTCTTCTTATTAGGGAATTCAGGTTTGAATTGATGATTAATGTGATTAATACCCAGCTTCTCAGGGACTTGGCAGGTTGCAGCTTTTGGCAACTGACACTGTGACTGAGAAGGGTTAATCAAAACCCCCAATTTCTCTGCGAACTTTTGTTCCAGATATCTAATATGCTTATTCTTATCTTCTAGAATCTTGGTCTGACACTCAAGAATTTTCTTGAGTTCAGACGCCTCATGAATTTTCTTATAAAACTCAATAGATTTATTATTATAAAGAGTTTTATAAGGCTTCAGGACTTCAATCTCCTTGGCTTGCCTTTTGGCAAGAATTTTGCTCTTCTTTAGAGCATCTAGGAGAAATCCATACTTCTCAATCAATTGATTGACATCAGTCTCAGATTCTGAGCAATCTTTATCACAGGATGAAGATGCACCAGTATCTGGACTGGTTTCATAGTCAGAGGAAGATGTAGAAATGGATAGAATTTGTACCTTGCTTTGTTCTGAATCTTCTTGACTTCTTTCATCTTCAGTCATTGCTATTAATCCATGGTATCCACTGTCTTCTTCATCCTCCTCATTTTCACTGTCATAGTTTGACAGAGGGGCCTTGATTCCTATCCAGATAGCAGGATATTCCTCTTCTTCTTCTAGATCTGCAGTAACAGATATCAGCCCAATATAGGCTTCTTCCTTATCATATTCTAATTCTGAGGAGGAAGAATCTGTCCAGCTTTTCTCCTTCTTAGCCACAATGGAATTCTCCTTCTTCATGTCCTTATGGTGATGGTGATGCTTCTTCTTCTTCTTATCTTCTTCATTGATCCTGACTGGGCATTTAGCAATGACATGTCCAGCCTTGCTGAAAAAAAAAACAGATAACATTAGATGAAATATGTTTACTAGATTTAGGGCCATACCTGTCCTTCTTGGAGGACTTCCTGTGATTAGATGATGAAGATCGCCTGCTCCTCCAATCCTTCTTCTTCATGAACTTCTGAAATTTCCCGGAGAAGGCAGCTAGATCTTTATAAGACATGTGGTTGTCTGATGAGCTTGGCTCAGATATTTCTGAGCTTGATTCAGCTTCCCTCCTTGGTGGTGAGGGTGTCTTTCTTCTACTCCTTCTTCGGGCTTTTGCCTTAAATGCTACAGACTTATCCTTAGACTTGGATTGGCTGCTCTTCTCCTCTTCTAGTCTAGCAGCCAGCTGCATTTCATAGGATAACAGCTTTCCAAAGAGAGTAGGTAGAGGAGTGTCTGCCAGCTTAGCCATTTCCCTAATTGGACAAATCTTGGTGTCCCAATCTCTAGTGAGAGATCTAAGGAACTTGTCATTCAACTCATAGTTACTGAAGACACTACCATAGGTTCTTAGTTTATTGACTGCCCTAAAGAACCTCTCAAAGAAGTCAGCTACTTTTTCAGATTTTCTTTGTCTGAAAGCCTCATACTCTTGGTTGAGCATGGACTTCCTATCATCTCTAATTTCCTCAGAGCCTTCTATGTAGACCACAAGAGTGTCCCACATTTCTTTGGAGGTCTTGTAGTGTACAAGATTTTGGAAGGTTGAGTCATCAATGACACTGGCTATAATGTTTTGTGCCTTTTTGTCCATGGTGGACAGAATAACTTCATATCTGTCCATCTCTGTATATGCCTTGGGCACTCTCAGAGTTGGATCTATGGTGCAAGCCATTGTGGGGATAAAATTACCTTTCACTACTGTTAAATAGATTCTAGGGTCAGATGTTTCCTTGAACAGTTTGACCCTTTGCTTCTAGAGGCCAAATCCTTCCTTCCTGCCAATTAGCAGTTTCATGGCCCCTAGCTCCATATAGTTCATTCTTGACACATACTTATCTCTTATAGCTAACCTTGGAGGTATACTCAGATTATTAAATCCTTTTTGAGCAACCTCCCTCTAATACTACTTGAAAGTTATTACTTCAAGGTTAGCTAGTCACCTAGAGGGGGGGGGGGGTGAATAAGTCTTTGGAATATATTTAGTCTTTTTGATGTTTACTAACTAAGTGATCTAGAGCTTGTCCTTAATACCTGTAATATAAAACAAGCAACACAATACATCACACAAATATTTATAGTGGTTCCCCAATTAGGTACTTCCACTTTCCTACCCACCTTTCTAACTTATGTTAGACAAGGCACAAACTCCACCAAAATTCTCCTCAGAGCTTACACCTCAGGCCCTTAGCCTTACACTTATCTTATCTTCAGAACCCTACCTTAGAACCACAAAGGTTCCTACCTCAGAGCCCTGCAGTGCTCCTACACTCAGTGGTCCTCAAACCACCTACCTCATCCTTATCTTTAAGGCCTACAGCTCAAGCTTCTCAGCCCTATAACTTCAGGCTTAATGCCTTACTCTCAGAGTGCTGCAACACTCCTACAGCTCAGTACCCTTCAAGGTACCTACCTTAGTGCCCTTCAGGGCACCTATAGCTCAGCCTTCTCCAAGGCCTATAACTCAGTGACACACTTGTCACCTACTGCTCAGTGACTCAAAAGTCACCTACCTAGGGCATTAGGCCCCACACTCAGACTGGGAGGACAGCCCTACCTCAGATCCATACTTGGATCCTACCTCAGTACCCCAGCAGGGAACCTACCTCAGTGACTAATTAGTCACTTACAACTAAGGCACAAAGTGACCTACAGCTCAGATTCAGACAAGCTGAATCCTACAGGAAATTAATCAAGTAAATTGAAATACTGACTCAGAGAAAAATTTCTGAGTCAAACTTGCTGGACTGAGCAGATATCAGTCCATCCCACTTTCTCTAGAAGGAATTAGTCTTCTTTTACAACTACAAATTTCTCTACTGTACTGAAGACAAATAACTACTATTGAAGGCTTATAGTCCTTCACACAACTATCACCTCTTGCTGATTGAATGAATCAGCCAACTTATTCTCCAAGGAACAATCTTGTTGAACTGGAAGAAGCTTCAGCTATCTTTCTCTTTGACTTCTGGCTTGCACTGCTGGACTTGGCTTTCAACCTTGATGGAGAAGATGAATTCCATCCGCCTCTCTTTTCATTCCTGTGTTTGTTAACCCTAATCCCCTTTTCTTCTATTCCTTTTATATCTATTGATTTGAATCAACCACACAATTTGAATGTGGGCCCAACCAAGGATGGTGAGCGCCACTTCCCTCAGAAGAGGACAAACAGTACTTTCCGGCACTACTGTAGCTTTCCCGCAACGGCATTAAGTACTCTGACTGCGCTCGACGAATGTTGAGCTGGTTCGACGAATTTCGAAATCAGTTCGATGAATTCTGAACTGAGCTCGACTAATCTAAGAATCTTCAACCTTTAACTTGAGCTCGACGAAAGGTGAGCTGGGTTTTAGGATTTCTGCAATCAGTTAGACGAATTCCGAACTGAGATGGACGAACTCTGAATCTTCAAACTTTAAGTTGAGCTCGACGAAAGGTGAGCTCGGTTCGACGAATTCTGAAATCAGTTCGACGAATTCTTAACTGAGCTCGACGAACTCTGAATCTTCAAACTATAACTTGAGCTCGACGAAAGGTGAGCTCAGCTCGACGAAATCAGAATTCAGTTCGATGAATATTGAACAGAGCTTCTTCTTTAGAAGCATTGAGTGAGCCTGCCTCACTCAATGCTTCTGCACTTAGAGAAATTCTGCTGGCTTTGTCTCAGCAGTTTCTTCTCAACTATCTCAATGATTTCTTCTTCACTGCTGAGACCGTCTTCTGTCTCAGTGGTTTTTTCTCAACTGTCTCAGCGGTTTCTTCTTCACAGCTGAGACTGTCTTCTGTCTCAGTGGTTAGCTGAGACAAACACTTCTCTCAACATTTTGTGTTGAGCTTCTCAGCTGTTTCAGCTGTTATGCTGAGGCATTCTTCCCAACTGTCTCAGCTATCTCGACACTTTTGTCTTAGTCAAATAGTCGGACTTCCAGCTTCCTCTTCCTATTCACCTGTCCAATAAAGGACAACCTGCATGCAAGAACTCAAGCACACATCAAATATATTATTCCCCTTAGCATGATTGGTGATGCCTCTTTAAATCCTAAGGAACATTGACTGGCACAATTCCCAATAAGGTCCATCCAGGGGAGTTGACAAATAACCTTTGTTTGTCCACGCCTCAGAAGGAGCAGGATCTGTCATGGGGAGGTGGAGAAGAACCTTTGTTCGTCCATGCTTCAGGAGAACCAGGGCCCGTTAGGGGGAGGTGGCAAAGAACCTTTGTTCGTCCATGCCATAAGAGAACTAGGGCCGGTCAGGGTGAGGTGGTGAATAACCTTTGCTCATCCACGTCTCATTAGGACCATGGTTCATCAGGGGGAGGTGGCGAGGAAACTTTGTTCGTCCACGACTCAGGAGGATTTGGGTCCGTCTAGCGGAGGTGGCGAAGAACCTTTATTTGTTCGTGCCTCAAGAGGACCAGGGTCCATCCGAGGGGAGGTGGCAGAAACCTTGTTCATTATCACCTTAGGAGGGGTCGGGTCTGTCTGAGGGAGTTGGCGAACAACCTTTGTTCGTTTGTGCCTTTGTATGACCAGGGTCTGTTCGGTGGAGGTGGCGAAGAACATTTGTTCGCTCGTGCCTCAAGAGGACTGAAGTTTGTCCCAGGGAGGTGGCGAAGAACCTTTGTTCATTCATACCTCTAGAAGGCCGGGGTTTTTTCGTGAGAGGTAGCGAAGAACTTTTGTTTGTTCGCGCCTCGGGAGGATCGGGGTCCGTCCGGGGGAGGTGGCGAAGAATTTTTGTTTGTAATTCCCTCAGGAGAACCAATGTCCATCCGGGGGAGGTGGTGAACAACCTTTATTTGTTCGTGCCTTTGGAGGACTGGTGTCCGTCCGAGGGAAATGGTGAAGAACCTTTGTTCGTTCGCACCTTAGTAGGACCGGGTTCCGTCTGAGAGAGGTGGAGAAAACCTTTATTCGTTCTCCCCTCAGGTGGACCTACGTCCATCTCAGAGAGGTGGTGAAATACCTCTGTTCGTTTGCAGCTCAGGAGAACTAGGGTCTGTTTGTGGGAGGAGCAGAAGAATCTTTGCCCATATCGCCTTGGAGGTGCAGAAGGACTTTTGTCCTTCTTGACTTGCTAGTGGAATATTCCAAAACAATTGGCGTTGCTTGAAATCAAAATTCGTTGCTTAAAGTTTACAGAGAATACAAGGTGTGCGCAGGTCCGACTGTGTGGCTTGTTATTCCACTAGTTATGGAAAAGTAAACTGTGTGTGGCTTGATGTGGATCCTCGCATTTTAGATGATACAAACTTAGATATGGTTTGTTGTGTCGTAGGGGAACTCCCTCCGTTCCTTGGTCCATTTGTGGGTTTGGTCAGTGCATAATTTTTTCAAGGAGTCCCAAGGGAACGAACCATTCTATTACAATCTTCAATCACATGCAACTTTCCGCACTTTGCCCACATCCTCGGTGATAGTCACAATACTTGGATTGGTCTCTAGAGTTTAGAGCGAGAGCTCTTGGCCTTTGAAGGGAGGGGTGGTCATAAATGGTGGGCAACACTTTAGTTTAGGAATTTTCGATGAGGATCTGATGCTATCAGATCCCCTTGGCCCTGCGAGGGTTATCATAATGTCCGCTGCTCCCTCAGGGACTTGGCAGTGGCCCTAGATTTCTCTTTTTTTTTCTTCCTTCGAAATGCAGTCGAGGCTCCTCATTTGCTACTTCTGCCTCAATTTGAGCTTTGAATTGGTAGATGAGGTCAAAGTAGCTGAGTTCTGATTTGTTCATTAGTATGGAGTGAAATTTTACTTGTTGGATTCCTCTAAGGAAAATACTACACAAAAGAAGTCCTTGAGCGGCTCTCCCTTAGTCTGGATCCCGGTGAGGTGGAGTCACCGATCGACGGCAAACTGATCCGTGAAAAGTTGAGATAACTCCATGAAGTTCTTAATTTCTCCTTCTTTCAGAGAATGAAACCAGGCAAGAGACTCTCCTTTTAGAGTTGTTAGGAACACTTGACACAGATGCAGGTTTGAGGCATTGTAGATGCTCATGACAGTTGCAAAGTGTTGGACGTGCACTATAGGGTCAACAATCCCATCGAAAGTATAGAGGTTGCAGAGTTTGATCTTGGACAGAATGGGATTCTAAAGACTTATTTTTATTTAGTATTTTAGGCTCTATTTTAGCTTTGCTTTTATATCATATCACTCATCATATTATCATTTTTGTATAAAAATCATTTAGAATTGATTTGTAATGCTTTGAGCGTAATTTAACTTTTTAGAGCATTTTTGTGCATTCAATGCAATGAGGGTCTTATCCCATCCTCTCTTTTTTGTTATTAAGCTTTTTGTGGACTGGTGGGTGTGCTCCCTAGGTGTGTTGTGTGTCTTACTGCATGTACTAATGTGTGTGGAAAGTTTCTCGAGCGTCCTAGATTTTTTTCACAGATGAGTCCAGTCCTTAGCATTTTTTACTCGCATGATCATTGGCCCCTATGTGCATGACCACTGATCATGCGCGATCATTTGTGCATTGCAACAATTGTTGAGTGAGTTCGCTTCTCGTGTGAATTTCTTCTCGAACGAATACTAGCACCCTTGTTCTTGCACAACCACTCGTCGTGCACAACTATATGGAAAAAAGATGACTCGACTAACGCACGAGTGTACGTACGAGTTAATTTTGGCACAGCCACTGGTTGCGAGAGACAACCTTCTCCCAAAACCTCAAACTTTTTTGCGAGCCAAGGTTCCTTCTTGCACGAGTATAAGAAATTTACTTCTCACATGACCATTGGTCGTGAACCAACTCGTGCAATCGGCTAAATTCTACTTTGTCTATAAATAGTACATTCCGTCTTCTTCCCAAAATGATTCGCATTTTTTCTCTTTCCTCTCGCCATTTTTTCAGTTTTTAGTGTTTCAGGGCTAGTGATCTTCCCTAGGATCTCCCAACCATCCAGGAGCTCAAGGAAGAAGGTAAAAGAGTTCTCCACTCACCGCAAGCTAGGGATTGGAAGAAGAATACATGGACAGTGCAAATCCTTTGAGAATACATGTACATTGGGAGCTTGTAATAGAGGTTCCTTTACCCCGAATGGTAAACACTAAGCGAGGCATTCACGGAGTCGCTATCCAGAGTCAACCTCTCCTCTATAGAAGAGTCTCAAGCACTGCTTGTATCACTTTTCTCCTCTCCCGCACACTGGGTTGATGTGGAGTTTTCTCCTTTTATTTTGTTGATTGTGTTGGATTGAACTTATGTAGACTCATATTCTCTTTTATATAAAAGCATGTCTTGTATTATTCATTTCTTTAGAGTAGCCTAGGAGGCCTAGTTCCTTGTGTGTTGTGATTTCTTCCTTGCTAGTTGTGTTTGATGTGTTGTGATTGAGCTTTGTAGCTCCATTGTCTTTATTGACACAAGCATTGTGCGAGGCAGAGGTTTGTTGAATTTTTTGAAGTGAAAGAGACGGTCTGGGCGGACTGTCTTAGCAGACAAAAGTGGCGGGTTGGGCAGATTGACCGCACAAACTAGGCGGACATGATTGCCAACTAGCCTGGTCAGCTAGTGGTTCTGCAGTTGGCTTATTCCCAGGATGTAATCGGGTGGATAGGATTGGTATCCGCGGGAAATGTGGAGTCATCTGGAGTTTGCCGAGTCCGACATATTATAGACTCTTCTGGAGATCGCGAGTTCGGCATATGCTTATGCCTTGGACTTACTTTGGAGTAGTTTGTTGGAAACTGCGGAGTTCGCCGGTTATAGCGGACTAGTGTTGAGTCTGCAAGGTGGTGCGAACTAGTTCTTGAGTTCGCCGATTTGGAGTCTGTGCTATGGACTCTTGGTGGTGTGAACTTGGTATGATTTGAACCAAGTCTAGTTGTGCTCAGTCCGTGAGTTTGCGCGATTAACGCAGACTGCTTTTCTATTCGCCGAGCTCAACAACTTGTCAGCTTTGTATAGTTGTGGGCTCGGAGTGTGCGGACTGGAGTAGTGTTCGCAGGATGTTGCGGACTGGTAGCGCTATTTGCAGTGTCCACGTGTTATGGCCTTTGGCGAGATGGCTTATTCGGCCGTCAGTGTGATAAGGCGGACTGGATTTGTGTCCGCACTGTGTGAATATGTTTTGTACTTGCCGCGAGATGGGTGGTGTTCCTATCCGCTAGGGCGGTGACCACACTCCTCTCCATTCCTATAAATAGGACTCCCTGTCACATCAACAGTACACCTGAATGAACAGTAAGTAAGCTCAGTTGGTTGTTGCGGACAAGATTTTTGTATCTACGTGGTTTGAGAAGTAGACCGGTTTTTGCTGTGCAGATTGTGTGGATAGCTCTGAAAAGCCAGCGACTTGGTTCTAAATTAGGTAAGGGATCAGTGCGGACTCTATTGTTACAATCGACAGTTAGTAGTAGATCGTGACTTGCAACCAGGTTGTTTTCTCTTTGGCAATCTTTCCCAGTTCAATAAAGCTATCCGCTTCTAGCAATATGTTCAATTTGGAAGCAACTACTCATGGATAATCTAGCAGCAAGGCGACCATACAGTTAGGTGGCTAGCATATTGCGGACAGAGTTCTTTAGCATTGGAATAACGGGTGTCCATACGGTTAAGTTGCGTTCTGGCGACTTAGCTGCTTCAACGGACTTTGTAGATAAGTTCGGCAGAGTCGGATGACACTTTTTCTATCCGCATAACTAGCTTTTGCCTTGTTGTTTTTTTCTTCCATCAGGTACATTGAAGAATCATGTCTCTCCATGTATTCCTCGCACTGTAAAGATTCTTGATAGTATAAGATTTACTTGCTCTTCTGTTTTCATATGGTTTACTTGGCTTGGTTTGGTTGAGTGTTCCTGCGACTTGATTTCCCATTTTTCGTATCTCACAAATTTTTACATGGTATCAGAGGGAACAGAGGTTTGAGTAGTGATCAACTGTTAGACTTGCTTTTTTATTCTGGAAGTCAAGTAGACCAGTGTTAGTGATATGGAAGGTGGATTTGCAAGGGGTCTTTGAATTGAACTCTTGACATCGACCAACTTCAAGAAGTGGAGGTCATGTATGGAGAGTTATCTTCTGGGCGAGGACCTTTGGGAGGTCATCTGTGGAGATGAGAGGAAAGAAGTTACAGCTATCACTGGCAATGCTGAAGCGGTGAGGGCTTGGAGGAAGACAAACGCTAATGCGGAGTTGTCTCTCAAGTGGGCTATCTCACCATAGCTCTTTGACCACATCATTGGATTTCAGTCAATTGCGGAGATTTGGACTTCCCTTGATGGGTTGTTCAATAAGAAGAATGTAGAATGACTAAAGTTTCTGGAGAATGAGTTGGGGAGAGCCACTCAGGAAGAATTGTCTATCTCTATGTTCTTCCTGAAGATGAAGAACTTGTGTGCAGAAATTTCGGCATTGGACCCTGATGAGCCGATTTCAGAAGTGAAGCTTAAGAGGCACATAATTCGTGGATTGCGGAAGAAATATGTTGCTTTTGTTACTTCTATTCAAAACTGGGACACTCAGCTGTCATTGCTGGAGCTTGAGAACCTGCTAGCTTGGCAGGAAAGCCTAGCAAGGAAGATGACTGGAGTTACTATCTCTGAAGGAGGTAGTGATGCGCTCTTCTCAGGGAAGAAGAAGAGATGGGACAAGAAGAAGAAGTCGTCTGCTAGCAATGGTACTTCAACTTCTTATTAGCAAGAGAGGAGTGCTGCTTCTAAGCAGGATTGGAAGAAGAAGGAAGGGCTAAGGTGCTAAAAATGCAACTAGCCGGGTCACTTCAAGAAGGACTGCAAAGTTAAGCTGCAGTCGGGGCACGTTGCAGATAAAGAGGGAGCTGGTTCCAGTGCCAATGAAGGAGGATGGGGGAATGTGTTTATGACAGGCACGTGTGTTTGTGCTTTGTCCGCCATCAACTACCAAGATGAATGGATCGTACACTCAGGGTGTGTTCATCACCAAACCGGGGATGAGTCAAAGTTCTCAGTACTGCAAGCGTACTCAGGTAATGAAGCTATTATTACTGTTGATGATATAGTTCATGCAGTCAAGAAGGAGGGCGTCGTTTCTTTAGGTAGTGATAAGGGCCCACTCATCTTGAGGAGTGTTTATCATGTACCGAGCATGAAGAAGAACCTCTTCTCTGTGACCAAAGCAGTGGATACAGTCTATCACGTTCTGTTCGGCCCGACAGAAGTGAAGTTTTTCCGCAACATATCAGCGGTGAAGGCTAACGTTGCTTATATAGGAAGAAGGGTAAAAGACTTGTTTGTGTTATCAACAAGTTCCTATGTTGATTGGATGAGAGCAAATGATAATGCTGCTATCTGGCACGAGAGGCTAGGACATATGGGGATGGACAACTTGAAAGCTATGACGGTAAGGAGCATTATGAAAGGCTTGCCTAAATTGTCATCCTTCGGCAACAGTCATGTTTGTGCAAGATGTCAATATGGAAAGGCTCATCGCCTTCCATTTGACAAATCACAGACCAGGTGTAAAGCACTACTAGAGTGCATCCATGGTGATCTGATGGGTCCGACTATCACTGCCTATTTTGGAGGCAGCAAATATATATTGGTGTTGATTGATTACTATACAAGGTACACCTGGGTGTACTTTATAAAGGATAAATCAGATGCATTCCAATTATTCATGGAGTTCAAGGAGCTAGTGGAGGGCCAGCTTGGCTTGCTGATTAAGAAGTTGAGAATGGAAAATGAATATGAGTTTATTTCAGATGAGTTCTCTAACTTCTGTAGGAAGCATAGAATCCGGGGAGAGCTCACTTGTGTGCATACTCCACAACAAAATGGAGTAGCAGAGCGGAAGATCCGTCATCTGACGGAGACCTGCAAGTTTGGCTTCACACCAAAGACATTCCTAGGACTTTCTTGGTGGAAGCAATGGCCTGCGTAACTTATGTAATCAATTGGATGCCATAGAGTCCGATCAACAAGAAGTCTCCTCATGATATAATCTTTAAGAAGAAGCCTAGCGTTGGACACCTTTGTTGGAACCCTACTTGTGATTTGGGCTAGGTTCACTTTTAGGTTTGATTAGATGACCCAATTAATATGTATAGTTTAGGGTCATAGGTTATTTCCAGGGTCTAAGTCAGCAGCACATACTTAGATTGCCAGTCTCTACTTCAGAAGACTTTAGAGACAGAAGACTTCAAAGGAAAATCAGTTAAAATGATTGTAGGAAAGTCGTTCGACGATAGCTGAACTCAGCTCAACGATCGTTGATCTCAGATTGACGAACTCGGAGTTCCTTCTCTGAGTTGAGCTCGACAAAACTCTAGCTGAGATCGACGAACTGATATCTCATATCAGAAGTTCAGCTCGATGAAGGACTATCTCTGTTCGACGGACTTAGAGCTAAGATTGGCAAGTATATTTTCCAGTTCGACGATCTTGGAGCTCAGCTTGATGAAGGAGAATTATTAGCTCGACGAACTTGGAGCTCAGGTCGTTGAAATCATTGCTGAGTTCGACTAACTCCTTCCAAATTCCATTCGACTATTCTTCTCTGCAGTTTCTCAGTTCGACTATACCAGTTTGTTTTCAAATAATATTAAGACATTAATGACCTGATAATTAATGCTCAATATTCTCAAGAATTTAGTCGTTACCTGACATCATTAATTATGGTTTTCATATAGTTATTACTCTACCTTATTTACCGGGACAGTTAGGGAAATGCATTCAATACAAAACTAGCCGTTCAGGATACCAGAAATTATGTAGAGGATTTCAAGGAAAGAATTTAAAATTCAAATGTTTTGAATCTGCAATCAATATATAACTTGATTTTTCAGAAGATTGTAAGAGTTAGTGAATCAGTGAAAAAGAAGAGCAATCAGTAATCAGTGAAGAACACAACACAACTCTCATACACACAGAGTTCTTCTTCTTCTTCTGCTTTAGGATTTCAAGAAACAACTAATCAAAATCAATCTAAAAGCTTGCTGAAGAGCAACATCATTTTGAAGGTCTACACCCTGAAGCATAGCTTCCACTCCTGATCAGATCCATACAACTCAGGGGGAGCTTTGACATCAACCAGTCCACTAGTCTTCTCAGAGCCTTGAGACAGACAAGACAACATTTTTTTACTTTTCCCTTTCATTGTGTACAGGGTTTTAACTTCCTTCAAAAGTTAACCTTTTTGGTTTACAAGTCACCTGATCAAAAGACTTGGGATTGGTATTTGTGCACCTGATCAAAAGCTCAAAGGGTTGCTAGATCTCCCTTATAAAAATTTATCTTGTGGTGACAGAGCACCTGACAAAAAACCTGGGGTGGCAGGGCACCTGATTAAAAACCTTTAGTGCATTCCTACCAGAGTGGTAGAATAGTGGATGTACCCAGGTTTATTGAGGAACCACTATAAAATTCTTGTATCGTTTGGATTGCCTTTACCTTTTCTATTTGTGTGCTGTGATTTTCTTCTTATACTTATATATATCATTAACTTTTAATCCTATATAAAAAAAGTGAATAAATTTTAAAATACTCTATTCACCCCCCTCTAGAGTTAAGTTAAATCTATCCCTCACTTTCAATTAGTATCAGAGTTTGCTTCTTTGGTTTCATAGGAGAACACCTGAACCAAAAGATCCTTGATAGATCTCATTTACTCTAGTTTGCTCCTTTTCTTATGGTACAAAACAAAGAGTTCTCAAGCACCAGACCTCCAGTGTGCAATCTGAATAAGTTTGCACTTTAGAAGGCAAGGATTAAGATCTATATGAATTCTATTGATGAATACATTTATAATTCTATTTTGTCAGGTCCCCCTACTCCATCTGCATCAACAAGCACCTCAACTGTACCACCACTTGAGTTTATAGAGGCTCAGAAGAAGCTGAAAGTTACAGATACCAAAGCCATGAACTTTTTGGCTCAAAATATGTCTGATGACATATTCCAGAAAGTTACTGAATGCACTTCAGCCAAGAATATCTGGGATTCCCTAAATTGGATGGTTGCAAGATCTACAGATGAAAGGAATGACAGGAGATCACATCTGATCTTTCAGTACGAGAACTTCAAGAAGGAAGAAGCAGAATCAGTTGCTGATATGTACAATAGACTCAGCCTCATAATCAATGAGCTAAAATCATTGGACAAGAACATCTCAATGATAGAGATAAATGACAAGATCCTTATGTGCTTTCCTAGCACATGGGACTCTAGGATCTGGCCAATCAAAGAAGCCAGAAGCCTCAATGAAATCTCTACAGAGACCTTATTGGGCAAGCTCAAATCTTATGACCAGCTCATCAAGACCAGAGAAGCTGAACAAAGAACCTCTTCTTCAGTAATGAAAAAGTAAAGCATTGCTTTTAAAGCAACTGAAGAAACAGAAGCCATTCCAGACAATGAAGATTTATTGAGTCTCTTGGCTAAGAGATTCTACAAGATGGCAAGGAAGGACTTCAGGAGAAGATCTTCCAGAAAAGAAGATAAGCTAAGGTATGACAAGACTCAAACTAAAGAAATAGTTTGCTATGGATACAGGAAACCTGGACACATACTTCTAGAATGTCCAGAGAACCAGAAGAAAGACAAAAGAAAGGATAAAGACTCCAAGAAACATTCCAGCATGCCCTCTTACAGTAAATACAAAAAGAAGGAAAGAGGATTTGTGGCTGAAACATGGAGTGAATTTGAGTAAGAATCTTCATCTAGTTCCAGTGAAGATGAAGAAGAAGCAAAAGCAAAAGAAATTTGTTTGATGGCAATCAATGCCTCATGCAATAATTCTGAAGAAGAATCTGAATCTGAATAAGAAGAAGAACAAGTATTCTAAACCTTTGATTTTCATTCAGAATAATTTAAAATTGATTTCAAATTATTATGTAAAGATTTGATTAAATCTGAAAAGGAAATCAAACTTCTCAGAGAGAAATTAATTGAATTTAAAAATGCTTCTTCTGAAAACTTAAAACTTAAAGAAGATTTAAAAACTGCTAATTATCAAGTATTTTCCTTTGAAACTAAATTATCTAAGGCTAAGCAATTTGAAGAATCCCTTAATAAGAGAAGTATCAAATTGATGGATATCCCAAGCACAGTGATTGCAAGATTAAATTGCAAACTAGGCTTGGGAGCTTTATCTAGTCAGCCTTATATTCTTGAAAAAAATATCTTATCTAAACCAATTGAATTCATATCTGCTAAAGGAAAAGATAAAGAAGTATTACAATTTACATATAAAGATACTTAAATTTTACCAAAGACTAAATCAAAGAAAAATAAAAAATCTCATAAAAATAATGTTTAAAAAAATTCGTCGAACTGAGATCGACGAAATTAGCATTATTCGTCGAACAACGATCGACGCTTTCTGAACCCAGAATTTGGGTATGATTACTCAATAAAGGGTGCTTGACGAAATCAACATGTTTTATCGAACAGAGATCGACGATCATGGAATGCATGGAATGAGTATTATCATTCTGTGAACCGAGATCGATGAAATCAATACTTTTTGTCGAACTCAGATCGACGAACTCAAGAAAATTCGTCGAACTCACATTTTCAAAACAAAAACTTTAATCCTTATCAAAATAATAATCAAAGACATAAATTTATTAATCCTTTTACTCAGTGGATAATCGCTCCTAGGAGATATCATCGATTAGGTTTATAAGGATCAACCTGATTGCTCTTATATTTCTAGTTATTCTTTTGAAAGAAATCAATCACCCAAGGTAACCTGGGTCAAGAACAACTAATCTGTTTTTATATAGGTAAAGGACTATCCTACCACAGAGGAATAGTGGTATTTGGATAGTGGTTGCTCAAAACACATGACAGGTTCAAAGGTCAACCTAAGTGACTTCAAAGCAAAGCTTGGACCCAAAGTTATTTTTGGAGACTCCAATTATGGACAAATAAAAGGATATGGGAATGTCAAGATTAGAGCAGTCACATTCATGAAGGTGGCATATGTAAATGGTCTGAAGCATAACCTCATCTCTATCAGCCAACTATGTGATGAAGGTTATTAGGTAAAATTTAATAAGTGTTTATGTTCAATTACTTCTGATAAAAACAAAACTGTTTTAACTGTAATTAGACAAGGTAACATTTATCTAGTTAATTTTAATTCTGCTAAATCAGAAATGTTCAATCAGATTAGTAAAACTAGTGAACTCTGGCATAAGAGATTAGGACATGTAAACCTTAGGAGCATAACTAAATTATCTACGGACAACCTTGTTAGAGGACTATCTTCTGGCTCCTACAAGAAGGAAGGACTCTATAGGGTCGTCAATTAGACAAGCAAACTAAAAATAGTTTCAAATCCATTAAAAAAAGTGATTCACCCAGAATCTTGTACTTACTACATATGGACCTTTTTGGACCTATTACAGTACATATTTTGGGAGGAAAGTCATATACCTTAGTTATTGTTGATTATTTCTCTAGATTCACTTGAGGTTTCTTTCTTAGAAACAAGACAGATTACTTTAAAGTTCTTACAGACTTTCTTAAGAGCATCCAGATTGAGTACTCTACTCAAGTTGCATTGATAAGAAGTGATCATGGAACTGAGTTTGAATCTCTTCTCATGCAAGAATTTTGTGAGAAGGAAGGTATCAGACATTATTGTTCTACTCTTAGAACTCCTCAATAAAATGGGGTAGCTGAAAGGAAACATAGAACCATGATTGAATCTACAGGGACATTACTTGCATATGCTCACTTGCCCCTATCCTTTTGGGCAGAGACAATAAGCATAACAAATTATGTTCTGAATAGAAGTCTAATTCATAAGCTAAAAAGTAAGACCTCCTATGAATTACTTTATGGGAAGAAACCTAAAATAAACTATTTTAAAGTATTTGGTTGTATATAATATATTCACATAATGCCAAGAAATATTTGAGAAAGTTTGAAGCTAAAGCTACAGAGGGAATTTTTCTTGGATATTCTCAAGTTAGCAAGGCTTATAGGGTGTATAATAAATCAACTCTCAAAATGGAAGAATATGTGCATGTAACTTCTGATGAGACTAACATGTTTTACAAGGAGAAGGATTCTTCTACCATAGAAAATTTGCAGGTATCAAATCTATGTGAGAAAATGGATGATTTAATCCTAACACAAGAGGATATATCACATCCTTCTCAACAGATTATTGATTAAGATAGTGAAGAAGAAATTCAGGAATAGATTACTGAAAACATTGTGGCTAATGAAATTCTACCAGAGGAATTAGTACCACAAATTGTTATTGAAGAACCAACTCTACCCACTGATCTTGTCATACTTAGAGATCATCCCATATCTCAAGTGATTGGAGACATGTCAGCTAGTAT
Source organism: Platanthera zijinensis (assembly GCA_039513925.1). Taxonomy (NCBI): domain Eukaryota; kingdom Viridiplantae; phylum Streptophyta; class Magnoliopsida; order Asparagales; family Orchidaceae; genus Platanthera; species Platanthera zijinensis. The sequence continues at coordinate 60,050,503 of CM077086.1, forward strand.
GCAAATAAGAAATCAATTAAATCATGATCAGATGCATGCTTGCTTTCTTTCTCAGATTGAACCTCAATCCATAAAAGATACAGAGAAAGATCCCCACTGGATTATTGTAATGCAAGAGGAACTCAATCAATTTGAGAGGTGTAGAGTTTGATTTAATTCCAAGGCCCAAAGAATACCCAATAGTTTGAACTAAATGGGTCTTCAAGAACAAACTGGATGCACAAGGAACAATTGTGAGAAACAAAGCTAGGCTGGTAGCCCAAGTTTATTCACAGGAAGAATACATTGATTATGATCAAAATTTTGCTCTTGTTGCAAGACTTGAAGCCATCAGAATTTTTCTTGCTTATGCTGTCCATCAGAATTTCAAAGTCTATCAAATCGATGTTAAAAGTGCTTTTCTCAATTGGGAGCTAAAAGAGGAAGTGTATGTTGAACAACCCCCAGGTTTTATCTCTTCAACTCATCCCTCCTATATTTTTAAGCTTCATAAAGCTCTCTATGATTTAAAGCAAGCTCTAAGAGCTTGGTATGAGACCTTAGATAGCTTTCTTGTTGGGTACATTGGAAAATGTGTACCTGATTTGGAGAAGCCTCACTTAGCTCAATGATATACATCATAGTGTATTTGATGTTATTTTGAGTTTATATGTGCAGGTTAAGAATGTGCTAGAATGTAGGAAAAATATTCTAAGTCCATATGTCGACACCTGAGGAAGATGTGTCGACACTTCAGTAAGATTGTGTCGACACTTGGAAATAGCTGTGTCGACACTTCAGAGGATTTGTGTCGACACCGGGAGGCAGTGTCGACACATAGATGATTATAGTCGACATCGGCTGTGTAGACACCGGTAGGTAGTGTCGACACACAGAGTTAGAGTCGACAACAACTGTGTCGACACCTGGAGGCAGTGTCGACACACACTATGTTCTGAGTCTACATCAACTGTGTCGACACACAGGACTTGTGTCGACACACAACTGAGTTTAGACCAAGTTGATTGCTGATGAATGGTGAAGTGTATTTGTCGACACAAATAATCAGTGTCGACACATTCTCAAGATGCAGTATCAAGAAGCTGTGTCGACATCAAGGCAGCTTTGTCGACATCACCAAAGGCTGTGTAGACACTTAAGTCACTTGTGTCGACACATATTGACAGATGGTCTCGACACTTTATGGCAGACAGACTCGACGCTTTGTTGACAGAGTCAAAGGCACAAGAAGTGTTTGAAGACTTGATAGCTGTGTGTTATGACAGGTTTACTGAAGCTGTCAGACTTGTCATAAGTTAGTTATAAACCAGATCAGCCGGTTACCAAGGATGAAGTCTATAAATAGATGGATTCAGAAGAAGGAACAACATAACAACATAGAGAAGAAGTATTGTTACCACTAACATAATTAGAGATTATTCTCTGATCAAGAAAGTACAAGTAACAAAGAAGAAGATCTTCGTGAGAAGATCTAAGAAGACGATCTGAAGTAGTTTACTATTCAGATTCTGTCTAAGTGGAATTCAATCAAGAATTCAGAAGTATCTTCAAGAGATTTGGATAGAGAGATATCCAACTATTTGAAAACAAGGAGGAGACATTCAGAGGTCTCTCAAGAAGCAGATACTGAACTAATCCGTCAAGGAGATTAAGATCTATTTCTGAAGTCTAAGAAGGAAGCTGCCAGTCAGTTTTATTCAAAGGAAATCAACCCAAATAAGTTCAGATTCAAGAAGATTTGAAGAAAGCTTAGATCAAGTTGATTTCAGCCATCAGCCTCTTCAAAAAGCTGATCAAGAAAGTTCTTATCCCTTCTCTCTCAACAGGGGTAAGAGATTACAAAACTCCTTATCAAATTCAGTAGGATCTATTCATAGATCTGAGTTGTAAGCCTATTTTATAAAGGCTGAGTGTAGGAGATTTATTCTCTGAGGTAGGGCTGTTTATGCCTGAGTTGTAGGAGAAGGTATTCTCTGAGCTGTAGGCCTTGAGGCAAGGCTGTGGTAGGGATTGTTAGCCTGAGTTGTAGGAGAAGGTATTCTCTGAGTTGTAGGCCTTGTGGCAAGACTGAGGTAGGGCTTGTTAGCCTGAGTTGTAGGAATCCTTCTGGATTCTTAGCTGTAGGATCTGAGGATCTGAGTTAAAGGAAGAAGTTAGGCCGACTCTAGCATACTGCTAGATTGGTGAAGGGGGAAAGTGGATGTACCCAAACCTTGGGGGAACCACTATAAATTTGTATGCAATTTGTGATGTGTGTATGTTTGTGATTGCTGTGCTGTGTTAGCTTAATTATATCTGATTTATTCAAATAACTATAGTTATATTTTGCCATAAGTTAAATCAAGGAAAAGTACCTATTCACCCCCCTCTAGGTGTTTAGGTAGTCTTGGATGTAAAACTATCAAGTGGTATCAGAGGGAGGTTACTCAAAGAAGGACTTAACAGTCTGAGTTAGATCCCTAAGGCAGAATCAAGAATCAAGAAAATGGGTTCTGGAGAGAATCACAAGGAATTAGGGTCAATGAAATTACCCATCTGTAGGAAATAGATTTTTGGAATCTGGAAAGAAAGGGTTAGATTGTTTATGGAGGCCTCTGACCCAAGGATATATATCATAGTAAAAGAAGGTCCATATATCCCAATGAATGTGTTTGCTCTAGATGCAAATCAAAGAACTCCTAAAGATTTTTCTGAAATGACCAAGGATGAAATTATATTGGCACCTATGGATAAGAGAGCTCAGAATATCATAGTGAGTGCCATAGATGATTCTACTTTCCAAAATTTGATTCACTGAAAAACCTCCAAGGAAATGTGGGACACCTTGATAGTCTACATGGAGGGTTCTGAAGAAGTTAGACAAGATAGAAAGTCTATGCTCAATCAAGAATATGAGAGTTTCAGACAAGGGAAGTCTGATAGCATATCTGAATGCTACAAGAAGTTCTACAGGATAGTGAATGAACTGATGTCCTATGGAAGGGTCTTCAGTACTTATGAGCTGAATGACAAATTCCTAAGATCCTTGGCAAAGGATTGGGATACCTAGATTTGTTCCATTAGAGAAGTGGCCAAACTAGCTGACATTTCTCCTCCAACCTTATTTGGAAAGTTGCTATCATATGAAATGCAACTAATGGCTAGGAAGGAGGAAGAAAGAAATACAAAAGGAGAGCATAGAGAAAAGTCAGTGGCCTTCAAGGTTGAATCCACTAGAAAGAGCAGGAGGATGTCTCCATCACCTCCTAAGGAAGTTGCTGAAGTTATCTCAGAAAATTCAGAAAATCAGAACTTAGATAGCAGTGATTCAGATGCAGATTTTGCTGCCTTTACAAGGCAGTTTCAGAGGTTCTTGAAGAAGAAGCAGTGGAAGTCAAGGCCCTCCACATCACAGCCAGTTGATGACTATTATCAAAAGAGAAAATCATCAAGAAAGGAAAGGAGCAGGTCTAAGCCCAGCAAAGCTACAACATCAAAAATTGTTTGCTATTGCTGCAATAGGCAAGGACATGTGGTGGCTGAGTGTCCAGAAAAGAGAAAGGAGTTAGCAGACAGAAAGAAGACTCAACAAAAGGGCAAGAAGGAGAAATCCTTTGTTGCTAAGAAGGAGAAGAGTCTTACAGATCCATCCTCCTCAGAGTCAGAATCTGAAGCTGAAGCATACATTGGACTGTATGCAGCTAGTGAAGAAGAGGAGTTTATGCAATTGCTCAACTCCATCAATGAATAAGAAGACCATCAGTGCATGGGACTGATGGCTGAATAAGAAGACAATAATTGCCAGGATCAGCCTGGTCCCAGCAAGGAAAGTCCAAGTTGCCATGCCCCTATATGGTACTTGGACAGTGGATGTTCCAGGCACATGACTGGAACAAAGGGGATACTGAAGGAGTACACATCTATCAAGGATGGGCCTAAAGTAATCTTTGGTGGATCTGAAAGACGAATCATCAAAGGATTTGGTAACATCTCTTCCAACCAAATTACCATCACTCAAGTGGCTTATGTAAAAGGTTTGAAACACAACCTGATAAGCATAAGTCAGCTGAATGATCTAGGATATGACATTTCATTTGTTAAGAATGGATGTCATATCAGAAGGTCAAGTGATCAAAAGGTCATATTGACTGGGTATAGAAAGAGAAATGTTTATTGTCTTGATTTTGGGTGTGAGAACAAAGGTTCTCCTATTTGTCTTGTAGTTGATGAGAAAGCATCTCATTGTGTCAAATGGCACAAGAGGCTGGCTCATCTTAACTACAAGACAATTGGCCAACTCTTTAGTAAAGAGTTAGTGAGGAATGGTCCTCAAGTAAAGTGTATAAAGGAAGGGATATGTTCAGCTTGTCAAAAGGGCAAGCAGACAAAATCTTCCTTTCATAGCCTTGAAAACAAGGATTCAGTGAGGTGTCTATACCTCTTACATATGGATCTTTTTGATCCTATGCAAGTTCGTAGTCTAGGTAGGAAGGTCTACACTTTTATGGTTGTAGATGACTATTATAGATATTCCTGGGTGTTCTTTCTAAGACAAAAATCTGAAACCCTAAGTGTTTTACACAGTTTTGTCAGACAAATTCAGAATGAACTGGACAGTATAGTGGTCAAAATCAGAAGTGACCATGGAACTGAATTTCAATCTGAAAGTATGACAAGATTGTGTGAAGAGTTTGGGATTTTTCAAGAATTCTTCTCACCTAGAACACCTCAGTAAAATGGTATTGCTGAAAGAAAGAATAGGACATTGATTGAAGCTGGTAGAACTCTATTGAGTGACACTTCTCTCCCAGAATATTTCTGGGCTGAGGAAGTAAACACTGCATGTCATGTACTCAACAGGGCTTCTATCACTAAGTACTATAAAAAGACTCCCTATGAGATCATGAAAGGTAGAAAACCAAATCTATCCTATTTTAGAATCTTTGGTTACAAGTGTTATATCCTTAACAATGACAAGTCTTATTTAACTAAGTTTGCTGCCAAATCCCAAGATGGGATATTTGTTGGGTACAACAACAATAGTAAGGCTTATAGAGTCTACAACTTGATTACTCAGGTTGTAGAAGAATCTGTACATGTTGTATTTGATGAAACAAGATTAATCAACATTGAGTTGCCTTGTAGTTCATGCAGTCCAACAGGTATAAGCAATAGGATGGACAAGCTTTCCATTGCAGAAGGCTAAACTGCAGATGAAGTATTGGAGAATGTTGGCTACTATCCAGGGGGAGTACAAGACTCTCTAGAAGCTAATTACAATCAAGAGGTGCAGCATAATGATGAAACTAGAGGTATTCAGCCAGAAGGAATTTTACCTCCAGCTGTAAGACATCTAAATGATCATCCAAAAAATCAAATAATTGGTGATCCAAGACATGGAGTGCAAACCAGAAGTAGAAATCTAAATACAGTCCTGCACTCAAGTTTTTTATCTCAACTAGAGCCAAAGAAATTTGAAGAAGCTATCCAAGACCAATACTGGATTAATGCTATATAAGAAGAGCTTAATCAGTTTAGAAGATGCATGGCCTTGGAGTTAGTTTCTGAGCCAAAAGACCATAACATCATTGGTATAAAGTGGATTTTTAGGTACAAGTTGGATGAGAATGGAGTTATTGTGAAGAATAAAGCAAGATTGGTTGCAAAAGAATACATGCAGGAAGAGGGAATAGACTTTGATCAAACATTTGCCCCAGTAGCAAGACTGGAAGCAATCAGAATGTTCCTTGCTTATGCAGCATATCAAGGCTTCAAGGTATATCAAATGGATGTGAAATCAGCATTCCTGAATGGTGATCTAAAAGAATAAGTCTATGTAGAGCAGCCATCAGGTTTTGTAGATTCTCTTAAACCTGGTTATGTCTATAGACTTAGGAAAGCATTGTATGGGTTAAAGCAAGCCCCAAGGGCTTGGTATGAAACCCTGTCTACTTTCCTTATTGAGAACAAATTCTCAAGAGGTAAAATATACAAAACTCTATTCCTAAGGGAATCTAAATGGAAGATAATCTTAGTTCAGATCTATGTAGATGACATAATTTTTTGGTCTACAGAGAACAACCTTTGCAAGAAGTTTGCCAAACGTATGCAAGGGAAGTTTTAAATGAGTAGTATGGGGGAACTTAAGTTCTTCTTGGGACTCCTAGTAAGACAGACTGATGATGGATTGTCCATATCCCAGTCTAAGTTCACCAAGGAGTTAATTAAGAAGTATGGTATGGATTCATCCTCTACCATGAGAACTCCTATAGGAACAAGTATGCCTATATGCAAAGATGATGCAGGAAAACCTGTAGATGAGTCTTTGTATAGAGGAATAATTGGCTCTCTATTATATCTAACTGATAGTAGACCAGACATTATGTATGCAACATGTGTCTTTGCTAGGTACCAAGCATGCCCTAAAGAATCACATTATACTGCAGTCAAGAGGATTTTGAGATATCTAAAGGGCATACCTAATCTAGGCCTTTGGTACCCTAGGAATGGAGATTTTCTACTAACAGGTTATTCAGATGCAGATTTTGCAGGCTGTAGAGAAGATAGAAAAAGTACTACAGGTACATGCCAATTCCTGGGAGGAAGATTGATATCTTGGAGCAGTAAGAAGCAGACTAGTGTGGCAATATCCACAGCTGAGTCTGAATATGTGGCAGCTGGAAGTTGCTGTACATAACTATTGTGGATTCAGCATCAGCTAAGGGATTATGGTATTCAGGTAAGTAGAACACCTTTATTGTGTGATACTAAAAGTGCTATTTCTATTGCAAACATCATGTTTCACATAGTAGGACTAAGCACATAGAGATCAAATACCATTTTCTTAGAGAACATGTATAAAAAGGAGACATCTCATTAGAATTTGCTAAAACTGATTTACAAATTGCAGATATATTTACTAAGCCTCTGGATGAAACTAAATTCAATAGATTTAAAATATAATTAGGAATGCTGACCATAGGTTAGTTTACCAAAAAATTGGCTAAGTAAAATGGTGTCGACACATTCAGTGATAAGGTGTCGACACAGAGAATTCATGTCGACAATTCAGGGAAATTGTTTTGACACAGGGAAAATGTGTCGACACCTAAGGGACAAAGAGTCGACACATCCAGAAATATAGTGTCTACACAACCAGAGTAATGGTGTCGACACTTACAGAATTTGTATTGACACTTATAATAAGAGTCGACACAGAATTTCTTATGAACTACTAAGTATCTCCTGTATCGACATATCATCAATTGGTGTCGACACATAGTAGTCAGCGCCGTGGTCGAGACAATAGAAGTTTGTGTCGACACATTCCAACAGTGTCGACACTTTTAGACAGTTTTTGCCCACCTTTTGATCTTCTTTGATTAAAAGGGTATAAATAGGTCAAGAACTTATTCTATCGAAACGCTCACCAGGGTTTCGAGACAAAAACCTTGTGTCGACAATCTCTTTCCTCTCTAATCAAGCTTTCTCTTCATTCCAATGGCGCCCAAGGTTGAATACAACGTCAATGAAGGATATGAGGTTGTTAGGCATGCATTCAACGATGCCGAATTGGAGATCAAACAGGTCATTTCTCTTCTTGCAGACAATGGATTAGAATATCTTATCTCTGAACCTAGTGAGATATGGAATAAAGAAGTATTTGAGTTCTACATGGCTGCATCGGTGAATTCCTCCGGATTAAAGATCAAATCAACCGTCCATGGAGAATGAGTCAAGCTGTCTCAGAAAAGATTGAGCAATATTCTACATCTTCCAAGGGTCCAAGATGAGGAAGAGGTTCCACCCTCAAAAACAAGGGAAACACTTCAATGGTGTGGATTGGATCGAACCATAAAGATAGGATCTGCCATCAACAGGAAAGGCATGAATCCTCAGGGAAAATACCTGTCTGAAATTATAGGCAAAGTGATCTTATGTAAACCAGGTGGACATGATAGGATCTCAGCCTATATGTTTAGTCTGATGATAAGAATTGTCTTTAAAATTCCAACAAGTTGGTCAGCAGTTTTGTTTGATAAAATCAAAGAGGGAATCAAGAAGCCAAACTTGGCTAGAATTTTGAGTCTGTACCTAGCTTGAATCTTACCAGAGGTAATGCAACAGATTCCTGGATCCAAGATCAACCATATGAGGAGAATGGACATGAGGTTATTCTCCAGATGGGATAGTGTTCTATAAAAGGAGTTGCTTGATGTGGACAGGAAGGAGACAACTGAGAAATCACCAGGATATGACCTTCATATGCATGATCATGGAAATCCACCAAATCAAGCAGAACAAGTTAGAGAGCAGACTGAGGACCAGACTGGGTCAACTAAAGTCTAGGAAGAGACTATACCAGCACAGGTGTAGGGGGAGCCAGAGTCTGAACAGATACAAGAGGAAGAAAGAATCAATTTATCAGAGGACATTATTCCTCAAACTGATCTTGATATTTTTGGTGCTGCTGCTGAGAAAGTACAATCTACTGCTCTCACACAGCAAGAATTTACTCTTGAAGAGCTGTTTCCTGATATTGGAGAGGCAGCTGATAAGGTTGAAACCCTTAAGGTTGAGGGGGAGCAAGGTGCTGTTGAGGGGGAGCAAGTACATGTTGAGGGGGAGCAACATGGTGCTGATAAAGAAATTCCTACCACTCCTCCAGAAAGAGTTCATTTTGAAAGTACTTCAGAGTTTGAAAATACAGAGGTCAGGGAGGCTAAGAAAAGAAAGGTAATGGTCTTCAAGAGGAGAAGTCACCGCTATAAGAAAGCTCTCTAGACAACCACTCACCAAGCTACTACTGATTTTGATTACACAAAATTTATGATAAATTTACAGGTCAAAATGGATGAGCAGAGATTGCTTCTTGAAAAGTATGTGGATGAAAGCCAAAAGGCTCTTCAATTTGATCTGGTACAATAGATAAAATCTATAAGATTTGAAGTTAATCAGAACAAAAGAGAGATGTCAGATTACTTCTACAAGGGAGGCAATGCTGTGGTATTTCTTGCCAAGCAATAAGAATAAATAAAGAAGCAAGTGGATGAGATGGCTGTTAAACAAGGCTATGTCCTTGAGAATCAAATAAGAATAAATGAAAATCTGAATGAATCACATAATGTGATAGTAACTGAGTTCACAAACACTGTTGTTGTAATGACTGCTGCAAGGGCTAAAGAAAAAGAAGAATATGATCAGAAGCTACAAGCTGTCCTAGATGAAGTTAAAACTGCCATCACTTCATCTGAGAAGTTGATTAGTGACAAACTTCAAAAATTAAAGCCATTCTTTAAAGATGGAATCAACTATCTGGATGGACAAATCAGATTTCAAAAAGATGACTTGATAGAGCAATTGCTAGAGAAGTCATAAAGGGGGAGAGGGTGTTAGTCTATGCTGGGTCTGACTATACCAAATGGGTCACTAACAGCATAAGAGCCACTCTTGGATATCCACCCCTGTGTGATGATGATAATATGGCTGAGTCAGGGGTGCAACCAACTCTACTTGACGGTAATCAACCTGAGGTTGCCCAAGTCATTTAACCTCCTGCAGATATTGGAATGATATATGAGCAGGTTCAGTCAATGTACAGCCCTCCACAACCTATTATAAATGTGATTATTGAAAAGGTTGATATGCCAGATACTGCTATCAAAGCTCAGCAAGATGCTCTATTATCAAAGAAAAGATTTAGAGAGCAAGCAGAATTAAAGCCAGACTTTGAGTAGTGGAGCCTCACTTCAAGGAATATCATTTTAACTATATGGAAGGCTGTAAAAGATCAATTACATGAAAGGGCAAAATGGTACAATGAGCATGAATGACAAAAGTATGAAGCTAGACAAGAAGCCATAGTTCAACACAGGAGAAAGGATAAGATGGGGAAGCTACATCCTGATACTCAGGAGCCTAGCAAGTATTTTCCCAAGCCCTTTCATTATTTTGAAAGACAAAGGATCAAGGCTGAAGTACAGAAGAAAGATGATCTGAAAGGCAATAAGCCTATTGAAGACACAGAACCTCCTGCTAAGGCTCAGATAATATCTGGAAAAGGGATAGTAATTAAGGAGCCTGCCCAGCCTTAGTCCTATCTTTACTAGTTTTTGTTCAAGAACTATGTAATTGATTAGTTTGTTAAAGAAATCAATGTAAACATTTTGTAACAAACCTTTTGAGTTGATATACAAAACATTGTTCTGTGATCATTTACTTTTACATCTTTATTCTGTGATGTAACTATGATATGTGTTTTGTTTTTATAGTACCCTGTCATATAATGCTTATATACATCATCATGTTTATTTTATAAGTGGTGTATATCATTGGCTAAAGGGTTATGACTTCTCCAAATAGGGGGAGATTGTTGGGTATATTGGAAAATGTGTATCTGATTTGGAGAAGCCTCACTTAGCTCAATGATATAGAACATGGTGTATTTGATGTTATTTTGAGTTTATATGTGCAGGTTAAGAATGTGCTAGAATGCAAGAAAAATATTCTAAGTCCATATGTCGACACCTGAAGAAGCTGTGTCGACACTTCAGTAAGATTGTGTTAACACTTGGAAATAGCTGTGTCGACACTTCAGAGGATTTGTGTCGACACCGAGAGGCAGTGTCGACACACAGAAGATTATAGTCGACATCGGCTGTGTCGACACCGGGAGGCAGTGTCGACATACAGAGGCAAAGTCGACAACAACTATGTCGACACCTGGAGGTAGTGTCGACACACACTATGTTCTGAGTCTACATCAACTGTGTCGACACATAGGAATTGTGTCGACACACAAATGAGTCTAGACCAAGTTGATTGCTGATGAATGGTGAAGTGTTTTTGTCGATACAAATAATATGTGTCGAAAAATTCTCAAGATGCAGAATCAAGAAGCTGTGTCGACAACAAGGTAGCTTTGTCGACATCACCAAACGCTGTGTCGACACTTAAGTCACTTGTGTCGACACATATTGACAGATGGTCTCGACACTTTATGGCAGACAGACTCGACGCTTTGCTAACAGAGTCAAAGGCTCAAGAAGTGTTTGAAGACTTGACAGCTGTAGGTTATTGCAGGTTTACTGAAGCTGTCAGACTTGTCAGAAGTTAGTTATAAACCGGATCAGCCGGTTACCAAGGATGAAGTCTATAAATAGATGGATTCAGAAGAAGGAACAACATAACAACATAGAGAAGAAGTATTGTTATCACTAACACAATTAGAGATTATTCTCTTCAAGAAAGTACAAGTAACAAAGAAGAAGATCTTCGTGAGAAGATCTAAGAAGACGATCTGAAGTAGTTTACTATTAAGATTTTGTCTAAGTGGAATTAAATCAAGAATTCAGAAGTATCTTCAAGAGATTTGGATAGAGAGATCCAGCTATTTGAAGACAAGGAGGATACATTCACAGGTCTCTCAAGAAGCAGATACTGAACTAATCTGTCAAGGAGATTCAGATCTCTTTCTGAAGTCTAAGAAGGAAGCTGCCAGTCAATTTTATTCAAACGAAATCAACCCAACTAAGTTCAAATTCAAGAAGCTTTGAAGAAAGCTAAGATCAAGCTGATTTCAGCCATCAGCCTCTTCAAGAAGCTGATCAAGAAAGTTCTTATCCCTTCTCTCTCAACAGGGGTAAGAGATTACAAAATTCCTTATCAAATTCTGTAGGATTTATTAATAGATCTCAGTTGTAAGCCTATTTTATAAAGGCTGAGTGTAGGAGATTTATTCTCTGAGGTAGGGCTATTTATGCCTGAGTTGTAGGAGAAGGTACTCTCTGAGCTGTAGGCCTTGAGGCAAGGCTGAGGTAGGGCTTGTTAGCCTGAGTTGTAGGAGAAGATATTCTCTGAGTTGTAGGCCTTGTGGCAAGGCTGAGGTAGGGCTTGTTAGCCTGAGTTGTAGGAATCCTTCTAGATTCTGAGCTGTAGGATCTGAGGATCTGAGTTAAATAAAGAAGTTAGGCCGACTCTAGCATACTGCTAGATAGGTGAAGGGCGAAAGTGGATGTACCTAGACCTTGGGGAACCACTATAAATCTGTGTGCAATCTGTGATGTGTGTATGTTTGTGATTGCTGTGCTGTGTTAGCTTAGTTATATCTGATTTATTCAAATAACTATAGTTATATTCTGCCTTAAGTTAAATCAAGGAAAAGTACCTATTCACCCCCCTCTAGGTGTTTAGGTAGTCTTGAAAGTAAAACTATCATTTCTTGTAGAGCATAAGTTCAGTAGAGGCATTGTAGATAATACTTTATTTATTAGACATCATAAGCATACAATTTTGCTAGTATAAATATATATAGATGACATAATATTTGGATCTAATGATTCTAAACTTTACAAAAGGTTTTCTTACCTGATGCATTCAAAGTTTGAAATAAGGAGCATGGGTGAACTATCATACTTCCTTGGTCTCCAAGTGAAGAAATCCACTGATAGTAACTTTATATTCTAGTCTAATTATGTTAAAGAGCTTATAAAAAGATTTGGGATGTCTGATGCCTCAACAATGAAAACACCAATGCCCTCCAATGCTGTAGTTGATTCTAATGAACAGGGAAAACCATTTGATCAGAAAACATATAGGGCTATTGTTGGGTCCTTATTGTATCTTATAGCTAGTAGGCCAGACATTATGTTTGTTACTTATATTTGTGCTAGATTTCAAGTCAATCCTAAAGAATCACACCTTATTTTACTAAAAAGGATTTTAAGATATATAAAGGTTGTCCTAATCTAGGACTTTGGTATCCAACAGAGTCAGAATTTGACTTAACTAGATTCTCAGATGCTGACTTTGCAGGATGTAGAGTTGACAAAAAAAGCACATCAAGAACTTGTCAATTTCTTGGTGATAGGCTTGTGTCATGGTTTTGCAAGAAGCAAACTTTTGTGTCCACATCAACTGCTGAAGCTGAATACATTACAGTAGGTAATTGCTATTCACAGATTTTGTGGATTCTAAACCAACTCCTGGATTATTGTCTTAATCTAAATAATTTAACAATCTTTTGTGATAATACTAGTGCTATTTCAATAACACAAAATCCAGTACTGCATAATAGAACCAAGCATATAGAGATTATACATCATTTCATTAGAGATTGTGTGGATAAAAATAAAATTAATCTTGTCATTATCTCTACTAATTTACAAAGAGCAGACATTTTCAGCAGACTATTAGATGAAAAGAAACATCTATTATTCCTAAATCAGCTAGGTATGATTAATGGAGAAGGCTTAATTTAAATTTTTTTCTATGGTCGACGAATTGGTCACCTTTCGTCGAACGAAGATCGACGATCTGTGAACTTTTCTTGAGATTTTCGTTAAGCGGAGATCGATGAAATCTCTTTGAGAAATTGTTCGTCGAATTGAGGTCGACAAATTTGTTTCAGAAAATTTTTCGTCGAACGGAGAACGACGAATTATTTTCCCCCTCTTCAAACTTAGGTCGACGATTTTTATTTCTTTATGAGATTTTTCATCGAACTGAGTTCGAAGCTTTTCTTTTTCGTTGGACGGAGTTCAACGCTTCATCTTCTGAAAACCATATAATTAGGTTTTCTTCGAAGTCCATCCCGCGCTTTCCAATTCTTTTGTATTTGATCTCTTCTTTTTGTAGGCAATGACGATTTCAACGATGACCCTCTCTGGGATGGCATTTGATGCAGGATTTGACATTGACATCGTTTTATTCAGCCTTTCTGATAAAATATTCAAGAACATCCATCAATTGTTTGAGGCTCCATAGTTAAGAAAGCTCATGACCTCTAGGATTAAACTTCCAGTGCAAGAAATCAAGGAATGTGTATTCACCGTAACTTTTCTAGATCAAACCACCATTACTGGATCGATTTCTGGACACCAAGTTTCTATTACCCCTGCTATTTTAACTGAAGTTTTTGGTTTTATCAATGGGGAAGATGATATTGAATTATCTAGCACCGAGTTTGGTGATATGCTAGTTATAATGGGTCACTCCCAGGGAAACCCTAACAAATTGCTTAAAAAGGACTTATTTATTGAATACAAGTTCCTAGCAGATGTGGTTGGAAAGGTAATCTTGGGCAAGCACTCTGCCCATGACTATATAACCAGGCACCAATTTCTTCTGATGAGTTCCCTGGTAAATCAGAAATCAGTGAATTGGGGAGAAATTGTGTTTGATTTGATTAAGAAGAAGATTAGTAAGAAGGATGTTAGTTTTGGTAGAGTTCTGGGTATCTTCCTCCAGGCAAAGGTTCCAGAACTTTTGGTCTCCCAGAACATTTTCATCAATGCCTCTAAGAGGCTTACCTCTGCCCTATTTGGTAGATGGGAGAGGGTCATCCCTAAGCCCTCTAGGGCTTCATCTTTTAGGATAGCTTCAAAAGACACAAGGGCTGTATCAGCCCCTCATTCAACCCCTGAAGAAGTTCCTACTCCTCCTCCCTCTCCTTCTTGTTTGCCATCCCTACCTCAATCTCCTCTACCATATCATCTCATTGAGGACATTCCTTCCTCCTCTTTTCCATCATTCACTCTTCTCTCCTCTCCATCTCCACCTCACTTAACTCCTCAACATCAGTTATCTCCTCAGCAACATCAACCTTTTACACCTATTCCAACTCCACCTCATTCTACCCTCTAGGATGAACTCATCCCTGATATCATCCCTCCTTCCATAAATCCTCAGGATGTTCCTCAGACATTTTATCTGTATCATAACTATTCTTCTTCAATTCCATCTTCTTCCAATCCACCTTCTACATCTACTCAGAACCCCTCTGAGTTTATGTCTGTGGATTTCTCCTCCATCTCTTCCAGCATCTTGGAACTCATCACTCCTACACTCAAAAAGCTCATAGAAGAAGCAGTTTCCCCTCGTGTTTCTACCATTGCTGATCTTTCTTCCAAAATTACCTCTTCCTCCTTTGTCCCTTCTTCTAGGGGCCTAGATTCTGGTCTTCCATTATCTAGGCAGAGGGAGTTGTCTGATGAAGAAGCTCCTCAAACAACAGTTTCTATTCCAGAGGCAGTTATAGAAGCAGTTTAAACAGCTGAAATTTCAGATATAGAAATGATTGCAGTATGTTCAGATGATGAAGCAACAGATCTTTTAGTTCCAGAGGTTATCACTTATGGTGATGTATTTATTAATCCCACAGTTGATTTGTTTTCTCTATTTTCAGCTTTTGATTCTCTAAATAGTGTTATTCCTAGTTATCTCCCAGCATTTTCAGTCTATCAAAAAGCTATAGTATGATATTCTGCACCTATAGATATTTTAGTTGTAGAAAAGATTAAATCTAGCTTCATAAATTCTTCTACTAGTATCTCTTCAATTTCCGTGAATACAATAGTTGATAATTCAATGGATGCTATAAAGCAACATTTTTCACCTCCCACTTATGTGATGGATAAAACTCCTTTGCCAAATCTTGATGACATCATTCTACAAGATATGGAACAAGAGAATGTACTCATTCAACAAGCTGTTACAGAAATTGAGCATGTACAGCCAGCAGCTCCAGCTAAGGACAATTCAATGTTAATAAAACAATTAGAGTATCTCTATGACAATCCAGCAGATGAATCATATGAATCTAATGATGATGAATCAGATGATTCAGGAAATTTTGGATCTAAGAAAAGAAAAGCCAAGAAGAAGGCTCCAGTAAGGGATGCTCCAAAACCAAACCCTACAATAGATACCCATTATTATATTCTACACAATATTACACTCACTCCAAATACTCCTTACTGGATGAGGCTTTCTAAAAATAAACAAAAGAGAAGGAAGAAAATGAAAAGATACCATTCACCTCAAAGGACTTGGAGAGGACCTCCTCCTCCTCCTCCTGCAGCAGGATCAGCAGGAAGTGCTTCTCAAGTTCAAAGGTATACTTATCATTCTCATCAATCAAGACCTACTAAAGGTAGCAAAGATAGACCTTCAAGGTCAGAAACTCAATCCAGCAGCCAGCAGAGAAAACAGCAGCAACAACCTGATAATCAATGCAGCCAGCTGACAGATCAAGCCAGTCAGGAAGAAGAATCATGTCCAGAGAGACCTCCCTCTCCAATTTATGATGCAGAGTTGGATCCTAACTATAGAATGGCTAAGTTTAATGAGCTTATAGCTCTATCTCAGATAAGGAAAGCCAATGAAGAAGGAAAAGATTCCTCTCAATTTTCAACCATGTAATCTTATAGGAAGAAGGAATTGGACAAATATTAGGTAAAAAATCTCTTTAATTTTGATACTTATATGAATTTGCATCCAGAAGCTGTAGTGCCCAGAGCTATATCTGTGAAGATTCTTGGTGCTCAAGACATGAAGATGACTCAACTGCAAGCAGCTAATCCAAAAAGAAAAATGATTTTCACAAAACCTGCTTTAGATCCTTTATATGCTCCAAAAAAAGACTCATAATTTTCTATTTATGCTTTCTGAACTTTATTTTTGCTGCATATATTTTCACAAGGCACAATTGTTTATATCTGCTGAAGTTTTATAATTCTGTCAGATATTTTTTCTTGCTTTGTGATTTCCTTTTTTTCTATTTTTATAGTGAACTCACCCAAATAGGGGGAGATTGTTGGAACCCTACTTGTGATTTGGGCTAGGTTCACTATTAGGTTTAATTAGATAACCCAATTAACATGTATAGTCTATGGTCATAAGTTATTTCCAGGGTCTAAGTCAACAACACATACTTAGATTGTCAGTCTCTACTTCAAAAGACTTTAGAGACAGAATACTTCAAAGGAAAAGCAGTTAAAATGATTGCTGGAAAGTGGTTCGACGATTGCTGAACTAAGCTCAACGATCGTTGATCTCAAATCGACGAACTCAGAGTTCCTTCTCTGAGTTGAGCTTGATGAAAGTATAGCGGAGATCGACAAACTGATATCTCATATCAGAAGTTCAGCACGACGAAATACTATCTCAGTTTGACAAACTTAGAGCTCAGATTGGCAAGTATATTTTTCAGTTCGACGATCTTGGAGCTCAGCTCGACGAAGGAGAATTATTAGCTCGACAAACTTGGAGCTCAGGTCGACGAAATCATTGCTGAGTTCGACTAACTCCTTCCAGGTTCTGTTTGACTATTCTTCTCTATAGTTTCTCAGTTCGACTATACCAGTTTGTTTTCAAATTATATTAAGACAGTAAGGCTCTGATAATTAATGCTCAATATTTTAAATAATATAGCCCTTACCTGGCAGCATTAATTATGGTTTTCACAGAGTTATTACTCTACCTTATTACTAGGACAGTTAGGGAAATGCATTCAAGACAAAATTAGCCGTTCAGGATCCCAGAAATTATGCAGAGGATTTCAAGGAAAGAATTTAAAATTCAAATGTTTTGAATCTGCAATTAATATATAAAGTGATTTTTCATAAGATTGCAAGAGTTAGTGATTCAATGAAAAAGAAGAGCAATCAGTAATCAGTGAAGAACACAACACAGCTCTCATACGCCTAGAGTTCTTCTTCATCTGCTTCAGTATTTCAAAAGACAACTAATCAAAATCAGTCTAAAAGCTTGTTGAAGAGCAACATCATTTTGAAGGCCTACACCCTGAAGCAAATCTTCCACTCCTGATCAAATCCATATAACTCAGGGGGAGCTTGGACATCAATAAGTCCACTAGTCTTCTCAGAGCCTTGCGACAGAGAAGACAACATTTTTTTACTTTTCCTTTTCACTATGTACAAGGTTTTAACTCCCTTTAAAAGTTAACCTTTTTAATTCACAAGTCACCTGATCAAAAGACTTGGGATTGGTTTTTGGGCACCTGATCAAAAGCTCAAAGGGTTGCTAGATATCCCTTAAAAAAATTGATCTTGTGGTGATAAGGCACCTGAGCAAAAACTTGAGGTGGTAGGGCACCGGATCAAAAACCTATAGTGGATTCCTACAAGGGTGGTAGAAGAGTGGATGTACCCAGGTTTATTAGGGAACCCCAGAAATTCCTTATGTCATCTGAATTGCCTTTACCTTTTTTGTTTGTGTGCTGTGATTTTCTTCTTATAATTATACATATCACTAACTTTTAATCTGCTATAAAAATAAGTGAATAAATTTTAAAATACTCTATTCACCCCCCTCTAGAGTTAAGTCAGATCTGTAACATCCCATTTTCCAATTGGACCCCCTAGGAGTGACTTGAGCATAACTAGGTCATATGAGTTAACCTAGGTGAACCCAGGAGACCAAGTAACCTAAAAACCTAGTTGAGACCCTCTTGGTCTGCAAATAGCAAATTCCTGAACACTGATTTGGGGGGCCTAGTAGGTTCATTTTGACTCTAAAAATCCCCTTAGACCTAATGTGGGCCCAATGAGTCACCAAGGACCCACTTGGGTCAACCATAGTGGTCAAATTGACCAAGTCAACCCCAAGCCCAAATCAAGTCAAACTTAGCCTATATGGGTTAACCCAACCTCAAGCCACCCTTCCCCCTTAGGCTATTCTCTTGCATGTTTATTTTGTATTATTTTTGGCTGCCCATATCCTAGAGGATTGATCAAGTCAACTTGGTGACTAGGAGAGAGAGAGAGTGAGCTCCATTTCATGCTAATGGAGGAGAGAGAAAAATTAAGAAAAGAGGGAATGGAGGGTTCGGCCAAAGGGAGGCCAAAGGCCACCCTTAATGGCTGAATTCAACTCCCATGGGGAAGGGGAGAAGTTTCCAGCCGTTTCCCGGTCACCTAAGCCTTGGTTCAGCCCCCCTCCTCCATGGCCGAGCTTGCCATTAATGGCTTTAATGGCATTTTTCAAAACCGCCTCCCCCCTCCCCTCTTGGCCTTATATCCCTCATCAGCAAGCTAGGGCGACCTCTTTAGAAATCCTAATAGGAGGGAGAACCACTGTCGGAGCCACCAAGAAGAGGAAACGCCGCCGCCGCTGCCACCATGCACTCCCGTCGCTCCACCCGCATCCAAGCTCGATCTCAGGTCCTCCTCCTCTCCTCTCATGTTTAGATCCTAGGAGTGTTTAGAAGTTGATTTCATGCTCAAACGAACCGGAGCCAAGTTTTGAAATTTCAGAAAATTGCCATTTTTTGGGAGCTTTTGAAGCTCTCGGCTAGGGCGGCGCCGCCACCTCCGGCCGCCCTAGCTCCGGCCGTGGATAGCCCCCACCACCGGGAACAAATGGGTGATGTTTCCCGGTGGTGGCGCTGCCTTAGGCCGCCGGAATAGGGCCTGTAAAAACCTCCTGTGCGGGCTCTTTTTCGGCCCTAATCGGAGAAGATGACCAGCTGCCGTTGATCTGCTTTAAGATCTGTGCACCTCCTATTTTTATGTATTAGGTTTTATTAAATATATTTTCTGTATTTTATTTACAGAGAATTACTGTAAAAGGAATTTAGGCCCCTTATGGGCACCTCCTGAAAAAGTGTATAGCATGAAAGTTGTAGGTCCTTTAAATACCTACAATTTGATATGCTGTGGTGAAAATTTGGTTGAGAACCTAGGCCTGTAGGGTAATTTTATTATGGGTATGTCCTAAATCTAGGAAAGTTTTATTCAAAAAATTATTTAGGCCCATTTAGGGGCATTTTCATCAAAGATGATCTGTATAAATGTTGTAGGACTTTTTATTATCTATAGTTTGATATGTTATGGAAAATTATAGGACAAGGCTTCTGACCTGTAGGGCCATTATTTTAGGGTAGGTCCTACAAATAAGGCAGATTTTTGAATATTTTCCTACACCTAATCCTTGGTCCAAATACCTTGAGTTTTGGATAGGGACTTTTTATCACCTAGAACTAGCTCCTGTAAAAATTGGAAACCTTTTAAGGAAGTGTAACATAGGGTTTTGCCCTAAAACTAGAAGAGCTAGGGTAAGGCAGTTGAAGGGTCAAATGACCTCCAAACCCTCCCAAATTTGGGTGAGGTGTCTCTGGTATAGGTATCTAGGTCTGGTTCAAATTTCAACTCATTTGGTTGAGTTTTGAATAGGAATCCTCTAAACCCTAGTTTTGACCTAGTGAAGGGAAGCTTAGGGAAAGGTTCTTTTGACACTTGTGTGATCATCTCACCTCAACAGAGGTTGAGATTCTGACCACTGGTTTAAAATGGTCCTAAGAACTCCCTTAGGGAAAATGGGATTGATTAGGGTAAGTTTACCCTAGGGCCCAGGTTCAAACCCTAAATGTGGACTTTGGGGGCTTGTGAAGGACATAGGAGCAAATGCCCTTGTATGACCTTGAGATTTGGTGGAGAGGTTGCTTTTGAGTATTTAACCCTCTGGTTGTAATATTAGAGGATTTTGAGTTAGGTAGCTACCTCAAAACCTAAACCCTAATTTTAGAGTAGAAGGGCTTTTAGGTCAAAACAGTATCTTAAATTTTTTTAAAAGCTATGAAACTTCGGTAGTGTGTTTCTAGGGTAGTTAGAACCCTTGGATAATTTTACTAGAATTTTTGGATAATTATTTCTAGTACTTCACTCATGAATGTGGGAATAGCCCTATTTGATGTTTTATTTATTAAAGATTTTTAAGTCAAATAAGGCCCCTTGAAACTCTGGAATTAGATGTTGTTGGCCAGTAGGAATGCTCCTGAATTTTAGTTTAATTTTATGTTGAATAAAGAGAGTAGTTCTTTCACAAGTGTTATTAAAGGGCTTTATGGTTTTAAAATATTTTGTGGCTTAAATAGTTTTTGGAAATGTATGAAATTTGGTAAAGAGGGTTATTAAATCATTATGAATCAGTGGAAAATTTATTCAGGATTTTTTGAATTATGAATATAGTACTTGATTCACAAGCGTGCTAGATTAAGGATTTGGTAAATGATTTATTATAAAATAATTTCCAGCAGGAAAATTATGAAACTTATCTAGTAATGTTTTCATAGTGTTATTAGTACCCTGTAATTAATCCAAATTATTTGGAAGAGAATTTGATGTAGTTTATTCATTAGACATGAAAGAAATGAATTATTGCTAAAATATGTTTAGGCCCCTTAGACCTTAGTGAAAATTGCCAAACCTTGGATATATCATTTTTAGACATAGTAGTATTTGTCTTAAATTTATTATGATTTATACATGACTGAAAAGTATACTCCTTGTTCAAATTTGGAAGACCTTGGATTTTAGTAAAATTAATTAATAGATTAATTGAGAAAATTGTTATAACCGGGAATTGATTCAATTATGTTGTGATAGGCCCCCAGTAAATAACTTAGGCTGTTCGGATGAAAACACAAAGGACATCCTATCATAGACATCACTTAGTATAAGGTGGTCTGTTGTTAGTAACTTTGGGAAATGAGTAACAGGATAAGGTTTGGGTTAGCATAAGGACAGCTTGTGTTGGTTGGATTTAAAGAAAGAGGATGGATCACCATAGGAGGTCTCAAGTGTGGTGAGGAATGAGTTATTGTGCACTAGAAGGTGCGCGGGGCCGACGAAGGATCGTCGTCCCCGTAAGAGTGAAGAGTCAAATTCTCCCTAGGTTTAGTTTGATGCAATTTATAAAGGGAAAGGGTAAGGGAAAAACAACCAATAACAATAAGTGCCTTGCGAAAGGGAACTTTGGGCTATTGCTACCATCGTAGTTCCTAATGCCTATTGAGATCCCCTCACATGGTATATTTCGGAGGCAGTCCTGGGCTAACGTAAATCTTAAAACAAACGAAAGAGTAATTAGCCTAATAGGGATTCACATTGCACACACTCATTAGTTAGGGTTGGTAATGGTTAAGTTGTCCCGAGGTGTTCAAGGGGGCGCCGTCCCGTGGTGTTCTAAGGGATGAAGTCTGGAGATGAGCCGGACGGTTTAGTCCGGGGAATTTGGTCTCGGATGTGGTTATTACGGACGGTTTAGTCCGGGAGTTTGGCACTTTAAATTTGTTATTTAATAAACTGCTGCATGTGCATTAAAATAGGAAAAGATAAGGTGGTGGGTTTTTCGATATCGGGGAGTTCGATTGCACCGACACCGATATCGTTGACTCGGCAAGGTGGCTAGCACTTGGCCAAGGTTAAGTCCGGCGGACCAGTCGGCAAGAGTACGCAGGAGTCCGCCTTGTGCACCAGGCGTTGAGGGCGTACGATAGGTCAGACCAGTGGTGCTTTTACTGGTTTGAGGTGGACGAGGCCCAACCCACCGCTTCCGTTTGCCACTACGGGAGTAACCTGGGAGTTATCTCCCGAAAGAGGGAACTAAAGGTTTGTGTACACAAAGTCGGGTGTGTGAGTTGCACTGCATGACATAACATACCCAACATATAGTTGCATATCATAATCTTTCATAAAAACCCCTGACACCTAATGTATAAGTTTAATGGGACGCTTATACATTAGGACCTGCAAAACGACCCCTTGGTCTATAAGCTTGTGTGGGCAAGTTTTATAGATTAAGGTCATTTTAAATATTTATATAATGCTTGTGATAACCAACACTCCAACGTACAAGTGGAATGGGACATTTATACGAAGGGAGCCTTGCAAAAGATCCCTTGACTTATGTGTACTCACATAAGTGAAGGTTTAATTTCTTACCTACTTACCTTTCTGTTATACCTATTACAACACTTATATTGTTCACCTGTTATAACTTGCTAGTTAGGTCCACCGTCATCTACTTTTGACTACTCTCCACCTTCATGTCCTCCACTTTCTTCCTCTCCGCCCGGTGCCTTAGAGCGTGGGGGAAGGGGTGGGGGATGATAGGGCTTAGTCTTTTAGACTAACGGTTTTCGAACCATATCATATTAGGGGATCGCGGAGCCCAGCATGGAGGAGCAGCTCAGGAGGCCGGTATACTTGGAGATGGGGCAGTCTATCATTGGAGTCCAGACTGTAGGGACCGTGAGTCCCGACCTTTAGTAGAGTTTTAGTTTTGCTTCCGCATTAAGTGATTTTTGTAGTGAGGATTTGATGTACCGGGCATGAACCCTTATATTTCTAGTATCTTTGTTCTCTGATGATTTTTGTGGACACTCCCTTCGTGGAGTTTTTTTTATATTATGTGATATTTTCTTCTGGTGGACTTGCTTACTCTTCTTGCTTGCTACTTATTGTGATCGAAAAGGCCGACAGAATCGGCGCGTTGCAGTGACGACCTTCCCGGGTGCGAAAGTGTCACCTCAAAGCGGCGGTTCTGGGCATAAGACCCCGGGTTTTCAAACAAAAAAAGGTGTCTTACAAAGTGGTATCAGAGCAAACATCGATCGGATTAGTAGCAGTCCACAAATCCCTGGGTCACCTCCGCGTGAGTTTTGTTTGCGGACAAACTAAGCAGCGGAAGCAGTGGTGTGCCCATATGGGGAATCACATATAATTGCCCACCTTTAAGTTCTTATGAACCAATTGCTCATAGTAAAATTTTCTTTTCGCAGCCTTCAGCACAGCCTACTCCACAGGGTGAGGTTCTGCAGACTCCGGATGCTGCACCACCTCCACCAGTTCCCGCTCCTTTCTTACAGACTGACATGGGGCAAACTCTGACAGCCATCCTAGAAGCCTTCAGGGCTAGACAGGCTCCGGCTCCACAGCTGATTCCGGGAGCCAACTGGCTGAGTATCTTCCGAGGACTTTCTCCCCTGTCTTACTTAGGGATAGAGACGGCAGTTCGGACAGAGGAGTGGTTGGACATCATGCATGAGATACTGACTGGGATACGATGCCCGGTGGAGGAGAGGGTGGCATTGGTGGTCTCTTGCCTAGAGTCCCATTCCAAGAGGTGGTGGAAGACGCTCCTGGACAAGACATATGTCGACAAAGAGGTTGCGGAGGTCACTTGGGGAGAATTCAGGGTCGCGCTGTTGGAACATTTTGTTCCGCAGTCGGCCAGGGATAAGCTTGAAGACCGGTTCTTACAGCTGAAGCAGGGCACCAGGTCGGTGGTGGAATACCATCGGGAGTTTGATCATCTGGCTCGATATACAGATTCTTATCAGCTGGACGAAGCCGGGTACACCAAGAGGTTTTACAAGGGCTTGAAGGAGGATTTGAGGGAGGCTCTATTGTTCGTGTCCGATGGGCCTATTCCTCAGATTCTAGAGATGGCCAAGAGGATCGAGGCAGACTGGCACGCTACCCGAGGCCGAAAGCGGCCAACGGAGGATCAGAATCGTGGAGCAAGAAATGAGCAGCGACGAGGCCGTGCTACAGATGTGGGCAGGATGGAGGATCAGCCTCGTCAGGAGGTGATACAGGAGCCGGGGGAGCAGGTGACTCTGGCTCCCCAGCCTCTCCAGATGTGGGAGATACCAAGACCACAGATGTAGGATGTGTAGAGACCAGGAGGGAGGGCTTACCCTCCACCAGAGTGTTTTCACTGCTGTCAGGTGGGGCATATCAAGAGGAACTGCCCTGTGAGAAGGGGCCCCCCTCTAGCGTCGCAGATTGCCCCACCTGCTCAGCACTATGGAGGCCGATGACGCGGCCAAGGACGAGGATACCAGGGCGGAGACCGTTGGCAGGAAAGGGAGTAGGTATATGCACTGGACCTGGCCCAGCCCCGGCAACCTGAGCAAGTGATCACAGGTACGATAATGTTTTGTTTGCTTTGTCTTAAATCTTTTTCCATCCTTTCCTAGGAAACAATTGTTTTTAGCATTAGGTAGTAAAAACCAAGAACAGAACTCTAAGTTAAGTCACAATCTCAGGCATTGTCTTCATTTACGGCAAACCCGCACACACTCTCTTCGACACGGGTGGCTCGCACTCGTTTGTGTCGGAGACCTTTATCCAAGGGTTGGATGGCGTGGAGAAATTCACGGGGTTGATGATGAAGATACGGTTACCTGACGGGTCAGAGCTGTTCACCTCATCCCATTGCGATATGGAGGCATGGATAGGCGGGAAACCTTTCGAAGCGCCAGCGACGATCTTGCCACTGCCAGATTATGATCTGATTCTGGGTATGTCATGTCTCTATTGGAACCATGCCCAGATTGACTGCTTGGCCAAGAAGATTACCCTTAGATATGGGGATTCTTTCATCGTGATGGTAGGTATTAGATCTGCGTCCCATATTTTCTTATCTTTTATTCAGACAGTCAAGGCCCACATGCAGGGCGACGAGATCTACCAGATTCTTTTCGAGATGGCAGAGGTCAAGGGATCTATATTCGACGTTCCCGTGGTGCGAGATTTTGCGGACGTCTTCCCGGAGAAGCTACCAGGGCTACCCCCGCATAGAGAGCAGGACTTCCAGATATTGCTTGTATCAGGGGCTAAGCCGGCATCCAGAGCTCCCTACCGCATGGCCCCAAGGGAGCTGACGGAGTTCCGGAGTTAGTTGCAGGAATTGGTGGAAGCCGGGTTTGTTCGGCCGAGCTCTTCGCCATGGGGAGCCCCAGTATTGTTCGTCAAGAAGAAAGACGGAACACTCAGGTTGTGTATCGATTACCGAGAGTTGAACCGGCTAACAGTCAGGAATACCTATCCTCTGCCAAGGATAGATGAGCTGTTCGACCAGCTGGAGGGAGCCCACTTCTTCTCGAAGTTGGACTTGAGATCGGGCTATTATCAGTTGCGGATCAAAGAAGAGGATATTCAGAAGACTGCTTTTAGTAGCAGGTATGGACTCTACGAGTTTACCGTGATGCCCTTCGCGCTCACGAATGCGCTGTCAGCATTCATGACTCTCATGAACCGGGTCTTCGAGTCTTATCTAGATGTGTTTGTCATCGTTTTCATCGATGACATCCTCATTTACTCGAGGACCGAGGAGGAGCACGCGAGGCATCTGACGCTGACCTTGGAGAAGCTACGGGAACATCAGTTATATGCCAAGTTCAGCAAGTGTCAGTTCTGGCTGAAGGAGGTGGCCTTCTTAGGACACGTTATTAGCGGAGCAGGGTTGGCAGTGGATCGAGCCAAGATTCAGGCAGTCCGAGATTGGCCAAAGTTGAAGACAGCTACGGACGTACGGAGCTTCCTAGGAATTGCCGGCTATTACTGGAAGTTCGTAGAGGGTTTTTTTAGGCTTGCCCTCCCACTTACCTATCTGACGAGGAAGGAAATACCATTTGTCTGGACACCGCAGTGCGAGATAGCATTCTAGGAGCTGAAAAATCGACTCACTTCGGCCCCGATTCTTGCCCTCCCATCGGGGAGAGAAAGATTTCAGGTTTATGCGGATGCCTCTTACCAAGGCATGGGAGCAGTTTTGATACAGAAGGGACATGTGATCGCTTATGCCTCCCGCAGTTAAAGAAACATGAACAGAACTACCCAGTTCACGATCTGGAGATGGGAGCGGTAATTTTTGCATTAAAGGTCTGGGCTAGTAGGAATTAGATGTTGTTGGCCAGTAGGAATGCTCCTGAATTTTAGTTTAATTTTATGTTGAATAAATAGAGTAGTTCTTTCACAAGTGTTATTAAAGGGCTTTATGGTTTTAAAATATTTTATGGCTTAAATAGTTTTTGGAAAAGTATGAAATTTGGTAAAGAGGGTTATTAAATCATTATGAATCAGTGGAAAATTTATTCAGGATTTTTGGAATTATGAATATAGTACTTGATTCACAAGCGTGCTAGATTAAGGATTTGGTAAATGATTTATTATAAAATAATTTCCAGCAGGAAAATTATGAAACTTATCTAGTACTGTTTTCATAGTGTTATTAGTACCCTGTAATTAATCCAAATTATTTGGAAGAGAATTTGATGTAATTTATTCATTAGACATGAAAGAAATGAATTATTGCTAAAATATGTTTAGGCCCCTTAAACCTTAGTGAAAATTGTCAAACCTTGGATATATCATTTTTAGGCATAGTAGTATTTGTCTTAAATTTATTATGATTTATACATGACTGAAAAGTATACTCCTTGTTCAAATTTGGAAGACCTTGGATTTTAGTAAAATTAATTAATTAATAGATTAATTGAGAAAATTGTTATAACCGGGAATTGATTCAATTATGTTGTGATAGGCCCCCAGTAAATAACTTAGGCTGTTCGGATGAAAACACAAAGGACATCCTATCATAGACATCACTTAGTATAAGGTGGTCTGTAGTTAGTAACTTTGGGAAATGAGTAATAGGATAAGGTTTGGGTTAGCGTAAGGACAGCTTGTGTTGGTTGGATTTAAAGAAAGAGGATGGATCACCATAGGAGGTCTCAAGTGTGGTGAGAATGAGTTGATGTGCACTAGAAGGTGCGCGGGGCCGACGAAGGATCGTCGTCCCCGTAAGAGTGAAGAGTCAAATTCACCCTAGGTTTAGTTTGATGCAATTTATAAAGGGAAAGGGTAAGGGAAAAACAACCAATAACAATAAGTGCCTTGCGAAGGGGAACTTTGGGCTATTGCTACCATCGTAGTTCCTAATGCCTATTGAGAGCCCCTTACAGGGTATATTCTGGAGGCAGTCCTGGGCTAACGTAAATCTTAAAACAAACGAAAGAGTAATTAGCCTAATAGAGATTCACATTGCACACACTCATTAGTTAGGGTTGGTAATGGTTAAGTCGTCCCGAGGTGTTCAAGGGGGCGCCGTCCCGTGGTGTTCTAAGGGATGAAGTCTGGAGATGAGCCGGACGGTTTAGTTCGGGGAATTTGGTCTCGGATATGGTTATTATGGACGGTTTAGTCCGGCAGTTTGGCACTTTAAATTTGTTATTTAATAAACTGCTGCATGTGCATTAAAATAGGAAAAGTTAAGGTGGTGGGTTTTTCGATATCGGGGAGTTCGATTGCATCGACACCGATATCGTTGACTCGGCAAGGTGGCTAGCACTTGGCCAAGGTTAAGTCCGGCAGACCAGTCAACAAGAGTACGCAGGAGTCCGCCTCGTGCACCAGGCGTTGATGGCGTATGATAGGTCAGACCAGTGGTGCTTTTACTGGTTTGAGGTGGACGAGGCCCAACCCACCGCTTCCGTTTGCCACTACGGGAGTAACCTGAGAGTTATCTCTCGAAAGGGGGAACTAAAGGTTTGTGTACACAAAGTAGGGTGTGTGAGTTACACTGTATGACATAACATACCCAACATATAGTTGCATATCATAATCTTTCATAAAAACCCCTAACACCTAATGTATAAGTTTAATGGGACGCTTATACATTAGGACCTGCAAAATAACCCCTTGGTCTATAAGCTTGTGTGGGCAAGTTTTATAGATTAAGGTCATTTAAAATATTTATATAATGCTTGTGATAACCGACACCCCAACGTATAAGTGGAATGAGACATTTATACGAAGGGAGCCTTGCAAAAGATCCCTTGGCTTATGTGTACTCACATAATTGAAGGTTTAATTTCTTACTTACTTACCTTTCTGTTATATCTATTACAACACTTATATTGTTCACCTGTTATAACTTGCTAGTTAGGTCCACCGTCATCTGCTTTTGACTACTCTCCACCTTCATGTCCTCCCCTTTCTTCCTCTCCGCCCGGTGCCTTAGAGCGTGGGGGAAGGGTGGGGGATGATAGGGCTTAGTCTTTTAGACTAACGGTTTTCGAACCATATCATATTAGGGGATCGCGGAGCCCAGCATGGAGGAGCAGCTCAGGAGGCTGGTACGCTTGGAGATGGGGCAGTCTAGCACTGGAGTCCAGACTGCAGGGACCGTGAGTCCCGACCTTTAGTAGAGTTTTAGTTTTGCTTCCGCATTGAGTGATTTTTGTAGTGAGGACTTGATGTACCGGGCATGAGCCCTTATATTTCTAGTATCTTTGTTCTCTGATGATTTCTGTGGACACTCCCTTCGTGGAGTTTTTTTTTATATTATGTGATATTTTCTTCTGGAGGACTTGCTTACTCTTCTTGCTTGCTACTTATTGTGATCGAAAAGGCCGGCAGAATCGGCGCGTTGCAGTGACGACCTTCCTGGGTGCGAAGGTGTCACCTCAAAGCGGCGGTTCTGGGCATAAGACCCCGGGTTTTCAAAAAAAAAGGGGTCTTACAAGATCTATCCCTCACTTTCAACCTTTGGGTGCTCGGGTTGACCTACTATGCACATATTCCCGATGATCTCAACACTAAGCTGGATGCAAAGGTGAGGAAGCTTATCTTTGTGGGCTATGACGAGAGGAAGAAGGGATGAAACTGTATGTGTAATACCCTCCCCCTTACCTTTTCCTGGGTCTGGCTAGAGGGGATCTTACTTGCCCAAGACGTCCACCCAATGCTCATTAAGAGTGTCAACCCACACTATTAAGCACTAGTTGGCCACCTTGCTCGGCTTGAATCATAATAATCACATCACATAATAGAGTTTAGCGGATGCATTAACAGGAAGTCACATCAAATATATATATCAATATATATTTAATAGAAAATGCGAAAGGTCATTGCCACTGTTTATACATGAAGACCGTAGGCTATAATAGTACTACAACTAACAACTCTCTCTCTCAACTCTGCTTGCTAGTACTCACGTCTCAAAACTCTATAGACGACGAGGGTGCCCTTGCTCAGGTAGTCCTTATTAGTTGGCGTATCGTCCTGTAGCAGCTGGTCACTACGGTGCTTCATCTCTTGTGAATGGTTATTAAAATAACTGTTAGTCATAGAGCTAAGCGGAAACAAATCTCCTCCCCGGATCCATATCCTGGGGACGAGCTCAAACACCCAACAAAAGTAGATAGCCGAAGCATGAGAGGGTTAGTACAACATTTCATGAATAAGCTATGAGCAACCAAAAAGAGGTGCATCATGGTATAACTGGACAAGTATCAGCAATATACGTCAGTTATAATTTCGGCTCAACTAGCACAACAGTACAACAGTAATTCACAGCCTGTGCAAACATCGCAGGCATTCACAGGCACGTGCACATTGTAGGCATTCACAACCGCGTATACATCGCAGGCATTCACAGCCGCGTAAACATCGCAGACAATCACAACTACGCATAATACCCTATGTCGACATAGTATGGACCGCTTCTTTTCAAGCCGGGTAGTGAGCCCCGCGACCTCACCGATGTGGCCTTCGGTGACAGTGGACAGTCCTGCCACTTCTGGGGGTAGTCATACCGCATATCTAAAGCCCTAACGTACAACCCCGTGTACTCTTGGATGTGAGCGACATCCAACGATTCACATTTTGGCCAACTAGCAGAGGAAACCCAATGGGGAAAAACATAACAGCCAACAACACGTGGTACTCATCTCCTTGTCGCCTTGAGTGGTCGAACTTCCCGCACCGGTACAAACGGTCTACGGAAATGACTGACCCGCCATGATTTACCGCAAGCAATTTACAAAAAATAAGTAAGAACAGTTTTGTTAGTATGCACCAGGTCTATAGCGGCTTGCCCTACTATGCTTTAATAATTTTGGCAAATAGAACTTGGCTCGACTTTCGACAAGTAGTGTGGGAGCACTTTATTTTGGGCTAACTTAGGAGGAACATCTCAACTCCTGTTATCCTCAACTAAGGCTCAACCTATCAAATCACTTCTCGTCAGGGCAGGACCCGTGTTTGAAATAGTAAATTGCAGAAATAAAAGTGCGGTAATAAAAGCTATTGTTAGTATAAGCTGCAGAATTGAAATGCAATGAAGAAATAGAACCAGTAAGACACTAGAGTAGTATTGAACTAAAAGTAAGTATTGAAAGGAACTAGACCAGTACGAGACTGCAATAATACTTAAAAGAAATGAACTAAAAGTAATAGCCAGGACCAGTACGAGACTGGAGTACTGAAAAGAAAGTACTGAACATAAATGAATAAATGAACTGGACTAGTACGAGACGGGAATAAAATATAAAGAAAATGGTTAGTAGTCTAATCACTTTATTTAGGAGGCTTCAGTTCTATCTCCGTTCTCAGGAGACATGTTAGTTCCATCAATATACTCAGGAGGCATGTTTAGTTCCATCTCCGTTCTTAGGAGGTTTCTTTGGGTTTAACACATTATTAAGATACGATAACAATTCAGTTGCGCCCTTTTTAATCACGGCTTAATCGGATCAGGGTAAGCTTACTATGTTTTACAATTTTATTATTCATCCGAGAATAAATATTAATTCAATTGCTTGCGTCAGATCGAATCCGAGAATCTCGTTAGAGGGTACATTTTTCCTTGAATTTCAACCTCGAAAATGATTTTTAACGCATGAGGGAAATTCTTCACCTGAAAGTAGGTTGGGGATTATTTTAATCAAAGCTCGTACTTTCATCTTCCGAGTCTATCCAAAATGCTCGAGAGTTATTTGAAAATGAGGCGCTCAGTTGTTTCACAAAAACCTCGAAATACTCGGAGTTGGAAAATCTTCCCTCAATAACTCTCGTTGATTAATCAATTGATTTAATATTCAATATATAAGGTGGTCGCGCGCTTCGATTTTTATTTTCGAAAAATCTGAGCGCATAAATTTTTGAGCGTGGCCCAAGGCTCCAAGAAATTGGAAAAACTTCAATTTTTACCCCAATGTTCCGAAATTTTAATACAATCGTTAAGAGGGCCTAAAAAGAGCCTAGTAATTTTTCCAAAATTTTCTGAGCAATTTTGGGCCTCCAAATTGGCCAAATAATTCTTATTTAGGCTTTTAAAAATACCAAATCAATACCAAAAATTCCCAAAATTTTTGTGTAGATTGCCCTTGTCAAGAAAACAATTTTCATGTTCAAAATTTTTTCCCTAGGAGCCTATATTTTTTTTATAGAAAATATTCAAGACTCTGATTATCAATGGTCTACATATAGCAGATCAAACTTATCCTGCGGCCAGGATTGCGCCAGATAGGGAAAAATCCAGTGCTTTCCCAACAACTTATAAGCCGCAGATCCGCCGTAGGGGGCACAGAAGAGGAGGCAGGGGAACGAGAATATCGTCGCTGGTGACGAAGGTGGTGGCCCTCTGCCATAACCGGCCGAACATTGCTGGGCACCGGCGCCACCCCCGATCGGCTCGTCGGGGGTCGACGAGTCTCTAGGTGGTTGTCTGGCAGCCTTCTGCTGCCGGCCATCGCCTAAAATCAACAACCCATTAGCAGGGTGGCAGTGGCTGTGCTCCCAGCTCCACCGCACCACCCTGCCTCTCTAGTGTATAACCTAGCCACGAAACCACCACCGACCAACACGCCGGGGGTTGTGCTACTCTTCGGTGGTGCTTTAGTGGCCTAGCGCCGTCGGCTGCCACCGCAAAACAGATACAAAGAAAACTATATTTTCTGGTGCCGCCGGAGCGGCGAATTTCGGCGGCACCTCAGCCTTCCCCGGTGGTTTTGCCCTTCCCCAACACCACCATTAGTGTTGGGCAAGGATAAAACACCAGCGTCCACCACCCAACCTGGAGCTTGGCTCGAGTGGTGCCAGCGGCGCTCCGGCCGTCGGGAGGCGCATGCAGAATATCACAAAGTTATGGAAAGGAGAGGGGAGAAGCATCCAACTTGTCTAGGGGAGCTTGGGATGGCCCCGACCGAGTTTCCATTAGAGGTGGTTGGAAGCTTGGCTCGAGCTAGGTTTTCACCGTGAGGTAGGGCTTCGGTGAGGTCTCCCTGGGTTTGTTTGGGTTGGTGAGGAAGAAATCTGGGGGGCATGGCCTTTTATAGGCTTGGGGAGGGTGGCCACCCCTCCCCTTCCCAACGTGGTACTAACCCGAGAGAGAGAGGAGGAACTCCTTTCTTCCATTAGCTAAGGCCAGGTGGCAACATCAGAGGGGGGGGGGGGGAGTACATCCAGATGTCAGCATCAAGGCGAGAAGAGGAATGGGATGGGCTTTGGCCTTAGTTCTTTAAAAAGAAAAGAGGAGTGGGAGGAGGAAATTTGGCCTACCTTGGACCATGGCTCATCTCCCTTTAGGATTGCTGGTAAGTGTCCCAAGGATATAGGGTGGTAAGGCCCTATTAGCAATGAAGAGGGGGAATGCTCACCTCTTTTAGAAAAATCCAAAAAATTGACTTTTAGGAGGATTTGACCAAGTCAAACCTTGGTGGGTCCCCCATGCTAGTTAAAGTCAAAGTAGGTTCATGTCATTGGGAGTCGGGTCAAAGTTGGGGTGTCGTGTCATAATTGGTGTGCGCACGCTTTTCGGTGCACGTTGAGCTTGATTTGACCACGGATTGACCCCTCATCATTAAAACTGACCGGGACCAACTTCGTTGACTTTGTATTGGTCATAAGAATCCAATTCCATTGACCGGGGTCGAATTAGAGTTTGTTTGCTAAGTATTCAAAATCTGCGTGTCGAGGCGTACTAAAATGGTCAAAATGCTTATATAAGTCATTTGGCTTCGAATTGCGACACAATGAGTTTTGATGCGTTCATATTGACTATACGAAGTCATAGGAACTGACAGATCTCAATTCAGAGTTCTCAAGGTCAATATTAAAAAATCTCGTTTTTGCGACATTCTACGGGGAACGGCCATATCCACCATATGACCTCAAAATTCTACGGAATGAGTTTTAACACTCTCGTATTGACTATACGAGGCCACAAGAACTGACAGAACTCAAATCGGAGTTTTCTAGCTCGATATTCCCGTTTAGGGTTACCTTCTACCTTGGTATGGGCTATGGATAGAGGTTCAGGTCACTTTCATTGGACCCATTATGGTCCCGATGGCCCAATAAAAGTTGGGATGTAACAATCCAATAAAAATAAAAGGATTTTCGTCCCCAAAAATTTTCTTAAAGTAGGGGGAAAAATAACATACCTGGGGAAAGAGCTCTGGGTGATTTTCTCAAACGAATGCTTCAAGTTCCCATGTACATTCATCTCGTCCACATTTCAACCACAATTTCTTGACCATCGGAATGGTCTTATTGCACAAACTCTTTACTTTATAATCCACTATTTTGACCGGTTCAAGCTGGACGGACCTATCTCACCGCATTTGTACTAGAAGTGTAGGAAGGTGCTATTCTAATTGCCGAAAGACTCGCCTCAAGGAAGAGACATAAAACTTATCATGGAGATTTCCCAATTCTGGGGGCAGGGCTAATCGATAGACAATAGGGCAAATATGCTCTATCACCTGATAGGGGCCCAAATAGCGGGGATCTAGTTTCTTTTACTTTCTCAACTGGGAGACACATGCATGGGCTTAATTTTCTAAACTACCATTTCTCCCATGCTTAATTTTCTAAACTATAAATTAGAAAATTTCAAATTATTCTGGTCTAGAAAAACAAGTACTGGAAGCTACCATGGGGAGTTAGGTAGCTAACATGCGGTGGTAAGTTACAAAACTCATTTCCTGGGCAAATCACCCTTTGGAGAACTACGCACACTAAAGAGAATTTGATCGTACACCGAAAGGAGAGTAAAAACATAGAAACTAACTTTATTAAAAATAAAATCAATAATAAGTTTTAAGTAATTACAAAATCGTGATCCCCGTGATGCCGAAGATCGAAGGCGGTGAGAAAGAAAACACTCTTTTGTTTTTTACACCGACCCACTCCACGGACCGATTGTCTCTCTCCCTTTCCCTCCAAGAAAGGTCTTCGAGCCGGCCCTTAACCTCCACACAAAGAAGGTCTTAGAGCCCTGCTAGATCACGCAATCTAGATGTCCCAACCCTGGGATGATTTCCCACCGAATCCTTCCTGGATTCCGACGACCTTCACCAGTCGATTTTCCTCACCACAAGAATGAACAGAAAAGAAAATTACAAAAAGATAAGGTTTGAAGAATCTAAGATTAATGTCTCCCCCTTGATGATTTCTCTGTAGAGCGATCCGCAGCTATTGCTTGAGATCTTCGTGTTCTTTCCACCGGTCGTTTCTTCGTAATCGATGTAGTCCTTGGATTGTCGGAGTTATTCGTTCACGAATAGGAGGGAGGCAGAGTTCTTTTCCATAGACGTAGATGATTGGAATGGAATGTTGAGAGGGGGTCGAACCCTAGAATGTATAAACTTGTCCTTTTTCATCATAGGTCCTAAGCATAGAAAATGAGGCAGCTTTATATATGTCTTTGTGAAAATAGGCTACCGCAGGCGGTAAGACTAGTGCCCGACAGTAGGCTCGCGCTCTTGATGTGCCAGCTGTCCTCCAAATTTGTAACAAAATTCGAAAATGAATATTTTTTCCTTTTCATAGAGCCAGCGCCCTACGGTAGGAGTTAACGCCATACGGTAGGTTAGTAACTCGAATAATCCGTCTCAACGATCGTTGTGTGGCTAGCACGATGCGATAACCACTATCGCCTTGAGGTAGCTTCCCGAGCGTCTAGATAAAATACTTCCTTGAGATAGCACAGGTAGTAGGACTAGCTTGGCGTGGTAGTTTCCCGAGCACCTTGTCTAATAAATTCAGGCTACCGCCTGACGTTAGCTACTACCGCTCGACGGTAGGTTCCTGAGGAGAGCTCCTTGAACTTCTTACACCTATAAACATGCACACTCTACCAAACACATGATATAATCAAATACAACCTGAGATATGATATTCTCAAACACAGGGAACGTGAAACATCGGTTCCAACAA
This sequence comes from Platanthera zijinensis, assembly GCA_039513925.1. NCBI lineage: Eukaryota > Viridiplantae > Streptophyta > Magnoliopsida > Asparagales > Orchidaceae > Platanthera > Platanthera zijinensis. Next base: position 60,085,857 of record CM077086.1, read on the forward strand.
ACTCCCCCTTTTTATAATATCAAATCCTGTTCATGAGAAATAACAAATCCCCTACATAAAAGATAGCAAATCTCGTTCATGATAATAGAGTGAGTATTTATAAATGATAATCATGAAAGTTCAGGTTTCAGGTTCTCTATATAGCTCCCCTACACACACGCTCCCCCTGTTTACATGTTCTACATGCTCCCCCTATCTACATGCACACATTGCAGCAAGCTACCCCTATATGTGATCCTTCCTAACCCGTGACTCATACTCATGAACAATCTCTTCATACTCATGAACACTCTCTTCTCCCCTTTGATAGTATCAAAAGGGCGGGTCAGACCAACCAGACAGTCGGGGAAAGTATATATGATAAGCGTGATATAGACAGCAGACAACGCACACACTTAGTCAAGCAAGAAGTGAGAAATATAGGGGTGACCCAAAAAAATGCACATCAGAGAATATGAAGCACATGGGTCACACAGAAGAGCGGAGTACACGAACATAGAGGAAATCATTTTGCAGAGATTATACGGATTGGACAGCACAGAGTGGACTAAGCACACAATGAGAAAGATTATAATGTTACGAGAGATATTGAGTTAATTACCTTGAAACATTGTAAACATCAAAAACGTAAATCATGTGCTAGTACCTATGTGCTACAAACATATAGTGTAGTTTCAGTCCAATACTTATGCATGAAAGCGTTAAATAAGGCAATTACATGTGTACGTGTAGAATCACAAGAGAGAAAAACACCAAGTAGAAATAACATATTGTACATGTTTTATCTCGATCCTTTAAAATGCTAACACAGGATAAATAGAGTGAACAATCACGTCACATATCTATCTATGTCATACCAAGACTTGAACTAGGGGCACTAAGCTTAAGATTAAGTCAATGCACAAGATCTAAATGACTCTTTGAACCAAGGTGCTCATCCTCACAATGCTCATAAAGACTTATCAGGAGGAGTGAGTAGTGCTTGGGGGGTCTTTGACATGACATTTGATAGCTTGTATAGTTTTCTTTTTAGTTTTCTTTGAGCTATCACACACACACACACACACACACACACACACACACACACACACATATATATATATATATATATAGAGTTCAAGGATCTCCGAGTCAATCAAAATCTATCCATCTAGATGGATACACTTTAACTTGTATACATAAGACCTTAGCATTAGAGATTTGGCCCAAAGTTTTAATCTTCATATAAGCACATATGTATCGTGACATTGATTATTCAAGGTATTTCTAACGTGTTAAGAGATAATGTCACGAGTTATAGCATGCAAGCCTAGTAATTATACATGAGTGCTTCATCTAGGGATGTGTGAATAGTGTGAAGTCATTCCCCTATCTAAATCCTCACACATACCTAGAGGCATAGTCAACATCCATTAACATGTAATGTTGCACTCAGGTACTCAACACCTATAGATTCGACACACCATGATCGGGGACAATGTTCACACGGATTAGCACTCTTAATTCAAACATTGTATGTACTCGTTATGGTCTACGTTCAGGTCATGTGTGTTCGTAAAACATGATCAATCCACAGCTTTTTTTTGTTTTTTTTATGAATTTTTTTTTGTGTTTTGTGTTTGTTTAAAACATTCGACAAAAATAACTCAAATACACAATAGGTAGGCAACACACCAAACGAAAAACAAAGACACTTATTTTATTTTTATTTTAAATTAAAACGAATAAGAACTGAAACACAAACAAAACAACCAGAGAGAGAGAAAAATAAAAACCAAACAAAATAATGATTAGGAAGAGTTCTAAAACGCCCAGCTCAAGTCGAAGTAATGAGAAACATGCATCTGGGAGTAGTTTTGTGAATATATCAGCTAGTTGGTCATCGATGCCAATGAAGCTTACTCTCACATTCTCCTTTTTAATGTGATCTCGAATGAAATGGTGATGTACATCAATATGTTTTGACCTTGAATGATGCATTGGATTATTTGTCAAGTCTATGGCACTCTTGTTATCACACCTAAGTGTAATGTTCCTACAAGTTAGACCAAAGTCTTCTAACGTTTAAGACATCCACAGTGCTTGTGTGCAACAGCTTCCTAAGGCGATATACTCAGCTTTAGTGGTAGAGAGGGCAACCGAGTTCTGTTTCCCAATAGAGAAGGAGACTAGTGCAGGGCCTAAGAAGTGACATGTACTCTTACTCTTGCAATCAAGTGAGCATCCAACATAATCAGAATCATAGTACCTGTGAAGTGTAAAATCAGTGGTGTGTGGGTACCAAAGTCCAAGAGTTTGGGTGCCTATAAGATACCTAAATATATGCTTTACTGCTTTCAGATGTGACTCCTTAGGGTCGGCTTGATACCTAGCACAAAGACACACCGCAAATGTGATGTCAGGCCTAGACGTACTCAAATACAATAATGATCCTATCATACCTCTAAAGATAGTCTGATCAACCAAAATGCCCCTTTCATCTTTTTCTAACTTGAGAGAGGCACTCATAGGAGTTTTAACTTGTTTCAGATTCTCAAAGCCAAATCACACAAGCTTATCTTTTATGTATTTTGATTGACTTATAAAAATTCCATCATTGCGTTGAGAAATCTGAAATCCTAAGAAGTAGGTGAGTTCTCCGACCAGGCTCATTTCAAATTCGGATTGCATTAGTGTGACAATCTCCTCAGACAACTTTTCATTTGTGGCCCCAAAGATGATATCATCCACAAAAATTTGTAAAATAATTACATCTAAGTTTTTGTGCTTCATAAATAGAGTGGTGTCCGACCTACCCATCCTAAACCCATGTCCTAGTAAAAATATTGTGAGCCTATCGTACCAAGCACGGGGTGCTTGCTTCAATCCTTATAAGGCTTTCACCAACTTGTATACATGGTTCAGGTAGACGTCATTCTTGAATCCGGGTGGTTGCTCCACATACACTTATTCCTTGATATATCCATTAAAGAATGCACTCTTAACATCCATTTGATATAATTTCATTTTTTTTATAACTTGCAAACGCTAAAAACATACGAATGGGCTCAAGACATGCAACTGGTGCAAATGATTCCTCAAAATCCACGCCCTCTATATGAGAGTACCCTTGTGCCATTAACCTAGCTTTATTCCTAGTTATCCTAGATTCACCATCAAGTTTATTTTTGTAGACCCATTTAAAACCTATAACTGGATGGCAATCTGGACGCTCTACTAAAACCCAAACTTTACTCCTCTCGAATTGATTTAGCTCCTCATTCATAGACAAGAACATGATTCATCCTTTAAGGCTTCTGATACGTTCTTGGGTTAAATTTCAGATAGAAAGCATAAGTTTGAAAATGATTCATGTAGTGCAGTTCGAGTTCTAACTCTATGAGAGGGCTCTCCTATTACTAGTTCTTGAGGATGCTCTTTTAAGAAATTTAAAGTACTTGGAGGCTTATATTCGTCTACATGAATTGGAATGTCATCCGACACTACTGAAAGTGAGGCTAAGATCTATCTCAACTCTAGAGGGGGGTGAATAGAGTATTTTAAAATAATTTTTCATAGTTGAAATAAACAGCACATATAAAATACAATTTATGATATAGTGTAGAGTGCTAGTAAGAAGTTAAAAACTAAGAAGTAAAAAGCACAGCACACAACAAACAAATCACACAAACAAACCAGAAGACACAAGGAATTATAGTGGTTCCCCAAAAACCTGGGTACATCCACTCTTCTACCACCCTTGGTAGGAATCCACTCAGGATGAGTTGATCAGGTGTCCTGACACCAATGAGCTTTTGATAAGGTGCACAAAAACCAAAACTAGATTTTTTGATAAGGTGTCTTGCCACCACTGAGTTTTGACAAGGCTCTCAGAACCAGACAGAACTTTTGAAGGGAGTTCAAGAACCCTTTTACAGCAGAAAAAGAAAAATAAGAGTGAAGGGTGTCTTCTCTGTTCTCAATCAAATGAGAGAAGCACAAGTGGATTGATGATGTCAAAGCTCCCCCTGAGATGTAGAAAGGTTCAGGAAAAGAAGCTTTGCTCTAGGGTGATAGGTCTTCAAAACTTTGATCTCCAGCACAAGATGGTTTCAGCAAGAAGGCTGAAGGTAAGGTGTCTGGAGTGATGAGATTGTGAACACTTTTCAGTCAGCAAGAAGATTTTTGGAGTCACAGTTCTTCTGTTGTTCTTCTGCTATCAGTATTCTCTATATTTTTTTTGTTCACTTCTGTATATATTCTTCTTGTGTATTCTGTAAATCTTAATAACACAGAAGAAAGGAATAATAGATTTCTGACGTTTCCTTGTCCAAAATTAGCCGTTGGGAGTCATAAATGTCTTCCAAAAATAGTCTTGTCTTCTAGAGGAAAGTCCAGCAAACATTCTCTGAATAATTCCTTGAAACTTGCTCCAGAAATAAAGACAAACGGCTGGGAGATCTTCTGACATAAATGCTGATAATATTCAAAAACATTCCAATTATAAGCAGCATTTGAATTCCTGAAAGCGTCGATCTCTCCAAAGAAAACATCGATCTGAGCTCTACGATCGTCGAATTGAGCTCAGAGATAAAATGGACAAACAGACAGAAAACGTCGATCTGAGCTCTACGATCGTCGAACTGAGCTCAGAGATCTGAGAAATAACTTTAGGGAGGGATCGTCGAACTGAGCTAGAAGATAGTCGAGGGGAGTTCGATGACTCAGCAGAAGCTAGACAAGAGCAGATAGTCGATCTGAGCTCGACGATCGTCGACTGGAGTTCGACGTTTTATTGAAGATGAGCTCAGAGAGCGTCGAACGAAGTTCGACGATTCGTCGACCTTAGCTCGACGAAAATTGCCTTAGACTAAGCTCTTCAACCTTGATCTTGGAATGGTCCTGGGGGCAGCTTCAAACCTAAGTTCTAAGCCCTAGACTCATTCTAATGTTGACCTTTTCAACTATACAACTAGGTCAACTGGGATTCCTAAGATAAGCATAGTGATCCTTACCCAAATTAGTAATAGGGTGTTCCAACAATCTCCCCCTATTTGGGTTAGGATTACTATTTACAGACAATCATAGGAAATGAAAAGCATACAACAATACATAAGCTAATACAAAATGTAGAGAAGATATATAGCAGAAAAGCAGATCACAGATAAATATCAGCAGATATACAAAGGTGGATGAAATGTTTAGCTTACACAGTTCACTTCCTTTCAGATCCCTTTTTAAATAAAATTTCTCTATTTGGATTCTGACTTTCTTTCTTTGACCTTCTGTCATCCTCTGCACCTAGAGAAGTTTGAGATTTGGGCCTTGGAACAACAGCCTCAGGGTGCAGCTTCATATAGTCTTCTGGATTGAAAAATTTCCTTGATGCATATCTTTCCAGTTCTTTCTTTCTCTGCTCTGATAAGGTAGTTATGTTTGAAGTATCCTTGCCTTGTTCTCTGGCCTTTTTTATTTGATCAAGGGCAGCCAATTCTTTCATTCTGGCTGTCCAGGATACAGGGTTGTTCTCAGGATCTTCAAAAGGAATAGGAGATCCATATCTATTGATGATTTCAGAACCAGTAGAAGGAGTCCTGGAAATAATAGTGTCTTTCAGCTTGTAAGGGAAAGGACCTGAAGAAGGGTCAGGGTGACCTTGTCCTTCCCTTTGATAGGATCTTTGTTCTCTTTGATTTCCTCTGTAATTACCCCTTCTGGGTTGATATCCTCTTTGATGCTGTCCCCTTTGATATGATCTTTGATAATGCTGGGAAGAACTGTGTCTGGAGACTGGAGCTTGAGGGGCTGAACCTGAGCCAGAATCTGGAGGAGGAGGAGGAGGAGGCTGATATTGAGAAGATCCTTTTTCATATTTGTCAAGCTTCCTCTTCTTCTTCATAGCTTTCAGTTGATTTTTGGAATATTGCATCCAAGGCTCAGAGATTGGGCAGTCATGCAGGATGTAGTATGGAATATCATTTGAGTCTTTGGCTTTGGCAGGAGGGACTGACATCATTGCTTTACTTCTGGCTTTTCTCTTCTTGGCAATAGTTCTAGTAGAATCATCAGAATCAGTCCTGTATTGGTCACTCTCAGAACTTTGATGTTGATCATACAGATCATCAATTCTTCTGATAAGCTCTTCTTGAGCTTTAAGTTTTGCAGAAACATCAGGAGCAGGAGGAGAGAGAGCAACAGCAGAGCATGCAGAAGCAGGAGCAGACTTTGGAGCAGGAGCAGCAATTTCATCAGCATCAGTTGCTGGAGTCATTTCTATGTCAGCAGTAGCAGCAGTAGCAATTTCAACAGAAGGAGGCACAGTGGCCTTAGTATCAGCATCAGAGATATCCACAGCCTTCCAGGATTTGATGTAGGAATCAATATGGCTTGGATCACAGGTAGCTATAGGCACAATGGCCTTAGACAAATCTTCAGCAAGAGTTGCAGGCAGATAGCTGAAATGGACTGTATCAAATATAGATAGCAGCCTCTGCAGATTCAGTACAAAAGCACATCCAAGAGCTGGAGCTGGAGCAGACATAATATCAGCAGCTGGCACATCCACTTCTTCATAAGGCATCTCCCCCTGCCTTGGTTCAGAGAAAGATGAATCAAGGCACACAGAAGATGGGATAGCCAGGGAGGATGAAAGGAAGGCAATCTTGGTAGACAGCTCCTGTACTTGCTTTAGGAGTGGAGCCAGGGAAGACTCCAGTAGAGATGTCAGCTTGGGAGCTAGCAACTCATACAGCCTGTCTGCCAAAATAGGAAGATCTACATGCTCAAGTGGGGCTTGAGCAGAGGTAGAGGCAAAGGTAGATGGAAGGATGGTGGCTGAAACTGAAATTGTGGAGAAAGGTGGAGAGGGAATGGTTGGTTCAGAAGATGGAATAATGGAGATAGAGGAGGTTGAGGTGGAGATAGGGGAAGTAAGAGATGGTGTGAAGGAGGGTTGAGAGAGAATGTCATGGAGCAGTTGTTGAAAGGAGGAAGTGGAGGGTGGCTCAGGAGGAGTAGAGGGTGAATCATCCATGAAGGAATCATCTGTAAGTGAGAAGGATGGAATGGTGAAGGTTGAATAGGAGAATAGAGGATGGAATTCCTCTGTGGTGGATAAAGGAGGGGAAGGCATAGGTGAGGAAATGGTAATTGGGGATGAGATGATTATGGTGGAGACTGGTGGTGAGGAGGTGACAACTTGGGTGGATATGGCTGGAGGAGGGGAGGAAGCAGACAGCTCTTCTGCTGAAGGAGTGACTGAAATAGTCCTTGTGCCTGAATGAAGTGTTGCAGCAGCCCTGGAGGGGTTTATAATCTGCCTGTCCCATTTACTGAAGAGGGCATAGGAAAGCCTCTTGGATGCATTGATAAACATGCCAGAGGAGGTTAATAGGTCAGGGCACCTGTTGTGCAGAAAGACCCCTAAGATTCTTCCATAACTAACTGCATTCTTGTTGATCTTCTTCTTAATCAGAGTGAAGAAGATGGAGCCCCAGTCCAGATGTTTCTTATCTAATAAGGCTCCCATCAGGCAGAACTGATATCTGGAAATGGTGTCATGGGCTGAATGCTTGGCCAACAGCACCTTCCCAACTACATCAGCCAGGAATTGAAATTCGATAGCCAGATTTTTCTTCAGTAGTTTATTAGGGTTGACTGCATTGTGACCCATCCTATCCAGCATGGTGTCAAACTCCTCTCCAGACAGTTCAATGGAGTCTTCTCCAGTACTGAGTTGAAAGACTTCTGTTAAAAGAGCCGGGGATAGAGATACCTGAGTCCCCTTAATGGTGCCGACAACAGAATTCTCAGTCTCGTCTGTTGCGGTAAAACACCACTCTTTAATTTCTTCTGAGGCGATCTTCATCCTTGTAGTCATTATTGGAGTCAGCTGTTGTTCTCGGAATAAGTTTAGGATGTCCTTGAAGCGCTGGTCGCTTCCGTCGAAGGAGTTTATGTCGATGTCAAAACCCGTGTCGAACTTCATCTTAGCAATAGCAGCACTTGATTCAGCCATATTCACCTGCAACAGAAAACCAAAAACGACCAAGCGTAGAGAATTTGGAGGGAAAAGAAAGAGAGTTGCAGAGTATGAAAGCGCAAAGGGAGAACGACGGCTGAAAGAAAGGTTTTATATTAGGGTTCGACGCGAAAAAGGAAAGTCGTTAAGCTCAGCTCGACGAAACGTCGAGCTTAGCTCGACGATTTGGGCTACAGAGGGAATCTGAAGAGTCTTCAAAATCGGCGATCTTCGTTCGACGATGTTGAAAAACGTCGAGCTCAGCTCGACGGCCTCTGATCAGAAGGAGAGAAAGCCTAGCTCTAGCGAGGGCTCTGAACTCAGATCGACGACTGCAAAAGCGTCGATCTCTGGTCGACGATTTTTGGAAAATCGTCGATCTCTGTTCGACGATTTTTGGGGAAAACATCGAGCGCAGTTCAGAGTCTAAACTCATTCTACAGACACAAAAAGAAGGATTTTTGGCCTAGTCTTGGTCTGTTTTAGCTTTTCAAAATCTTGTAATTTAATTAAGGCTTCCTCCATCTAACATACCTAACTGATTTAGGAAGAAACTGTGTTTCTTTTCATCCAAAGGTTTGGTGAAATTATCTCCCCTTTGCAAATCAGTAGGAATATATTGAATTTCAATTTTATTTTTCTCTACATTATCTCTTAGAAAATGATGCCTAATTTCTATGTGTTTTGTCCTACTATGGAGGACTAGATTTTGTGCTATAGAGATAGCACTAGTATTGTCACAGAAAATTTTAGACTTCTCTAAGTTGTAGCCATAGTCTAAGAGCAGATTCTGTATCCATAATATTTGTGAACAGCAACTGCCTGCAGCCATATACTCAGCTTCAGCAGTTGAAGTTGACACAGATGTTTGTTTCTTACAGAACCAAGAGACAAGTCTATCACCAAGGAACTGACAAGTTCCACTGGTGCTTTTCCTGTCTATTCTGCATCCAGCATAATCAGCATCTGAGAATCCAGTTAAATCAAATGCTGAATCTTTTGGATACCAGAGACCTAGATTTGGACAACTTTTAACATACCTAAGAATTCTCTTAACTAAGATTAAATGTGACTCTCTAGGGCTAACTTGGAATCTAGCACAAATACATGTGGCAAACATTATATCAGGCCTACTAGCTGTAAGGTACAATAAAGAGCCAATTATTGCTCTATATGTTGTCTGATCAACAGGTTTCCCATGTTCATCAGCATCTATTACAGCATTTGAGGGCATGGGTGTTTTCATACATGATGCATCAGACATACCAAATTTCTTAACCAGCTCTTTTGCATACTTGGTTTGAGAAATAAATATGCCTTCAGCATGTTGCTTGACTTGCAGTCCTAAGAAGAAGGACAGCTCACCCATGCTACTCATTTCAAATTTAGAGTGCATAAGCTTGGAAAACTTTTTGCACAATTTTGAATCAGTAGAACCAAAAATAATGTCATCTACATAAATTTGCACTAGCAGGGTATGGGACTTATGGGTTCTAATAAAAAGAGTTTGGTCTACTCTCCCCCTAACAAAATCATTTTCCAGAAGAAAGCATGCTAGGGTCTCATACCATGCTCTAGGGGCTTGCTTGAGACCATATAGTGCTTTATGCAATTTGTAAACATAATCAGGGTGAGTTAGAGAGATAAAACCTGGAGGTTGTCTAACATAGACTTCCTCTTTGATGTCCCCATTGAGAAATGCACTTTTTACATCCATTTGATACACTTTGAAACTTTTGTGGGCAGCATAGGCTAGGAATATCCTGATGGCTTCCAGCCTTGCAACTGGTGCAAATGTCTGATCATAGTCTATTCCTTCTTGTTGAGAGTACCCTTGAGCAACTAGCCTTGCCTTGTTTTTGACTATAACTCCTTGATCATCCAGCTTGTTCCTGAATACCCACTTTGTTCCAACAATGGGATGATCCTTTGGCTTAGGCACTAGTTCCCAAACCTTGTTCCTTTCAAATTGATGCAACTCCTCTTGCATTGCAATGATCCAGTGTGGATCTTGCTCTGCATCTTGAATGGATTGAGGCTCAATTTGAGATAGGAAGCAAGTGTGCATCAGGTTTTGGTTGACCTGACTTCTAGTTTGCACACCAGCTGAGATCTCTCCAATTACTTGGGTGATTGGATGATCTCTTGTTGTTACTAAGTCAACAGGGAGTGTTGATTGTTCACCAGCCTGTGTTGTTGTCTCCTCTAGTGGAGCAGCAACTGGCTCTTCAGGATGATTTTCTTCAAGATGTTGAACTTCTTCTTCATCATCACTGCTCTCATTCTTTTCAGCAACTTGCAGTTTGTTCAAGTCTTCAGCTAGAGAATGTACCTGCAGAGGTTCTATGGTAGAAGCATTCTTCTCCTTGAAAGACATGTTAGCTTCATCAAAAATAATATGAACAGATTCTTCAATTTTACAGGAAGATTTATTATAAACCCTATAGGCCTTGCTCATCATGGAGTATCCCAGAAACACTCCTTCATCAGCTTTAGCTTGGAATTTTGCTAGGTATTTCTTGTCATTATTATGAATAAAACAAGTGCAACCAAAAACTTTGAAATAGCCTATTTTAGGTTTCTTCCCTTTGAGCAATTCATAAGGAGTCTTGCCCTTCAGCTTGTGTATCAGGCTTCTGTTCAACACATAGTTGGAGGTGTTCACTGCCTCAGCCCAAAAGGACAGAGGTAAGTGAGCATCTGCCAATAATGTAGTTGCAGATTCAATGAGTGTTCTATTTTTCCTTTCAGCTACCCCATTTTGTTGAGGAGTTCTAGGAGCTGAGAAAGTGTGCCTGATCCCTTCACTCTGACAGAACTCTTGCATGAGAAGAGAATCAAACTCTGTCCCATGATCACTTCTGATCAGGGCAATGTGAGTGTTGAACTCAATCTGAATGCATTTGAGAAAATCTGTCAAACACTTGAAGTTATCAGACTTCTTCCTCAGAAAGAATACCCAAGTGAATCTTGAGAAGTCATCTACAACCACTAAAGTATAGGACTTCCCTCCTAGGCTTTGCACAGATATGGGTCCAAAAAGATCCATGTGCAACAGGTACAAAATCCTAGGTGAATCACTCTTATTAATTGATTTAAAACTACTTTTAGTTTGCTTGCCTAATTGACAAGCCTTGCAAAGTCCTTCCTTCTTGTAGGGACCAGAAGGTAGTCCTTTAACAAGGTTGTCTTTAGATAGCTTAGCAATGGTTCTAAGGTTAATATGTCCTAGTCTCTTATGCCATAAAACATTAGATTTTGAAATGGAATTAAACAGGCAAATATCTACCACTGGTGAATGAAAATCCACTAAGTAAATGTTACCTCTTCTGTTACCTGTCAACACAGTTGTGTTGTCCACTGACTTGACTTTGCATATGGCTTTGTTGAAGGTCACTTGATGTCCTTCATCACACAGTTGACTGATACTTATCAAGTTGTGCTTGAGTCCTTCAACATATGCCACCTTCTTGAATGTGACTGGGCCAATTTTGACTGCACCATATCCTTTTGTAGTTCCAAAGCTTGAGTCTCCAAAAATTACTTTGGGTCCAAGCTTGGCTTTGAAGGAAGTGAAGTTGTCCTTGTCCCCTGTCATGTGCTTTGAGCACCCACTATCCAGATACCATTGATGGTTTGATGCTGGATAGGTCTTCACCTACACAAAAGCAACTTATTTGTTTTTGACCCAGTTAACCTTGGGCCTAGGTTGATATCCCTTGAATTCTGAAATAAAGGACATCCCAGGTTGATCCTTATAACCTTCAGGATGGTATCTCCTAGGAGGTACTATCCATTCAGTGTAAGGATTAAAGCCTTGGGATGTGGAGCTTCTAGGACTGAATCTGAATGTGCCATTGAAGGAGTGTTCATAAGCCTGAACTCTGTTCGACGATCGTCGAACTGAGGTCGACGATCTTGGGTCAGATCGTCGATCTCCGTTCGAAGATCGATTATGCTGAGATTTAGAGTTTGGATATCGTCGAGCTGAGGTCGACGATCTGTAGTTAGATCGTCGAGCTCTGTTCGACGATCGTCAAGCTCTGCTCGACGCCATCTGTTGAACTGAGTTCTTCTCTGACAGATCTGCATTCTTCCTGGGTACCTCTATTACTCCCTTTCCTTTGTCAGAGACAAACTTGATTGGAGTTGTCAGAATTATAGATTGGCTGGATGAAGCACCCAAGCCCAGTGTGCTATTAAATCTAGAGTTCACTGTGCTTGTGATGTCCATCAGTCTGATACTTCTCCCATTTAGGGATTCTTCAAACTTTTTGGCCTTTGATAGTTCATTCTTCAATGAAGCTATCTCCTCCCTACAGCATTCTAACTCCTCAGAGAGTTTGAGGTTCTTTGAGTTTAGGACACTATGCTCAGATAATTGATTCCTGAGAGAGATTATCTCCTTCTCAGATTTTAATAGATCTAGACACAGTGTCTTAAATTCATCTTTGAAGTCTTCAGAATTAAAATCAAAAGAGTTGATTACCTGATCCTCATCTGGTTGACTTTCTGAATCTGAATCTGATTCTTCATCAGAGTTTTGCTGTGATGCATTGATAGCCATCATGCAAAATTCTTTTTCATCTGCATCATCCTCATCATCACTGGAGCTGGATGAGGCTTCAGATTCCTCTTCAGTCTCACTCCAGGTCTCAGCAACAAAGCCCTTCCTTGTATGTTTGTTCTTGCTGGAGGAGGCTTTGTCTGAGCTATTCTTCTTGTAATCCTTTTCTTTTCTTCTTTCTCTTCTTTCCCTTTTGTCCTTATTCTTGTTTTCTAGACAGTCAGGCACAATGTGGCCTGGTTTCCTGCAACCAAAGCATATGATTTCTTTAGTGTTATTTGATTTATCATACCTTGGTTTATCATGACCCTTGTATGGTTTCTTTCTGAAGTCTTTTCTGGCCATCTTGTAGAATCTTTTGGCCAGTAGACTTATGAGCTCATCATTTCCTGTAGCTTTATCTTCAGGCTCCTCTTCTACAGCTTTGAAGGCTATGGTCTTTTCTTTCCTTGTGGCTGGAGAGATAGCCTTTTGTTCTTCTTCTCTATTTTTAATGAGCAGCTCATAGGATTTGAGCTTGCCCAGGAGAGCTTCAGTAATAATCTCATTTAAACTTCTGGCATCCTTAATTGGCCAGATTCTTGAATCCCAAGTGCTGGGGAAGCACATCAGGATTTTGTCATTCAGCTCAGTCAGTGAGATTTCTTTGTCTAGGGTTTTTAGCTCATTGACAATTAGACTTAGTCTATTGTACATGTCAGCCACTGATTCAGCTTCTCCCTTTTTGAAGTTCTCATATTGGCTTATCAGATGAGATCTTCTATCTTTCCTTTCATCAACAGATCCTGAGACAATTTCAGAGAGTTTGTCCCAGATTTCTTTGGCTGAGTGGCATTCAGCTACCTTCTGAAAGATTTCATCAAACATTGTTTGGGCTAAGATGTTCATAGCCTTAGCATCTGCAGTCTTCCACTTCTTTATATCTGCATCTGTTCCAGAAGGAGGTGGGACAGCATTTGTACTTGAGCTTGCTGGTGGAGTTGGACAAACTGTCAAGACAGAATTGAAAATGTCTTCATCAATAGAATTCATGTATAATCTAATCCTTGCCTTCCAGAGTGCAAACTTAGAAAGGTTGCACACTAGTGGTCTGGTGCTTGCATAATCTTTGTTCTGTGCCATGTCTTTAAATAAAAAGGAAGATGTAGACAAAATAATCCCCTTAAGAGATTGATCTTATCAAGGATCTTTTGGTTCAGGTGTTAGCCTGTATGAGCAACCAACCTCGCTTTGATACCAATTGAAAGTGAGGCTAAGATCTATCTCAACTCTAGAGGGGGGGTGAATAGAGTATTTTAAAATAATTTTTCACAGTTGAAATAAACAGCACATATAAAATTCAATTTATGATATAGTGTAGAGTGCTAGTAAGAAGTTAAAAACTAAGAAGTAAAAAGCACAGCACACAGCAGACAAATCACACAAACAAACCAGAAGACACAAGGAATTATAGTGGTTCCCCAAAAACCTGGGTACATCCACTCTTCTACCACCCTTGGTAGGAATCCACTCAAGATGAGTTGATCAGGTGTCCTGACACCAATGAGCTTTTGATAAGGTGCCCAAAAACCAAAACTAGATTTTTTGATAAGGTGTCTTGCCACCACTGAGTTTTGACAAGGCTCTCAGAACCAGACAGAACTTTTGAAGGGAGTTCAAGAACCCTTTTACAGCAGGAAAAGAAAAATAAGAGTGAAGGGTGTCTTCTCTGTTCTCAATCAAATGAGAGAAGCACAAGTGGATTGATGATGTCAAAGCTCCCCCTGAGATGTAGAAAGGTTCAGGAAAAGAAGCTTTGCTCTAGGGTGATAGGTCTTCAAAACTTTGATCTCCAGCACAAGATGGTTTCAGCAAGAAGGCTGAAGGTAAGGTGTCTGGAGTGATGAGATTGTGAACACTTTTCAGTCAGCAAGAAGATTTTTGGAGTCACAGTTCTTCTGTTGTTCTTCTGCTATCAGTATTCTCTATATTTTTTTTGTTCACTTCTGTATATATTCTTCTTGTGTATTCTGTAAATCTTAATAACACAGAAGAAAGGAATAATAGATTTCTGACGTTTCCTTGTCCAAAATTAGCCGTTGGGAGTCATAAATGTCTTCCAAAAATAGTCTTGTCTTCTAGAGGAAAGTCCAGCAAACATTCTCTGAATAATTCCTTGAAACTTGCTCCAGAAATAAAGACAAACGGCTGGGAGATCTTCTGACATAAATGCTGATAATATTCAAAAACATTCCAATTATAAGCAGCATTTGAATTCCTGAAAGCATCGATCTCTCCAAAGAAAACGTCGATCTGAGCTCTACGATCGTCGAACTGAGCTCAGAGATAAATTGGACAAACAGACAGAAAACGTCGATCTGAGCTCTACGATCGTCGAACTGAGCTCAGAGATCTGAGAAATAACTTTAGGGAGGGATCGTCGAACTGAGCTAGAAGATAGTCGAAGGGAGTTCGACGACTCAGTAGAAGCTAGACAAGAGCAGATAGTCGATCTGAGCTCGACGATCGTCGACCGGAGTTTGACGTTTTATTGAAGATGAGCTCAGAGAGCGTCGAACGGAGTTCGACGATTCGTCGACCTTAGCTCGACGAAAATTGCCTTAGACTAAGCTCTTCAACCTTGATCTTGGAATGGTCCTGGGGGCAGCTTCAAACCTAAGTTCTAAGCCCTAGACTCATTCTAATGTTGACCTTTTCAACTATACAACTAGGTCAACTGGGATTTCTAAGACAAGCATAGTGATCCTTACCCAAATTAGTAATAGGGTGTTCCAACAACTACTATCTCCACACTCCTTACTTTTATCTGAGCACCATCATCAATTTCCTCTTCATTCAGCCTAGGTACTTCGATTGGGATATTTTTGTCAAAATGTACATGAGCCAATTCTTCAACAACTAAGGTTCTCTTATTGTAGACCCTATAGACACGACTCTTTCTCGAGTATTCTAAGAAGATGTCTAGATAAGATTTTTCATCAAATTTCCCTAAGTGATCCTTAGTGTTTAGAACAAAACATGGGCACCAGAAGATCCTAAAGTGCGACACAGACATTTTTTTATCAAAATATAGCTCACACGGAGTTCTCTTAATAAGGGGGCGAAGTATGAATCAGTTCATCACATAGAATGTCATGTTAACCACTTCAGCCCAGAAATATCATGGCAAGCCGAACTCGGCGAGCATTGTGCGTGCTAACTCTTAAAGAGTGCGGTTCTTTCTTTCTACAACTCCGTTCTGTTGTGGGGTGCGAGGGGCAGAGAATTCGTGTTTTATCCCTACAGTGTCACACAGGTTTGTGAAGTCCTCATTCTCAAACTCTCCTTCATGATCCGACCTAATACATTTTATTTTTAGCTCCTTCTCATTTGAAGTCTCGTGCAAAGATTTGAGAATTCACTAAACGTGCCAGATTTATTCGCGAGGAAGATTGTGCAGTAATAGCGTGAGTAATCATCTATAAGAATGAAAGTGTATCGTTTTCCACCTAGAGTATACGTACTAAGGGGACCAAACAAATCCATGTGAATGAGTTCAAGTGGTCTAGTAGTGGAAACGTCATTTTGGCTTTTGATATAAGTTTTAATAAATTTACCTTTTCAATAAGGAGCACAGAAGGAGTTTAAACTACCTCTCAGTTTGGGAAGTCCATGTACAAGTTTGTTTTATTATAGTTTAACAATTAACTTGCTTCTAGAATGTCCTAGTCTCTTATGCCAAAGATCTAATTCTTCATTCATAGTGACTAAGCATTTAAAATCAGACGCAGACATATCATCAAAGGTAATAGTAGAACATGATGAGTTCTAGAAGCAACAAGTAAGACATTAGTCATTTTTTCAAACAATGATTTTGCATGTATTTGCAGAAGATTCAAATATAATATCTAGACCCTTATCACAAAGTTGGCTAATAGAAATTAGGTTTTTCTTAAGTCCATCTACAAATAGAACATTGGAAATTGAAAATGCCTTATTACCTATGGTTCCGACTCTAAGTATGCGTCCTTCTTTATTGCCTCCAAATGTCACCATGCCTACCTTCTTCTCCAGGCTAAGGAACTTGTCTTTATCTCCTGTCATGTGCTTGGAACACCCAGAGTCCAAGTACCACATGTTCATCTTGTCACTAGCCTTCCAACACACCTAAAAGGAGATGAGGGTAAAGATCTGGTTACCCAAGTTTTCCCACCCATACGATAGGTAGAATACTTTGGTAGCCAGACCTGCATATTTTTCTTGGCACCTTTCCTCAAACAAGAGCTAGATGTGTGACCAAACCTATGACAGTTTGCACACAATGTGTAAGTAGTGGATGCTACCTTTATCGTGTTACTAGAGCTTGTGCTTGAGGATGGGGATAGCCTTCCAGAAATTTTGACTTTATTTCGAGATTTCTTAACGTTAGTTTTAGGCTTGGCATAATGGTGATTTCCGCTCGGTGGTAACGTTGGACTCACGTAACCTAGTCATAATTTCCCATATCCATGAAATTATGCTCCCAATAGCATATCTAACGATTGTAAGCCTATTCCAAATTTTTGGACAACACAGTTGAGATCATGGATCCTCACCTTTAAGGCAGTGTTTTTAGTAACTAGCATTGCACACCAATTAGCAAATTACTTTTTGCCTTCCTCTATCTTGGTAAGAGACATTTGAAGTCTTTTATCCAAGGCATTCCTTTCATTGATGAGACTGGTTGTTCTCCATGATGCCTTGGAGAGACCTGCTTCTAGTTCTTCGATCATTGTCTTCAAGTGAGGACACTCTAGACACTCGATCTTCTCTTTGCCATTTGTTATTAATTCAGTTTTAAAGTTATCTAAGTCCTTTTTGATTTTCTTTTTTTCGTTTTGAACAGACTTCTTCTCTTGTATAACACTATCTAACTTTTCATACAAATGTTCATAAATTTCAAGAAGTTCAGTATAGGTGGGTGGAGTTTCCTCAGTGTCGCTCTGGACATTAGACTCGTCGTCAGATTCCTCTTGATTCCTTCCCATGAGGCATAGATTTTCCTCATCATTGCAAATCGAGTCTGAGGAGCTAGACTCGTCAAATCCATCCTCGTCCCAAGTCAGCGCTTTCAACACCTTATTCTTCCCTTTGTACTGGCTCTGCTTCTCTTTTTCTTCCTTCAGGATTCTTGGGAATTCCCTCTTTATGTGCCGAGGCTTGTGGCAGTGATAGCACTCGGGCTGGGACTTCTCATCATCACTTTTCTTGTCCCTCGATGACTTGTTCCACCTTTTGGATTCTCCAGCTCCTCTCTTTAGGAATTTTTTAAATTGTCTCTGCTTCTTGGGATTCTTAATGAACTTTCTGAATTCCCAAACATAAAGGCTTTCCTCATCGTCTTCCTTGGATTCTTCAACTGCCTTTCTCTCCCTTGCAGCCTTCAGCTCTTGCCTCTTCTTCTTTATTTCCCTGGGATACTCCTCTGTGTTGGAACCCCACCATGTTTAGGTTTGATTTGGGATAGGTTCACTATTAGGATTCTCAGTTGACCCACATTGTATAGTCTAGGGTCATAAGTCTTTGTCTAGGTCTAGGTCGAGTCAACAAACTTAGTTTGGTTGGATCAACCTTCAGAAGACATAGAGACAGAAGACCTTCTTAGAAAAGCAGTTTTCTTAGAGTCAGAAAAAGAATTCGACGATAGTTGAACTTAGCTCGACGATCGTCGATCTTAGATCGACAAACTCAGAGTTTATTCTCTGAGTTGAGCTCGACAAAAGTTCAGCTGAGATTGATGATTTGTCAGCTTATACCAGAAACTTGGCTCAACAAAATGTTATCTCAGCTCGACGAAGTTGGAGCTCCATTCGACGATTTTCTACCTCTTGTCTACTATATTAAGTTCGATGATATTGGATCTCAGGTCGACTAAATTCTATTGAGTTCAACTATTTTATGACAGATTCAGTTCGACTATTTTCTCTCAGTTTCAGATCGAATAAAGCAGTTTGATTTCAAAATTTATTATTATATGTCTATAATGCTCTGATGATTATGCTTCATATTCTCTAGAATATAGCCGTTTCTAGACTGCATTAATTATGGTATTCACAGAGTAATTATTTGGCTTATTTATTGGGACAGGTGAGGAAACAAATTAAAGACATTTTCTAGCCGTTCAACTCCCAGAATTTTGGCAGTCAATAAAGGATAGGATTTAAAATTAAAAGGCTGATTTCTTCAAGGAATATTAAAGACAATTTTTCAGAAGATTGCATACAGGAATAAACAGAATACATAGAAACTTATGAATGTGCATACAGAAAACTGAAAGAAGAATAACACTCATACATTTCAATCTTCTTCAGTTTTGCTTCAGGACTTTCAAGAGACAAACAATCTACATCAGTCTAAAAGTTTCCTGAAGATCTTATTCAATCTGAAGGCCTATACCCTGAGCAAAGCACTCATTTTCCTGAACTCTTCTATATCTCAAGGGGAGCTTTGACAAGAATAACATTCACTAGTCTTCTCTCGTATTATTGACAGAGAAGAAATCATCTTTATTTTCTTTCACCACTGTAAAAGGGTTTCTTAACTCCCTTCAAAAGTAATTCCTTTTGGTTGTCAAGTCTCCTGATCAAAAGACTCGATTTGGTTTTTGGTCACCTGGTCAAAAGCTCAAAGGGTTGTTATATCTCCCTTAGAAAATAGATATTCTGGTGGCAGGGAACGTGATCAAAAACTTGTAGTGGATTCCTACCAGGGTGGTAGAAGAGTGGATGTACCAAAGTTTAAGGGAGCCACTATAAATTCTTTATGTCGTCTGGATTGCTCTATTGTTTTTATTCTGTGTGCTATGATTGTCTTTGTTTTTATTTCTCACTATATATATAAATATCACTTATTTTAATTCCACTATAAAAACTAATCAAAGTTTTTAAAATACTCTACTCACCCCCTCTAGAGTTAAGACAGATCTATCCCTCACTTTCAATTGGTATCAGAGGGTAAGGTTGTTTGGTTTAACAAGCTAACAACTGAACCAAAAGTTCTTTGGTAGATCTCATTTACTCTATTGTCTCTTTCTATCATGGCACAGAATAAGGAATATTCAAGCACCAGACCTCCAGTGTGCAACCTTAACAATTTTGCACTTTGGAAGGCAAGGATTAGGTTTTATATGAATTCTATTGATGAAGACATCTATAATTCCTTTTTGACATCCCCTACTCCTTCTGCAACAACATCTACAAGCACCAGTACAGTTCCACCACCTGAGTGGACTGAGGCACAGAAGAAAGCAAAGGTTGCAGATGCTAAAGCAATAAACATTCTGGCACAACAATGTTAGATGATATTTTCCGGAAGGTTGCTGAGTGTACATCAGCAAAAGCCATTTGGGATTCCCTCAACCAAATGGTAGCAGGATCAGCTGATGAAAGAAAGATAAAAGATCTCATCTTATTTCCCAATATGAGAACTTCAAGAAAGAAGAGTCAGAGTCAGTTGTTGATATGTACAACAGACTCAGCTTGATCATTAATGAGCTAAAGAACCTGGACAAGAACATATCACTGACTGAGATCATTGATAAGATCTTTATGTGCTTCCCTAGCACATGGGACTCTAGGATCTAGCCAATAAAGGAGGCCAGAAGCCTAAATGAAATTTCTATTGAGACTTTGTTAGGCAAGCTCAAGTATTATAAACAGCTAATCAAGACTAGAGAAGTAGCTGAACAGAAGTCTTCTACCTCAGGAAGGAAGGAGCAAAGCATTGCCTTTAAGGCATCTGAAGAATCTGAAACTCTACTAGTAAATGAAGAGTTGATGAGTCTCTTAGCCAAGAGATTCTTCAAAATGGATAAGAAGGACTTCAGAAGAAGGTCAACAAGGAATGAAGATAAGCCAAGGTATGACAAGACTCCTACTAAGGAAGTTGTCCTCTATGGTTGCAGGAAGCCAGGACACATTCTTCTAGAGTGTTCAGAGGCTCAAAAGAAGGATTAAAGAAAAGAGAAGGAATACAAGAAGCACTGCAGCAAGCCTTCTTCCAGCAAGTATAAGAAGAAGGAAAAAGGCTTTATTGTTGAGACTTGGAGTGAGTTTGAAGAAGAGTATTCATCTTCCAACTCTAATGAGGATGAAGAAGAGGCAAAAGCCAGAGAGATTTGCCTAATGGCAATTGATGCTTCATACAGTCATTCTGCAGCTGATGAATCAGTAGAAGAATTAGAATCAGAAGAGGATCAGGTAATAGCCTGTTTTGATCTCAATTCTGATCATTTTAAAGCTAAATTCAAACTTTTATGTAATGATTTAATTAAGTCTGAGAAGGAGATCAAACTTCTCAGAGATAAATAAATTGAATTTGATAACTTGTTTTCTGAAAACATAAAATTAAAAGATGAACTAGATATAGCTTCTGAATAAATTATCTCTTTTAAAACAAAACTAAATGAAAAAAATAATTTGAAGAATCCCTTAATGGGAGAAGTATTAAATTAATGGATATAACAAACACAAAAAATGTTAGGCTTAATGGTAAATTAGGCTTTGGAGCTTCATCTAGTCAGCCACCAATACTTAATTAAAATATTCTTTCAATCCCTATAAAATTCATATCAGAAAAGGGCAAAGAAAAATTAGAAGACAACAACCAACAAACAAAAGAATTTTAAAAACCCAAACAAAAGAAAAGGAAAAGTAAAAATTTAAATAAAAACCATGTTCAACATTTTTCGTAGAACTCAGATCGACGAAATGTATATGGTTCGTTGAACTCAAATCGACGAACTATGAATGCAGATTTTATATATAATAAATCATCTAATTACGATCGATGAAATTTATATGGTTCGTCGAACCGCGATCGACGAAATTGGGGCATAGGAAATGAATACTTTCATTCTCTGAGCGGAGTTCGACGAACTCATCCCTATTCATCGAACGCAGATCGACGAATATACTGGAATTCGTCAAACTCAGATAATTTCAACAGAAACCTAAATTTCTCCAAAAATGTTAATCAAACTATATCATTTGTTAATCCCTTTACATATTGGATAATTCCACAAAGAAAATTCCATCCCTTAGGCTATAGAAGTCAACAAGAATTTTCTTTTATTTCTAGCTATAAATTTGAAAAGAATTAAGGACCCAAGGTTACCCGGATCAAGAACAACTAATTTATTTTCTTGCAGGTACAGAACTATCCTACTACAGAGAAACAATTCTACTTGGATAGTGGGTGCTCGAAGCATATGATAGGAAGAAAGGAAAACCTAACTAACTACAAGTCAAAGCTTGGACCAAAGGTGATCTTTGGAGACTCCAACTGTGGCCAAACAGAAGGCTATGTAAATGTCAAAGTTGGAGCATTTACATTCAAGAAGGTAGCATATGTGAGTGGACTCAAACATAACCTAATATCCATAAGCCAGTTATGTGATGAAGGTTATCAGGTATCATTTACTAAATCTTCCTGTATTATTACTTCAATAGATAACAAAACTATTTTAACTGGACTTAGACAAGGAAATATTAATGTGGTTAATTTCAAGTCAGCTAGTTCAGAAATTTGTTTGTTCAGTCAGATTAGTAATAATAATGATTTATGGCATAAAATACAAGGACATGTTAACCTTAGAAATATTGTTAAACTATCTAGGGACAACCTTGTTAGAGGATTGCCTTCTGGCCCCTACAAGAAAGAAAGTCTCTGTAGGGCTTGTCAATTAGGTAAGCAAACTAAAAATAGCTTTAAATCTATTAATAAGAGTGATTCACCCAGGATTCTGTACTTGCTACATATGGATCTCTTTGGACCCATTGCAGTACAGAGCTTGGGAGGGAAATCCTATACTTTAGTTATTGTAGATGACTTTTTTAGATTAACTTGGGTGTTCTTTTTTAGAAATAAGTCAGATAACTTCAAAGTTCTTACAGACTTTCTTAAGAGCATTCAGATTGAGTACTCTACTCTAGTTGCATTGATCAGAAGTGATCATGACACAAGGTTTGATTCTCTTCTCATGCAAGAATTCCGTGAGAAGGAAGGTATCAGACATTACTTCTCTGCTCCTAGAACTCCTCAACAAAATGGTGTAGCAGAAAGGAAACATAGAACCTTTATTGAATCTGCAAGGACATTGCTTACAGATGCTTACTTGCCCCTATCCTTTTGGGCAGAGGCTGTAAGCACAGTAAACTATGTTATGAATAGAAGTTTAATGCATAAACTTAAGGGCAAGACTCCCTATGAATTGCTCAAAAGGAAGCAACCTAAAATACACTATTTCAGAGTATTTTGTTGTAGATGTTATATACACAATAATAATAAGAAATATCTTAGAAAGTTTGAAACCAAAGCTATAGAGGGAATTTTTCTTGGATATTCCCAAGTCAGCAAGGCCTATAGGGTATTTAATAAATAAACTTTTAAAATGGAAGAATCTGTGCATGTAATATTTGATGAAGCTAACATGTTTTATAAGGAGAAGGATTCTTCTATCGGAGATTTATTGCAGGTACCCCAACTATGTGAGAAATTGGATGATTTAAACCTCACCCAAGAGGTTATATCACATCCTTCTCCATAAGTTGATGAAGACAGTGAAGAAGATATCATTGAAATATTTGCTGAACCTACAATAGCCAACCTAATTCCACAAGAGGAATTAATTCCCCATACTGTTGCTAAACAAACTCCTCCTACTGATCTTGTCACACTTAGAGATCACCCTATATCTCAAGTGATTGGTGACATATCAGTTGATTTGAAAACAAGACATCAACTCAACCAAGATTTGATGCATGCTTGCTTCATATCTCAACTTGAGCCCCAATCCATAAAAGATGAAGAGCAAGATCCCCACTGAATTATTGCAATGCAAGAGGAGCTCAATCAATTTGAGAGATGCAGAGTGTTGGGTATTGTATCCACAATGGACCTGATTTGAAGAAGCCCCTGAACCAGCTAAGCTGAATTGACAATGTATTTGACGTTCTTCCATCAAGTTGTGTTTGCAGCTATTCCATGCTAAGTACACGCATATGTCAGGGTGCAGTGGGTCAATATACACGGGTCTGCGCAATGTAATCCCTCGTTGAGTAGATCTGTGTGTTGACTCACGTGTGCTCTCTCTATTGGAGTGTACTTATTTTCAAGTACAGGGTCGAGGTAGATCAAGAGCAGAAGAGGAGCAAAGATGGGTCAAAGACTAAGTCTTCAAAGGAAGGAAGAGAAATTCTTCTAAGTCAAAATCGTCGGGAATCACTAAGTGATTCTCGCTGACTTCGATGAGAATCGTTAGTGATTCCCGCCGATTTGATGAGAATCAGTATGCATTCCCGCCGACTTCCTTCCGGCTGACAGTTATCCAACAGGAATTCTTCCAAGGCAGAATCGACGGGAATCACAAGTGATTCCCGCCGACTTTGACGAGAATCTGTCTGCATTCCCGCTGATTCGTCGAGTATCAGCTAGCCTCTCCCGCCGATTTCTTTCGGCTGACTGTTTTCCAGACAGGGATTCTGCTAAGGTAGAATCGACGGGAATCGTGAATGATTCCCGCCGACTTCGACGGGAATCACCAACGATTCCCGCCGATTTTGCCTTAGGAATTTTTGCTCCGTTCGCTGGACCGAACCAAGAGGTCGTGCGCTATTTCGGCCGGGGCTAGGGTTTCTCCTTGTGGGTCCCACAACAGTCTTTAGGGTTGGCCTCTGGTATATATACTCATTTATTTTGAACTTATACAGTGATCGATTCTCGAAAATAAAAAGGAGGCCGAGCGTGACCTAGCGGATCGCGGAAAACGGCCGATCGCCTGTAGCCGATCGCAAGGAAGTCGTCGCCGATAATCTCCGATCATCTCTGATCTTTCGGCGAGAGTACTGACGCTAGAAGTGTGTCTCACGCATCTCTCTTGAGATCTCTTGTCTCTCGATTCGTTGAACGAGACTAGTTCTCCATTCCGAATCGGTGAAGACGACTGATCCGACTGAGATCGTTTGTAGACCTTGCTTACTTCGTCAAGAAGTTTGGATCTATAAAGTATTGCCGCCGCATTCACTTGCCGCCGCCGATCTTGTCAAGATCCTCTCAAAGAGAGAAATCCGATTGTGGACTCTTCGTTACTTTCAAGAAAGCCTCAACGAACGAAGAAGGACATCGGATTCTCCATAAGCGTTGTTTGTATTTTCTTATACATTCTATTTTGGTTTTGTTGTAAAGGAATTTTTATTCCTAGTTGAAAGGTTTGGGTGCAACCCGTGGTTGTGGAGTGGTTAATCCTTTGTTGGAAGAGTTCCTTCCATAGTGTGAGGATTGGATTTCAATCCGTTTGGAGAAGTGACCGAGTCGTCCCTTGGTGGGAGATAGGTCGAAGGGAGAAAGTGGACGTACCCAAATTAGGGAACCACTATAACTCTAATTTGTGCAGGTTAAATTAATTCCGCAAAAGGCTACACGACACCTATTCCCCCCCCCCATAGGTGGATTTAGTTGACACTAGATACTTTCAAGTGGTATCAGAGGCAGGTTACTCGTCAATAAGGTTAACACCTTGAGTAAGATCATGTGTCTAGTGTTAAGAGGACAGAAGATCTCGGGAATGGACGGACTCAAGTATTCAGGAAAGATCCCAGTGTGCACAAAGCTGAACTTTCCCATCTGGAAGGAAAGGATCAGGTTCTTTATGGAAGCAGTCGACCCTCGACTCTTTATGGTAGTGGAGGAGGGCCCTTATATCCCTACTAAGGCCTCCACCATTGATCCTACCAAGATGGTGCCCAAGAAGCTCTCCGAAATTGATAAGGATGAGATGGTGCTTGTCGTACTAGACAAGAAAGCTCAGAACATTCTTGTAAGTGCCGTCGATGATTCCATGATGCAGAATTTCAGCAACAACAGGACTGCCAAGGACATCTGCCACTGCTTGATCATCCTGATGGAAGGCACAGATGAAGTAAGGGATGATCGAAGATCCCTTCTGAACCAAAAGTATGAGGCCTTCAGGCAAGGTCCCAAGTAAGAAATCGGAGACATTCGAGAACTTCCTGAAGATCATCAATGTCCTGAAGGGTTATGGCAGAGTGTTCACCGATGGTGAACTAAATGACAAATTCCTTAGATCCATTACTAAGGAATGAGACACCAAGATCTGCGCCATCAGAGAGTTTGGCAAGCTGGCAGAAACTGATCCCCAGATTCTGTTTGGAAAGCTTATGTCCTATGAGCTTCAGCTGAACACCATAAAAGTTGAAGAAGAAGCTGATAAAGCCGCTGCCAGAGAAAATACTATAGCCCTGAAAGCCAATCACTCAAGGAAAGGCAAGGGTGCATCCTCGTCCTGCTCCTGGAAAAAGGATGAGGAAGAAGACTTTGAGCCATGCTCTTCCGGCTCAGAGCTATCTGAAGAAGAATTCTCCTTCATCACTCGAGAGTTCAAGAAGTTCCTTAAGTTACGGAATCAAAGAAAGAGAGATGGATCCACCTGCAGACATCAGAAGAAGAACTACTCTTCTGACAGGTATGAATCCAAACAGAACAAACATCGCTCTGCTGACATCATTTGCTTTGGATGCAATAAGCCAGGCCACATCGTTGCTGACTGCCACCAAAGCAAGAGAGACAAGGGGAAGGGAGAGGAGCACAGGTCCTCTAGAGATAAGAAGAAGGAGAGGAGCTACATTGCTAAAAAGCCAATGAAACTGAGTGAATCCGATTCTTTAGAATCCAGTGATGATGAGAAAGCCTACTTCGGGCTAATCGGTCGCTCTGACTCAGAAGGAGACTGCCTCCCATTTACTGGGAAGGTAAAAGATCGTACCCCCTCTCTGACTCTGACTCTGAGTCTCCTGATGATGATCTCGAGGACAACCCATCTGCTCGTGAAGCTGAGCTCCACGAAAAGTATGAGCTTCTGCTTAATACCTTTGAGGAATGTCGCAAGAGGTTGAGGGCTCAGAAAAAGGAAGTCAAATTCCTTAAGGCTGAGGGTGTGTCCCTAAGAGAAGAGATCACTAACTTGATTTCTCTCTGACAGGAACACCTGGACCTGACTTCTGAACACTCAGAGTCTTTAAGGCTCTTTGACCAAAAACAGGAAGAAATCAACAAGTTGGAAGAACAGCATGCGGCAGAAAGGAAGATTGTCAAAAGATTCTCTATGCCCAAGACCGTTCTTCCTCTGGTTGATGAATTCTCTACTGAAGCTAAGGGGGCTGGCTTAGGTCATGTGGGTGTGCTTGGTAAATCATCTAGGAGAAACAAAAAACAGAGGAAAAATAAGGCTGCTAAGAAGGCCTCTACTGCAGAAAAGGGAAAGGCCCCACTCAGTCCTATTTCATTCCGAAAGCCTGGCTTTCCTTGCAATGAGCAGGACTTTGAGTCAACCTATGACCACTTCTTCTGGCCCTCGGTTCAAAATCCCAAGAGCCGGTATGATGGGTGGACCTTCCCCCGCAACTACGGTGAGAGTGTCTTCAAGGCACCTTATGAGGAAATCCAAGTGGAGAATTATGGCCATTTCTCTAGCGACCATAATAGGAAGCAGGCACCAAAGGCCAAGCCTGTCATACTGAAGGAACAGGAAGTGAAGAAGTCATGTGACTGCTGTCATCATGATGCCTCCATCTACGGATCCAAGGCCCCGGCTGTACCCACCGTTCCAAGGGTGAAGCATGAGCCTAGGAAGCGGTAAAAAAGGTTTGACTGTTGCTTTTGTGGCAAAGTTGGTCACTTTACCATGGATTGCTGGTTTAATCCAAGATACAATGAGACTCCTTTTGTTAGCAATGTAAGGCCGACCACTTGTAGGGTTAACAAACCGAGGGGGAGTGTGCTAACAAGGAATCTAGGACCCAAGTTCGATTGGGTTCCTAAGAGAAACTAATTCTGTTTTGCAGGTATGTCCAAAGGCCACCAAAACGCCTATCTGGTACTTGGACAGTGGATGTTCCCGACATATGACCGGGACAAAAAGCATGTTGCGTGATTACTCCCCAGTCGAAAATGGACCAAAATTCATCTTTGGAGGATCTGATCGAGGAGTCACCAGAGGTTATGGTATGATTTCCAACAGTGTATTCTCTATCACTGACGTTGCCTATGTTTAAGGGTTAAACCATAACCTGATCAGTGTAAGCCAGTTGTGTGATAAAGGATACGACGTTAAGTTCTGCAAGGATAAGTGCTTGATAATATCGTGTGCCTCTTCGGAGACGGTATTAACTGGCATTAGGCGCAAAAATATCTTTTGCTTAGATTTTCTTATCTTAGACTCTTCTACCCCCGTGTGCCTAGTAGCAAAAGGCAGTGCATCTCTCGGTGAACAATGGCACAAGAGATTAGCATATATTAATTTCAAGACTATTAATATGTTTTTTTCCAAGAATTTAGAAAGGAATGTCCCTACTATTAAGTGGATTAAAGATAGACCTTGTCCTGCATGCCAGAAGGGCAAACAGACTCAGGCTACCTTCAAGGGCATTACAGACAAAGACTCCTCAAGATGTCTTTATCTTCTGTATATGGACTTGTTCGGTCCAGTGCAAGTTCATAGCTTAGGAGGCAAATCCTATACGCTAGTGATTATTGATGATCACTCTCGATTTACGTGGGTATTCTTCTTGAATCAAAAGTCAGATACGTTTGACATCTTCACTAATTTTATCAAGCAGATTCAGAACAAACTTTACTGCTCCGTGGTCAAAATCAGAAGTGACCATGGAATAGAATTCGAGTCTGGTGCTATGACAGAATTATGTGAAGAACATGGTATCTTTCATGAATTTTTCTCCCCGCGTACTCCTCAGCAAAACGGAGTTGCGGAGAGGAGAAATAGAACACTCATTGAAGCATGTACGACAATATTGAATGACGCTTCTCTTCCATAGTACTTCTGGGCAGAGGCTGTCAATACGGCTTGTCATGTGCAGAACCGAGCATTGTTCAACAAGAATCATCGTAAGATGCCTTATGAGCTATTGAAAGGCAGGAAACCGACCATGTCCTATTTAAGGATTTTTGGCTGCAGATGCTATGTACTCAATAATGGGAAGTACCCACGTACTAAATTCGGAGAAAAATGCTTCGAAGGCATCTTCATGGGCTATAGTAGCCATAGTCGGGCATATAGGGTCTTCAATAAGAAAACCCTAGTGGTTGAGGAGTCCATTAATGTTGTATTTGATGAAGGAAGCTTGCTTCACAACAATTCTTCCAGTGGCATTCTTGAAGATGCAGGTGCAAGGCTTGAATAGCTAAGTCTCGATGAGACTGCTAAAGATGGAACTCCCAAGTACGTCAAGGTCTCTACCTCAACGCCAACTGGAGAAGATGACGATCAGGATGGAGAAAATCTCCCAGAAGAGGGAGGAGCCCGAGAAGCTGTTAGATCTCTAGATGCCAGACTCTTAGAGCTCTGACACGTGAGGGATCATCCTAGAGATCAGATTATAGGAGATCCTCGTGACGGTGTCAGAACTCGCAGAGGTACAATTAACGAGATTTTGCACCTTAGTTTTTTTGTCACAGGTTGAGACAAAGAAGTTCGACGAAGCGAAAAAAGATGCGTCTTGGATATTGGTCATGCAAGATGAACTGCATCAATTCAAACGATGAAACATCTGGACGCTTGTTCCCAGACCAAAGAAACAGAATGTGATAGGCACTAAGTGGATCTTCAGAAACAAACTGGATGAATATGGTGTCATCATCAATAATAAGGCCAGACTGGTGGCTCAAGGTTACAGACAAGAGGATGGGATTGACTTCGACCAACCCTTTGCACGAGTTGTAAGGCTCGAGGCGATCAGGTTGTTCCTGGCATATGCCTCTAGCAAAAAATTCACTGTCTATCAGATGGACGTGAAATCTGTGTTCCTAAATGGAAATTTGAAAGAGGAAGTATATGTCACGCAACCCCTAGGTTTTGTTAATCCAACATTCCCTAATCATGTTTACTTTCTTAATAAGGCATTATATGGCTTAAAACAAGCTCCTCGAGCTTTGTATGAGACTCTGTCTAGTTTTCTTCTTGAGAACAAGTTATCAAGAGGAAAAATAGATAAGACATTGTTTC
Source organism: Platanthera zijinensis (assembly GCA_039513925.1). Lineage (NCBI taxonomy): Eukaryota > Viridiplantae > Streptophyta > Magnoliopsida > Asparagales > Orchidaceae > Platanthera > Platanthera zijinensis. The sequence goes on from CM077086.1 coordinate 60,115,476, forward strand.
TTAGGGAAGCCAAAGGCAAGATTCTACTGGTGAAAATTTATGTCGATGACATAATTTTCGGCTCAACGAACAACAATCTTTGCAAGAAGTTTTCTAAACTTTTGCAAGGAAAGTTTGAAATGAGCAGCATGGGAGAGCTAAAGTATTTCTTGGGACTTCAAGTGAAACAGTCTGAGGATGGAATTTTCATTTCTCAGATGAAGTTCACAAATGAACTCCTCAAGAAATTCGGATTGGAGAATGCAACCTCTATGAGGACTCCAATGGGATCCACTGTGTCTCTTGACAAGGATGAGAAAGGGAAACCTTTTGATGAAACCAAATACAGAAGCATAATTGGATCTCTGCTCTACCTTACTATTAGTAGACCAGATATTATGTTTTCCACATGCGTTCGTGCTAGATATCAGGTGAACACTAAGGAATCTCATTATATCGCTGCAAAGCGGATTCTTAGATACCTTAAGGGTACACCAAATTTTGTCTTGTCGTACCCAAGAAACAATGATGTCAAGCTGATAGGCTTTTCAGATACTGACTTTGCAGGAAGCAGGGGTGATAGGAAAAGCACTTCCGGTACGTGCCAATTCCTCGGAAGAAGGCTTATTTCGTGGAACAGTAAAAAGCAGAACTGTGTCGCAACCTCTACGGCTTAATCTGAGTACATCTCAGCAGGCAGTTGTTGCGCACAACTTCTATGGATCAGAAATCAACTCGAAAATTATGACTTGCAGTTCATAGAAGTTCCTATGTATTGCAACTCCTCGAGTTCAATAGCAATTGCGAACAATCCAGTGTCGCACAGCAGAACAAATCATATTGAAGTGCACTACCACTTCATTCAGGAGCATGTGGAAAACAAAGATATATCTCTCTGCTATGTCCCCACGGATAAGCAGGTTGCAGATATCCTCACAAAGCCCCTAGACGAGGCCAAGTTAAGTCTCTTCAAAACTGAACTCGGCATGCTGAACTATGAAGATTAAAGACTGAAGGGATCAAGGCTCTTGGTTCAAGGGGGAGCATCTGATATGAATTAAAGATTGAGCATGGTTGCAAGAACTGAGGGGGAGCTTTGTGCTCCAAGTGAAGTCCCAGATTTGCAGAAGCCGAAAAGGGGGAGATTACCCTCTCGGCTAAGGCTAAGGTGGCTGCCAATGTTACTATGCTCTCAGGAAAATGGTAATGAATTTCACACTCAGCTGAATTTTCATTTTATGATTTTCATTCCCATTTGCTCTATTCACCTTATCTTGTAGGGTTTAGGCTTCTTCAAATAGGGGGAGATAGTTGGGTATTGTATCCATAATGGACCTAATTTGAAGAAGCCCCTGAACAATTTAAGCTGAATTGACAGTGTATTTGACGTTCTTCCATCAAGTTGTGCTTGCAGCTATTCCATGCTAAGTACACGCCAATGTCAGGGTGCAGTGGGTCAATATACACGGGTCTGCGCAACGTAATCCCTCGGTTAGTAGATCAGTGTGTTTACTCACGTGTGCTCTCTCTATTGGAGTGTACTTATTTTCAAGTACAAGGTCGAGGTAGATCAAGAGCAGAAGAGGAGCAAAGATGGGTCAAAGACTAAGTCTTCAAAGGAAGAAAGATAAATTCTTCTAAGTCAAAATCGTCGGGAATCACTAAGTGATTCTCGCCGACTTCGACGGGAATCATTAGTGATTCCCGCCAACTTGACGAGAATCAGTCTGCATTCCCGCCGACTTCCTTCTGGCTGACAGTTATTCAACAGGAATTCTGCCAAGGCAGAATCGACGGGAATCGCAAGTGATTCCCGCCGACTTCGACGAGAGTCTGTCTGCATTCCCGCCGATTCGTCGAGTATCAGCTATCCTCTCCCGCCGATTTCTTTCGGCTGACTTTTTTCCAGACAGGGATTCTGCTAAGGCAGAATCCATGGGAATCGTGAATTATTCCCGCCTACTTCGACGGGAATCACCAACGATTCCCGCCAATTTTGCCTTAGGCATTTTTCCTCCGTTCGCTGGACCGAACCAAGAGGCCGTGCGCTGTTTCGGCCGGGGCTAGGATTTCTCCTTTTGGGTCCCACAATGGTCTTTAGGGTTGGCCTCTGGTATATATACTCGTGTATTTTGAACTTCTACAGTGATTGATTCTAGAAAATCAAAAGGAGGCCGAGCGTGACCAAGCAGATCGCGGAAAACCGCCGATCGCATGTAGCTGCTCGCAAGGAAGTCGTCGCCGATAATCTCCGATCATCTCTGATCTTCCGGCGACAGTACCGAGGCTAGCAGTGCGTCTCACGCATTTCTCTTGAGATCTCTTGTCTCTCGATTTGTTGAACGAGACTAGTTCTCCATTCCGAATCGGTGAAGATGACTGATCCGACTGAGATCGTTTGTAGATCTTGCTTGCTTCGTTAAGAAGTTTGGATCTACAAAGTATCGCCGCCGCATTCACTTGCCGCCACCAATCTTGTCAAGATCCTCTCCAAGAGAGAAATCCGGTTCTGGACTCTTCGTTACTTTCAAGAAAGCCTCAACGAACGAAGAAGGACATTGGATTCTCCATAAGCGTTGTTTGTATTTTCTTATACATTCTATTTTGGTTTTGTTGTAAAGACATTTTTATTCCTAGTTGTAAGGGTTGGGTGAAACCCGTGGTGGTGGAGTGGTGACTCCTTTATTGGAAGGGTTCCTTCCGTATTGTGAGGATTGAATTTCAATCCATTTGGAGAAGTGACCGAGTCGTCCCTTGGTGGGAGATAGGTCGAAGGGGGAAAGTGGATGTACCCAAATCGGAGAACCACTATAACTCTTTGTATATTTTCTGTGCTGTGTTTATTAATTTGTGCAAGTTAAATTAATTCTGCAAAAGACCGCACGACACCTATTCCCCCCTCCCCATAGGTGGATTTAGTCGACACTAGATACTTTCACAGAGTTGGGATTTAGTTCCAAGAACCAAAGACTACCCGGTCATTAGAACTAAATGGGTATTTAGAAACAAATTGGATGCACAAGGAGCTATAGTGAGGAATAAAGTGAGAGTGGTAGCTCAAGGCTATTCTTAGGAGGAAGGAATTGATTATGATCAGACCTTTGACCCTGTTACAAGGCTGGAGGCTATCCGAATATTCCTTGCTTATGCAGCCTACAAGAAGTTCAAAGTCTTCCAGATGGATTTTAAGAGTGCTTTCTTAAATGGTAAACTCAAAGAGGAAGTCTATATGGAGCAACCACAAGGTTTTATCTCTCCAACTCATCCCTCTTTTGTTTTTAAATTGCATAAAGCTCTTTATGGTTTAAAGCAAGCTCCAAGAGCTTGGTATGAGACCATAGCTAGCTTTCTTTTAGAGCATAAGTTCTCTAGGGGCATTGTAGATAGGAATTTATTTTTTAGGCATCATAAAAATGAAATTTTGTTAATAAAAATATATGTAGATGCTATCATTTTTTGCTCTACTTATTCCAAACTATGCAAAAGGTTTTTTGACCTGATGCATTCCAAGTTTGAAATGAGTAGCATGGGTGAGCTTTCATAATTCCTTGGTCTTCAAGTGAAGCAATAACCTGATGGCATTTTCATCTCTCAATCAAAATATACTAAGGAGCTAGTTAAGAGATTTGGGATGTCTGATGCCTCAGCTATGAAAACACCCATGGATTCCAATGCTATGATTGATTTGATGAACATGGCAAGCCACTTGATCAAAAAACATATAGGGCGATTGTTGGGCCCTTATTGTATCTTATAGCTAGTAGGCCAGATATAATGTTTGCTACATGCCTTTGTGCTAGGTTCCAAGTGAACCCTAAAGATTCTCACCTTATTTTCCTAAAAAGAATTTTAAGATATATAAAGGGTTGCCCAAATCTAGGACTCTGGTATCAAACTGAGTTAGAATTTGAATTTACTGGATTCTCAAATGCTGACTTTGCTGGATATAGAGTTGACAGGAAAAGCACATCAGGAACATGCCAGTTTCTTGATAGGCTTATGCCTTGGTTTTGTAAGAAGCATACATCTGTGTCCACTTCAACTGTAGAAGCTGAATATATAGCAGCTGTCAGTTGTTGTTCACAAATTTTATGGATTCAAAACCAACTCCTAGATTATGGTTATAATCTAAATAATTCAACTATATTTTTTGATAGTACAAGTGTAATTTCCATTGCAAAAAATCCAGTGCATCATAGTAGGACCAAGCATATAGAAATTAGACAACATTTCATTAGAGATTGTGTGGACAAAAAGAAAATTAACCATGTCTTTATCTCTATTGATTTACAAAGGGTAGACATTTTCACCAAATCCTTAGATGAAAAGAAACACATGTTCTTCTTAAATTAGCTAGGCATGATTAATGAAGAAGGTTAAATTCGATTTCTGTCTGGGTCAAAGAATTGATTACTTTTTGTCGAATGGGGATCGACGATCTGTGAACTCTTCTAGAGTTTTTCATCGAATGGAGATCGACGAAATCTCTTTGTAAAATTTTTTCATCGAACGGAGATCGATGAATTTATTTCTAAAAAAATTTCGTCGAACGGAGATCGACGATCTGTTTTCCCGCACTTCTAACTTAGGTCGACGACTTTTATCTCTTTATGGGTATTTTCGTCGAACTGAGCTCGAAGATTTTCTTTTCGCTAGACGGAGTTCATTGCTTCATCTTCTAAAACCTTATATCTAGGTTTTCATCGAACTCCATCCCGCACTTTTGAATTCCTCTCTGCACTTGATCTTTTGTTATTTGTTTTTGCAGAGAAATGGTGATTTCTCCAGCACTTCTAGCAAGCATGAAGTTCGACGCAGGATTTAATATAGACATGGAATCATTTTCTCATACTGATCAGATATTTCAAGATATTCTGAAGCTTTTTGAAAGTTAAAATCTATAATTTCTCATGACAACTGGAATCAAACTACCAGTAACCGAGATTAAGGAATGGGTATTCATGACTGCACAAATTCAGGAATATCAAGTTCTTATCGGCTCGATTTCTGGTAACCCGATTCCTCTTTCTCCCGAGATTTTAACTAAATTTTTTGGTTTTGTGAATGGAGAAGATGAGATAGAATTATCTACCAGAGAATTTGATGAGATACTACATCGGTTAGGTCACTATGCAGGAAACCCTAACCACCTCCTCAAGAAGAATTTATCTATAGAATATAGATTTTTGGCTTATATTGTAGGCAAAGTGTGTTAGGAAAGCATTCTGCACATGATCATATTACTAGGCACCAAGGTTGTAGATGTCGGATATCGGGTTCATGTCGGTTTGAGTTTGAAATGTTGGATGTCGGATTGCGGGGATATATCAGGGATATTTACAATGTCGGATTTTATTATTTAAATAAATTTATTCATATATATTACACATTTTTTATAAATATGTATAATTGTATACATAATGTATGTTTATAAATTACACAATAAACATATGTACAAAAAGTGCATGTTTATAAATTATACAAGAAAGAGTCGTCGACTGCAATAACTGAGATAAAGATCACCAAATGAAAGCTAGATGAGAAAGTAGTCGATACTAGATTTAGAGAGATGCACAAAATGAATCACAAAACAAATTATTTCTGTTTGGTCTCCTCAAAAGGGACAACTCAATGCACAAAGCATCCCTGTGCAGCGAGGGTCCAAGGAAGGATCCCACCACAAGGGTTAAATGTAGGCAAACCTTACCATGCATTTCTGCAAAAGGCTGCTTCCAGGACTCGAACCCGTGACCTCAAGGTCACACGACAACACCTTAACCAGTGTTTGGTCTCTTCAAAAAATGTAAAAAAAAAAATTTGTAATACTCTCGACAATATATTGGTCGCGAAATATCGCCGGATATATCGGGTTAAACGGATATATCGGGTGATATTTTCTAAAACGATATATTTGTTTAAAATATCGATGTCGTGACGTTTTACCCCCAAAACCTTTATGTCGGCAGATATATCGGACATGTCTGCCGACATCTACAACACTGCTAGGAACCAGTTCCACTTGATGTGTGCCCTATTTAATCAGAAGTCAATAAACTGGGGAAGTATTTTGTTTGATTTGATAAAAAGGAACATCAATAATAAGAATGTATGTTTTGGAAGGATTCTAAGAATATTTATGCAGGCAAAGGCTCCAAACCTGTTGGTCTCTCAGACCACATTTATCAATGCCTCAAAAAGGCTTACTTCTTCCCTATTTGGCAGATGGGAGTGGACTATTCCCAAGCCCACCAGGGCCTCCTCTTACAGAATAGCTTCTGAAAACACAAGGGCTGATTCAGCCACTCCCCCACCTTATGAAGAAGCTCCTGCTCTCTCTCCTGTTAATCCTCCATCTCCACCTCATTCAATATTTACTTCATCAACTCCCCTCTAACAAACTTCCACTTCCATTCATCCAGTATCTCAATCTCAACCATCATCACCTATTTAGGTCAACGAGGATACACCACAATCTCCACTTCCTCATCATCTTGATGACATTCCATCCACATCAACTCATCCAAACTTCAATCTACTGTCATCTCCATCTCCTCAACCATCTACACACCACTCTCCAATTCATTCCCCCATCCAGGAAAATATCCCTACTGACATACCATCAACAATTCCATCTACATTTCCAGAATTCCAACAATCAGACTTCCCTCAAGCCATGTCTGTCTGTTCTAATTGTGGTCACCAATCCACATATACCCCTTCTACTCCTGAACCTCTCTACCTCAACTTTTCTGACATTTCTAAGGATCTCCTCAAGTTCATCTCTCCAACTCTTAAGTAGCTAATAGCTGAGTCTATTGCTCCTCTCTCCGCTTCTATCTCCACTCTTTCTGCTCAAATTGCTGCTTTCTCCTCTGTACCTTCTTTTAGAGGACTGGCTTCAGGACTTTCTGAAACTAGGTAGGGGGAGATGTTCCATGAAGAAGCTACAGGAGAAGATCCAGCTCCTCTAGTAGTAACAGATCCAGAAGCAGAAATTCCAGTATAGGTTATTGATATTCTTGATGAAGATACATATACAGAAATGATTTATTCTAAAGATACAGAAATATCTATTGTTGCTGATTTCATCATAAATCCCACAGTTGATTTCATTTCTTTATTACATTCTTTTGATTCTTTGCACAACAATAATCTACCAATTTTTGCTGATTCTGTTCCAGATTTGTCTAAAGCAATAATTTGTTACTCATCTTCAATAAGTCCTAAAGTTTTGGAACAACTTAGGACAAGCTTTTCAGTTTCTGATATTATTATAGAGCCAACAATTAACTCAGATCCAAAGGTTTTTTCTCCTCCAACCTTTAGATGGGCTGAATCTCCCATGCTTGATCTTGATGAGTTCATATTTCAAGACATGGAAGACGAAAGTGAGTGTTGGGTCCATTGCTCACAATGTCCTGGATTTGAGTGAAGTCAATATTACCAATGATATACACATGTTTGTTGATGACTATGATAGGTTAGGTAGCCTAAGTGGCTATGTCAGGTAAACACTTACCTATGGTGTGGGATGAAATAAAAATATCTAAGTCAACAAGCATTGAGTGAAGATCAGTCACTCAATGCCAGATGGCTAATAGCGCTGAGTGAAGTCTATACAGTCAAAGCCAAGGCAGTGACAAGCTGAGAAAATGGCCAAGTCCACAGGCGTTGAGTGGAGCAGCTCACTCAATGCTAGAGGTAAGGAAGAATGTTGGCAAGCTATAAACATGGCTATGTCCACTTGCATTGAGTGAAGGTCATTCACTCAATGCCATACATCTTTAGGCATAAATAAGGCTAAGTAGTTTGGCGTTGAGTGCTGAAGACACACTCAACGCCATACACCAAAAGGCTGTGAGATAGGCTAAAGCAGTAAAAGCCTGAAGTTTGAAAGAGCTAAATTATGGCTAAGTCCACAGACATTGAGTGAAGTCAACTCACTCAATGCCATGCTACTAAATACAGAAAATTGGCAAAGGCAGAAAGCATTGAGTGAGGCATGTTCACTCAACCCTCTCAATGTTTATGATGCTGAATAAATAGAAATATGGTTAAGGCAAAATGTGTTAAGTAGAGGTTACTGACTCAATGCTGACATCGCCTACTGTAGACAGAATTTTGTCTAAGGGGTTTGGCGTTGAGTGATGCTTACTCACTCAACGCCAAGCAACTGAAAGCTGATAAAGCAAGATTGACATTGAGTGAAGCTAAATCACTCAATGCCTAGTACCTGACTTAATATTCTAAGTAGTTATGCGTTGAGTGAAGGTGACTCACTCAACGCCAAGAGACAGTGAATCTGTCTAAGTGTTTTGGATTTGAGTGATGCTTACTCACTCAATGCCTATTCTCTGATGCTCAATTTTGGCTAAGTCCACAGGTGCTGACGTTAGTAAAATCGACAAAGCCAACAAAGTTAAAATCAAACACAGGGAAGCTACACTACACAATAAAACTTGTCGTGAAGCTATTGTACGTCTTCTTCCATTTAAGCAAGGCACAGCTGAAAGCTGCAGGTGGGGCCCACTAATCTCTAAGAACCGTTGATCGACGAACTACAAAAAGTAGAGATAGAGCTTGGACAAAGATAACGTCAAGGATATACTTTATTCAAAAAGGAGAGCAGCCATCTTCATCTTCCTCGCCATTGCTGCAAGTGAAAAAGCTTGAAGCTCTTCAGCAAGAAAAGTTCAGATAGCTGTGCAAGTCTCCAACTGCCACAGCAGATTCAGAATCTATTCTGAAGAAAGAAGAACCTTCATCTTTTGGCAGGTTCTGTGGGCTGTTTGAAGACTCAAGATCAAAAGATCTTTAGCCTTCAGCAGCAAGTTCAGAAGTTTTCTTCTAAGTTCCTCCAGCAAATCCTTTCTCTACTGTGAGGAGAGTAGGAACCAAAAGTTTTTTGTTCAAGTGGTTGACACAGTGAAATTTTTCTGTGTCAAAGTTAATTAAACTATTTCTCTTTATAGAATCATTCTAGATCTGAGCTGTAGGACATTTTGGTCTGAGGTAGGGCAAATTTGTCTGAGCTATAAGAGAGTGTATCTCTTTGAGGTAGGTGAGTGTTACTCACTGAGAAGTAAGACAATATTTCCTGAACTATAGGAGAGTGTATCTCTTTGAGCTGTAGGAGCAAGCTTGCTCTGAGGTAGGCTATCCTCCATATCCTGAGTGGTATGGCTTAAGTGCCCAAGGTAGGTGATACTTGTATCACTGAGTGTAGGACTTTGTGGCTAAGGTGTAAGTCTTGGAGGAGACTGAGAGATCTTGAGGGATCTGAGGTGTAAGCACCTTGGAGCATTGCTTTGGAGAAGTGCCTTGACTAATAGGAAGTTAGCAAGGTGGGAGGAGAGTGGATTACCCATAATTTTGGGGAACCACTATAAAATACTTGTGTGCTTTTCTATGTGTGCTTTTGTTTTCTTAATTACAGGTGCTAAGGACAAGCTCTAGATTACTAGAAGCTGATAGCTTAAAGAAACAACCAAGTGATTTAAAAAGACTCTCAAAACACCTAAGCAGACCTATTCACCACCTAGGTTGCTAGCTACCTTAAATTAAAGACTTTCAAGTGGTATCAGAGGGAGGTTCCTCAAAAAGGATTTAACAATATGAGTGATCCTCTAAGGTAGCTGCTGCTAAGTGGTCATGGGCTCAGGAGAGAGCCAGAGAGAGCTGAGTTCATTAAAACTCCCCATTTGTAAAAAGGAGCAGTTTGGAATATGGAAGGAGAGGGTGAGTCTATTCATGGAAGCCTATGATCCAAGAATTTTTGCAACTATTAGGGAGGGACCAGTCATTCCCATGAAGGTCTCTGTTTTGAATGCCAACATCCAGACACAAAAGACACTCTCTGAAATGACCAAAGATGAGTTCATACTTGCTGGTCTGGACAAGAGAACAAAAAACATTATTGCCAGTATTGTAGATGACTCAACCTTCCTGAACTTGGTTCACTATCATACCTCCAAGGAGATATGGGACACCCTTGTGGTCTACATGGAGGGTAATGATGAGGTAAGAGATGATTGGAAGTCCTTGATCAACCAATAGTATGAGGCTTTCAAGCAAATCCTGAAGGAGAACATAACTACCTGTTATGAAAGATTCTTCAGGATCATAAATGAGTTGAAGACCTATGGAAGGGTCTTCAAAAATTATGAATTAATTACAAGTTTCTCAGATCTCTCACTAGAGACTGGGATACTAAGATCTGTGCCATAAGATAGATGGACAAGCTTGCTAACACTCCTCCCCAAACATTATTTGGGAAGCTGCTCTCCTGTGAGATGCAGCTGGCTGCCTGGAAGGAGGAGGATGCCTCCATCAAATCATTGGCCAAAGAAAATTCCTTGGCATTCAAAGATGAAAGCTCAAGGAAAGGCAAGGAAAGGATTCCTTCTTTACTAAGGAGACCAGCTAAGTCAGACAGCTCTGACTCAGAGACATCAGACAGTAGCATGTCTGATGAAGATTTTGCAGCCTTTTCCAGACAACTCTAGATGTTAATGAAGAAGAAGCACTAAAAGAAAAGGCCTTCCAATTCCACCCATCAAAGAAAGAATCAGTCCAAGAATGATAGGTATGGTTCTAAACATAATAAATATAACTCCTCTAAAGTAATTTGTTACTACTGCAGCAAGCCTTGGCATGTGATAGTTGACTGCCCAGAGAAGAGGAAGGAGACTGAGGAGAAGAAGCAGCACCAGCACAAAAGAAAGAAGGAAATGTACTTCATGTCTAATAAGGAAAAGAGTTGGACCGACTCATCATATTTTGAGTCTAAAGAAGAGGAAGCCTATATTGGGCTAGTTGTTGCTGCAGGTATAGATGAAGCCATTGCAGCAGGAGAAGTCAATCCTCCAGGGAGGATTGGAATCAGAGCCCCTCTGACACTATCAGACAGTGAGTCAGAGGTGGATGAAGATGTCCATAGCTACAGAGGGCTGATGGCAATGACTGATGAGGAAAGCAACTAGGACCAGCCTGGTCAGAGCAAGGTACATCTATCACCTGACTCTGCTTATCTGTCTGAGTTTGAGACTAGTCCTTGCTCAGAAGCCTCTTCACCCTGTGGTTAAGAAGATTATGGATCAGAAGGATATGTCAATCAATTTATTGATAAGTATGGAGAACTTTTTAATGCCTTCAAGAAGGTCAAGAAGTTATCTAAGAAGAAAGCTAAAGAGATCTCATCTCTTAAGCTTGCAGTTACCCAGCAGACTGTAACAACAAATCTGCTGGACCAGAAAGCTAGGGAAATTAGCCAACTAAAGTCTCTCTTGGACATTCAGGTTGCCTCCATCAAGCATAAGAACTGTCTCATCAGGGAGCTTGAAGATAAGCTAGAGAAGGAGAAAAGAATATTGGTTAGCTATTCTAAGTCAAGTACTATCCTCCCCTTGATATACTCCTTCTCCTCTCAAAAGGGCAAGATGGGGTTGGGATTCAAGGGAAGCACAACAGTTACTCCTTACAAAAGGAAGGGCAAAGCTCCAGTTCCACCTCAGCCTATTGCTTCTAAGCCTCCCATTCTTTTCAGAAAAGTTTTGATACCTTATAATAGGTATGACCAATAAAGTTCTTATGGTCACTGGGAGAGGGGTTGTTCATCTCGTGTGAACACAGATGTCACTGTCATGATGAAAGTTTTGGCAGGGTGTGTGCAGTCAAGGCTGCCAATGAGAAATTTCAAATGACCTAATCTGGACCATTTGTCTTTGGTGCTTCTGAACCAACTCTCGAGAAAAATGCTGCAGCCAAGGCTCAGAATATGACAGCAAAGGTTCTGACTAAGGGCAAGTCTAAGAATCAGGCTGATCTGGGAATATCTGAAGCCATTAGAAGCATGCTTTCTGAAAAGAATCTAGCTGCTACTGGCACTCAGGGCAGACTAAATCAGCCAGCTATAAGACTTACCTTCAGTCAAATTCTGGCTGAAAGAAATCAAGAAAAAGGCTGCAGCACATCTTTCTCCTGTCGAGGTTGCAGCACATCAAGCTGTAGGGCCTTCACAAAAAAGAAGATATAACATACATGAGTGTTGGTGCTGTGGTTAGATAGAGCACTTTGTTATTGACTGCTGGCACAATCCTAATGTGGCCAGAGCTAGGGTCAGTCCACCAGTCAGAAATTCTGTTGGTGGACATGTTCAGTTTCATGCTAATATGCACCTAGGACCCAATAGATATTTGGGTCCTAAGGTTAAGTAATTTATATATTGCAGGATAGTTCAAGGTACCATACCCCTATATGGTACTTGGACAGTGACTGTTCCAAGCACATGAATGGAATAAGGAGCAACTTGAAGGAGTTTACTCCAGTAAAAGATGGACCCAAAGTAATCTTTGGAGGTTCAGATAGAGGTGTAACCAGAGGGTATGGTAAGATCACCAATGGCATAGTCACCATCACAAAGGTGGCTCATGTTGAAGGGTTGCAACACAACCTTATAAGCATAAGCCAGCTTTCTAATCTTGGCTATGTAATTGTCTTCCATAAGGAAGAGTGCCTAATTAGGAGGTCAAGTGACCAAGAGGTAATATTTAAAGGCACTAGGAGTGGAAATGTTTATTTCTTGAACTTTCTTTGTCTAGATACAGATTCTCTTATCTGTTTGGTGGCAAATAAGAAAGTCTCCTACTGTGTCTAGTGGCAGAAGAGACTAGCCCATTTGAATTACAAGACTATTGGCAAGCTCTTCAGTCAAGGGCTAGTTAGGAATGACCCCAATATGAAGTGCTCTACGGAGGGCATTTGTTATGCTTGCCAAAAGGGTAAGCAGACAAAAGTCTCCTTCAAGGGCATTGGGACCAAAGACTCTGTGAAGTGCTTATACCTCTTGCACTACGACCTATTTGGCCCAATGCCAATTCACAGTCTTGGTAGGAAAGTCTAAACCCTTGTGGTAGTTGATGACTATTACAAGTTTACTTGGGTGTTCTTTCTTAAGAAGAAGGATGAAACCCTTGATGTCTTCATGAGGTTTGTCAAGCAAATTTCGAATGAGCTTGGCTGTTCTGTGGTCAAAATCAGAAGTGACCATGAGACAGAATTCCAGTCTGATAGCATGACAAAGTTTTGTGAAGAGCATGAGATTCATAAAGAATTCTCCTCTCCTAGAACACCCCAGCAAAATGGGATAGTTGAGAGGAAAAATAGGACTCTCATAGAGGATGGTAGAACACTGTTGAGGGACACATCTCTCCCAGAATATTTCTGGGCTGAGGTAGTAAATACTATATGTCATGTCCTCAATAAAGCCTCTATCACCAAATGCCATAAGAAGACTCCCTATGAGATCTTGACGGGCAGGAAACCAAATCTGGGCTATCTCAGAATCTTTGGTAGTAAATGCATTGTGCTTCACAATGGCAAGTCCTATGTGACTAAGTTTGCTGCCAAATTCTTTGATGGAATATTTGTTAGATACAACAATCATAGCAAAACCTATAGGATCTACAACTTGAAAAGCCAAGTTTTAGAAGAATCAGTTCATGTAGTCTTTGATGAGTCTACCATGATTAACAATGGACTGCCTAGTTCCTCTTATAGTACTACAGGTACATAATTGATGATGGACAAGCTGACCATCAAGGAAGCATCACCAGTCATCCAAGATGATATGGATTCTCCAAAAGATCTACCTAATACACTAGGAGAGGATGAAGATCAATAAGAAGATGACCTTATTGCTGAAAGAAGACTGCCACCTGCAGTCATACATATGAGAGATTATCCAGCACACTAGATCATTGGTGAGGCAAATCATTGAGTACTGATAAGGAGCAGAAGTAAGAACACAACCATGTATTCAAGCTTTCTATCCCAAATGGAGCCAAGGAAGTTTGAAGCAGTCAACATAGACCAGCATTGGATTGGAGCTATGTAGGAGGAACTGAACCAGTTCAAGAGGTGTAGGGTCTGGAAGCTGGTTCCTAGATCTCATGGTCATAATGTCATTGGAGTCAAGTGGATCTACAGAAACAAGCTTGATGAAAATGGCATTATAATTAAGAACAAGGCCAGACTAGTAGCTAAGGGGTACATGCAAGAAGAATGGATTGATTTTGATCAAACCTTTGCCCCTATAGCAAGATTGGAGGCCATCAGGTTATTCCTTACATATGCAGCACACAAGGGATTCAAGGTCTACGAAATGGATGTGAAGTCAGCCTTCCTAAATGATGACTTAAAAGAAGAAGTCTATGTTAAGAAGCCTCTAGGTTTTGTAGTTTCTAACTCACCTGATTTTTATAGACTTAGGAAAGCTCTAAATGTGCTAAAGCAAGCCCTAGAGCATGGTATAATGTCTAGTTTCCTCATTGAGAACCAATTATCAAGGGGAAATAGACAAGACCCTATTCCTAAGGGAATCTAAGGGTAAGATCATCCTAGTCCAGATCTATGTAGATGACATAATCTTTGGATCTACTGATGACAACCTCTCCAAAAAGTTTACTAAACTCATGCAGGGGAAGTTTAAGATGAGCAGTATGGGTGAACTTAAGTTCTTCTTGGGCCTCCAAGTAAGACAGACTAATGATGGCTTGTCCATATCCCAGTCTAAGTTCACTAGGGAGTTAATCAAGAAATTTGGCATGGAGAATTCCTCCACCATGAGAACTCCCATGGGGTCAAGTATGCCTATAGGCAAAGATGAAGCAGGGAAACCTGTTGATGAAACTTTGTATGGAGGGATAATTGGCTCCCTTCTATATCTGACTGCAAGTAGGCCAGACATCATGTATGTTATATGTGTTTTTGCTAGGTATCAGGCTTACCCTAAAGAATCTCAATACTCTGTAGCTAAGAGAATCTTTAGGTATCTTATGGGAACTCTAGATCTTGGCCTTTGGTACCCTAGGAATGGGGATTTTGAACTAACTAGCTATTCAAATACAGATTTTGCAGCCTGTAAAGAGGATAGGAAGAGCAATTTTGGCACCCATCAGTTCTTAGGAGGGAGACTGGTATCTTGGAGCAGCAAGAAACAAACCAGTGTGGCAATATCAACTATAGAGTCAGAGTACATCTCAGCAGGAAGCTGTTGTGCTCAGTTGCTATGGATCCAGCACCAACTTCAAGACTACAACCTCCAGATAAGTAGAACTCTTTTATTCTATGATTCTACTAGTGCAATCTCTATTGCTAGGAATCTTGTCTCTCATAGCAGGACTAAGCACATAGAGATTAGATATCATTTCATTAGGGAGCATATGGAATGTAAAGACATGACCCTTGAGTTTGTCCCAACAGACAAGCAAGTGGCTGACATATTCACTAAGCCACTAGATGAAGCCAAGTTTAATACCTTCAAATTTTAGTTGGGAATGTTAAACTTAGTATAGCTTCAGTTGCTCCTCACCTCTAGTTGCAAACTATTTGGCTTTATATAGATAAGATGGTCCTTTAAAGAAATGTAGATTCTCAAATTGAGGGAGAGAAAGTCAAGCAATGCTGCTTAATTGAGGGGGAGAAAGTGATAAGATGATCAGCTTATCAGGTGCATCCTTCCTACTATTTGCTGCAGTCAAAAAGGGGGATAGGATAAGATGATAAGATGATCAAAAAGCAAGACAGCAGCAAGGCAACAACAATTCAGGCGAAGCTGATGACAGATGTAGTAATGTATTCTGCAAGCAGGGAAGTGTGGTAACAATAGATCACTTCTCAATTATTTAGTTTTCTTTTATTATACCTTGTGCTACATGGTTCTGTGTATGTCACTGTCTTTTACTTTAAAAGTTTTTGACTTCCTCAAATAGGGGGAGATTGTTGGGTCTATTGCCCACAATGTCATGGATTTGAGTGAAGTCAATATTATCAATGATATACACATGTTTGTAGATGACTGTGATAGGTCAGGTATCCTAAGTGGCTATGTCAGGTAAACACTTAACTATGGTGTGGGATGACAAAAAACTATCTAAGTCCACAGGCATTGAGTGAAGATCAGTCACTCAATGCTAGATGGCTTATAGCGCTGAGTGAAGCTTATACAGTCAAAGCTAAGACAGTGGCAAGCAGAGAAAATTGTCAAGTCCACAGACATTGAGTGAAGCAAGCTCATTCAATGCCAGAGGTAAGGAAGAAGGTTAGCAAGCTAGAAACGTGACTATGTCCACTGTCGTTGAGTGAAGGTCATTCACTCAATGCCATACATCTTTAGGAAGAAATATGGCTAAGTAGTTTGGCGTTGAGTGTTGAAGAAACACTCAACGCCATACAACAAAAGGCTGTGAGATAGGCTAAAGAAGTAAAAGCCTGAAGTTGGAATGAGCTAAATTGTGGTTAAGTTCACAGGCGTTGAGTAAAGTCTACTCACTCAACGTCATGCTACGAAATACAGAAAATTGGCCAAGGCAGAAAGCGTTGAGTGAGGCGTGTTCACTCAACGCTCTCAACGCTTATGATGCTGAATAAGCAAAAATATGGTTAAAGCAAAATGCGTTGAGTGGAGGTTACTGACTCAACACTGTCATCGCCTAGTGTAGACAGAATTTTGTCTAAGGGGTTTGGCGTTGAGTGATGCTTACTCACTAAACATCAAGCAACTAAAAGCTGATAAAGCAAGATTGGCGTTGAGTGAAGCTGAATCACTCAATGCCTACTATCTGACTTAATATTATAAGTAAGGTGTTGAGTGAAGGTAACTCACTCAATGCCAAAAGATAGTGAATATGTTTAAGTGTTTTGGCATTGAGTGATGCTTACTCACTCAACGCCTATTCTCTGATGCTTGATTTTGGCTAAGTCCACAGGTGCTGACGTCAGCAAAATCGACAAAGTCAACTAAGGTCAAATCAAACACGGGGAAGCTACACTACACGACAAAACTTGCGTGAAGCTACTGTATGTCTTCTTCCGTTAAAGCAAGGCGCAGATGGAAGCTGCAGGAGGGGGCCACCGATCTCTAAGATTCATTGATCGGTGAACTACGAAAGGAAGAGATAGGGCCAGGACAAAGATAACTTTAAGGATATACTTTATTCAAAAAGGAGAGCATCCATCTTCATATTCCTCGCCATTGCTACAAGGGAAAAACTTGAAGCTCTCCAGCAAGAAAAGTTTAGTTAGATGTGCATGTCTCCAACTGTCATAGCAGATTCAGAATCTGTTCTGAAGAAAGAAGAACCTTCATCTTTTGGCAAGTTCAGTGGGCTGTTTGAAGACTCAAGATCAAAAGATCTTTAGCCTTCAGCAGTAAGTTCAGAAGTTTTCTTCTGAGTTCCTCCTGCAAATCCTTTCCCTGCTGTGAGGAGAGTAGGAGCAGAAAGTTTTCTGTTCAAGTGGTTTGATAGTTTTACTTTCAAGACCACCTAAACAGCTAGAGGGGGGGGTGAATAGGTTCTAATGCTTGTTTTAACTTAAGGTAGAATATAACTTAAGGTAATAATAAAATTCAGAAAACTCTGCAGCTAACACAGCACAGCAATCACAAACATGTACACATCACAGATTGCACACAGATTTATAGTGGTTCCCCAAGGTCTGGGTACATCCACTTTCCCCTTCACCTATCTAGCAGTGTGCTAGATTCAGCCTAACTTCCTCCTTTATCTCAAATCCTCAGATCCTACAACTCAGAACCCTGAAAGGTTCGTACAACTCAGAACCCTATAAGGTTCCTACAGCTCAGGCTAACCAGCCCTACCTCAACCTTGCCACAAGGCCTACAACTCAGAGAACACATTCTCCTACAACTCAGGCATAAACAGCCCTACCACTCAGAGAATACCTCTCCTACACTCAGCCTTTATAAAATAGGCTTACAACTCAGATCTATAAATAGATCCTACAGAATTTGAAAATGAAGTTATATAATATCTTAGCCCTGTTGAGAGAGAAGGGATAAGACTGTTCTTGATCAGCTTCTTGAAAAGGCTGATGGATGAAATCAACTGGATCTTAGCTTTCTTCAAAGCTTCTTGAATCTGAACATAGTTTGAGTTGATTTCCTTTGGAATATACTACTTCTTAAGAAACCTGTGATAGCTTCCTTCTTGTCTTCAAATGGCTGGATCTCTCTCTATCCACAACCCTTGATAATACTTCTGAATTCTTGAATGAATTCAACTTAGACTGAATCTGAGTGGATGTTCACTTCAGAAAGTCTTCTTAGATCTTCTCTCGAAGATCTTCTTCTGTGCCTTGCACTTTCTTGATTAGAGATCTTATCTCACAACAATGATCAATCAATCAGTTTCTATGTATATTTTCTTCTTCTGAATCTATCTATTAATAGACTTCATCCTTGGTAACCGGCTGATCCGGTTTATAACAAACTTCTGACAAGTCTGACAGCTTCAGTCGACCTATTGTAACTCACAGCTGTCAAGTCTTCAAACATATCTTGTGCCTTTGTCTTTGTCAGCAAAGTGTCGAGACTGTCTGTTAGAAAGTGTCGAGACCATCTGTCAATATGTGTCGACATAAGTGACTTAGGTGTCGACACAGCCTTTGATGATGTCGACATGTCTGCCTTTATGTCGACTCAGCTTCTTGATACTGCATCTTGAGAATTTGTCGACACTGAGTATTTGTGTTGACACAAACACTTCACCATTCACCAGCAACTAACTTAGTCTAGAATTTGCTGTGTGTCGACACAAGTCCTGTGTGTCAACAATGTTGATGTAGACTCAACATATAGTGTGTGTCGACACAGCCTCCAAGTGTCGACACAGCTGTTGTCGACTCTGCCTGTGTGTGTCGACACAGCCTCCCAGTGTCGACACAGTTGATGTCGACCAAACTTCTGTGTGTCGACACTGCCTCCAAGTGTCGACACAATTATTGTCGACTCTTTTTCTCTGTGTCGACACAGCCTTTTTCAAGTGTCGACACAATCTTTCTGAAGTGTCGACACAATTTCTTCTGGTGTCGACACATGGACTTAGAATATTTTTCCTGCATTCTAGTACATTCTTAACCTGCACATATAAACTCAAAATAACATAAAATACACCTTGATGTATATCATAGAGCTAAGTTAGGCTTCTTCAAATCAGGTACACATTTTCCAATATACCCAACAATCTCCCCCTATTTTGAGAAGTCATAATCCTTTTAGCTAATGATATACACCATTTATGAAAATTCAATATGATGATGTATAAAAGCATAATATCACAAGGAACTTTATAAACAGAACATTAAACACAGATACATCACAGAATAAAGATGTAAAAGAAACGATTATAGAACAAAGTGTTGTTTATATATTCAGAAATGTTTGTTACAGCTTGTTTATATTGATTGTTTTAACACACTAACCATAACATAGTTCTAGGACAAAATCTAGTAGAACTAAAACTAACGCTGGTCAGGCTCCTTGATAACAATTCCTTTTCCTGGTTGAACTTGAGCCATCACAGGAGGTTCTGCATCATCAGCAGGCTTTTTGCCTTTCAAATCAGCTTTCTTCTGAGCCTCAGCCTTGATCCTTTGCCTCCCAAAATAATGAAATTGCTTAGGAAAATACTTGCTAGGCTCCTGAGCATCAGGAGGTAGCTTTCCACCCTTAGCCTTTCTTCTGAATTGAACTATGGCCTCCTGCCTGGCCTCATACTTTTGCCATTCTTATTCATTATACCATTTGCCTCTTTCATGCACCTGATCCTTCACAACCTTCCAGGCAGTTAATATAATGTTCCTTGAGGTGGGGCTCCATTGCTCAAAATCAGGTTTTTGTTCTGCTAGCTCTCTGAATCTCTTCTTTGATAATTGAGTATCTTGTTGAGCCTTCAAATCAGCTTCCGGCTTATCTACTTTTTATACAAAAACATTTGTAACCTCCTTTGGAGGACTGTACATTGCCTGCACTTGCTGATAAATCATTTCAAAATCAGCAGGGGGGTATATGACTTGGGCAACCTCAGGTTGATAACCTTCAAGTAGACCTTGTTGTATCCCTGACTCAGCAATGGTATCATCATCACATAATGGTGGATATCCCAATGTGGCACTGATACTGTTGGTCACCCACTTGGCATGTTTTGAGCCAGCATTGATGAGTATCCTCTCCCCCTTTAGGACTTCTCTGGCAACATGATCCCTAAGATCATTCTTATGAAACCTTATTTGTCCATCGAGAAAATTCACACCATCTTTAAAGAATGGTTTTAATTTTTGAAGCTTCTCAGATATTTCTTTCTGTGAGGTGGTTATAGCAGTTTGAACTGAATCTAGGGCAGCCTTGAGCTTCTGATCATAATCTTCCATGTCTGTAGCCCTTGCAGTAGTCAGCCTTGTAGCAGTATCTTTGAATTCAGTGAGAATCTTATGGTGAGATTCACTAAGATTGTCATTCATTCTTATCTGATTTTCAAGAACATATCCTTGTTTCAATGCAATGTCATCCACTTTAGCAAGGATAGTTTGCTGTTGGTTAGCGAGATATACCACAGCATTACCTCCCTTGTGGAAGCAATCTGTCATCTCCTTTTTATTCTGATTGACCTCAAATCTGATTGACTTTATGTCTTGGGCTAGATCAAACTGAAGTGTCTTATGACTCTCATCTATAAATTTCTCTAAGGCTCTTCTCTGCTCATCTATCTTCACCTGTAAATTTACCATGAACTTATTGTAATCAAACTCAGTAGGAGATTGGTGAGTTATTGTCTGGAGAGCTGACTTATAGCTATGAATTCTTCTCTTGAAGACCATTAACTTCCTTTTCTTAGCCTCCCTGGCTTCTTCTGTCTCAGATTCTGAAGAACTTTCAATCCGAACTCTTTCTGGAGGAGTTGTAGGAATTTCTTTCTCAGTTTCATGTTGCACTTCCTCAACATGCATTTTCTCCCCCTCAACAGCACCTTGCTCCTTCTCAACTCTTAGGGTATCATCCTTTTCAGCTGCCTTTCCAAAGTTAGGAAACAAATCTTCTAGAGTGTATTCCTTTTGTGCTTGAGCAGGTGATGAAACATCAATTGCAGCAGTGTTCAAATCTTCTGATAAGTTTAGTCTTTCTTCCTCTTGTACTTGTTCAGTAATGGGCTCCCCCTGCAACTGTGCAGGATCAGTAATGTTCTGAGCAGGAGTAAGATCTATCTCCCCCTGCATCTGTGCAGGTATAGATTCCTCTTGGACTTGAGTAGACCCAGTCTGGTCCTCAGCCTGCTCTCTAACTTGTTCTTCTTGAACTTGTGCATTGCCATGATCATGTTCTGGTGATTTTTCAGCTGTTTCCTGCCTGTCCACATCAGGCAACTCTTTTTGACAAAACTCTATCCCATCTTGAAAATAACCTCATGTCCATTTTCCTCATATGATTGATCTTGGACCCAGGAATCTGTTGCATTACCTCTGGAATGATTCCAGCCAGGTATAGACTCAAAATTCTAGCCAAGTTTGGCTTCTTGATTCCTTCTTTGATTTTTTCAAATAGAACTGCTGACCAACTGGTTGGAATTGTAAAGACAATTCTTGTCATCAGACTGAACATATAGGCTAAGATCCTATCATGTCCACCTGGCTTGCATAAGATCACTTTGCCTACTATTTCAGATAGAAACTTTCCTTGTGGATTCATTCCCTTTCGGTTTATGGCTGCTCCAATCTTTATGGTTGAATCCAAACCACACCATTGGAGAGCCTCTCTTGTCTTTGAGGCTGGGACCTCTTCTTCATCTTGAATGTTGGGTAGGTGAAGAATCTTTCTTATACTTTTTAGAGTAAGTTTAACCTTAGTCCCATGAACTATAGATTTGATCTTGAGACCAGTGGAGTCCAATGTTGTAGCAGTATAGAACTCGAAAACTTCTTTCTTCCAAATCTTAGTAGGTTCAGAGACAAGGTATTCCAATCCATTGTCTGCAAGAAGAGAAATCACTTGTTTGATTTCTGGCACGACATTGTCGAAGGCAGCCCTAACCAACTCATATCCCTCATTGATGTTGTCTTCAACCTTTGGCGCCATTGGAATGATGAGAAAGCTTGAGAGGAGAGAAGAGAGATTGTCGACACAGGGTTTTAGTCTCGAAAACCTGGTGAGCATGTCGACAGAATATATTCTCAACCTATATATACCTTTTCAAAACACAGAAGGTCAAGAGGCGGACAAAAATTGTCGAAAAGTGTCGACACTGTTGACAAGTGTCGACACATACTTCTATAGTCTCGACCACGGCGCAGACTACCATGTGTCGACACCAATTGATGATATGTCGACATAGGAGATACTGAATAGTTCAGCCGAAATTATGTGTCGACCCTTAGTATAAGAGTCGACACAAAATCTGTAAGTGTCGACACCATTACTCTGGTTGTGTCGACACTACATTTCTGGATGAGTCGACTCTTTGACCCTAAGGTGTCGACACAGATTTTCATGTGTAAACACATTTTACCTGACTAGTCGACATGACTACTCTGTGTCGACTCATTATCACTAAATGTGTCGACACCATTTTACTTAGCCAAATATTATTTTTTAATAAACTAACCTATGACCAACATTCCTAATTCAATTTTAAATCTATTGAATTTAGTTTTATCCAGAGACTTAGTAAATACATCTGCAATTTGATAATCAGTTTTAACAAATTCTAATGAGATGTCTTCTTTTTCTACATGTTCTCTAAGAAAATGGTATTTTATCTCTATATGCTTAGTTCAACTATGTGCAACAGGATTGTTTGCAATAAAAATAGCACTCTTAGAATCACACAATAAAGGTGTTCTACTTACTTGAATACCATAGTCCTTTAGCTGATGCTGAATCCACAATAGCTGTGCACAACAACTTCCTGGCTCCAGATATTCAGACTCAGTAGTGGATATTGCCACACTAGTCTGCTTCTTACTGCTCCAAGATATCAATCTTCCTCCCAAGAATTGGCATGTACCTGTAGTACTCTTTCTATCTTCTCTACAGCCTGCAAAATCTGCATCTAAATAACCTGTTAGTAGAAAATCTCCATTCCTAGGGTACCAAAGGCCTAGATTAGGTGTGCCCTTAAGATATCTCAAAATCCTTTTGACTGCAGTATAATGTGATTCTTTAGGGCAAGCTTGATACCTAGCACAGACACATGTAGCATACATAATGTCTGGTCTACTAGCAGTGAGATATAATAGAGAGCCAATTATTCCTCTATACAAAGACTCATCTACAGGCTTAACTGCATCATCTTTGCATATTGACATATTTGTTCCCATAGGAGTTCTCATGGTGGAGGATGATTCCATACCATACTTCTTAATTAATTCCTTGGTGAACTTAGACTGGGATATGGACAAGCCATCTTCAGTCTGTCTTACTTGGAGTCCCAAGAAGAACTTATGTTCCCCCATACTGCTCATTTCAAACTTCCCTTGCATAAGTTTGGCAAACTTTTTGCAAAGGTTGTTCTCTGTAGACCCAAAAATTATGTCATCTACATAGATCTGAACTAAGATTATCTTACCTTTAGATTCCCTTAGGAATAGAGTTTTGTCTATTTTACCTCTTGAGAATTTGTTCTTAATAAGAAAAGTAGACATGGTTTCATACCAAGCCCTTGGGGCTTGCTTTAACCCATACAATGCTTTCCTAAGTCTATAGACATAACTAGGTTTAAGAGAATCTACAAAACCTGATGGCTGCTCTACATAGACATCTTCTTTTAGATCACCATTCAGGAATGCTGATTTCACATCCATTTGGTATACTTTGAATCCTTGATATGCTGCATAGGCAAGGAACATTCTGATTGCCACCAGTCTTGCTACTGGGGCAAATGTTTGATCAAACTCTATTCCTTCTTCCTGCCTGTATCCTTTAGCAACCAATCTTGCTTTGTTCTTCACAATTACTCCACTCTCATCCAACTTGTTCCTAAAGATCCAATTTGTGTCAATGATGTTGTGGTCTCTTGGTTTAGGAACTAACTCCCAGACTTTGTGTTGGGTACATTGGAAAATGTGTACCTGATTTGAAGAAGCCTAACTTAGCTTTATGATATACATCAAGGTGTATTTGATGTTATTTTGAGTTGACATGTGCAGATTAAGAAAGTACTAAAAGTACAGGAAATTATTCTAAGTCCATGTGTCGACACCAGAAAAAGCTATGTCAACACTTCAGAAGAATTGTGTCGACACTTGAAGAAGACTATGTCGACACAGAGAAAAATAGTCGACCACATTTATGTCGACACTGGGAAGCAGTGTCGACTCACAGAAGTATAGTCGATCTCAACTATGTCGACACTGGGAAGCAGTGTCGACTTACAGAAGTAGAGTCGACAACAGCTGTATCAACACTGGGAAGCTGTGTCGACACATTGAGGCAAAGTCGACACCAGAAGGCAGTGTCAACACTTTGAGGCAGAGTCGACACATATTGGCAGGGTCGACGATAGTAGTGTCGACACCAGAAGACAGAGTCGACACATATTGGCAGAGTCGACAAAAGCTGTGTCGACACCTGCAGGCAGTGTCGACACATACTATGTTCTGAATCTATATCAACTGTGTCGACACACAGGACTTGTGTCGACACACTGCAAGTCTAGACCAAGTCATTTTCTGAAGAATGATGAAGTGCTTGAGTCGACACAAATATTCAGTGTCGACTAATTCTCAAGATAAAGTTCTGAAGAAGATGAGTCGACTTAAAGGCAAACCAGTTGACATCATCAAAGGCTGTGTCGACACCTAAGTTACTTGTGTCGACACATATAGATAGTTGGTCTCGACACTTTCTAACAGTCAGTCTCGACACTTTGCTGTCCAAGACAAAGGCACGGGATCTGTTTGAAGATTTGACAGCTGTGGGTTGCAACAGGTTAACCGAAGCTGTCAGACTTGTCAGAAGACAGTTAGAAACCGGATCAGCCGGTTATCATGAAGAAGGTCTATAAATAGACAGATTCAGAAGGCGATATGAGGATTTGATTTTGAGAGCAACAAACATACAAACTGATTGAAGAATCAAATCAAGAAAATGCAAGGCTCGGAAGAAGATCTTCATCAGAAGATCTAAGAAGACGATCTCAGGATCTGTCTAAGAAGAGTTCTATCAAGAATTCAGAAGTATCATCAAAGGTATTGGATAGAGAGGGATCCAGCCACTTGAAGAAGAAGAAGAAGGAAGCCGTCACTGGTTTCTCAAGAAGCTGTTTGGGAAATCAACTCAGCTAAGTTCAGATTCAAGAAGCTTTGAAGAAAGCTCAGATTCAGTTGATTTCATTCATCAGCTGATCAAGAATTGTCTTGTCCTTTTCTCTCTCATCAAAGGCAAGATAATACAAACTCTTTTCTAATTTATGTAGGGTCTATCTATATAGATCTGAGTTGTAAGCCTATGTTATAAAGGCTGAGTGTAGGAGAGTTGATCTCTGAGTGGTAGGGTTGTTGCCTGAGTGTAGGAGAAAGTTTTTCTCTGAGTTGTAGGCCTTGTGTCAAGGCTGAGGTAGGGCTGTTGAGCCTGAGTTGTAGGAACCATTCTGGGTTCTGAGTTGTAGGAACCTTTCTAGGTTCTGAGCTGTAGGATCTGCTGATCTGTGTTAAAGAGGAAGTTTGGCCGAATCTAGCACACTGCTAGATAGGTGAAGGGGGAAAGTGGATGTACCCAGACCTTGGGGAACCACTATAAAACCGTGTGCAATCTGTGTTGTATGAATTTCTGTGATTGCTGTGCTGTATGATTTAATTCAGTTATTATATTCTGCCTAAAAGTGAGAACAAACTTTAGAACCTATTCACCCCCCCTCTAGGTGTTTAGGTAGTCTTGAAAGTAAAACTATCAAGTGGTATCAGAGGGAGGTTACTCAAATAAGGACTTAACAGTCTGAGTAAGATCCCTAAGGCAGAATCAAGATTCAAGAAAATGGGTTCTGGAGAGAATCACAAGGAGTTAGGGTCAATGAAATTACTAATCTGTAGAAAAGAAATCTTTGGAATTTGGAAAGAAAAGGTGAGATTGTTCATGGAGGCTTCTGACCCAAGGATATACATTACAGTACAGGAAGACCCCTTCATTCCAATGAAGGTATCAGTTCTTGATGCAAATATCCAAACTCCAAAGAGATATTCAGAAATGACAAAGGATGAAATTTTTTTGGCAACCATGGATAAAAGAGCACAGAACATTCTTGTAAGTGCCATAGATGATTCTACATTCTAAAATCTGATTCACTGCAAAACCTCCAAAGAAATGTGGGACACCTTGATTGTATACATGAAAGGTTCTGAAGAAGTAAGACAGGATAGGAAGTCTATGCTCAACCAAGAGTATGAAAGTTTCAGACAAGGAAAATCTGATAGCATAACTGAATGCTATAAGAAATTCTACAGAATAGTGAATGAATTAATGTCCTATGGAAGAGTCTTCAGTACCTATGAACTGAATGACAAATTCATAAGATCCTTGACAAAGGATTGGGACACCAAGATCTGTGCCATAAGAGAAGTGGCTAAACTGGCAGAAATTTCTCCTCCAACCTTATTTGGAAAGTTGCTATCTTATGAAATGCAACTAATGGTGAGGAAGGAGGAAGAAAAGAATTCAAAAGGTGAGCATAGAGAAAAATCTGTGGCCTTCAAGGCAGAAGCCACTAAAAAGAATAGGAGGATATCTCCATCTCCTCCTAAAGAGATTGCTGAAGTTAACTCAGATATTTCAGACAATCAGGTTTCAGAAAGTAGTGACTCAGATGCAAATTTTGCTGCATTTACAAGACAGTTTCTGAGATTCTTAAAGAAGAAGTAGTGGAAGTCTAGGCCCTCCACATCACAGCAAGTTGATGACTATTATCAGAAGAAAAGGTCATCAAGGAAAGAGAAGAGCAGAATAAAGCCCAGCATGGCCACTACATCAAAGATAGTCTGCTATTGCTGCAACAGGCTTGGACATGTAGTGGCTGATTGTCCTGATAAGAGAAAGGAGTCATTAGATAAGAAGAAGACTCATTAGAAAGGCAAGAAGGAGAAATCCTTTGTTGCAAAGAAGGAAAAGAGCCTAACAGATCAATCAACTTCAGAGTCAGAATCTGAAGTTGAAGCATATATTGGACTATATGCTGCTACTGAAGAAGAGGAGTTCATGCAATTGCTAGACTCCATCTATGAACAAGAGGATCATCAGTGCATGGGACTGATGGCTGGATCAGAAGAAGACATGTGCCAGAATCAGTCTGGTCCTAGTAAGGTATATTGTCCTTCTATAAATTCAGTTTGTAGTACTAGTGCAGAATCAACTACATCTGCATCAAGTGATGTAGATGGATCTGAATCTGAAGGTGATGTTTATCAGTTGATAGATAAGTATGGGGACTTGTTGCAGGCTTTTAAGAAAAGAAAGAACCTAGTCAAAATTCAGGCTCAGGAAATTGCTGATCTTAAGGTTGCTGCAACTAAGTTTGAAAAAGTAATGGATCAAAAGCTAAATGAGATTGCCAAACTGAAAAATATAACCTATATTCAGATGGGGACAATCAAATATAACAATGATCAAATTAAGAGTCTGGAGGCCAGACTAAGAATAGAGAAAGATTTAGTGGCTAGTTACTCAAAGCCAAAATCTGTCTTACCCTTGATAGATGAGTTTGTGGCTCAAAAGAGTAAGGCAGGATTAGGGTTCAAAGGTAACCCCAGGGCTGCCCTATTCAAGAGAAAAGGAAAGCTCCTGCCCAGCCACTAAACCTTTCAGTCCCTATTAAGTTTAGAAAGGTGCAAGTGCCTTCTAACCAATATGATCTTGAGAATATTCATGGTCATATTAAGGCTAATGTTCTGATAAACAAGGGTGTAAATGCCAATAGGTCTACCCATGTTCATAAACCTCATGGTTATAAGGAATCTGTGGGTGAAGCTGCAGCAGCACCAGCATTGGACAGAAATTCTTTTGTCAAGGGTGTATCTAGATCTAGATACAATAAGTTTGAATGTTGGTGTTGTGGCAAGAGAGGCCATTTTTCCTTTGACTGTTGGCATAACACAAGTGTTAGGAAGAATAGTAGTCTACCAGTTAGAAGAGTTGCTGGTAGTTTTGTTGGTGCTAACCTGAACCAAGGACCCAAGACTTACTTGGGTTCTAAGGGAAAGTAAATCTGTATTGCAGGTGAGTCCAAGTTGCCATGCCCCTATATAGTACTTGGACAGTGGATGTTCCAGGCACATGACTGGAACAAAGGGGCTACTGAAGGAATACACATCTGTCAAAGATGGACCTAAAGTAATCTTTGGTGGATCTGAAAGAGGAGTCATCAAAGGGTTTGGCAACATTTCTTCTAACCTAATTACTATTACCCAAGTGGCTTATGTACAAGGTTTGAAACACAAACTGATAAGCACAAGCCAGCTGAGTGATTTAGGATATGACATTTCATTTGTTAAGGATGGATGTCATATCAAAAGATCAAGTGATCAAGAGATCATTTTGACTGGGTATAAGAAGAGAAATGTATATTGTCTTAATTTTGTATGTGAGAATAAGGCTTCTCCCATATATCTTGTAGCTGATGATAATGCATCTCATTGTGTCAAGTGGCACAAGAGGTTGTATCATCTTAATTACAAGACAATTGGCCAACTCTTTAGCAAAGTGTTAGTGAGGAATGGTCCTCAAGTTAAGTGCATAAAGGAAGGGATATGTTCAGCCTGTCAAAAGGGCAAGCAGACTAAATCCTCCTTTCAAAGCCTTGAAAATAAGGATTCTGTGAGGTGCTTATACCTCTTGCATATGAATCTTT
This sequence comes from Platanthera zijinensis, assembly GCA_039513925.1. Lineage (NCBI taxonomy): Eukaryota > Viridiplantae > Streptophyta > Magnoliopsida > Asparagales > Orchidaceae > Platanthera > Platanthera zijinensis. Next base: position 60,144,140 of record CM077086.1, read on the forward strand.
TTGGTCCTATGCCAGTTCATAGTCTAGGTAGGAAGGTCTACACTTTTGTGATTGTAGATGACTATTCTAGATTTACATGGGTGTTCTTTCTGAGACAGAAATCAGAAACCCCAAGTGTCTTACTTAGTTTTGTAAAGCAAATTCAGAATGAACTGAACAGTACAGTGATCAAAATCAGAAGTAACCATGGCATTGAATTTCAATCTGAAAGTATGACAAAATTATGTGAAGACTTTGGGATTCTCCAAGAGTTCTCCTCACCTAGAACACCTCAGCAAAATGGAATTGCTGAAAGAAAGAATAGAACATTAATTGAAGCTGGTAGAACACTATTGAGTGACACCTCTCTTCCAAAATATTTCTGGGCTGAGGCAGTAAACATTGCATGTCATGTAATCAATAGGGCTTCTATCACCAAGAGCCACAAAATGACTCCCTATGAGATTATGAAAGGTAGAAAACCAAATCTATCCTACTTTAGGATCTTTGGTTGCAAGTGCTATATACTTAACAATGGCAAGTCATATTTGACTAAGTTTGCTGCCAAATCCCAGGAAGGGATATTTGTTGGGTACAACATAAATAGTAAGGCTTATAGAGTCTTCAACTTGACTAATCAAGTTGTAGAGGAGTCTGTTCATGTTGTATTTGATGAAACAAGATTAATCAACTGTGAGTTGTCTTGTAGATCAAATGATTCAACAGGTATAAGCCAAAGGATGGACAAGCTTTCCATTGCAGAAACATCAAAGGAAGTTGAAGCATTGGAAAATGAAGGCTACTGTCCAGGGGGAGTACAAGACTCTTTAGAAGCTGATGAAAACCAGGAGGTACAACATAATGAAGGAGCTGGAGATGTTCAACCTGAAGGAAACCTTCCTCCAGCTACAAGACATCTTAAAGATCATCCAGCTAATCAGATTATAGGTGATCCAAGACAGGGAGTGCAGACTAGAAGAAGAAATCTGAGCACAGTTCTGCATTCAAGTTTCCTATCTCAAATGGAGCCTAAGAAGTTTGAAGAAGCCATCCAAGACCAACACTGGATTGATGCTATGCAAGAGGAGCTGAATCAATTCAAAAGGTGCAATGTCTGGGAGCTTATTCCTAAACCAAAAGGCCACAATATAATTGGCACAAAGTGGATCTATAGGAACAAGTTGGATGAGAGTGGAATAATTATGAAGAACAAAGCTAGATTGGTTGCTAAAAGTTACAGGCAGGAAGAAGGGATTGACTTTGATCAAACCTTTGCCCCAGTAGCAAGGATGGAGGCAATCAGAATGTTCCTTGCCTATGCAACATATCAAGACTTTAAAGTGTACCAGATGGATGTGAAATCAGCATTCCTGAATGGTGATTTAAAAGAGGAAGTCTATGTAGAGCAGCCATCAGGTTTTGTAGATCCTCTTAAACCTGATTATGTATATAGGCTTAGGAAAGCTTTGTATGGGTTAAAGCAAGCCCCAAGGGCTTGGTATGAAACCCTGTCTACTTTCCTTATTGAGAACAAATTCTCAAGAGGGAAAATAGACAAAACTCTATTCCTTAGGGAATCAAAAGGTAAGATCATCTTAGTTCAGATTTATGTAGATGACATAATCTTTGGATCTACTAAGAACAACCTTTGCAAAAAGTTTGCCAAACTTATGCAAGGGAAGTTTGAGATGAGCAGCATGGGGGAACTTAAGTTCTTCTTGGGACTCCAAGTAAGACAGACTGAAGATGGCTTGTCCATATCCCAGTCTAAGTTCACCAATGAATTAATTAAGAAGTATGGTATGGAGTCATCCTCCACCATGAGAACTCCTATGGGAACAAGTATGCCTATATTCAAAGATGATGCAGGTAAACCTGTTGATGAAACTTTGTATAGAGGAATAGTTGGCTCTCTACTATATCTCACTGCTAGTAGACCAGATATTATGTATGCTACATGTGTCTGTGCTAGGTACCAAGTCTGCCCTAAAGAATCTCATTATACTGTTGTCAAAAGGATTTTGAGATATCTTAAGGGCACAACTAATCTAGGCCTCTGGTACCCTAGGAATAGAGATTTTCTACTAACAGGTTATTCAGATGCAGATTTTGCAGGCTGTAGAGAGGATAGAAAGAGTACAACAGGTACTTGTCAATTCTTGGGAGGAAGACTGATATCATGGAGCAGTAAGAAGCAGACCAGTGTTGCAATATCCACAGCTGAGTCAGAATATGTTGCTGCTGGAAGCTGCTGTGCACAGCTATTATGGATACAACATCAATTGAAGGATTATGGTATTCAAGTAAGTAGAACACCTTTATTGTGTGATTCTAAGAGTGCTATTTCTATTGCTAACAATCCTGTTTCTCATAGTAGAACTAAGCATATAGAAATCAAATATCATTTTCTTAGAGAGCATGTAGAAAGAGAAGACATCTCATTGGAATTTGTTAAAACAGATTATCAAATAGCAGATGTATTTACAAAGCCACTGGATGAAACAAAATTCAATAAATTTAAAATTGAATTAGGAATGCTGACCATTGACTAGTATATCAATAAACTTTCAAGTGGTATCAACAAACAAATATTGGCTAAGTAAAATGGTGTCGACACTTATAGTGATAAAGTGTCGACTCAGTGAAGTCTGGTCGACTAGTCAAAGAAATTGTGTCGACACAGAGAATATGTGTCGACACTTAAGAGTCAAATAGTCGACTCATCCAGAAATATAGTGTCGACTTCACCAGAACATTGGTGTCGACACTTACAGATTTTGTGTCGACACTTGAAAAAAGAGTCGACACAGAATTTCTGATGCTCTACTATCTATCTCAGGTGTCGACATATCCTCAATTGGTGTCGACACATAGTAGACAGAATTATTTGTCGAGATAATAGAAGTTTGTGTCGACACATTCCATCTGTGTCGACACATTTAGATTGTTTTTGCCCGACTTTTGATCTTCTTTCTTTAGAGGGTATAAATAGGTCAACAACGTATTCTGTCGACACGCTCACAAGGTTTTCGAGACTAAAACCCTGTGTCGACATTCTCTCTCCTTCTCTCAAGCCTTCTCGACTGATTCAATGGCGCCTAAGGTTGAAGATAACGTGAATGAAGGATATGAGCTGGTTAGGGCTGCGTTCGACACCGCCGCACCAGAATTCAAACAAGTGATTTCCCTTATTGCTGAAAATGGATTGGAATTTCTAGTTTCTGAACAAACGAAGATCTGGAAGAAGGAGGTACTTGAATTTTACACTTCTGCATCAGTGGATTCTTCTTGACTCAAGATCAAATCAACAGCTCATGGAACCAAGGTCAAACTTACTCTACGGAGTTTAAGACAAATTCTTCACTTGCCAAGCATTGAGAATGAAGAAGAGGTTCCAGCCTCTAAGACAAGGGAGGCTCTCCAATGGTGTAGGTTGGATCCAACCATAAAGATTGGAGCAGCCATCAATAGAAAAGGAATGAATCACCAGGGCAAATTTCTGTCTGAGATAGTTGGAAAGGTGATTTTGTGCAAACCTAGAGGACATGATAGGGTCTCAGCCTATATGTTCTGCCTTATGACAAGAATTATTTTCAAAATTCCAACTAACTGGTCAGCAGTTGTATTTGATAAGATCAAGGAAGGACTTAAGAAGCCAAATCTGGCTAGGATTGTGAGTTTATACCTGACTGGAGTCATCCCAGAAGTTATGCAACAACTTCCTGGGACTAAGATTAATCACATGAGAAAGATGGATATGAGATTATTCTCAAGATGGGATAGAGTTCTATCCAAAGAGATGCCTGAGGTGGACAGGCAGGATTCACCTGAGAAATCCCCAGGTCATGAACAAGGTACTGAGCAGCATCAAGAAGAACAAGTTAGAGAACCAGCTGAGGACCTGACTAGATCTACTCCAGCTCAGAAAGAAACATTACCTGCACAAAAGAAGGGGGAGAAAGTTCATTCTCCTGCTCAGGATATTACTAATCCTGTACAGGTGCAGGGGGAGCAAGATCATTCTCCTACCCAGGACATTCCCCATACTGAACAGGTGCAGGGGGAGAAAATTTCTGAACAAGTCCAAGAGGTAGAAAGGGAAAACCTACTAGAAGATCTGAATATAGCTAATCTAGATGATTCATCTTCTGTTCAAGCTCAGCAGGAATACACTCTAGATGAGTTGTTTCCTAATGTTGAAATTGCTACTGATAGAGTAGAGGAGGAACAAGACATTGAGAAGGCACTAGACATGGAGATAGAGCAAGCAATTGAGATAGAGCAAGAAGTTGAAAAAGAACAAGAAATTGAGGAGGAGCAAGTTATTGTGGGGGAGTCTGTGAATGTTGAGGATGAACAACATATCACTGAGACAGACATTCCTCCTCCTCATCCTGAAAGAGTTCAGATAGAAAGCTCATCAGATTCTGAGAATGAAGAAGCCAGAATGGCTAAGAAGAGGAAACTTATTGTCTTCAAGAGAAGAAGCAAAAGCTATAAGCAAGCACTACAGACCACAGATCACCAATCTCCATCTGAATTTAATTATAACAAGTTCATGATAGATTTGCAGGTGAAGCTGGATGAACAAAGAGTAGCTTTAGAGAAATATGTTGATGAGAATAATAAGTCACTTCAGTTTGTCTTGGCTCAAGATATTAAATCTATCAGATTTGAGATAAATATGAATAAAAAGGAAATGACAGATTGCTTCCATAAGGGAGGTAATGCTGTAGTATTTTTGGCTAAACAACAGCAGTCCATTCTTACTAAAGTAGATGATATTGCCTTGAAGCAAGGTTATGTTTTGGAAAATCAGCTGAGGATGAATGATAATCTGGCTGAATCTCACCATGAGATTCTCAATAAGGTAGTAGATACTGCTGTAGGACTGTCTGCGGCAAGAGCTAAAGAAATGGAAGTGTATGATCAGAAATTCAAGGAGGCTATCACTTCAGTTCAAACTACTATCACAACCTCTCAGACAGAGATATCTACTAAGCTTCAAAAGTTGAAACCATATTTTAAAGAGGGTGTGAATTATCTTGATGGCCAGATCAGATTTCAGAAGGATGATCTCAGAGACCATATTGAAAGAGAAGTCCTAAAGGGGGAGAGATTATTAGTTCATGCTGGCTCAGAACACACCAAATGGGTGACTAATAGTATTCGAGCCACATTGGGATATCCACCTTTATGTGATGATGATATGGTGGCTGAGTCAGGAATTCAACAAGGTTTATGTGAAGGCAATCAACCTGAGGTTGCCCAAGTCATTTACCCCCCTGCAGATTTTGATATGATTAATCAGCAAGTACAGGCTATGTATAGTCCTCCACAGGAGGTTACAAATGTTGTTATTGAGAAAGTTGATAAGCCTGATACAAGTTTGAAAGAACAACAAGATGCTCTACTGTCCAAGAAAAGATTTAGAGAGCAAGCTGAACTTAGGCCTGACTTTGAGCAATGGAGTCCCACTTCAAGAAACATTATACTGACAGCATGGAAGGCTGTAAAGGATCAAGTCCAGGAAAGTGGAAAGTGGTATAATGAGATTGAATGGCAAAAGTATGAAGCTAGGCAGGAGGCTATAGTTCAATATAGAAGAAAAGCCAAGATGGGGAGGCTACCACCAGATGCTCAGGAGCCAAGCAAATATTTTCCAAAGCCCTTTCACTACTTTGAGAGGCAAAGGCTCAAGGAAGAAGCTCAGAAGAAAGCTGATCTGAAAGGCAAGAAGCCTGCTGAGGTTGCTGAACCAGCTGTGAAGGCTCAAATTCAATCTGGCAAAGGAATTGTCATAAGAGAGCCTGATCAGTCTTAGCTTAAACTTACCAGTCCTTTCAATTGTGTTGTAATGTTTTGTTAAGTCATTCAATGTAAACATCTGTAACAAACATTTCCAAGTTATAAACAAAATATTGTTCTGTAATCATTTATTAATGTTCATCTTTATTATGTGATGAATTTGCTGTATGTTTTGTTTATTAAAGTATTCCTGTAATGTCATGCTTATATACATCATCATATTATATATTTTTTTTAAATGGTGTATATCATGAGCTAAAAGGGTTATGAGTTCTCCAAATAGGGGGAGATTGTTGGGTACATTGGAAAATGTGTACCTGATTTGAAGAAGCCTAACTTAGCTTTATGATATACATCAAGGTGTATTTGATGTTATTTTGAGTTGACATGTGCAGATTAAGAAAGTACTAAAAGTACAGGAGATTATTCTAAGTCCATGTGTCGACACCAGAAAAAGCTATGTCGACACTTCAGAAGAATTGTGTCGACACTTGAAGAAGACTATGTCGACACAGAGAAAAATAGTCGACCACATTTATGTTGACACTGGGAAGCAGTGTCGACTCACAGAAGTATAGTCGATCTCAACTATGTCGACACTGGGAAGCAGTGTCGACTTACAGAAGTAGAGTCGACAACAGCTGTATCAACACTGGGAAGCTGTGTCGACACATTGAGGCAGAGTCAACACCAGAAGGCAGTGTCAACACTTTGAGGCAGAGTCGACACATATTGGCAGGGTCGACGATAGTAGTGTCGACACCAGAAGACAGAGTCGACACATATTGGCAGAGTCGACAAAAGCTGTGTCGACACCTGCAGGCAGTGTCGACACATACTATGTTCTGAATCTATATCAACTGTGTCGACACACAGGACTTGTGTCGACACACTGCAAGTCTAGACCAAGTCATTTTCTGAAGAATGATGAAGTGCTTGAGTCGACACAAATATTCAGTGTCGACTCATTCTCAAGATGAAGTTCTGAAGAAGATGAGTCGACTTAAAGGCAAACCAGTTGACATCATCAAAGGCTGTGTCGACACCTAAGTTACTTGTGTCGACACATATAGATAGTTGGTCTCGACACTTTCTAACAGTCAGTCTCGACACTTTGCTGTCCAAGACAAAGGCACAGGATCTGTTTGAAGATTTGACAGCTGTGGGTTGCAACAGGTTAACCGAAGCTGTCAGACTTGTCAGAAGACAGTTAGAAACCGGATCAGCCGGTTATCATGAAGAAGGTCTATAAATAGACAGATTCAGAAGGCGATATGAGGATTTGATTTTGAGAGCAACAAACATACAAACTGATTGAAGAATCAAATCAAGAAAGTGCAAGGCTCGGAAGAAGATCTTCATCAGAAGATCTAAGAAGACGATCTCAGGATCTGTCTAAGAAGAGTTCTATCAAGAATTCAGAAGTATCATCAAAGGTATTGGATAGAGAGGGATCCAGCCACTTGAAGAAGAAGAAGAAGGAAGCCGTCACTGGTTTCTCAAGAAGCTGTTTGGGAAATCAACTCAGCTAAGTTCAGATTCAAGAAGCTTTGAAGAAAGCTCAGATTCAGTTGATTTCATTCATCAGCTGATCAAGAATTGTCTTGTCCTTTTCTCTCTCATCAAAGGCAAGATAATACAAACTCTTTTCTAATTTCTGTAGGGTCTATCTATATAGATCTGAGTTGTAAGCCTATGTTATAAAGGCTGAGTGTAGGAGAGTTGATCTCTGAGTGGTAGGGTTGTTGCCTGAGTGTAGGAGAAAGTTTTTCTCTGAGTTGTAGGCCTTGTGTCAAGGCTAAGGTAGGGCTGTTGAGCCTGAGTTGTAGGAACCATTCTAGGTTCTGAGTTGTAGGAACCTTTCCAGGTTCTGAGCTGTACGATCTGCTCATCTGAGTTAAAGAGGACGTTTGGCCGAATCTAGCACACTGCTAGATAGGTGAAGGGGGAAAGTGGATGTACCCAGACCTTAGGGAACCACTATAAAACTGTGTGCAATCTGTGTTGTATGAATTTCTGTGATTGCTGTGCTGTATGATTTAATTCAGTTATTATATTCTGCCTAAAAGTGAGAACAAACTTTAGAACCTATTCACCCCCCTCTAGGTGTTTAGGTAGTCTTGAAAGTAAAACTATCACTTTGCACCTTCTGAATTGATTAAGCTCCTATTGCATAGCATTAATCCATTGTTGGTCTTCGATGGCTTCTTCAAATTTCTTAGGCTCCAGTTGAGATAGAAAACTTGAGTGCAGGACTGTGCTCAGATTTCTGCTTCTAGTCTGCACTCCTTGTCTTGGATCACCTATTATTTGATTTGCTAGATGGTCTTTTAAATGTCTTATAGTTGGAGGCAGATTTTCTTCAGGTTCAACATCTCCAGTTCCTTCATTATGCTGCACCTCTTGGTTGTCATCAGCTTCTATAGAGTCTTGTACTCCCCCTGGACAGTAGCCATCATTTTCCAATACTTCATCTGCAGTTGTGCCTTCTACAATGGAAAGCTTGTCCATCCTATTGCTTATACTTGTTGGACTGAATTATCTACAAGGCAACTAACTGTTGATTAATCTTGTTTCATCAAATACAACATGTACAGATTCTTCTACCACTTGAGTAGTAAAGTTGTAGACTCTATAAGCCATACTATTGATGTTGTACCCAACAAATATCCCATCTTGGGATTTGGCAGCAAACTTAGTTAGATAAGACTTGCCATTGTTAAGTATATAGCACTTGCAACCAAAGATCCTAAAGTAGGATAGATTTGGTTTTTTACCTTTCATAATTTCATAGGGAGTCTTTTTGTGGATCTTGGTGATAGAAGCCCTATTGATCACATGACATGTAGTGTTTACTGCCTCAGCCCAGAAATATTCTGGAAGAGAAGTGTCACTCAATAAAGTTCTACCAGCTTCAATCAATGTCCTATTCTTTCTTTCAGCAATACCATTTTGCTGTGGTGTTCTAGGTGAGGAGAATTCTAGGAAAATCCCAAATTCTTCACACAATCTTGTCATACTTTCAAATTGAAATTCAATGCTATGGTCACTTCTGATTTTGAACACTGTACTGTTCAGTTCATTCTGAATTTGTTTAACAAAACTATGTAAAACACTTGGGGTTTCTGATTTTTATCTCAGAAAGAACACCCATGTATATCTAGAATAGTCATCTACAACCACAAAAGTGTAGACCTTCCTACCTAGACTATGAACTGGCATAGGACCAAAAAGATCCATATGTAAGAGGTATAAACACCTCACTGAATCCTTATTTTCAAGGCTATGAAAGGAGGATTTTGTCTGCTTGCCCTTTTGACAAGCTGAACATATCCCTTCCTTTATACACTTAACATGAGGACCATTTCTCACTAATTCTTTACTAAAGAGTTGGCCAATTGTCTTGTAGTTAAGATGGGCCAGCCTCTTGTGCCATTTGACACAATGAGATGCATTATCATCAGCTACAGGACAAATAGGAGAAACCTTGTTCTCACATACAAAGTCAAGACAATAAACATTTCTTTTTTTGTATCCAGTCAATATGACCTTTTGATCACTTGACCTCTTGATATGAGATCCATTCTTAACAAATGAAATGTTATATCCAAGATCACTCAGCTGACTTATGCTTATCAGGTTGTGTTTCAAACCTTTTACATATGCCACTTGAGTGATGGTAATTTGGTTTGAAGAAATGTTACCAAATCCTTTGATGATTCCTCTTTCAGATCCACCAAAGATTACTTTAGGTTCATTCTTGATATGTATGTACTCCTTCAACAGCCCCTTTATTCCATTCATGTGCCTGGAACAACCACTGTCCAAGTACCATATAGGGGCATGACAACTTGGACTTTCCTGCAATACAAAATTACTTTCCCTTAGAACCCAAGTAAGTCTTGGGTCCTTGGTTCAGGTTAGCATCATTCATATAAAACCTACCAGCAGCTCTTCTAACTGGTAGACTGTTGTTCTTCCTAACACTTATGTTATGCTAGCAGTCTAAGGCAAAATGGCCTATCTTGCCACAGCACCAGCATTCATACTTGTTGTATCTAGGTCTAGATACATTTTTGGCAAAAAAAATTTTGTTCTTAGCTGGTGCTGCTGCAGCTACACCTACTGATTTCTTATAATCATGGGGTTTATGAACATGGACTTACTTATTGGCATAAACATTCTTGTTCTTCAGAACATCAGTCTTAATATGACAATGAATATTTTCAAGATCATATTTATTAGAAGGCACTTGTACCTTTCTAAACATAACAGGGACTTTAAGGTTTAGTGGCTGGACTGGAGCTTTGCCTTTTCTCTTGAATTGGGCAGCCCTGGTGTTACCCTTGAAGCCTAATCCTACCTTACCCTTTTGAGCCACAAACTCACCTATTAAAGGTAAGACTAATTTTGGCTTAGAGTAACTAGCCACTAAATCTTTCTCTACTCTCAGTCTGGCCTCCAGACTTTTAACTTGATCTTTGTAATATGTGATTGTGCCCATCTGAATAAAAGTTATATTTTTCAGTTTGGCAATCTCATTTAACTTTTTGATCCAATGTTTTTTCTAACTCAGATGCAACCACCTTAAGATCTGCAATCTCCTTAGCCTGAGTTTTGGCTAGGTTCTTGCTTTTCTTAAGAGCCTACAATAAGTCTCTATACTTATCTATCAACTGATGAATATCTCCTTCAGATTCAGATCCATCCTCATTACTTAATGCAGATGAATCTGACTCTGAACTGGTACTGTAATCTGAAATTCTATAATTACTTTGTACCTTATTGGGACCAGACTGATCCTGGCACTTATTGTCTTCTGAATCAGCCATCAGTCCCATACACTGATGGTCTTCTTGATCATAGATGGAGTTTAGCAATTGCATAAACTCCTCTTCTTTATTAGCTGCATACAGTCCAATGTAAGCTTCAGCTTCAGATTCTGACTCTGAGGAAGATTGATCTGTAAGACTCTTCTCCTTCTTAGCAACAAAGGATTTCTCCTTCTTGCCCTTTTGTTGAGTCTTCTTTCTATCTGTTGACTCCTTCCTCTTATCTGGACATTCAACCACCACATGTCCTGGCCTATTGCAGCAATAGCAAACAATCTTTGATGTTGTAGCTTTGCTGGGCTTTGATTTGCTCCTTTCCTTTCTTGATGATTTTCTCTTCTGATAGTAATCATCAACTGGCTGTGATGTGGAGGGCCTTGACTTCCACTTCTTCTTCTTCAAAAACATCTGAAACTGTCTTGTAAAGGCAGCAAAATTTGCATCTGAATCACTGCTTTGTGAGTTCTGATTGTCTGAATTTTCTTAGTTATCTTCAGCAACTTCCTTAGGAGGTGATGGAGACATTCTCCTGCTCTTTATAGTGGCTTCAACCTTGAAGGCCACTGACTTCTCTCTATGCTCTCCTTTTGTAATTTTTCTTCCTCCTTCCTAGCCATTAGTTGCATTTCATATGAGAGCAATTTTCCAAATAAGGTTGGAGGAGAAATGTCTGCTAGTTTGGCCACTTCTCTTATGGCACAAATCTTGGTATCCCAATCCATTGTTAAGGATCTTAGAAATTTGTCATTCAGCTCATATGTACTGAAGACCCTTCCATAGGACATCAGTTCATTCACTATCCTGTAGAATTTCTTGTAGCATTCAGTTATGCTATCAAACTTCCCTTGTCTGAAACTCTCATATTCTTGATTAAGCATAGATTTTCTGTCTTGTCTAACTTCTTCAGAACCCTCCATGTAGACAATCAAAGGGTCCCACATTTCCTTAAAGGTTTTGCAGTGAATCAAATTTTGGAAAGTAGAATCATCTATGGAACTCACTATGATATTCTGAGCTCTCTTATCCATAGTTGCCAATATAATCTCATCCTTAGTCATTTCAGAGATATCTTTAGGAGTTTTTTCATTTGCATCTAGAGCAGACACATTCATTGGGATATATGGACCTTCTTTTACTGTAATATAGATCCTTGGATAGGAAGCCTCCATAAACAACCTAACCCTTTCTTTCCAGATTCCAAAAATCTCTTTTCTGCAGATGGGTAATTTCATTGACCCTAGTTCCTTGTGATTCTCTCCAGAACCCATTTTCTTGATTCTTGATTCTGCCTTTAGGGATCTAACTCAGACTGTTAAGTCCTTCTTTGAGTAACCTCCCTCTGATACCACTTGATAGTTTTACTTTCAAGACCACCTAAACACCTAGAGGGGGGGGGGGTGAATAGGTTCTAATGCTTGTTTTAACTTAAGGTAGAATATAACTTCAAGTTATAATAAAATTAGGAAAACTCTACAGCTAACACAACACAGCAATCACAAACATGTACACATCACAGATTGCACAAAGATTTATAGTGGTTCCCCAAGGTCTGGGTACATCCACTTTCCCCCTTCACCTATCAAGAAGTGTGCTAGATTCGGCCTAACTTCCTCCTTTATCTCAGATCCTCAGATCATACAACTCAGAACCCTGAAAGGTTCCTACAACTCAGAACCCTATAAGGTTACTACAGCTTAGGCTAACCAGCCCTACCTCAGCCTTGCCATAAGGCCTACAACTCAGAGAACACCTTCTCCTACAACTCAGGCATAAATAGCCCTACCACTCAGAGAATACCTCTCCTACACTCAGCCTTTATAAAATAGGCTTACAAATCAGATCTATAAATAGATCTTATAGAATTTGAAAATGAAGTTATATAATATCTTGCCCCTGTTGAGAGAGAAGGGATAAGACTGATCTTGATCAGCTTCTTGAAAAGGCTAATGGATGAAATCAACTGGATCTTAGCTTTCTTCAAAGCTTCTTGAATCTGAACTTAGTTTGAGTTGATTTCCTTTGAAATATACTGCTTCTTAAGAAACCGGTGATAGCTTCCTTCTTATCTTCAAATGGCTGGATCTCTCTCTATCCACAACCCTTGATAATACTTCTGAATTCTTGAATGAATTCAACTTAGACTGAATCTGAGTGGATGTTCACTTCAGAAAGTCTTCTTAGATCTTCTCTCAAAGATCTTCTTCTGTGCCTTGCACTTTCTTGATTAGAGATCTTATCTCACAACAATGATCAATCAATCAGTTTCTATGTATATTTTCTTCTTCTGAATCTGTCTATTTATAGACTTCATCCTTGGTAACCGGCTGATCCGGTTTCTAACAAACTTCTGACAAGTCTGATAGCTTCAGTCGACCTGTTGTAACTCACAGCTGTCAAGTCTTCAAACAGATCTTATGCCTTTGTCTTTGTCAGCAAAGTGTCGAGACTGTCTGTTAGAAAGTGTCGAGACCATCTGTCAATATGTGTCGACATAAGTGACTTAGGTGTCGACACAGCCTTTGATGATGTTGACATGTCTGCCTTTATGTCGACTCAGCTTCTTGATACTGCATCTTGAGAATGTGTCGACACTGAGTATTTGTTTCGACACAAACACTTCACCATTCACCAGCAACTAACTTAGTGTAGACTTTGCTGTGTGTCGACACAAGTCCTGTGTGTCGACACAGTTGATATAGACTCAGAATATAGTGTGTGTCGACACAGCCTCCAGGTGTCGACATAGCTGTTGTCGACTCTGCCTCTGTGTGTCGACACAGCCTCCCAGTGTCGACACAGTTGATGTCGACCAAACTTCTGTGTGTCGACACTGCCTCCAGGTGTCGACACAATTGTTGTTGACTCTTTTTCTCTGTGTCGACACAGCCTTCTTCAAGTGTCGACACAATCTTTCTGAAGTGTCGACACAATTTCTTCTGGTGTTGATACATGGACTTAGAATATTTTTCCTACATTCTAGTACATTCATAACCTGCACATATAAACTCAAAATAACATCAAATACACCTTGATGTATATCATAGGGCTAAGTTAGGCTTCTTCAAATTAGGTACACATTTTCCAATGTACCCAACATGGTTGACATAGAGAAATTTCTCTATGTCAAAGTTAATTAAACTATTTCTCTTTGTAGGATACTTCTGGATCTGAGCTATAAGACCTTTGGGTCTGAGGTAGGGCAAGTTTGCCTGAGCTATAAGAGAGTGTATCTCTCTGAGGTAGGTGAGTGTTACTCACTGAGAAGTAGGGCAGTATTGCCTGAACTGTAGGAGAGTGTATCTCTCTAAGCTGTAGGATCAAGCTTGCTCTGAGGTCGGACTATCCTCTATAGCCTTAGTGGTAGGGCTTACGTGCCTGAGGTAGGTGATTCTTGTATCACTAAGTGTAGGCATTTGTGGCTGAGGTGTAAGTCTTAGAGGAGACTAAGAGATCCCGAGGGATCTGAGGTTAAGATCCTTGGATCATTGGTTTGGAGAAGTGCCTTGACAAACACGAAGTTAGCAAGGTGGGAGGAGAGTGGATGTACCCATAATTTTGGGGAACCAATATAAAATACTTGTGTGCTTTTCTGTGTGTGCTTTTGTTTTCTTAATTATAGGTGCTATGGACAAGCTCTAGATCACTAGAAGATGAAAGCTTAAAAAAACAATCAAGTGATTTAAAAAGACTCTCAAAAGACCAAAGAAGACCTATTCACCCCCTAGGTTGCTTACTACCTTGAAATTAAAGACTTTCAGTGAGTCTATTCTTGACCAAGCTGTTACAGAAGTTGTTACAGAGCAAGTAATTCAAGAACAGCCTCAGGCTGAAACTGTTCAGCCTCAATCTCATCCAATTCTCACTAATGATATGCTGAAACAAATTCATGATCTATATGATTATCCAACAAATTCTTCTTCTGATGATGATGATGATGAAGACTCTGATGATTCTGAGGATACAAGCTCTAAGAAGAGAAAGGCTAAGAAAAAGGCCTCTCCAAAGGCTTCTCCAAAGCCCAATCCATATGCTGATACTCCATATTATATTCTGCATAATATAAATCTCACTCCAGAATCCCTCACTGGAAGAGATATTCCAAAAATTAATTGAAAGCAAGGAAGAAGAGCAGGAGGTACTCTTCTCCACCTCCATTCAGGAGAGGCCCTCCTCCTCCTCCAGCAGTTGTATCCTCTAGAAGTGTTTCTCAAGGTCAAAGATCTAACTCTCACTCCTATCAATCCAGATCTTCTTATAGTAGCAGAGATAGGACATTTAGATCGGAATCTCTATCTCAGTCTAGCAAGCAACAACAACAACAAGCTCAAGATATTAAGAAGTCTAGTCCTGAAAGGCCTTTGTCCCCAGTGTGTGATCTAGAGATGGATCCTAACTCTAGGATTGCCAGGTTCAAAGAACTGATAGGACTATCTCAAATCAGGAAATCCAAAGATGAAGGACAAGATACTTCTTAATATACAACAATGTATTCTTACAGGAAGAAAGACCTTGAAAAGTATCGGGTACAAAATCTTTTTAACATTGATACATATATTTCTTTGCATCCTGAAGTAGTTGCACCTAGAGCTACTACGATCACAATTCTTGGAGCACAAGATATGAAGATGTCAAAGAAGCAAGCTATTGATCCAAACAGAGAAATTATCTTCACCAAACCTTCTGCTATAACTTCACAGGATACTTCAAAGAAAGTTTGACAGCTCTTCATTTTCTGCTTTTGATCTTAATTGTTATTTGTTGTAAATTTGTCACAAGGCACTTATGTTTATATCTGCTGAACAATTATAATTCTGCCAAATATTTTTCTGCTTTGTGATTTTTCATTTATTATTGTTCATAGTGACCTCATCCAAATAGGGGGAGATTGTTTGAAGCCCACCTTGTTTAGGGTTGATTTGGGCTAGGTTCACTATTAGGATTCTTAGTTGATCCACATTATATAGTCTAGGGTCATAAGTCTTTATATAAGTCTAAGTCAGGTCAACAAACTTTGATTGGTTGGATCAACCTTCAGAAGACAGAGATAGAAGACCTTCAGAGAAAAGTAGTTTTCTTAGAGTCAGAAAAAGCGTTCGTCGATAGCTGAACTCAGCTCAACGATCGTCGATCTCAGATCAAGGAACTCAGAGTTTTTCTCTAAGTTGAGCTCGACGAAAGTTCAGCTGAGATCAACAATTTGTCAGCTTATACCAAAAACTCAGCTCGACAAAATGTTATCTCAGCTTGATGAAGTTGGAGCTCCGTTCTACGATTTTCTACCACTAGTCTGCTATATTCAGTTCGATAATATTGTATTTCAAGTCGACAAAATTCTGTTGAGTTCGACTATTTTATGACAGATTCAGTTCGACTATTTTCTCTCAGTTTCAGATCGACTAAGGCAGATTGATTTCAAAATTTATTATTATATGTGTATAATGCTCTGATGATTAATGCTCTATATTCTCTAGAATACAGCTGTTTCAAGGCAACATTAATTATGGTATTCACAGAGTAATTATTTGGCTTATTTACTGGGACAGTTAAGGAAACAAACTAAACACATTTTCTAGCCGTTCAACTCCCAGGATTTTGGCAGTCAATTAAGGATAGGATTTAAAATTCAAAGGCTGATTTCTTCAAGGAATATAAAAGACAAATTTTCAGAAGATTGCATACAGGAATAAACAGAATACATAGAAGCATATGAATTGTGCATACAAAAACTGATTGAAGAACAACTCTCATACATTTAAGTCTTCTTCAGTTTTGCTTCAGGACTTTCAAGAGACAAACAATCTTCATCAGTCTAAAAGTTTCCTGAAGATCTTTTTCAATCTGAAGGCCTACACCCTGAGCAAAGCTCTCATTCTCCAGAACTCTTCTACATCTCATGGGGAGCTTTGAAAAGAACAACATTCACTAGTCTTCTCTCTGATTGTTGACATAAGACATCATCTTTATTTTCTTTCACCTCTATAAAAGGGTTTCTTAACTCCCTTCAAAAGTTATTCCTTTTGGTTGTCAAGTCTCCTGATCAAAAGACTTGGTTTGGTTTTTGGGCACCTGGTCAAAAGCTCAAAAGTTATTATATCTCCCTTAGAAAATTGATATTCTGGTGACAGGGCACCTGATCAAAAACCTGTAGTAGATTCCTACCAGGGTGGTAGAAGAGTGGATGTACCAAAGTTTAGGGGAACAACTTTAAATTCTTTATGTCGTCTGGATTGCTCTATTGTTTTTGTTCTGTGTACTGTGATTGTCTTTGTTTTTATTTCTCTCTAAAAAAAAATATCACTTATTTTAATTCTGATATAAAAACTAAACAAAGTTTTTAAAATACTTTATTAACCCCCCCCCCCTCTAGAGTTAAGATAGTTCTATCCCTCACTTTCACTCTGCTTGAATCTTTAGTTAGAGTTCGTGTGTCCTCAGATTAACGATGAGGCTCTCTATCTCCAGGGTGCTGATCTCATGAGATACAGTCTTAGCAGTCACCTTCGAGTTGAAGCGAGGGGGCAAGGATTGCAGGATCTTTCTCACCAGATCTCCATTTAAGAAATTCTTCCTGAGAGATCGCATGGCGTTGACGATCTTGGTGAAGCGTGTATATATGCTATCCACTTCCTCGTCGATCTCCATCCGAAATTGTTCATATTCAGATTCGAGTCGGAATAACTTCGACTCCTTCACCTACGATGTACCTTCGTGAGTAAGCTCAAGTAGATGTCATATATCTTAAGCAGTTTCACAGTTATAACTTATATTAAACTCAGTTTTATCCAATGCGCAGATTAAAGAATTCATAGCCTTAGCATTGTTCGTACATTTAAGCTTATCAGCGTCATCCCACTATTGTGTTATTTCTCTAAGACGGTATCCCCTACTATGGTAGTGGGTGCAGTGTACTTTGTCTCTACCATGGCCCATACATCTATGCTTTGAGTCATCAGAAAAATTTTCATTCGGGTTCTCCAGTGACTATAATCACTCCCCGTGAATAGTGGAGGTCTACTCACACCTTGTCCCTCAGAAAATGCGTAAATAGAGTTGACCACCTTACTTCAGGATTTTAAGCATTTTGAAGTAACCTCCCTCTGATATCACTTGTTGGATCTAGTGGCCAACCTTAGAAGGGGGTGAATAAGGTTTGCTTATCAATTAGAAAATGTCAAATTATTTTGGTCCAGAAAAACAAGTATTGGAAGCTACCGCGGGGCGTTAGGTAGCTAATGCGCGCCGGTAAGTTACAGAACTCGTTTCCTGGGCAAATCACCCTTTGGAGAACTACGCACACTAGAGAGAATTTGTTCGTACACCGCACAGGAGAGTAAAAACACAGAAACTACCTTTATTAAAAATAGAATCAATAATAAGTTCTTAGCAATTACAAAATCGTGATCCCCGTGATGCTGGTGATCGAAGGCGATGAGAAGGAAAACACTCTTTTGTTTTCTATACCAACCGGCTCCACAGACCGGTTGGCTTTCTCCTTTTCCCTCCAAGAAATGGATTTGAGCCGGCCCTTCACATCCACATAAGGAAGGGTCTTAGAGCCGTACTAGATCACCCGATCTAGACGTCCCAACCCTGGGACAATTTCCCACAGAATTCTTCTCGGATTCCGATGACCTTCACCGGCCGATTTTTCTCACCACAAGAATAAATAGAAAAGAAGATTACAAAAAGACAAGGTCTAAAGAATCTAAGATTAATGTCTACCCCTTGATGATTTCTCCATAGATCGATCCGCAGTCGATGCTTGAGATCTCTATATTCTTGCCACTTGTCATTTCTTTGTAATCGATGTAGTACTTGGATCGCCAGAGTTCTTTGTTCATGAATGGGAGGGAGGCAGAGTTCTTTTCCTTCGACAAAGAAGATTTGTACGGAATGCAGGGAGGCCGCCAAACCCTAAAATGCATGAACATGTCCTTTTTCGTCTTAGGTCCTAAGCACAAAAACTGAGGAAGCTTTATATACGTCTTTGAAAAAATAGGCTATCGCCGGCAGTAAGACTAGCGCCCGACGCTAGGTTCACACGCATTATGTGTCAGTTGTCCTCTAAATTTGGAATAATATTCGAAAACGAATATTTTTCCTTTTCATTATGCTAGCGCCCCGCGGTAGGAGTTAGCACCACGCAGTAGGTCAGTAACTCGACAAATCCGTCTCAATGATCATTGAGTGGCTAGCACGGCGCGGTAACCACTATCGCCTGGCGGGAGCTTCCCGAGCATTTGGCTAAAATACTTTCTTTAGCTAACATGGGCGGTAGGACTAGCGCGGCGCGATAGTTTCCTGAGCGCCTTGTCTAATTAATTAAGGCTACCGCCCGACGTTAGCTACTACCTCTCAGCAGTATGTTCCTGAGGAGAGCTCCTTCAACTTCTTGCACCTGTAAACCTGCACACTCTACCAAACACAAGATATAATCAAATACAACCTGAGATTTGATATTCTCAAACACAAGTAACGTGAAACATCGGTTCCAACAAACTCCGCTGGTCGGTGTCGCACATCATAATATTTGTCCTATCGGCTCTGCGCTTCCGCATTTGCTCCTGGATTAGCCGTATTGTTGTCATAGTATCATCAATATAAGCCACTCCTAAGGCTTCAAGGTCCTCATATTGATCCAAAGTCAACAGAGTTTGACAACGCCTTCCATACAATACCTCGTACGGTGCCATCTTAATGCTGGCCTGATAGTAGTTATTATAAGAAAACTCAACTAAAGGCAATAGCTATTCCCATGGCTCGATGTGCTCTACAATGTATAGTCGGAGTGGATCCTCCATCGTCCGGTTCGTCCTTTCCGTCTGCCCACCTGTCTGAGGGTGGAAGGCGGTGCTAAAGGACAACTTCATCCCCAAGTATGCCTGCACCCGCCTCCACTCCTTGGATATGAAACATCCATCACGATCCGACATAATGGACTTCGGCACTCCGTGGAATGAGACCACTTGCTCTATGAATAATCTGGCAAGAACGTCAACTCCATCACCAAGTAGGTTTAGAATGAATCGTGCTACCTTGGTAAGTCGAACCACGACAACCTATATAGAGTCGTTTCACACATGAGATCGAGGTAAGCTGTGGAAAAAATCTATGGAAATATCTTCAAATTTCCACTCCGGTATCGGCAGGGGTTGCAACAGGACTCCTAGATTGCGGCATTCAGCTTTAACCTTTTGACAAATCTAGCACTGGTCCACGAAGTTGGTTACGTATCTTTTCATTCTGAGTAAGAAAATGGTCCTACGCAGATCAACATACATCTTAACCACACCATGGTGAAAAGAATACCTCGACTGGTATGCTTCTCGAAGAATCTCATCTCGGATTCCTTCGGTAGAGGGAAAAACATGTGGTTCCTGAATTACAAGATTCAGTCGTGTAGGTCGAACTCCTCTTGTGTTCCATCCTGTAGGGATTGGATGATTTGGACCACTAACGGATCGACCTTCTAGGCTTCTCGTATTCGATCTCGGGTGTTGAACTGTATTTCCATCCAATATAGCTGTGTATGGTACTCTTCTGGATCCCTACGAGCAACAAGAGTAATCTCTAAGTCTATCAAAGACTGAAACCATTCCCTTAGAATCTGCTCCATCCATCTCCCGACCATCAGGGGTTGGCATCTCAATACGTTAGCAACCTTATTAGCCTTCCCAGGGTGGTACTGGAGAGCGAAATCATAATCATACAGAAATTCCTGGTTGGTTTCTCTGTGAGGATGGCACAACGCTTGTGCACGCAGCGGAAGGAATAAAACATCAAGACAACCCAAAAGAGATGGGATCGGGCCATGAAAGTTGAATCAAGAAGTTGACAAATAACTAGGCAAAAATTACCTTAGCGACGTTGAGTCACAACTCAACGGAGATGCTCCAAGCTTCGAGTCCTTATCAGTGGCGAGTTCTACGTGGAATAAAGTCTACGCCTCTACAGAAATCCACACGAGCGGGAGAACCCCGAGCTTCTTCGCACGAAGGGTCAGGAAGAAGACCAACTGCACCTTTGCACTTCCCACGGACTGCTAGGTCCGCGCCAGGGAAAGCAAGACCGGCGACGGTCGCCGGAGATGAGGTCGACGGCGGAGCGAACAGGCGTCGGTGGAACGTTTCCGTCCGGCGGGGTCGGGATTCGGCAGATCGGGAGATCGGCGGAACTCTTCCGTCGGCTTTGATCCGGCTACAGTAAAAACCCGATGATTGATTTAATCCCAAAACCCTAAGTCCCCTACTTATACCAAAGGCACAAACAGTCTAAAGAACACCGCTATCCGCAGACCACCCAAATTAGGGGTCAGAGACATTCGGCGAGAATCAGCACAGGTTCGGCGAGAATCAGATCAGGATTCGGCAAGAATCAGCAGACAGATTCGGCGAGAATCATCTGCTGATTCGTCGAGAATCAGGGATAGATTCATCTAGTATCACCAATCGCCGGGAATCAAACACTTTTGATTCTCGACGAATCATTCGCGATGAATGATTCTCGACGAACTCGTCGAGAGTCATCGAGTCATACTCGACGATTCTCGACGAATCATTCTTGACGAACTCGTCGAGAGTCATCGAGTCATACTCGACGATTCTCGACGAATTTTCCTTAATCGTTGAGTCAAACTCGACGACTCTCGAAGAAATACCTTTTGCAACGTTTGCCCGACTCCTTCCTGCGAGGTGATTGGTAATCCTTACCAACACAGTCAATCTACCAACTTCTCCACATGCTCTTATGTGCGACCCTGCAGGCTCATATCGCGTTTGCAGTGAGATTACATGTTTGACCACTTCTAGATCACCATGGTAACTCCAATAGTCTCCCACTTGATCTTGAAAGTATCAAACTAAAAACCTCAAAAACAATGAGAAGTATCTATCAATGCATCATTGCTCCCCAAGCAATAAGAGTTCATAACTCATAAGCCTTTATGAACAATGTCCCAGCGTTGTCTTTGTCCCTTTGTCCCTTACATCCGAAAAGAACTAGAGGCTTTGTCCGTGCCACCGTCATAATAGCTCAATCCAAGTTTCTTGATCTAGAACGGACTTCCAGAGAATGGTGAGTCCAATATCACATATTTACTCAACCAAGCATGGACATGCATTTCTCAGTCCAGTTCCATCAAGGGGCCCATGGATGCAACTCCTGTCATATAGGAGGACAAATCCCATATTTGCTCATACACAAATACCCAAATGATTTGTAACGTGCCCAACAACCACCCTTATCATCAACCTTTCTCAAGAAGACTTTAGATGGCATCAAAGCACGCTCTTCCTCACTTGATGAATGTTGTGACTTCAGGTCAAAGGGCCACAACACCATCGTCAATTGAGACCTACTCGTGACACATTTAGATAACAATCCACATAGTAGTCTCAGGTTGGGTCTGTCCAGTACAACTTGTTCATTAACAAGTACCCACGTGATGACTTGATATCACAGTATCATGACCTGTGAGAACTGGTCATCAGTCAACACACGTGCTAGTCTTAAGGTATCATCATCACCCTTAGCTTTTATGATGATACAACGACCAGAGACCTTTTAAGAATGAAGCTTCAAATAAATCATAGACTCTCACATTCAAGTCTCGTACTTGATGTCCTATGGAAGCGAACATTCTAAGGGTATTTATTATGATAATATTTAACTATCGCATAGAGAAAATATAATAAAAGAACTTGCCATTAATTGTAAAAGAAAAACATTGGTACACAATTCATCATATGAATAAATAATAAATAGCCAACAGAATATATGTTTACATGCAACCCACAAGGCTCTCACTAGAGTTGATCATTTAGGTATCGTATACCCATTGATCTAGTATGACCATATTGCTTTCTCTGCGCGAGAGGCTTTGTCAGTGGATCCGCAATATTCTCCTCAGTTAGAACTCTGCAAATGTTCACATCTCCTCGTTTGACAATCTCACGAATATGATGGAATCGCCGAAGTATGTGCTTGGAGCGCTGATGGGATCTAGGTTCCTTAGATTGTGCAATTGCACCATTGTTATCACAGTAGAGAACTACGGGACCAACAATGCTAGGAACTACATCAAGCTCGTCGATGAATTTCCTAATCCATACAGCCTCCTTCGCTGTGTTAGCTGCAGCGATATACTCGGCCTCTGTTGTAGAATTAGCAACTGTCTCTTACTCGGAACTCTTCCAGCTCACAGCTCCTCCATTAAGGCAAAACACAAAACCTGATTGAGACTTTGAGTCGTCCCTATCAGTTTGGAAGCTAGCATCCGTATAACCATTTACAACGAGCTCTTCCTCTCCACCATACACCAAGAACACATCCTTTATCCTTCTCAAGTACTTCAGGATATTCTTGACTACAATCCAGTGACACTCACTGGGGTCTGACTGATACCTGCTAGTCATGCTCAAAGCAAAGGAGACATCGGGTCGAGTACATAATATTGCATACATGATTGATCCAATTGCCGAAGCATATGGAATCAACTTCATGCGGTCCTTATGTTCACAAGATTTTGGACACTGGTCCTTAGAGAGATTCACACCATGAGACATGGGTAAAAATCCTTTCTTGGACTCAAGCATGTTGAACCGCTTCAACACCTTCTCAATGTATGTACTCTTGGTCAAACCCAGACACTTCTTTGATCTATCTCTATAGATCTTAATACCAAGTATGTAAGTCGCTTCACCCAAGTCCTTCATAGAAAAGCAGTTCCCTAGGTTGTTCTTAACAACTTTTAGGGTAGGAATGTCATTCCCAATCAAAAGTACGTCATCTATATACAATATCAGGAAGACAATAATGCTCCCACTGATTCGCTTGTAAACACAAGACTCATCTTCATTCTTGATGAAACCAAACTCTTTGATTTTCTCATCAAAACGAAGATTCCAACTTCGAGACGCCTGCTTCAGTCCATAAATAGACCTGTTCAGCTTTCATATTTTATTGGCTTTATTTGTGGATACAAAACCCTCGAGTTGTGTGAGGTACACTTCCTCAAGGAGGTTTCCATTAAGGAAAGCCGTTTTGACATCCATCTGCCAGATCTCGTAGTCATAATACGCAGTAATAGCAAGAAATATCCTTATGGACTTTACTATGGCAACAGGGGAAAAGGTCCCATCATAGTTAATACCATGAATTTGTTTGAAACCCTTAGCCACCAGTCGCCCTTTGAATGTCTGTACATTCCCATCCATGTCGGTCTTCTTCTTGAAGACCCACTTGCACCCTATGGGTCGTACCCCTTCAGGTGGTTCCACCAAGTTCCAAACTTGGTTTGCATACATGGAGTCCATTTCGGATTTCATAGCCTCAAGCCATTTGTCAGAGTCCGGTCTATTCATAGCCTCTTGGTAGGTTGCTGGTTCATCATCATGATCCATAAGCAACACATTACCTATTTGAGACATGAGAAATCCATATATCTCAGGCTCAAACCTCAGTCTACCAGATCTACGTAGGACTTGTGTTTCTTGAGCAGGTTCTCTAGCTACAACATCTTGTAGTCCGGTCTCAAGAACCAATTCCGGTTTATTCACTATTTGTTGTTCTTGAACTTCTTCAAGTTCTACCTTTTCAGTCTTTCTTGATAAGAACTCTTTCTCCAAGAAGACGCCAGACCTTGCGACAAACACTTTGCCCTCGGACGGTAGGTAAAAGTAATACCCTTTCGTTTCCTTAGGATATCCCACCAGATTACATTTATCTTATTTGGGTTCCAGCTTGTCAGGCATTTGACGTCGCACGTATGCCTCACAGCCCCAAATTTTAATGAACGACATACTAGGACGCTTCCCAGTCCATATCTCATATAGTGTCTTCAAAACCGTTTTCGTTGGAGCGTGATTCAGTGTCTTTGCAGCAGTCTCTAAAGCAAAACCCCAAAAGGAAACAGGCAAGTCTGCATGACTCATCATCGAACATACCATGTCTAACAAAGTACGATTTCTCTTCTCAGACACACCATTATGCTGTGGTGTTCTAGTTGGAGTGAGATGTGATACAATACCACACTCTTTCAATTGATCACGGAACTCATGACTCAGGTATTCGCCACCTCGATCAGATCGGAGTGCTTTAACCCTTTTACCCAACTGGTTTTCTACTTCATTCTTGAACTCTTTGAACTTTTCAAAGGTCTCGGATTTGCACTTCATAAGATACACATATCCGTATCTACTGAAATCATCAGTAAATGTAACGAAGTAGAAATACCCACCTCTAGCCATGGAGCTCATGGGTCCGCATACATCACTATGTACAACACCAAAGAGATCCTCAGCCCTCTCAGTATAACCAGTGAAAGGGGCTTTAGTCATTTTTCCTAACAAACAAGATTTGCATCGCTCAAATGATTCATAATCAAATTAGTCCAAAAGTCCATCTTTATGGAGCTTGGATATGCGCTTCTCGTTTATATGGCCCAAACGACAATGCCAGAGATATGTAGGGTTTGAGTCATTCGTTCTTAGTCTTTTATTATTTTCTACATTATAGATCTGATGGTCCAAGTTCAAAACATAAAGACCATTAAACAATTGGGCTATATCATAACAAACATCATTCTTAAATATAGAACAACAGTTGTTCTTAATTATAAAAGAAAATCCAATCATGTCCAAGCATGAAATGGATATAATGTTTCTATTTATGGCCGGAACAAAATAACAGTTATCTAGTTCTATTACAAGCCCACTGGGCAAAGAAAGATGGTAAACCCCTACGGCTACAACAACAACTCTTGCTCCTTTGCCGACACGCAGGTCTACCTCCCCTTTACTCAGCAATCTTCTCCTTCCCAGTTCTTGCACATTTGTACAAATATGTGAACCACATCCGGTATCAAATACCCAAGATGAAGGAGCAGAAAGGTTTATCTCTATAACGTAAATACTTGAAGCGAAAGTCATACCTCCCTTCATTTTCTGCAGACCCTCAATATAAGAAGGACAGTTCCTCCTCCAATGACCAGCCTTGCCACAGTGGTGGCATTTCCCTTCCTTCACTGTGCTCTTCTTTTTCATCAGTGCAGAAGACTTGGGATCGAGATGTGACTTAGGTCCCACCTTTGTCTTCTTAGAGCCCTTGGCCTTGCCCTCGCCCTTATGCACCATCAGTATGGGGCTGACAGGCTTGGCCTTCTTCATATTGATCTCGGCAGTTCTCAACATGCCTAGGAGCTCGGGCAGTGTCTTGTCTATTTCATTCATATTGTAGTTCAAGACAAACTGCTCGTAACTGTCCGGAAACGATTGTAGGATCAGATCTTTGGCTAACTCTTGACCTAGAGGAAAACCCAGCCTTTCAAGGTTCTCTATATACCCAATCATCTTGAGTACGTGAGTCCCTACTGAGTCTCGAACTCCCATCTTGCACTGAAATAACGCTTTTGTGATGTCAAACCTCTCTTGACGAGCTTGCCCTTGAAACATTTTCTTGAGATGCTCGTCAATCTCTTGCACCCCATGTTCTCATGTTGCTTCTGAAGCTCAGAGTTCATGGTGGCTAGCATAAGGCATTCGACGTCTAAGGCATCATCAGTATACTTCTTATAAGTATCTTTATCAGCACGATAAGAATTCCCGGTCGGCACCTCGGGGGCTTCTTCTTCCAAGACATAGAGCTTAGGCTCTTGCCTGAGAACAATTCTCAGGTTCCTGTACAAGTCCATGTTGTTAGTCCCACTGAGCTTATCCTTCTCAAGGATGGCTCTCATAGACAGAGTGGAGTGTGAACCACTTGCCATGGAATTCTACAAGAATTCATGCAGAATAATATCAGTACAAAAAATTTCAAATACAATTTATTTTAATTTGGACTTCAATTAAAACTCCCACTCTTTTATTCGAAATAATAGCCCTCGCTATCAATTCGGAGAGTTCATGCGAGCTACTCTCTTAGTGGACAAGATCCGTATTTCACCAACACAATGAGTCAGCTTTGGCTTTCCTCTCACAATGCGGTTATTCAGGTAGGCAACGCTTGCCAATTGCATCCTCATGCAATTCTTGTATGGTTGGTGAATAACTCCTTATTCGCATCCATCATATGGTGCATGCCAACCCTATGCCTCTAGGCACTCAACCTTTGAGGTCACCTAGTTAAGCTTGACCCGATGTCAACAGTGGGATATCACAATTATCCGCTCGCACCCTTACCAAGATAGATTAATGCACCTCTCTTTGGCAAGCCCACACTTCATCGATCGAGGCAGGAAGAGTGTCATCCATCGAAAGGCATCCAAACACTTAATATTTGATGAAGGGATTTTTGATTATAGGTTAACAATTAACCATGATCAACATTTGATCAATGTTCACATCCACAGAAAAATAATTTCTAAAATCCAAATGCATCCCTTATGTGCACAACCTTACAATATCAACATTTGATAGAAAGGAAGGGCTATATCTGAACATCCGGACTCTTCCAAATCTTCAGATTTACATGTATTGTACAAAAGCAAAGACAACTCAACTTAATGCAGTAGAAAAGCTCGTCTCTCAATGTTGGATGCAAAATCCAAAACAATACACTGGTTCACTAACCATTCGAGGGACGGTTACTGCTAAGGAGACAACAATTTCTAACAATTAGAAATTACCACGAAATCCCAGACGTTCCTGGCAGAGTTCCAAGGGACAGAGCCCCTAACCTGTGGGTTATGGGCCCACGGATTTCCCTTGGAAAAACCATCAACAATTGATGTACCAGGAATAAATCTAGACATTTAGAACACTTCTAAATCCCTAAGTGTACACGCACTGGAATAACCTAACTTCCAATACAACAATCATGGCCGTAACCTCCCTCTGATACCACTGTTGGGTTTCTCTGTGAGGATGGCACAACTCATGTGCCCACAGCGGAAGGAATAAAACATCAAGACAACCCAAAAGAGATGGGATCGAGCCATGAAAGTTTAATCAAGAAGTTGACAAATAACTAGGCAAAAATTACCTTAGCGGCGTTGAGTCACAACTCAACGGAGATGCTCCAAGCTTCGAGTCCTTATCGGTGGTGAGTTCTACGTAGAATAACGTCCACGCCTCTACATAAATCCACACTAGCGAGAGAACCCCGAGCTTCGTCGCACGAAGGGTCGGGAAGAAGATCAACCGCACCTTTGCCCTTCCCACGGACTGCTAGGTCCGCGCCAGGGAAAGCAAGACCGGCGATGGTCGCCGGAGATGAGGTCGACGGCGGAGTGAACAGGCTTCGACGGAACGTTTCCGTCCGGCGGGGTCGGGATTCGGCGGATCGGGAGATCGGCGGAACTCTTCCGTCGGCTTCGATCCTGCTACAGGAAAAACCCGATGATTGATTTAATCCCAAAACCCTAAGTCCCCTATTTATTCCAAAGGCATAAACAGTCCAAAGAACACCGTTATCCGCAGACCACCCAAGTTAGGGTTCAGAGTCATTCAGCGAGAATCAACACAGGTTCGGCGAGAATCAGATCCAGATTCGGCGAGAATCAGCAGATAGATTCGGCGAGAATCATCTGCTGATTTGTCGAGAATCAGGGATAGATTCGTCGAGTATCACCAATTGTCGGGAATCAAACACTTTTGATTCTCGACGAATTCATCGAGAGTCGTCGAGTATCACTCGACGATTCTCGACGAATCATTCACGATGAATGATTCTCGACGAACTCGTCGAGATTCGTCGAGTCATACTCGACGATTCTCGACGAATCATTCTCGACGAACTCGTCGAGAGTCGTCGAGTCATACTCGACGATTCTTGTCGAATTTGCCTTAGTTGTCGAGTCAAACTCGACGATTCTTGATGAAATACCTTTGGAAACGTTTGCCCGACTCCTTCCTGCGAGGTGATTGGTAACCCTTACCAACACAGTCAATCTACCAACTTCTCCACATGCTCTTATGTGCAACCCTGCAGGCTCATATCGCGTTGGCAGTGAGATTACATATTTGACCACTTATAGATCACCATGGTAACTCCAACAATTCCAACCATCGGCGCTATCGAAGGTTCAACTCTTTTTGGGTCAATATGCATTTGAGGCTCTCACGGTTGGATAAGATCTCACAACTTACTTCGTACAAGTAGTGTCTCCAAATCTAGAGGGCGAAAAAAATGGCACCCAACTCTATATCGTAGATTGCGTAATTCAGCTCGTGCGGCTTTAGCTAGCGAGATGTGTAAGCCACCACCTTATCATGCTGCCTTAGAAAAACTCCCAATCCTTTCAGGGAGGCATTAGTATAGATTTGGAATCCTTCGATTCCCGAGGGGATCGTAAGGATTGGGGCAAAATTTAGCCGCTTCTTTAACTCAACGAATGTAGTCTCACATTCCGGCATTCATCGAAATGCAACATCCTTTCTCGTAAGAGATGTAAGGGGTAACACTATCTTGGAAAAATTTCTATGAATTTCCTGTAGTACCCGACAATACAAAGGAAACTTCGTATGTCTGCTGCTGTCTTATATGGCGGCCAGCTTTGACCTGCTTGGATCTTGACCTGATCCACTGCTACCCCATTTTGTTAATTGTGTGGCCAAAGAATCTGACCTCCTCTAACAAGAATTCATACTTATTAAACTTGGCAAAGAGTGAGTGTTCTCGAAGTTTAAGTAACATTGTCTACAGATGTTTAGAATGTTCTGCCCAAGTCTTCGAGTAGATCAAGATGTCTTCGATGGATACAATCACAAAATGATCTAGGAATGGTTTGAATACCTTATTCATTCGAGCCATAAAGGCGGAGGGTGAATTGTTGAGCCCAAACGATATTAACATAAACTCTTATAGCCCGTAGCGGGAGCTAAAGGCAGTCTTTGGTATATCATCCTCCCAGGTCCGAAGCTGATAGTAGCCTGATCTTAGGTCCATCTTGGAGAATACGGATGCACCTTGCAATTAATCAGACAACTCGTCAATCCTCGAAAGTGGATATGTATTCCGTATAGTGAGTTTGTTTAGTTCCTCGTATCCTATATACAAGCGCAGTGTCCCGTCTTTCTTCTTTACAAACAATACGGGGGCTCCCCAGGGCGAGGAACTTAGGCGGACAAATCCAGCATCTATCAATTCTTGAAGATGGTTTTTCAACTCATCCAATTCCATGAGGGCCATCCAGTAAGGTGCTCGGGACACTGGTCGAGCTCCGGACACAAGCTCAATTTGAGGGTCAACCTCTCACTATTGTGGCAAACCCGGGAGGGACTCAGGGAAAACATTAGGAAAATTTCGCTCCACTAAAACTTTGGTGAGCACTTGAACTTGATTCATCATTTTGAAATAGATGAGGAGTATATACATATCGTACAATAAAACATGCATCCGATAAATGCATATAGTATCAATATTTGACATAACTCTAGATATATACCTATCACTACATCGGGGGCCAGTCCATGTTGAAGGTCCAACGCATAAGCTTCCAAGGGCATTTCTCGGCCCTGCTGACCTTTCCAACCATCTCTACCCCTTCAGCCTCTTTGGCCCTGTCCATACACTACCTGTCCTCCTTAAACTACTCCTAATCCTGGCCTTCCTACCGCATGTGGGCAGAAATCTCTCATGTTTCCCGACTGCTGGCACAAAAAGAAGTTCTCTACAAGGGGAACTTATCATCAAGCCACTAGCGCATGCTGTGGTACTAGAGATGTCTTGGGCTCCTGCTGCGGTGTTGGGGGTGCTAGTGGGAGCGAATAAGCCTGCCTGCGCTTCCTATGCCTACACCCTCTCTCTTGTTTGTCGGGAGAAGCTCCTTATCTCGTTCCTTACCTCTGGGGATCACGACCTGTTCTCGATGCTGTTGGGCCACCATCCTATAGACTAACTCTAATGTCGCGCCGTGAGTTGCTATGATGTGTAAGGTGGACTGAGAGATCATGATAAAGGCCTTTCTCAAGTCATCTTGTAAGCCTCGCTATAAGCTTGCAGCTCTATCTCTATTTGTGGCTGTTAAGTTCCCAGGAAAATGTGTCAGGTGGATGAACTCTCTTTGGTAATCTGGAATCATCCGGTCACCCTATTGGATATACAAGAACCTTTCCTACAGCGTAGCTCGGTCGGCGTCAGAGATGAAGTGCTCCAGAAAGGCCTTTGAGAACTCCCCCCATAGGATCATGCTCAACGGTCATCCTCTGAACGTCGAGCGGTTGGCACAACTAGTGATATTGCAGCTACTATCGGGCATATCATTCCTACTAATAACTCCTCTATGCGCTCAACCTAATCTTTTGCTTGTGTGGCAGTCTCCGTGCCTTTGAAGGTGGGAGGCCTCAGCCCTTGGAAGGTCATTAGTAGGTTAGTGGGTACCACCAACTGCTATGGTTGTTGTTCCATAGCTATCCAAAATGTCGCTAGAATAGCTATCAATATTTGGCCCAAGTCTGTCTCGGCAAATGACACAGCTGTAGGGGCAACTGGGTCTGGAGGTGGGGT
Organism: Platanthera zijinensis; assembly: GCA_039513925.1. Taxonomy (NCBI): domain Eukaryota; kingdom Viridiplantae; phylum Streptophyta; class Magnoliopsida; order Asparagales; family Orchidaceae; genus Platanthera; species Platanthera zijinensis. Next base: position 60,175,201 of record CM077086.1, read on the forward strand.
GGCGAGGACATTTCCCGTGGAGGAGGATCTTCTGTTACTGGACTCCATTATCCGAAGAAGTAACAGGGAACACGTGTTAGTATTTTTCAAAAGTAGGGAAATTTGTAAAAGACTGACAAAGCGAAAATAGAGGTATGCGGGCATGCTATCACACAGTCTAGAATCCTTAAGCCTCTACACTAGGGTCTACAAGGCTTCTGATGCATGGTTCGTCCTGAACCAAAGAATGAAGCAATGTACGGAGGGATCCTGAGACTTCTCCACAAGTACGGATCATGATTGCTCTGATCCATTTATAAGACCCCCCCAAACCTTTGCTCGGGTCGGGCCGGAGGGGATCTTACTTGCCTAAGGCATCAACCCAGTGCTCCTTAAGAGTGTCAACCAACACTATTAAGCACTAGTTGACAGCCTTTCTTGGCTTGAATCACAACATTCACATCACATCACAGAGTTTAGAAGCATTAACAGGAAGCCACAACAAATATATATATATATATATATATATATATATATATATATATATATATATATATAACAAAAAACGTGAAAGGCCGTAGCCACTGTTTTTACATGAAGCCCGTAGGCTATAATAATACTACAGCTAGCAACTCCTCTCTCTCTCAACTCTGCTTGCTAGTACTCACGTCTACAAACTCTAGAGACGACATGGGTGCCTCTGCTCGGGTAGTCCTTACAAGCTGGCATATCGTCCTATAGTAGCTGGTCACTACGGTGTGTTGGAACACCCTATTACTAATTTGGGCAAGGATCACTATGTTTTTAGGAATTTGGTTTGACCTAGTTGTATAGTTGAAAAGGTCAAATTAGAATGATTCTAAGGGTTAGAACTTAGGTTTGAAGCTGCCCCCCAAGACCATTCAAAGATCAGGATTCAGTGCTGAGACAAAGACAATTCTCATCGAGCTCAGGTCGACGAAACGTCAAACTCAGGTCGACGTTCTCTGAGCTCAATTCTGCAAGTCGTCGAACTCAGGTCGACGATCTTCGAGCTCAGATCGACGCTTTGTCTCTAGTTGTTTTCCAAGTCGTAGAGCTAAGGTCGATGTTTTTTGTCTCTAGTATAAATCCAATCTCTAAGCTCAGGTCAACGATAGCTGAGCTCAGGTCGATGATTTTTCCTAGAGGTCGTCGTTTTCATAATTCAAATTCAAGAACAGTTATGGAACTCATTCAGATTTATTTCCTGCATTTATTGCAAAGGATTATGTAGCCGTTTCAAGCAATCTGGAGCAAGTTTCAAGGAAGGGTAAAAGGAATGTTACTTAGGACTTTCCCCAGAGACAGTTGTCAATTATGGAAGTCATTTATGACTGAGTAACGGCCATCTAAGTCAGAATCTGATATACTCCTACAGAATATGTTTTTGAAAGAGACATAACAGATCAATACAGTAAGATAGACAAGAGATATGCATGATTATCAGATTGAGAAAAAAAGAGTTACAGAAGAGAGATCAAAACATACTTTGATCAAGAACTCATCTTCTGGAATGTACAGATTCACTGAGTCAAAATCTTCAAGAACACAAGGAACTTTTCTGTGGAGGAGATCATCTGCTATTCTACTCCTCCAAATCCTCAAGTGTTCAAAAGCTTCAACATCAAGGACTCAAGACATCTCACATTTCAGCATCTGCTGAAATCATCTTTTGCTGGAGATCTGAAGCAACTGAAGACCTATCACCCTAGCAAAGCTCACCTTCCTGGACCCTTACAGATCTCAGGGGGAGCTTTAGCAACATCTTCCACTTGTCTTCTCTCAAACTATTGACAGATAAGAACATCTTCAAACTACTTTCTTTTTTCTTTCTCTCCTGTAAAAGGGTTTATCAAAACTCCCTTCAAAAGTTCTGAAACTGGTTTCTGAAACCTTGTTAAAACTCAGTGGTGGCAAGACACCTTATCAAAAAATCTAGATCTGGTTTTTGAGCACCTTATCAAAAGCTCATTGGTGCCCAGGACACCTGATCAACTATTCCTATAGTGGATTCCTACCTAGGGTGGTAGAAGAGTGGATGTACCCAGGTTGTTTGGGGAACCATTATAGATCCTTGTGTCAACTGGCTGCTGTGTGTTTGACATTGCTGTGTGCTGTGTGATTTCTTATTTCTTGCTTTAGTTTTTATTTCACTGCAAGCACCTTACATATATACATAAATTAAGTCTTCTACTGTTTTATAGTTTTTAATTGTAAATAATTTTAAAATACTCTATTCAACTCCCTCTAGAGTGAAGATAGATCTTACCCTTACTTTTAATTTGTATCAGAGGGAGGTTGGTTACTCAACAACTGAATCTTCAACAGATTGATTGAACAGGCTTTCACCTGAACCAAAAGATCCTTGATAAGATAAATCTTCTATAGAGGGTTATTACTTTTTATATTATATTTATTTTCATACAAACCCATGGCACAGAACAAATACTATACTAGCACCAGACCTCCAGTGTGCAACCTTTCCAAGTTTGCACTTTGGAAGGCAAGGATTAGACTTTACATGAATTCTATTGATGAGGACATTTTTAATTCTGTTTTGACAGTTTGTCCAAGACCCCTAGTAATTACAAGTACAAGTGTCGTTCCACCTCCTTCAGGAAAAGATGCAAAAATAAAGAAATGGAAAGTTGCAGATGCAAAGGCTATAAATATCCTTGCTCAGACTATGTCTGATGAGATATTCAAAATGGTGTCTTAATGCAGTTCAGCAAAACAGATATGGGACAAGTTATCTGAAATTGTCTCAGGATCTGCTGATGAAAGGAAGGACAGGTGATCCCATCTCATATCCCAATATGAGAATTTCAAGAAGGGAGAAACTAAATTAGTTGCTGACATGTACAACAGACTCAGCCTAATTGTACAACCCCGTATCCAGCGAGTGAGCTTATAGGATCCAAACCGGCCGGCTCAGACCGCCCTAGAGTCCCAGGCAAGTTTAGTAGGGGATGCCGAGCCCAGCACGCCGAGTACGGGCTCAGAAATCGTCGGGCCGAGCTCGGAGTTCGTGGAACTGAGCCTGACGAAAGGAAGTCGTTCATCGTGGGGCAGACCCGACCGAGTACGTGCTCGCCCAGAGCCAAAGGTTTGGCGAGTGCCGACACGCCCGTCATCCGCGAGTAGGGGGTTTAAGGGGAAACTCGCCAGGGCCCAAGGCGAGGCGGGCCAGGCCGGCGGCGCTGAGAGAGGCGAGCTCACTCATCGCCTTCTCCCGCGGTGTTGAGAGAGGCGAGCTCACTCAAAACTTTTTCCCGTGGCGCTCAGAGAGGCGAGCGAGCTCAATGCCTTCTCTCGTGGCGCTGAGGGAGGCGAGCTCACTCGTCGCTTTTCACCTCGGCATGGGGTGGAGCCTCCTCTCCCCTGTACTCGCCGCCCTTGCCTAGCGGGCGTTATCTCAGGGCCCGCTCTCCTTTTGGCTGTGGGGTGTTTTTACCATGTTACCCCTTTCAGATTGCCTATAGTCCTCGAAAACAGTGAAGTTGGGATATTTGAAGACCGTCTTTTCCTATAAATAGGACCCAAGGGGTACCTTAGAAGACACGCTTTCTTGTGCCCGGTCCTCCAGCGATTTATGAGGTACCTTAGCTTCAGCACTTGGCTAAGGAGGGGAAGCGCTCTAAGATCTTTCGGGTGTGGGGTGGGACCTCCGTGCTGAAGCCTTGGGTCTATCCCCGGTGCTTTTCCCTTGTCACTTGGGCTTGTGAGGAGAGAAGTAAGTGTGTGACCACCCCTTCCGCAAGGGTCGAACTCCTCTGGGACTGATTTTTCGGTTTCAACACTTTGGTGTGGTGAGCATGGAGCGTGGTTAGCACAGAAAATCTTCCGCAAGATCGATGGCAAGAGACGAAGGGCAAGGTTCAGGCAGGGCGAGCTCGCCACCCCTCCCCCTCCCGCAACAGCGGGGTGTCCGCGGAGCTCAGGGAGGAAGTTCTCGGACTCGTCAGGGTCGCACTCGGCATGCGAGCCGAGACCACAACACCGGCGGTTCCCATGGTCGCCGATCCAGCACTAGGCAACGATGCGCCCCTCAGGCGAGCAGGGAAGGAAGTCGCGAGTGAGGGGGAGCGCGAGCCGAGGGGGCGAGTCCTCTTCCCAGGCTCGGCAGGAGAGTGCCAGTTCGGCGAGACGGTGGGGAGGGAGTTCCCAACTCGCCCGGCTGAGGGAGGAAGCCCCTTCAGCGAGTTTGTTTCGTCAGCACCAGTTCTAGAAGGGTTCCGAGAGCCGGAGATGTCCTACTACTAAGGGAAGGGAGATCCGATCCAGCACGTCTAGTGGTTTGAAGACGTGGTATCAATCCGACAGATATCGGATGGCTTCAAGTGTAGGCTTTTCGCCATCACCCTGAGGGAGAAAGCGAGAGAGTGGTTTCATCAGCTCCCGGCCGGCTCCATCTACTGCTTCGCGGACCTACGCAGGGGGTTTATGTTGAGATTCACCACCTCAAGGAAAAGGAAGAGGGATGCCGAGTCCTTGTCCCGTATCAGGCATAAAGTAGGGGAGACCCTCCGAAGTTACCTGGACAGGTTTCAGGAGGAACTGTCCCAGGTACAAGAGATGTTAGGGCATACCATAATGGTGGCCTTCACCCTGGGTCTCCAGCCCGGGTTCTTCGCCATAGAGTTGAAGAGGATGCCTCCAGTGTCTTTTGAGACGCTCCTGGAAAGGGCGGCAAGGGAGGCCGACATGGAAGCAGCACACCCAAAGTTCGCTCGGAGGTTGGCCAGGTGGGCCGTAGAGGAGGAGAAGCCAAGGGGAGGCCGAACCCAGGAAGAGAGAAGGGTCGAGCCTCGGTAGAGAGAGCAGCAACCGCAGCAGCCCAGGTGGGGGCGTTAGGAGCCAAACAACCGATTGGGTTGGAGGCCGGAGCGGCAGGATCAAGGGCCACGAATAGGTTATCAAGGAGGAGATAACCGCCAAGGTGGGCGCGGCCAGTTTTACCCCCAGGGGGGAGGCAGGGCCAAAGACCCCCCCTTCCTGATCAGGAGGAGGCCATGGCCATCGCCCTGGTGGGGGGGGAGAAGGAGAGGACAGTTAAGGAGGAGGGGGGAGGTTAGGGTAGACCTACCCTATTTTGAATACCATCAAGAGGAGGGGCATACGACGATCACGTGTCCGGAGTTCCTCGAGATACGAGGGAATAGGGAACAACAGCAGCAGCAGCAGAACCGCCAGGAGGTGCAAATCGAGGAAGTCCGGCCTCACACGGGGGGATCGTTGCGAAGACCGGGCCAATGTGGGGACCCGAGGAGGGATCGGAGTGATCCATGGGGGGGGTGGGGGTGGGGGTCGAAGCTTCCCGAAAAGCAAGCCTCCACACCTTGTATCGAAGGAGCATCGGCTCCACGTCTCAGACTCCACCCCCAGAGGAGAGGATCACCTTCTCAAGGGAGGACATGTCGGGTCATGAGGACCCCTTCTGCGATGCGCTAGTCATCCAGACGGCCATCGAGAATTTCACAGTCTCCCGGATCCTCATTGACAATGGGAGCTCCGTCAATATCATCTTCAAGAAGCCTTTCAACGCCATGCAGGTAGAATCCAAGAGGGTGCTGGCCTCCGATGGGCCTCTCTTCGGTTTTTCGGGGGAGAGGAAAGAAGAAGAGGGGGGAGTGGGGCTCCATGTCAGCTTAGGGGGGCAATCCAGGAACTGCCGGTTCGTCATAGTGGAGGCCCCCAACAGTTACAACGCCATTTTCGGATGGCCCCTCATTAGCGCCTTCCGCTGTGTCCCCTCCTCCCTCCATCAATGCCTTAAGTTCAACGTAGAGGGGATCCAGGTCCGAGTTCGCGGCGACCCCAAGGCAGCTCGGGAATGCTACGTGATGGAGGTGAATTCTATTTCTTGGCAGGAGGAGGCCGAAGAGATGGGGAGAAGTATGGAAGAGGTGGAAGGGCAGGAGGCCGGAGAAGAAGGCGGGGAGGAAGGAAAGCTGGAAGGGGAAGCCCGCGAGGAGGTACTCCCAGAGGAGTCGGTTGAGGCGATGACCGTAGAAGGAGGGGATTTCCTTACTCCAAGATGGGAGGGCATTGCAGAGTGGGAGGAGCAGTCAAGGTTGGATGCCATCGAGGAGGTGGTAGAGATGGAGGTTCTCACACAGGATGGCAGGGTGGAGAAGGTCCGCATCAGCGGAGGGCTGACCCCGGAGGATCAAGGAAGGATCCTGGAGTGCATCCAGAAGAATGTGGATGTCTTTGCTTGGAGCGCGGCCTAGATGCCTGGGATCGATGCTGACGTCGTCTGCCACCATCTCAACCTAGACCCGGAGGCTCGCCCCATCCAGCAGAAGAGGAGGTCCATCACGGACAAGCTGGCCGAACCAATCAGGGAGGAAGTCGCCAAGCTCCTCAAGGCCAGTTTCATTTCCGAAATTCAATACCCCGGCTGGGTCTCGAATGTTGTAATGGTGAAAAAAGGGGACGGCCGGTGGAGGATGTGTGTAGATTTTTCACTTCTTAATAAATCATGTTCGAAAGATTTTTACCCCTTGCCTATAATCGACGTGCTGGTAGATTCAGCCGTTGGTTTATATGTAATGAGCTTTTTAGATTCCTTTTCAGGTTATCATCAAATCAGGATGCACCCTCCTGACATAAAGAATGTCTCGTTCATCACAGGAGATGGATGTTACTGCTACAAGATGATGCCTTTTGGGTTGAAGAATACGGGGGCAACCTACCAGAAGATGAAGGACCGTATATTCCAGGGATAGAAGGGGAGGAACCTGGAAGTGTACGTGGATGACTTGATGATAAAGAGTCGGGAGGTCTACTCTCACCTCCGGGATCTGGAGGAGACCTTTGGCACCCTGCGCAAATACAAGATGAGGTTGAACCCCCTGAAGTGCAACTTCGGGGCGAGCAGGGGAAAATTTCTTGGCCACCTCCTCACCCCCGCTGGAGTCGAACCCAACCTTGACAAGGTCTAGGCGATTATGGAGTTGGGGTCTCCTTGGGATGCAAAGGAGGTACGGCGACTGACTGGGAAGCTTGCAAGGCTGAGCAGGTTTCTCTCCCGGGCCGGGGAAAAGTGTTCTCCCTTCTTCAAGACCTTGAGAGGAGGTCGGAAGTTCGAATGGACCTCGGAGTACGAGGAGGCGTTCCAGGCCTTGAAGAGGCAGTTGACTCAGGCCCCCTTGCTCCAGGGGCCGAAGGAGGGGGAGGACTTGTTCTTATATTTGGGGGTTGGGGCGAAGGCCGTGAGTTCTGTCTTAGTTCGGGAAGAGGGGAGGAAACAGCTTCCCATCTATTACGTGAGTAGGGTTCTGAGGAAGGCGGAACTCCGCTACCCCATCTTGGAGAAGTTGGCCTTCGCTCTAATCATCTCGGCCCGGAGGCTTAGGCCCTACTTCCAGGCACACTCCATCCAGGTGGTGACTTACCACCCCCTCCGCAACATCTTCGAGGGGGTGGAGCACTCAGGAAGACTCCCCAAGTGGTCAGTGGAGTTGAGCGAGTTCGACATCTCCTTTGTCCCTCGACTCGCGATCAAGGTGCAAGCAATGGCTGACTTCTTGGGTGACTATATGGTCGAGGTAGCAGAAGACAAACTCACTTACCCCGTCCCTTGGAAGGTGATGGTGGATGGGGCTTTAGGGAAACACTCCTTAGGGTTTGGGGTCGTCTTGGAAAGCCCTCAAGGGACCCAGATTGAGCAAACAGTGATAATACATTTTTCCATAACCAACAACCAGGCCGAGTACGAGGCGGTGATCGCAGGGCTGCGCCTGGCCAGGGAATTGGGAGTGCATGATGTAAAGGTCCTCACTTACTCCATGGTAGTGGCCTCCCAGATCAACGGGGAGATCGAAGCGAGGGAGCCTACCCAGCAACGGTATCTGGCAAAGGTCAAGGGAATCATTGGGGAGTTCCAGACCTTCTCTATTCAACATATGCCACGGGAGGAAAATGAACAGGTCGACCATCTTGCCAAGCACGGTCCTCGGGTGGGGGGCACTATCATGGACCTTTTTCACCCATCCTTGGAGGAAGGAGAGTTGATGGAGATAGATCGGTGATCCACATGGATGGACCCCTTCACCACCTATTTGTCCACTGGAGAGTACCCAGAAGGGATGGATAGAAAGAAGCTCAAGTACAAGTCAGCATACTACCTCTTGCGCGACGGGAAACTCTACCGCAAGACCCTTTCGGGATTACTGGCTCATTGTGTGGCGGAGGGGGAGGTGTCGAGGATTTTGGAAGAGGTCCACTCCGGGGAATGTTGGAGTCACTCGGGAGGTCGGACCCTGGAGTGAAGGATTATCAGGAAGCGCTACTTCTGGCCTACCCTGGGGCATGATGCCTCAGAATTTGTCAAAAAGTGCCATAAGTGCCAACTGTTTGCCCCCTCCAACTACAATCGGCTCAGCGACTCAGGAGTATCACGGCCCCCTGGCCTTTCGCAGTTTGGGGAATGGACCTGGTAGGGCCCTTCCCCCAGGCAAGCGGGCAGAGAAGATTCTTGTTGGTAATGTTTGATTATTTCTCCAAGTGGATGGAGGTGAAGGCGTTGGCCAAGGTGACCTCGCAGATCGTTCAAAATTTTGTATGGGGGGAGATCATCTGCAGGCATGGGATTCCCCAAGCCATCGTCACCGACAACGGACCACAGTTCGCCAGTAACGAGTTCATCAAATTCTGTGGAGAGCTCGGGATTGACCTTAGGTTCGCCTCTGTCCATCACCCAAGAAGCAACGGGCAGGTGGAAGCGGCCAACAAGGTTATCGTGAACCTTCTGAAAAAGAAGGTGGAAAATTTGAAAGGGAGTTGGGTGGAGCAACTCCCCTCTGTTCTTTGGGCCCTGAGGACTACTCCCAATACCTCCACGGGGGAGACTCCCTTTAAACTATCTCATGGAAGCGAGGCGGTGCTCCCCATCGAACTCGAGGTCCGTACTCCTAGGGTCGCTGAGGCGGAAGCCGGAGGGGAGGAGTGGAGAGTTGAAAATTAGGGAGAACAGCGGCTCTCTTTAGACTTGATGGAAGAACTGCGCGACCTCTCAGCGGTTCGGCAGGAGGAAGTCAAGCGAAGAATGGCTAAGTACTTTGACAAACATGTTCGGGTTTAACAGTTTGTGGAAGGCGACCTGGTCCTAAAGAAGGTAGATGCGGCGGGAAGATCGGCGGTCGTGGGCAAGCTCCATCCAAACTGGGAGGGCCCTACATCGTAAAGGAGGCACTAAGATCGGGAGGGTACCGCCTCCAAAATGTGGAGGGCAAGACTTTGAGCCACACCTGGAGCGGCGATGACCTGAAACGCTTCTATCCCTGAATATTTGTATGTGCCTTAATTTTTTCAATACAATGTATTTCACTCATTTGAGCCCTTTTTGCATAATAATCGTAACAGTGACATGAGATGTGGCGGAACTTTCGTAGCATAATGTCAAAAACCCTCAAGAAATGTTCTAAGTCTTCTCGCTCTTGGGTTAGGTCTCGATTCTCCCGCTGCCAGGCTCCCTCCAAGTTGGCAGGGTCGGGGTCTCGATGGACGTTGTTATGACCCTGGAGCTGAGCCCAGAGGATGTTCAACACCCGCCCTAAGGCTCCCATCTAGCTGACTGGCCGGGTGGTAGCACCCGAGAGAGGCAAATGTTCTAAGTCTTCTCGCTCTGGGGTTAGGTCTCGATTCTCCCGCTGTCAGGCTCCCTCCAAGATGGCAGGGTCGGGGTCTCGATGGAAGTCGTTATGACCCTGGAGCTTAGCCCGGAGGATGTTCAACACCCGCCCTCAGGTTCCCATCTAGCTGACTGGCCGGGTGGTAGGACCCGGGAGAGGCAAATGTTCTAAGTCCTCTCGCTCTGGGGTTAGGTCTCGATTCTCCCACTGTCAGGCTCCCTCCAAGCTGGCAGGGCCGGGGTCTCGATGGACGTCGTTATGACCCTGGAGATGAGCCCGGAGGATGTTTAACACCCGCCCTCAGGCTCCCATCTAGTTGACTGGCCGGGTGGTAGCACCCGGGAGAGGCAAATGTTCTAAGTCTTCTCGCTCTGGGGTTAGGTCTCGATTCTCCTGCTGCCAGGCTCCCTCCAAGTTGGCAGGGCCGGGGTCTCGATGGACGTCGTTATGTTGGTACCCTAGTTTGATTTGTTAGGATCTGAGAGAATTCCTACTCCTCCTTTGTCTCCCATTCATTCCCCAGTTAATTCTCCAATTAACTCTCCAGCTCCATCTCCTATTCAATCCCCTGTCCACACCATTCTTCATCCCAGCACTACACCCATATCTGCTGCAGCTCCATCAACTTCACATCCATCATCTTTTGAGATCACTCCTGAACTCATCTCCCGCATTGTGGAGTTGATTACCCCGTCAATCAAAACCATGATTGAAGAGGCAATCGCTCCCCTTGCATCCTCCATTGATATCTTAACTGCCTCCATCAAATCTCTTTCAAAATCTGCTGAGCCATCTTCCTCAAGGGGCCTGGTTTTAGTCTCCACTAAAATCAGGCAGGGGGAGATGTTCTAAGAAGATGCCTCAGAACCTCCTGCCTCCCTTCCAGCTATAACAGATATTGTGATGACAGCCCTGGAAGAGTCTGCTCCAGCTGAGAAAGAAGTAGTTCCAGTGTTATCTGATAAGGAAATAGCTGATGGAATCATGCTATCTGAAATTGCAGTAAAAGTCTGCCTAGAAGATCTCACCACTCCTGTGGTTGCTAGATTCCTAGAAGGAATTATAACTTCATATCTAGATGAATCATGGGAGATGGTCAAGTATGAAGGTAATTCACTTATTCGATTTATTGACGAGTCAATTAATTTGCTTGCTAGTGAATACCTTGAAGGAATGATTATTGCTTATTTAGCAGATATGTATTCATAATTCTATAGATTTTATTAGAGAAGATTTATCTGCTCAGATAATAGTAATTGTCTCAGAGGCTGCCCCAAGTGTTCCTGTTATCCAAGTAGATCCTGAATTGGAATCATTTTTAGATGATAGAGAAGATGAGCCTGAGAATCAAGATGAAGTCAAAGATGACACTCCTGTTCTGAGTGTGGAAGAAGTACAAGCAAGAGCTGCCTGGGATCTAAGAGTACAGTCTTTAAAAGAGAAAGAAAAAGAGCTGCAAGTTGAAAAGTCAACCATCTGGGATGACTCACCAGGGTTGGACTTAGATTCCCTTCTGGCTCTGGATGCCATTGAAGAGGAAAGAGAGAAATCTGCTCTGAAGCTTAAAGAAAAGGCTGTTTCTGAAGCCTATGATCCGTATGATAATCCCCCATCATCTCACTCTGATGATGAAGATGATTCTGATGTTTCTGAAAATTCAAAGAGAAAGAAAGTTGTTTAAAAGAAGAGAAAAGCTGCTCCTCCTCCTCCCAGTAAAGACAATGATACTCCTTATTATATTCTGAAGGGCATTGACCCTAAGTCAAAGGAATTTCAGCATTGGATGTGGTTCTCAAAGAACCAGCAGAAAGAAAGGAAAAGATCTAAAAGATATGATAGTCCTGGTTCAAGATGGACTCCCAGAGGTCCTCCTCCTCCTCCTCCAGGTGCAGGAGCTTCTGGTAATCTTTCTGCCAACCCTTCTGCATCTTCAGGAAAATCTGCTCCATCAGCAAAATCTGCTTCGTCTCAACATCAATCAAGGAAAAGCTCTCATAGCTCTTATGGAAAATCTCATTCTGGCAGTCAAATGCATGAAGCAGAAGTGAAAGAACAAGTTAAGGAGGTTGTGTATCTAAAGCCAACTTTTTCACTTCCTCCTTCTCCTAAGAGAAAGGTTTCAACTGCTGCACCAGTTCAGTCTGAGAAAGTTGTTTTAAAAGGTAAGTAGTTTACTTTGTTTTAAAATTCTAGCAAGAACCTTTTGCTAAGTTTGCTCCAATATCTTATCTAGATAAAGAATCAGATGCTGCTGCTCCTGAGCCTGTTTATGAAAGTCCAGAGCTAGATCCTAACTTTAGGATGGCTCATTTTCACGAACTAGTTGGAGCAGCTCAAATAAGAAAAGCAAAAGCAGAAGGAAAAGATATTACTGGTTTAACCACCATGTCTGCTTTCAGAAAGAAAGAGTTTGAAAAGTTCCAGGTCAATCCTGATGTATTTGATCCCTCAAAATATATGGAAAAGCATCCTGAAGCAGTAGTCCCAAGAGCTGCAGAATTGAAGATCATTGGTGTGCAGGACTTGAAGCTATCAAAGAAAGAATCTGATGATCCTCTAAGGAAAATCTCTTTTGTTCCTAGTTCCTCTGCCCCCTTGCCAGACTCTGTAGATTCTTAGTAGTTTGATTGACTGCTGTGTTATATTTGTCTATTATCTATCTGGTTGATAATCTGCTAGTTAATTACTATCTATTTTCTGTATTGTTTATAGTGTTCTATAGCTAGTTGTATGTTTTAGATTTTGAAGGACTTAACTCAAATAGGGGGAGATTGTTGGTACCCTAGTTTGATTTGAGTTTAGTCCTCTCCTTTATGCTCCTTGACCCAAGAATTATCTATGGTCAATGGTTAGTAGTCTAGCTGTAGAGTCCTCACTTTTCCAGATTGAGAATTTGGTTAAGTAGTTTGTTCGTTCGACTATCGTCGAACGCCGCTCGACTATCATCGACTAACTGTTCGACGATCGTCTATCAGTTGTTCGACTTTCAGTCTGCGTGGATAGTTCGACTATCGGTTGATAGGTCGACTATCTGTTCTCGTTTGATAGTTCGACTATCTGCTTGGATAGGTCGACTATCTGATAGTTCGACTATCTGTTGATAGGTCGACTATCTGTTTGGTTTTGATAGTTCGACTATCTGTTGATAGGTCGACTATCTGATAGCTCAACTATCTGTTGACAGTTCGACTATCTGTTCTGCGTTGATAGCTCGACTATCTGTTGATAGGTCGACTATCTGTTCTCGCTTGATAGTTCGACTATCTGCTTTGATAGTTCGACTATCTGATAGTTCGACTATCTGTTGATAGATCGACTATCTGTTTGTTTCTGATAGCTCGACTATCTGTTGATAGCTCGACTATCTATTTGTTCTTAATAGTTCGACTATCTGATTGATAGGTCGACTATCTGATAGCTCGACTATCTGTTGATAGCTCGACTATCTGTTTTGGCCTGATAGTTCGACTATCTGTTGATAGGTCGACTATCTGATAGTTCGACTATCTTCTGGTAGTTCGACTATCTGCTGTGATAGTTCGACTATCTCCTTTGATAGTTCGACTATCTGGATCGTTCGACTATCTGTCCGATAGTTCGACGATCTCCGTGCGTCGGTCGACGATCTCCGAAGGTCGTTCGACGCTTTCTGTCTGCCTTTATATTTTGTATTTATTTATTTATTATATTTAATTAATTAATACATTTTCTGGCAAGTTGTTTTGAGTTTTATGATAATATTTCCAGGCATATCTGCTCTATTCTTTTTGCCTGAGTCAAATCTTTTTAGATAAAGTTGTTTGTCTTATTAGCTGACATTATAAATTACTTTATCTGCTGTCAGCTCTTTATAGCCGTTAGACTGAAAAGTCTTCTTTTTGCTATAAAGAGTTTGTTTCTGATATGACTTTATTTAGTACTTTATTATCAAATTGTTTCCTGCAGCTTCCTAGAAAAAGGGTTATTCCTTTTATAGAATGTTTCTGCTGCAGAGTTTGTTGTGTCTTCTTGATATTTACAGCTCAGGTCTCAAGTCTCAGAAGAAGACAAATTATTCAAACTGAAGAGAGCCGTTGCTTGCTGATGTTATATAAAGGACCCTTTGAAGAAGGATTCAAGCTAGTGTTACACATATTTTCAAGCATTCAAGCCTTCATCAAGATCAAGCTTTCTGCTCTCAACAATTTCCATCTAACTGAGAAGTGTTAAGATCTTCTACTCTTCTTCAACCTGAGTTCTCCTGCTTTCAGGAAGTTCAAACTCAGAGTTCCTTTGAAGAAGAAGAAGAAGAAGATAGCTGCTTGAAGATCTTTATTTTATTATTTGTATCTTCTTGTAGTTTTTCCTTCAGAGCTTTCTGAAGAGTTTTCTGCACTGAAGCAAGACTTCACCTGGACATCTTTGAGCCAGGGGGAGCCTTGATTCTTTAGAGCCTTCTAGCTCAGTGCAAGCTTTTGTGCTTCTCTAATCTATTGTAAAATAGAGAAGACATCTTAACCTTCTTCCCCCTCCTGTACAGGGTTATTACTCCCTTCAAAAGTATCCCTTGGTGGCAGGGCACCTGATCGAAAACCTGTGCTTGGTTTTTAGACACCTGATCAAAAGTCTAAAGGGTTTCTGGATCTACCTGAAGCAGATCATGTTGGTGGCAGGGCAACTGATCAAAAACCTGAGTGGATTCCTACCGTGTGGGTAGAAGAGTGGACGTACCCAAGTTGTTTGGGGAACCACTATAAATTTCCTTGTGTCGTCTGGATTCACTTGTTTAATTCCTGAATTGTGGCTGTGAATAGATATAACTAGGATTGCTAGTTGCTGATTAGGTTTTCCAAGCCTTAACTGTAATTACAGTTAGCTTGAGTTTGTACACATCACTTGTGTTAGGCTCTAAGGTTAAATCAATATCTATAATCTTTTCATTCCGCACTTCACTCCAAGGGAGTTGGGTAGACCATTAAGTTTTGTCTAGTGCAAAATTTGATAACTCTATTCACCCCCCCTTCGGAGATCGTCGACCGACGCACGGAGATCGTCGAACTATCGGACAGATAGTCGAACGATCCAGATAGTCGAACTGTCAAAGGAGATAGTCGAATTATCACAGCAGATAGTCGAACTACCAGAAGATAGTCGAACTATCACATAGTCGACCTATCAACAGATAGTCGAACTATCACGGCAAAACAGATAGTCGAGCTATCAACAGATAGTCGAGCTATCAGATAGTCGACCTATCAATCAGATAGTCGAACTATTAAGAACAAACAGATAGTCGAGCTATCAACAGATAGTTGAGCTATCAGAAACAAACAGATAGTCGATCTATCAACAGATAGTCGAACTATTAGATAGTCGAACTATCAAAGCAGATAGTCGAACTATCAAGCGAGAACAGATAGTCGACCTATCAACAGATAGTCGAGCTATCAACGCAGAACAGATAGTCGAACTGTCAACAGATAGTTGAGCTATCAGATAGTCGACCTATCAACAGATAGTCAAACTATCAAAACCAAACAGATAGTCGACCTATCAACAGATAGTCGACCTATCAATAGTTATGACCCTAAAACTGAGCCGGAGGATGTTCAACACCCGCCCTTAGGCTCCCATCTAGCTGACTGGCCGGGTGGTAGCACCCGGGAGAGGCAAATGTTCTAAGTCTTCTCGCTCTGGGTTAGGTCTCGATTCTCTCGCTGCCAGGCTCCCTTTAAGCTAGCAGGGCCGGGGTCTCGATGGACGTCGTTATAACCCTGGAGCTGAGCCCGGAGGATGTTCAACACCCACCCTCAGGCTCCCATCTAGCTGACTTGCCTGGTGGTAGCACCCGGAAGAGGCAAATGTTCTAAGTCTTCTCGCTCTGGGGTTAGGTCTCGATTCTCCCGTTGTCAGGCTCCCTCCAAGATGGCAGGGCCGGGGTCTCGATGGATGTCATTTTGACCCTAGAGCTGAGCCTGGAGGATGTTCAACACCCTCCCTCAGGCTCCCATCTAGCTGACTGGCCGGGTGGTAGCACCAAAGAGAGGCAAATGTTCTAAGTCTTCTCGCTCTGGGGTTAGGTCTCGATTCTCCCGCTGTCAGGCTCCCTCAAAGCTTGCAGGGTCGGGGTCTCGATGGACGTTGTTATGACCCTGGAGCTGAGCCCGGAGGATGTTCAACACCATCCCTCAGGCTCTCATCTAGATGACTAGCCGAGTGGTAGCACTCTGGAGAGGCAAATGTTCTAAGTCTTCTCGCTCTGGGGTTAGGTCTCGATTCTCCTGCTGCTAGGCTCCCTCCAAGCTGGCTGGGTAGGGGTCTCGATGGAGGTCGTTATGACCCTAGAGCTGAGCCCGAAGGATGTTAACAACCCGCCCTCAGGCTCCCATCTAGCTTACTGGCTGGGTGGTAGCACCCGAGAGAGGAAAATGTTCTAAGTCTTCTCGCTCTGGGGTTAAGTCTCGATTCCCCCACTGTCAGGCTCCCTCCAAGCTGGCAGGGTCGGTGTCTCGATGGACGTCATTATGACCCTGGAGCTGAGCCCGGAGGATGTTCAATGCCTGCCCTCAGGCTCCCATCTAGCTGACTGGCCGAGTGGTAGCACCTGGGAGAGGCAAATATTCTAAGTCTTCACTCTCTGGGGTTAGGTCTCGATTCTCCCGCTGCCAGGCTCCCTCCAAACTGGCAGGGCCGGGGTCTCAATGGACGTTGTTATGACCCTGGAGCTGAGCCCGGAGGATGTTCAACACCCGCCCTTAGGCTCCCATCTAGCTGACTGGCCGGGTGGTAGCACCCGGGAGAGGCAAATGTTCTAAGTCTTCTCGCTCTGGGGTTAGGTCTCGATTCTCCCGCTGCTAGGATCCCTCCAAGCTGGAAGGGCCGGGGTCTTGATGGACGTCGTTATGACCCTGGAGCTGAGCCTGGAGGATGTTCAACACCTTCCCTCAGGCTCCCATCTAGCTGACTGGCCGGGTGGTAGCACCCGGGAGAGGCAAATGTTCTAAGTCTTCTCGATCTTGGGTTAGGTATCGATTCTCCCGCTGCTAGGCTCCATCCAAGCTGGCAGGGCCGGGGTATCGATGGACGTCATTATGACCCTAGAGCTGAGCCCAGAGGATGTTCAACACCTGCCCTCAGGCTCCCATCTAGCTGACTGGCCTGGTGGTAGCACCCGGGAGAGGCAAATGTTCTAAGTCTTCTCGCTCTGGGGTTAGGTCTCGATTCTCCCGCTGCCAGGCTCCCTCCAAGCTGGCAGGGTCGGGGTCTCGATGGATGTCGTTATGACCATGGAGTTGAGCCCGGAGGATGTTCAACACCCGCACTTAGGCTCCCATCTAGCTGATTGACCAGGTGGTAGCACCCGGGAGAGGCAAATGTTCTAAGTCTTCTCGCTCTGGGGTTAGGTCTCGATTCTCCCACTGCCAGGCTCCCTCAAAGATGGCAGGGCCGGGGTCTCGATCGACGTTGTTATGACCCTGGAGCTGAGCCCGGAGGATCTTCTACACCCGCCCTTAGGCTCCCATCTATCTGACTGGCCGTGTGGTAGCACCCGGGAGAGGCAAATGTTCTAAGTCTTCTCGCTCTGGGGTTAGGTCTCGATTCTCCCGCTGCCAGGCTCCCTCAAAGATGGCAGGGCTGGGGTCTCGATCGACGTCGTTATGACCCTTGAGCTGAGCCCAGAGGATCTTCTACACCCGCCCTTAGGCTCCCATCTATCTGACTGGCCGGGTGGTTGCACCCGGGAGAGGCAAATGTTCTAAGTCTTCTCGCTCTAGGGTTAGGTCTCGATTCTCCCGCTGCTAGGCTCCCTCTAAGATGGCAAGGTCGTGGTCTCGATGGACGTTGTTATGACCCTGGAGCCGAGCACAGAAGATGTTCAACACCCGCCCTCAGGCTCCCATCTAGCTGACTTGCCAGGTGGTAGCACCCGGGAGAGGCAAATGTTCTAAGTCTTCTCGTTCTGGGGTTAGGTCTCGATTCTCCCGCTGCCAGGCTCCCTCCAAGCTGGCAGGGTCGGGGTCTCAATGCACCTCTTTATGTCCCTAGAGTTGAGCCCGGAGGATGTTCAACACCCGCCCTCAGGCTCCCGTCTAGCTAACCCGCCTTGTGGTAGCACCCGTGAGAGACAAGTGCTCTAAGTCTTCTCGCTCCGGGGATAGGTCTCGAGTCCCCGTTGCCAGGCCCCTTCCAATCTGGCAAAGGCAGGGGTCATGATGGATGTCGTTACGGTCCGGGAGGTGAACCAGAAAGTTGACACATGACAGGCATGTACGAGCAATCCCATCAGTTAGAGGGGCGAGCTCAAGGGGTCCGGTCCCCCTTAGTTTTTTAGTAAAAAGGATTTTTTTACCCCACCTGGTTGAGGGAAAACTATACCTCCCAGGCGAGCCCATTCTCATAGGGGTCTGCTCGGTAGAGGGTCTTTTCTCAGAATGATAGGCGGGCGCCCGCGGCGACCGTTCTCGCAAGGGTCGCCTCGCGGGTAAGCGGAGTATTCGCGAGTCTTGCCGCTGTCGACGCTCAGGGCCTCTCGGCGAGCGCAAATCCTAACTCACGTGCATTCTAGCGCTGAAGGTAAAAAGAAGATAGATAATTTCTTTCATTATATTTTCAAAAGGGGGAAGGCTCGCCTCGGCGAGATTACAAAAAGAGGGGGGGGGGTATGATTACAAGAATGAATACAGTAGAGAGGGGGGGGGAGAAGTCCGGTCAGCTCTCGCCCTCCTCTCCCGAATGGTGATCCTCCTCCTCGCCCCCGAGGGACTTTTCCTTGCCCTTTGCCCCATCGAAGAGGGAGCCAAATCTTTCCTCCTTCTCGCTGGGTGGGGACGGCGGGAACAGGCTTGGCAGAAGATCCCGGACCGCCACCTCCTCGCAGCCCTCGGCCAGAATCCCCGATCCTTTCATGGTGTCTAGGAGGCATTCAATAGACTCGATCGAGTTGACTCGCAGCTGCTCCATGACCTCCCCCTCTCCGAAGACCCGGGGCCGCTTATAGGGGAAAGGGGGCTCGGCGCCGTCTTGGGGTAAAAGGGCCCCTGCTCGACAACATGGGCCTCCTGCTCGGCCGCCAACCGAGCAGAAAAGGACCCCTGCTCGGCAACATGGGCCTCCTGCTCGCGCGAGCTGGCCTCCTGGTCAGTAAGGCATACCCACAGCTGGGCAACCTCGCCCTCCAACTCGCTAGCATGGGCCTGTAACACCCTCGCAGACTCGACATCCCTAAAAGAAAAAAGGTCAGATTCTCGGTGAAATATTTTCCCAAGTTAAAATGAGAGTTGGTCGGTTCTTACTAGCTCGCCCGAGGCCTCGTCGAGTAAGCGCTCGGCAGTGCCGAACTGCCGCTCCGCGTCGGCAGCTTTCTCCGCCGCCAGGTCGCGCTCCTGCTCGGCCTTTAGTAGAAGTTGGCTGAGCTGAAAGCCACGGAGAACCATCATATGATGAAGTTCGAAGGCCCTCAGATGAGCCTGCAGACCCTCGTGGCCTATCTACCAAGGAGTCATGTTCTTGTAGACCTCGGCGCCCTCCCGGCCATAGAGGCCAAAACCAAGTGAAAACACGTGGCCTGTAGGAGGCCGGAGAGCTCCCCAGGAAGAGGCGCGAGTGGAGACGGAGACGCGGTGGGCCCCCTCTGTAAGACCCCCTTTTTTTTCTTTTCAAACCACCGGGGTCTTAGCCCAGAATTGCCGCTTTGCGGTGGCACCGACTCACGGGAAGGTCGCCACTACAAAACGCCAATTCTGCCGGCCCTTTTTCGATCGCAGAATAGTCGCATAATAAGTAAGAGCAAGTCCACAATAACCACATGTATATAAATAAATCTCCACGAAGGGAGAGTCCACAATAATAATAAAAATTAGAGTACAAAAGGAGGGCTTGTGCCCAGTACATGTAAACCTCACTACAAGTCACTCGCGGAAGCAAAACTAAAACTAAGCGTCACCGTAACTGTCACTGAACTGAGAGCTCCCAAGCTGGACTGGCCCAACTCCACCGACTCTGTACTCTGCTGGTACTGCATCTCTGGGTGCTTCTTCCTTTTCGACCTGCCGTCGCCGCCTCACGATCCACGTCTGCGTCTACGTCTTCGGCCTCCTGGTTGCTGAGCTGGTGGGGTCCCACCCATCAAGGGGCATTTGACCCGTGTATGTCCCGGCTGGTGACAATGATAACACGGTCGTGGGGCCAACTCTGTCAGGAACTGCAATATCGGTGACCCTTCCATATGGTACACCTAAAATGTTGTGGTTCGAAAACCGTTAGTCATAATGACTAAGCCCTATCATCCCCTACCCCTTCCCCCATGGCTCCTAGGTACCGAGCGGAGAGGAAGAAAGGAAAGGGCATGAAGGTGGAGAGTAAGTCAAATAAACAGGTGACAGTGGACCTATGCTAGCAATTCTATAGTAAATAAGATAGAAGCGGAAAGTAAGAAATGTAACCTTAACTTATGCGCGGAAGCGCATAAGCCGAGGGATCTTTTGCAGGGCTCCCATTGTATAGAGTGTCCCATACCACTTATACGTTGGGGTGTTGGTTGTCAAACAGCAAGGAATGGCAAGTAAATGAAAGAATAAGAAATATAACCATTGATTTATAGGGATTACCCCTATAGACCAAGGGGTCGTTTTGCAGGACCTATCGTATAAAACGTCCCATACCATTTTATACGTTAGGTGGCATGTTTATGCTATGACACACAATTATGCTATGGAATGCACAAGCAAGTGCAACACACCCACACGACTCTATGCGCACAGACCTTTAGTTCCCCCTGTTCGGGCGGCTAGCTTCACCCCCAGGAACCTCCGTTGTGGCAAACAGAGACAGTGAGTCGGGCCCCCCACTCCTAGGCGGGTAACCACACTACCAGGCCTAGCCCTTCCGTACGCCCCTAGAAGAACACAACATAGAGTATCCGCGTACTTGTGCTGGCTGTACACACCAGGCTTTTCGCCGAGTCAACGTACCGCTGTCGGTGTGATCGATCGCCTAGTACCGATGACCCACCACTTATATGCACATGCAACCATGTCAATTATTATATTTGTACAAGATCTTATATTACCGAGCCTCCAGCTCTCTAGGCTACTAAGCCTATACCAAGTCCCCGAGCATCCCGCTCCCTGGACTTCCAAATTACCAACCAACCATCGTCATTACTAGTAGGCCCTTAGACCATGGACCTACTCTATCCATTCCGTGCCATTTCTTCTTCCTAAGTGTACAAGTGTAGGTGTGCGGTACAACTATTATTAGGGTTACTCTTGATCATTTTATTCCTACCATTTAAGGTTAACCTTGGACTTCCCGAGGGTTACCCGGTGAAGGGCTCGCAGCGGTACTAGGAGCTATGATGGGGTGAATCCCAAAACTCCCTTTCCAAGGCACTTATTATACTTGATTGGTTCCCTTAACCCGTTCCCTTCTAGCATTACAGTGGGCTATTCCTAGGGTGGCTTTGACTCTTCCTCTTCTCGAGGAGGACGGTCTTCCGTCGAACCCGAACACTACCTACCGCTAGTCAATCTCACCCCCCTACCCATCCTAACTTCCAATAATGAACTTGATTTAACTCATCCTGTCCAAACCAGCAAACTACCAGAAATTCCATTTCCAAGTTCATTACCCACTCTAGCTCCGCTTCTGCAGTTTTACTAAACGCAGACCGTCCTAATCTTTATGAGGTATGCAAGGGGTGGTACTCCCAACTGTCTTCCAAATCCCATATAATATTTACTGGAGGTCTACCATGACCTAAATAGTCTAAATCCAGAAATTAATAATTTTCCTATTTCATTTGGCATTTAATTTATTTATTCTAGGATCCCGACTGACCTTGTATGAACATGAAGTGCACTAACTAGTCAATAATAAATCATCATAAAGTCAGTAAAAATCATATGAGACATTTAAACAGCAATTCCAAGTTTTGAGAAATTCCAGAGATGTTTATGCCTATATTTCCTAATTTATCATTTTAGGCCACTTTTACTATATCATGAAGGAAGTACTGTAAATATTTATCCAAAAATCCCAAGAAAATTATGTAAGCTATATAGAGACCTAAAACCATCATAAACCAAGTACCATAATTTTTCCCCATCATCTGAACTCTGAATTTATTTTAAGTAAGATACTAATTTTCATAACTTAATGAAGGAGGTACTGTTTTTATCCATCTAAAATTCCAGAGAAAATTACTAGGTGACTATCATAATTTGAAACACCCACTGATCAAATTTCATAATTTTCCAATCAATAATTGGGCACTATTTGTATTTTTTACTGTATATCACATTTAGCACATTAAAGAATAATGTACCCAAAATATTCAGATAAAATTTCCAACAAAATTACAGAAGATATAATATGCTATAAGATGCCCTAATCCAAGATTTCATAATATTCCAGTGAACAGAAATTCCATAATCATCAAAATAAATATTAAAGGCACCATTAGAGTTGTAAATTAAGTACTATATAAATTAATCCAAAAATCTCAACAAAATTATATTATATCTACTTGGACCATAACCTCACTCAACCCAAATTTTTGCTTGATTGGTAGTTCATTTAATAGCTTAATAATTCAAATTAAGGTTGGTGACCTAAACTAGGGTTAGGGTTTTAGGTGGGCTAAAGGTCTCCAAATATCCTAAAATTTTGTCCAGAGAACTATACTGGTCTTATGGTTCTCTCCACCAAATTTCAAGTCAGTCCAAGGTCATTTGACCCCATGACCTTCACAACCCTACAAATCCCCATTAAGAGACCTACCCTAGGGTTCTAGGGCTACCCTACACCAAACTGCTCCAAACTCCCTTGGAGGGTGTGTCATGCCCTAAAAAGTCAGTGACCAAAATATCAGCCCCTGTGGAATCGATATGGCCACTCAAACACCAAGGGGGTGTTTGATCCTAAATTATCCTATAAGGATCATCCTTGGGTTGAACCCAACCCTATTCAAAACATCTCCAAATGAGGTGAAATTTTTACCAGAACCTTATGATAAACCCAGGGACCACTCACCAAAATTTGGGAGGGTTTGGAAGTCATTTAGCCATCTAATTAAATTAAGCTAGGATTATTGAATTTTTCTAAAAACTATAGACAAACATTCTCCAAAAATTCTCATTTTTGTATAGCACCTAGATATAGGTAAGAATAGGCCACACCCCAAATTTCAAGTCATTTTGATGACTGGATCGGAGTGGAGAATTTTTCTAAGGTCAAGACAGCCCTATGAACAGACCTCACCGAAAAGGGTGCTGTGGTCTAACCAGGACTCCAAATCGAGTGAAATTAATTTTGAAGTAAAATAGACTTCAAGGGATACATTTTCTATGTTGAACATTTTTCCTGTAGAAGCCTCTAGGTATTTTTCCCAAATTATTTAAAGTGACAGATATTTTTATCCAGAAATTGTTTTAAAAATAGAATTTAATTCTCATGGCACTGTTCATCTTCTTCAACAGCCCGAAACCAGAAGCTTGGAAGCTTAGTTTCCTGTAGCTTTTTCCAAAGCTTTTTCCCGGCCATCCAGCCATTTCCCTGGCCGGCCGCCACCACCACCACCTCTGTTGAGGTGAGGGCTACCGTCGGGCGACGGCACGGCCGCCGGAGAGGCGGCTTCCGGCGAACCCGCCACCATGCAAATTTCAGAAAAGCATGGAAACGCTCACCCGATCCGGCTCTTTTGAGCCCGATATCTCTCCTAATGATTTCTAAGATCTATCCATAGAAGAAAGAGTAGAGGAGGACCTTATTCATGGTTTGACGGCGAGATGGACGTTGGACTGTCATGGCGCGGTGGTGGCGTCGTCGGAATTCTTCTACAGCACAGTAGGAGGCTCGAAACTTTAGGTAAGGGCTGGGAAACATCATCCTTGAGCCTAAGGGGCCTTTTTAAAGGGAAGAAAGGAGGGAGGGGAAAGGTTGAAACGTTCATGGCCATTAATATTTCTTCTTAATAACGTTTCGGTTATGATGCTGGTAATTGAATTGCTGGAAACGAAGAGATGTTTGCCAGAAATGAAGGGATGTTTGCCAGGTGGCGATTTCCTATTGGACTAACCTTCCTCCTTTTATTATATAATTACAGAAGGAAAACGGCCCATAAATACTCCTGGTGTAACTTCCCATAATCAGAATTGATTACGACGTCAGTTACCGAAACTTCCAGTCTGGCTGACGTTTCGGCCTTGGTCACGGGCGTGACACATAGGTCACGGGCGTGACAGGCCCGGATAGCTAATTCTGGGATCGACGATCGTCGAACTGAGATCAACGATCGTCGAAGGATAGTCACGGGCGTGACACCTGGGTCACGGGCGTGACAGGCCCGTGTGGCCAATTCTGGGTCGACGACCGTCGAACTGAAATCGACGATCGTCGAACGTGGTCACGCCCTATGTCACGGGCATGACATTGTGGGTCACGGGCATGACAGGCCCGTGTGGCCAATTCTGGGTCGACGACCGTCGAACTGAAATCGACGATCGTCGAACGTGGTCACGCCCTATGTCACGGGCGTGACATTGTGGGTCACGGGCGTGACAGGGTCATGAGGTAAATTCCGCGCTCGGCGATCGTCGCGCTGAGTTTGACGATCGCCGAAGGGGTCATGCCCTTGGTCACGGGCATGACACCTGGGTCACGGGCATGATAGGGCCGGGTTGAAAATTCTGTGCCCGACGATCGGCTCCCTGGGATCGACAATCGTCGAAGGAGTCACGCCCCAGGTCACGGGCGTGACGGGTCGGTCACGGGCGTGACCAACCCGTGACCCGAATTTTCGGTGGATTGATCTCAATTTTTTAGGCTTCCTAGGGTTCTGTCATGACCAACCGACTCCTAGGGGTCTAGCCGGAAATGGGATGTTACAAATCCCAATAAACAAAACAAAGATTTTGTCCCCGAAATCAAGGTTAAGCCTACGAGACTCTAATCGGAAAAAGGAAGCTTGTAACATCCCATGAAAGTTGAAAGATCTATATCTCTGCGTTACGTTTGCAGTGTGCAGTTTTGATTCTAAGACCCATTCGTCCAATTGTCAAGGTATGCACCCCAATAAACAAAGGATTAGCCCATATTCTTGAAATTTTCGTCTTATTGGTTTAAAATAGGAACGCAGATTGATCGTCCAGAGGGGTTGTGAGGTATACCCGACCGAAAAGTTCCGAATACCTTTGTCGCATCGAGTCCTGTGGCTCCCATGTATGCTCCTCCTGCCCATGCTTGTTCCACAGAACCTTGACTAATGGAACCTTCTTCCGACGCAAGGTCCATACTCCTCTGCCATCGATCCGAATCGGCTCCAAGTGAACTGACTAGTTGGAAGCTACCGGTCCATCTGTGGTCAAAATCTGCTGCTCCGGGCGCAGTAAAGCCCTCCTAAGTGAAGAAACGTGGAATACGTCGTGCAGAGCTGCCAGCTCTGGTGGCAACTCCAATTTGTAAGCTAGGGCCCCGATCCGTTCAGGGATCCTGTAAATGCCCATATACCTAAGGCTGAACTTCTTCCTCCGACCACGCACCTGTGAAACTCCATGCACGGGCCGGATCTTCAAAAACACTCGGTCCCCCACTTGAACTCCACCTGACGATGTCGGGCGTCATAATACTTAGCCTGTCTGCTCTGCGCTTCTACCATCCTGTCTCCAATTAGTCTCACGTGAGCCTCGGCGTCTTCGACAAAATCCGATCCCAATGCCTTCGGGTCTTCGTCCTGAATCCAAGAAAGTGGGGTCCTTCATCTCCTTCCATACCAGGCTTTGTAAGGCGTCATCCTGATGCTGGACTGGTAGCTGTTGTTATGGGAGAACTTGACCAAGGGTAGGAGCTTCTCCCATGGTTCCCCGTGGTATCGAACAAACTGCTCCACAAATCTCCGCACTAGTACCCCCCACAGCGTCATCCTTCTTGATCGGAATGAATCTGGCCGCCTTCATCAACCGATCGACGATGACCCAAGTCGAGTCGTTTCCCGTCCGTGATCGGGGAAGTCCATGAATAAAATCCATCGTGATGTCCTCAAATTTCCTCTACGGGGTACATGTTCTGAGATACATCATCCTTTTGATGGTACCACCTAGCGATTAAATCTTTACCTTCTCAGATATCCCAAATCTTGTTACCCGTCACCTAATTTCATGTGATAATAGTTAATTCTCGTAATTATTCCGTCTTATTAACATGTCATTGTCTTGGTGACGCTACGGGTCATCATTCCAAACATTTTTTTTTACAGAACCTTATGTTTGCCCGAATAACGTCGAACTATATCGACTTCCATCTCACTATGTTTGTTACGCCACTTTTCCTAAACTAGGTCCAAGGAAACCCAAGCTAATACTAATTTGCCCAGTAAACAAAGGTTTAGCCCCCAATGAACAAAAGATCAGCCCCTACCTATCTTGGGCTAAGTATCCTGGATATCACCCTGTTACATCTGTCATAGCTGGGTGCACAATCCCTAGGGCATCAATCTTCGACTTGGGGTTCCACCCTAAAACTCGTTAATATACTCCATACTTTAAACTCTCTGAGTCACATTTACGACAACTTTATCCGGGTCAAAATGTTCCCAATCTCACATGGGTATCTTCCGAACTTGAATTCCTATCCGACCCTCAGTGTTTGTCTCGGTGGTTGCCTCTAGGTAATTTTGTTACCGGTATTGAGGATTAAGACTACATTTCTTTTACTATTCTGTTAATGTACTATTGGTCTCAATCCTTCTTAAAGTAGTCTACCTATCCGAATAATCGTTGATTGGGATAGTAGGGACACCTGAGTTTTCGTCTTAGGTAGTCATTCTCGTGCTAAACTCCTCCTTTATTCTCATTGGGTACCTCCTTAACTTAACCAAATTCATACCCTTTTGAACTAGGGCATACTATAGATTGTCATGGTTAGTCACGAGTCCTAGTTGGTTGAGTCTAAATCTTTGGTTAGAGGATGATAAGATGAGGTCTTCGCAGCCGGAGGTGTTCCCTGCTGGGGGCAGGGTAGGCCACAGGCTACAAAGAAGGATTCCAATTAACGATGAAGAGGACTTTCACATGTGATTTCCCTTATGGGCACACCACTGCTTCTGCTGCTTAGTTTTGTCCCTAAACTCGAGCGGGCGGTGACCCAGGGTTAGTGGACTGCTACTTTTCCGATCGAGGTTTCCTCTGATACCACTTGTAAGACCCCCTTTTTTTTCAAACCACCGGGGTCTTAGCCCAGAATTGTCGCTTTGCGGTGGCACCGACTCACGGGAAGGTCGCCACTACAAAACGCCAATTCTGCCGGCCCTTTTTCGATCGCAGAATAGTAGCATAATAATTAAGAGCAAGTCCACAATAACCACATGTATATAAATAAATCTCCACGAAGGGAGAGTCCACAATAATAATAAAAATCAGAGTACAAAAGGAGGGCTTGTGCCCAGTACATGTAATCCTCACTACAAGTCACTCGCGGAAGCAAAACTAAAACTAAGCGTCACCGTAACTGTCACTGAACCGAGAGCTCCCAAGCTGGACTGGCCCAACTCCACCGACTCTGTACTCTGCTGGTACTGCATCTCTGGGTGCTTCTTCCTTTTCGACCTGCCGTCGCCGCCTCGCGATCCACGTCTGCGTCTACGTCTTCGGCCTCCTGGTTGCTGAGCTGGTGGGGTCCCACCCATCAAGGGGCATTTGACCCGTGTATGTCCCGGCTGGTGATAATGATAACACGGTCGTGGGGCCAACTCTGTCAGGAACTGCAATAGCGGTGACCCTTCCATATGGTACACCTAAAATGTTGTGGTTCGAAAACCGTTAGTCATAATGACTAAGCCCTATCATCCCCTACCCCTTCCCCCATGGCTCCTAGGTACCGAGCAGAGAGGAAGAAAGGAAAGGGCATGAAGGTGGAGAGTAAGTCAAATAAACAGGTGACAGTGGACCTATGCTAGCAATTCTATAGTAAATAAGATAGAAACGGAAAGTAAGAAATGTAACCTTAACTTATGCGCGGAAGCGCATCAGCCGAGGGATCTTTTGCAGGGCTCCCATCATATAGAGTGTCCCATACCACTTATACGTTGGGGTGTTGGTTGTCAAACAGCAAGGAATGGCAAGTAAATGAAAGAACAAGAAATATAACCATTGATTTATAGGGATTACCCCTATAGACCAAGGGGTCGTTTTGATGGGCCTATCGTATAAAACGTCCCATACCATTTTATACATTAGGTGGCATGTTTATGCTATGACACACAATTATGCTATGGAATGCACAAGCAAGTGCAACACACCCACACGACTCTATGCGCACAGACCTTTAGTTCCCCCTGTTCGGGCGGCTAGCTTCACCCCCAGGAACCTCCGTTGTGGCAAACAGAGACAGTGAGTCGGGCCCCCCACTCCTAGGCGGGTAACCACACTACCAGGCCTAGCCCTTCCGTACGCCCCTAGAAGAACACAACCTAGAGTATCCGCGTACTTGTGCTGGCTGTACACACCAGGCTTTTCGCCGAGTCAACGTACCGTTGTCGGTGTGATCGATCGCCTAGTACCGATGACCCACCACTTATATGCACATGCAACCATGTCAATTATTATATTTGTACAAGATCTTATATTACCGAGCCTCCATCTCTCTAGGCTACTAAGCCTATACCAAGTCCCCGAGCATCCCGCTCCCTGGACTTCCAAATTACCAACCAACCATCGTCATTACTAGTAGGCCCTTAGACCATGGACCTACTCTACCCATTCCGTGCCATTTCTTATTCCTAAGTGTACAAGTGTAGGTGTGCGGTACAACTATTATTAGGGTTACTCTTGATCATTTTATTCCTACCATTTAAGGTTAACCTTGGACTTCCCGAGGGTTACCCGGTGAAGGGCTCGCAGCGGTACTAGGAGCTATGATGGGGTGAATCCCAAAACTCCCTTTCCAAGGCACTTATTATACTTGATTGGTTCCCTTAACCCGTTCCCTTCTCGCATTACAATGGGCTATTCCTAGGGTGGCTTTGACTCTTCCTCTTCTCGGGGAGGACGGTCTTCCGTCGAACCCGAACACTACCTACCGCTAGTCAATCTCACCCCCCTACCCATCCTAACTTCCAATAATGAACTTGATTTAACTCATCCTGTCCAAACCAGCAAACTACCAGAAATTCCATCTCCAAGTTAATTACCCACTCTAGCTCCGCTTCTGCAGTTTTACTAAACGTAGACCGTCCTAATCTTTATGAGGTATGCAAGGGGTGGTACTCCCAACTGTCTTCCAAATCCCATATAATATTTACTGGAGGTCTACCATGACCTAAATAGTCTAAATCCAGAAATTAATAATTTTCCTATTTTATTTGGCATTTAATTTATTTATTCTAGGATCCCGACTGCCCTTGTATGAACATGAAGTGCACTAACTAGTCAATAATAAATCATCATAAAGTCAGTAAAAATCATATGAGACATTTAAACAGCAATTCCAAGTTTTGAGAAATTCCAGAGATGTTTATGCCTATATTTCCTAATTTATCATTTTAGGCCACTTTTACTATATCATGAAGGAAGTACTGTAAATATTTATCCAAAAATCCCAAGAAAATTATGTAAGCTATATAGAGACCTAAAACCATCATAAACCAAGTACCATAATTTTTCCCCATCATCTGAACTCTGAATTTATTTTAAAGTAAGATACTAATTTTCATAACTTAATGAAGGAGGTACTGTTTTTATCCATCTAAAATTCCAGAGAAAATTACTAGGTGACTATCATAATTTGAAACACCCACTGATCAAATTTTATAATTTTCCAATCAATAATTGGGCACTATTTGTATTTTTGACTGTATATCACATTTAGCACATTAAAGAATAATGTACCAAAAATATTAAGATAAAATTTCCAAGAAAATTACAGAAGATATAATATGCTATAAGATGCCCTAATCCACGATTTCATAATATTCCAGTGAACAGAAATTCCATAATCATCAAAATAAATATCCAGGGCACCATTAGAGTTGTAAATGAAGTACTATATAATTAATCCAAAAATCTCAACAAAATTATATTATATCTACTTGGACCATAACCTCACTCTATCCAAATTTTTGCTTGATTGGTAGTTCATTTAATAGCTTAATAATTCAAATTAAGGTTGGTGACCTAAACTAGGGTTAGGGTTTTAGGTGGGCTAAATGTCTCCAAATATCCTAAAATTTTGTCCAGAGAACTATACTGGTCCTATGGTTCTCTCTACCAAATTTCAAGTCAGTCCAAGGTCATTTGACCCCATGACCTTCATAACCCTACAAATCCCCATTAAGGGACCTACCCTAGGGTTCTAGGGCTACCCTACACCAAACCGCTCCAAACTCCCTTGGAGGGTGTGTCATGCCTTAAAAAGTCAGTGACCAAAATATCAGCCCCTGTGGAAGCGATATGGCCACTCAAACACCAAGGGGGTGTTTGATCCTAAATTATCCTATAAGGATCATCCTTGGGTTGAACCAAACCCTATTCAAAACATCTCCAAATGAGATAAAATTTTTACCAGAACCTTATGATAAACCCAGGGACCACTCACCAAAATTTGGGAGGGTTTGGAAGTCATTTAGCCATCTAATTAAATTAAGCTAGGATTATTAAATTTTTCTAAAAACTATAGACAAACATTCTCTAAAAATTCTCATTTTTGTGTAACACCTAGATATAGGTAAGAATAGGCCACACCCCAAATTTCAAGTCATTTTGATGACTGGATCGGAGTGGGGAATTTTTCTAAGGTCAAGACAGCCCTATGGACAGACCTCACCGAAAAGGGTGCTGTGGTCTAACCAGGACTCCAAATCGATTGAAATCAATTTTGAAGTAAAGTAGACTTCAAGGGCTACATTTTCAATGTTGACCATTTTTCCTGTAGAAGCCCCGAGGTATTTTTCCCAAATTATTTAAAGTGACAGATATTTTTATCCAGAAATTGTTTTAAAAATAGAATTTAATTCTCATGGCACTGTTCATCTTCTTCAACAGCCCGAAACCAGAAGCTTGGAAGCTTAGTTTCCTGTAGCTTTTTCCAAAGCTATTTCCCGGCCATCCAGCCATTTCCCTGGCCGGCCGCCACCACCACCACCTCTGTTGAGGTGAGGGCTACCGTCGGGCGGCGGCACGGCCGCCGGAGAGGCGGCTTCCGGCGAACCCGCCACCATGCAAATTTCAGAAAAGCATGGAAACGCTCACCCGATCCAGCTTTTTTGAGCCCGATATCTCTCCTAATGATTTCTAAGATCTATCCATAGAAGAAAGAGTAGAGGAGGACCTTATTCATGGTTTGACGGCGAGATGGACGTTGGACTGTCATGGCGCGGTGGTGGCGTCGTCGGAATTCTTCTACAGCACAGTAGGAGGCTCGAAACTTTAGGTAAGGGCTGGGAAACTTCATCCTTGAGCCTAAGGGGCCTTTTTAAAGGGAAGAAAGGAGGGAGGGGAAAGGTTGAAACGTTCATGGCCATTAATATTTCTTCTTAATAACGTTTCGGTTATGATGCTGGTAATTGAATTGCTGGAAACGAAGAGATGTTTGCCAGAAACGAAGGGATGTTTGCCAGGTGGCGATTTCCTATTGGACTAACCTTCCTCCTTTTATTATATAATTACAGAAGGAAAACGGCCCATAAATACTCCTGGTGTAACTTCCCATAATCAGAATTGATTACGACGTCAGTTACCGAAACTTCCAGTCTGGCTGACGTTTCAGCCTTGGTCACGGGCGTGACACATAGGTCACGGGCGTGACAGGCCCGGATAGCCAATTCTGGGATCGACGATCGTCGAACTGAGATCAACGATCGTCGAAGGATGGTCACGGGCGTGACACCTGGGTCACGGGCGTGACAGGCCCGTGTGGCCAATTCTGGGTCGACGACCATCGAACTGAAATCGACGATCATCGAACGTGGTCACGCCCTATATCACGGGCGTGACATTGTGGGTCACGGGCGTGACAGGCCCGTGTGGCCAATTCTGGGTCGACGACCGTCTAACTGAAATCGACGATCGTCGAACGTGGTCACGCCCTATGTCACGGGCGTGACATTGTGGGTCACGGGCGTGACAGGGTCATGAGGTAAATTCCGCGCTCTGCGATCGTCGCGCTGAGTTCAATGATCGCCGAAGGGGTCACGCCCTTGGTCACGGGCGTGACACCTGGGTCACGGGCGTGACAGGGCCGGGTTGAAAATTCTGCGCCCGACGATCGGCTCCCTGGGATCGACAATCGTCGAAGGAGTCACGCCCCAGGTCACGGGCGTGACGGGTCGGTCACGGGCGTGACCAACTCGTGACCCGAATTTTCGGTCGATTGATCTCAATTTTTTAGGCTTCCTAGGGTTCTGTCATGACCAACCGACTCCTAGGGGTCTAGCCGGAAATGGGATGTTACACCCTCATCTCAGACGAGCATCGGCTCGCCGGCCGCGTCCTTGCTCCTTCCCCCCTTGCCGAAGTGGGGGTGGTCCTTTGGAATTCCCGGATCACAGGGATTTGTTGGAGTTACCATGGTGATCTAGAAGTGGTCAAACATGTAATCTCACTGCCAACACGATATGAGCCTGCAGGGTCGCACATAAGAGCATGTGGAGAAATTGGAATATTGATTGTGTTGGTAAAGGTTACCAATCACCATACAGAATGGGGTCAGGCAAATGTTGCAAGAGAGATTTGTCAATAATGGTTCGACGAGAGTCGTCGAGTATGACTCGGCGACTAAGGCCAATTCGTCGAGAGTCGACGAGAGTCGTCGAGTATGACTCGACGACTAAGGCATAATCGTCGGTAGTCGTCGAGTATGACTCGGCGACTAAGGACAATTCGTCGAGAGTCGACGAGAGTCGTCGAGTATGACTCGGCGACTAAGGCATAATCGTCGAGAATCGAACTGTTCGATTCTCGTCGATTCTGCGACTGATTCTCGCCGATTCTGCGATTGATTCTCGCCGATTCTGCGACTGATTCTCGCCGATTCTGCGATTGATTCTCTCCGAACCTGGAGGTGATTCTCGCCGAACGGTCCAGAAGCCCTATCATGTGTGGTCTGCGGATAGCGATACCTTTGGACTGTTTATGCCTTTGGTATAAATAGGGGACTTAGGGTTTTGGGAATAAGAGATAGATCGGGATTTCTCCTGTAGCCGAATCGAATCTGACGGAAATGTTCTGCCGCTCGTTCGCTCCGCCGATTCCCGAACCCTAACGGACGGAAGTGTTCCGCCGCCTCTTCGCTCCGCCGACCTCCTCCTCTCCGGCAACTGTCGCCGGTGTTGCTCCTCCTGGAACGGACCTAGCAGTCCGTGGAAGTGCAAGGTGCGGTTAATCTCATTCCCGACCCTTCGTGCGACGAAGCTCGGTGTTCTCCCGCTCGTGTGGATTTCTGCAGAGACGAGGATATTATTCCAAGTAGAACTTGCCACCAACAAGGACTCAAAGCTTGGAGCATCTCCGTTGAGTTGTGACTCAACGCCGCTAAGGTAATTTTTGCCTAGTTGTTTGTTAACTTCTTGATTCAACTTTCATGGCCTGATCCCATCTCTTTTGGGTTATTCTTAATGTTTTATTCCTTCCGCTGCGTGCACAAGCATTGTGCCATCCTCATAGAGAAACCCAACAGTGGTTTTTCAAAGGGAGATCGGTGGGCCCATACCCCACAGGTTAGGGGCTCTGCCACTTTGAACACCGCCAGGAACGTCTGGGATTTCATGGTAATTTCTAATTGTTAGAAATTGTTGTCTCCTTAGCAGTAACCGTCCCTCGAGTGGTTAATGAAACAGTGTATTGTTTTGGATTTTGAATCCAACAATGAGAGACGAGCTTGTCTACTGCTTTAAGTCGAGTTGCCTTTGCCTTTGTCCAATGCATGTAAACCTGAAGATTTAGAAGAGTCCGGATGTTCAGATTTAGCCCTTCCTTCTATCAAGTGTTGATAGTGCCAGGTTGTGCACATAAGGGATGCATGTGGCTTTTAGAAATTATTTTTCTATGGATGTGCACAATGATCAAATGTTGATCATGGTTAATTGTTAACCTATAATTAAAAATCCCTTAATCTAATATTAAGTGTTCGGATGCCTTCCGATGGATGACACTCTTCCTGCCTCGATCGATGAAGTGTGGGCTTGCCAAAGCAAGGTGCATTAATCTATCTTGGTAAGGGTTTGAGCGGATAATTGTGATATCCCACTGTCGACATTGGGTCTAACTTAACTAGGTGACCTCAAAGTTTGAGTGCCTAGAGGCATAGGGTTGGCATGCACCATATTATGGATGCGAATAAGGAGTTATTCACCAACCATACAAGAATTGCAAGAGGATGCAATTGGCAAGCGTTGCCTACCTAAATAACAACATCATGAGAGAAAAGCAAAAGCTGACTCATTGTGTTGGTGAAATACGGATCTTGTCCACAAAGAGAGTAGCTCGCATGAACTTTCCGAATTGATAGTGAGGGCTATTATTTCGAATAAAATAGTGGGAGTTTTAATTGAAGTCCAAATTAAAAATAAATTGTATTTTGAAAATTTGGTACTGATATTATTCTGCATGAATTCTTGTAGAATTCCATGGCAAGTGGTTCACACTCCACTCTGTCTCTGAGAGCCATCCTTGAGAAGGATAATCTCAGTGGGACTAACTACATGGACTGGTACAGGAACCTGAGAATTGTTCTCAGGCAAGAGCGAAAGCTCTATGTCTTGGAAGAAGAAGCCCCCGAGGTGCCGACCGGGAATTCTTCCCGTGCTGATAAAGATACTTATAAGAAGTATACTGATGACGCCTTAGACGTCGAATGCCTTATGCTTGCCACCATGAACTCTGAGCTTCAGAAGCAACATGAGAACATGGGGTGCAAGGAGATTGACGAGCATCTCAAGAAAATGTTTCAATGGCAAGCTCGTTAAGAGAGATTTGACGTCCCAAAAGCGTTGTTTCAGTGCAAGATGGGAGTTCGAGACTCAGTAGGGACTCACGTACTCAAGATGATTGGGTATATAGAGAACCTTAAAAGGCTGGGTTTTCCTCTAGGTCAAGAGTTTGCCACAGATCTGATCCTGCAATCGTTGCCGGACAGTTATGAGCAGTTTATCTTGAACTACAACATGAATGAAATAGACAAGACACTGTCCGAGCTCCTAGGCATGTTGAGAACTGCCGAGATCAATATGAAGAAGGCCAAGCCTGCCAGCTCCATATTGATGGTGCATAAGGGCAAGGGCGAGGCCAAGGGCTCAAAGAATACGAAGGTGGGACCAAAGTCACATCTAGAGCCCAAGTCTTCTGCACTGATGAAAAATAAGAGCATAGTGAAGGAGGGGAAAAGCCACCATTGTGGCAAGGCTGGTCATTGGAGGAGGAACTGTCCTTCTTACATTGAGGGTCTGCAAAAAATGAAGGGAGGTATGACTTCCGCTTCGAATATTTACGTTATAGAAATAAACCTCTCTGCTCCTTCATCTTGGGTATTGGATACCAGATGTGGTTCTAACATTTGTACAAATGTGCAGGAACTGGGAAGGAGAAGATTGTTGAGTAAAGGGGAGGTGGACCTGCGTGTCGGCAATGGAGCAAGAGTTGCTGCTGTGGTCGTAGGGGTTTACCATCTTTCTTGGCCCAGTGGGCTTGTAATAGAACTAGATAAATGTTATTTTGTTCCGGCCATAACTAGAAACATTATATCCATTTCATGCTTGGACATGATTGGATTTTCTTTTATAATTAAGAACAACTGTTGTTCTATATTTAAGAATGATGTTTGTTATGTTGTAGCCCAATTGTTTAATGGTCTTTATGTTTTGAACTTGGACCATCAGATCTATAATGTAGGAAATAATAAAAGACTAAGAACAAATGACTCAAACCCTACATATCTCTGGCATTGTCGTTTGGGCCATATAAACGAGAAGCGCATATCCAAGCTCCATAAAGATGGACTTTTGGACTCATTTGATTATGAATCATTTGAGCGATGCAAATCGTGTTTGTTAGGCAAGATGACTAAAGCCCCTTTCACTGGTTATACTGAGAGAGCTGAGGATCTCTTGGGTGTTGTACATAGTGATGTATTGATGGTTAAAACGTGTAGGTTTATTTTTATTTTATTTTAAGATGAGTGGGATTTTATTTTGTAAAGAAAAAGAAGAGCGTTTTTATTTTGTTAGAAACCGAGTTTTAACGAGAGGGAGGCAAGTGCACCTATCGCATGTAGTACAGGATATTCCCGTGTGGAGGAATATCGGGGTCGTATTGTTCTCGGGGCCGGCTTAGCTATTTCTACTCTTTCCCTGAAATACCTATTATTCTACCGATAATATTTTGTTTGGTTTTATAAAAAAGAAAATAGCATAAAAATTATATAAAATGCATAATAATAATAAAGTAAAAAGGAAGCAGGAAATGAAGTGCAGAAAGCCGATGACCAACTTAGCGCGACGCTATCAAAAAGAGAATTGAACTAAAATAACTTTTAATAAAAAGAGATCCAAATTTTCAAATTAATTAAGGCGGAGACTCGGCCGTGGAGGTTCCTTAGATATGAGTTCACCTTGGTCTAGGGATATCGCTCACCTGAACGCTAAGACTATTCGACCGATCACTAGACCGACAAAGGATTCCTCTTAACGCCCGCATTACGCTGAGAACCCCGCTATTGGGTGGGGAACCCAATCCGGTAGAGTCACACGCCTCCTCTCTCGAGGGTTAGCGCGAAGCTCTCTTTACCCAAGGGTGATCGATCCATACGTGCAGCCTCTCGGCATTGCGTATGGATAACGGAAATAGAACCCGCACATCGATATGCGGTCCTACGCGTCGTTAACCCGGGGCAAACCTTAAGAAATTTAATTAAACTGAAAACAGGACCTTTAATTATTTAAAACTACTTTATCTGTCCCAATGCTCTTCGATATTGAGGGCTAAGGGCGGTTAGCCACTCATCGGAATGGGGACACTTACATTAGAAAGCAATAAAGAAAGCTATAAAGAAAGCAGTAAGAAAGCATTAAAGAAAGCTAAAAATTGCAAGTCCTACTCAAACGAGTAGGACTGAAGAAAGCAGTAAATGCAAATCCCGGCTCAAATGAGTGGGCGGGGGTAAATTAATCTCATACACGCACACACTCTACTTGAAAGTAAAACACACACACACGCACTCTACAGAAATTAAAAACACACACACACACACAAAGTTTTCCTACTCAAGCGAGTAGGAAGAAAATGAAAGCAGTAAAAAGACAAGTCCCACTCAAACGAGTGGGCGGAAAATGAAAGCAGAGCGCCATTTAACTCTTAACGAGTAGGCGGAAATAAATGCATACGCACACACTCTACAGATATTGAAATAAACCTGTAAAACTAACTCATACACGCACGCACACTTGCAAAAATGAGAAAAAGTAAAGTGCTCTAAAAATTAAAACAACTACATTTCTACCGCTAGAATGCGGTAGAAATGCATAAAAAGTGAAAATAAAAATTAAACGGAGCGAAAAGTTTTGCAAATAAACGCAAAAGTGAAGTGCTCGAAAAATTAAAACAACTGCATTTCTACCGCATTAGAATGCGGTAGAAATGCATAAAAAGTGAAAATAAAAATTAAAGGGACTAAAAAGTTTTGAAATTAAAAAGCTAAAATGAGGTTGACGAAAAATTATAACAATGACTTTTTCATTCTTAAGTTTTTATAAAAGCTCCTAAAAAGTGAAAATAAAACTAAAAAAGACGAAAAGGTTTACAATCCTAAAGGGCCTAAGTTAAATAAAATCAAAATGAGCACTTTTTAGTTGTTTTTATAGAGCCTTGAGAATGAAAATAGTGAAAAGAAGAAAAAGCTAAAGCTAAACGGGTGCGGAAAACGAAAATAAAATGGGCAGCGTAATGGCTAGTAAATGCGATAAAATCCTAAACTAAACTAAGTTATAAAGCTGAAAAATGAAGAATACAAAAAGAGAACACAAAAAAGGGAACGAAAAATTGCAAAGAGAGGGCTTCCAAACGAACTTTTCATGCTAAGCAAGAGAGAAAATAAACTATTTTTATTAAAATCAAAAGTGATTACAACAAAGCTACAATGAAAAAGCTAATACAAACTAAGGGAGGGGGGAGAAAATTCTCTTACATAAGCTTTAGAAGTCATTTGGGCAGCATAACACCTTAGCAAAGTGGTCAAAAAAGGAGACAGAAATCTCATACAGCAGCTAGATTTTTATAGGCAAATTTTCGGGTTGGTCACGCCCGTGACTAGGGCGTGACAGGGGGGCGTGTCACTACTGTTCATGAGCTGGTCGGGTGATTTGACTGGAAAGTTGACTTCGGCTGAAAACGTGGCGGTCACGCCCCAGGTCACGGGCGTGACAGGTTTCAGTCACGAGTGTGACTAGGGCGTGACGGGGAGCTCGATCTGGGGATTTGACGCGAGCTTTGACTTCGGGGCGGTCCACGTGGCGGACACGGGCGTGACACAAATGTCACGGTCGTGTACGAGGGGCGTGACCCGGACAGCTGGCAGCTCGATGTCGGCAGCGTTGACAGTTGATGAAGCGTTGAGTGCCGACATCCACACGGGCGTGATGAGCTTTGACACGGGTGTTACATGAAGGCGTTGAGTCATTAACAGTAAAATCGGTTAGTGTCAATAACCCGCTGGCATTGAGTGCCTGACACGCTCGTGTCGGGCATGGTCACGGG
Organism: Platanthera zijinensis; assembly: GCA_039513925.1. Taxonomy (NCBI): domain Eukaryota; kingdom Viridiplantae; phylum Streptophyta; class Magnoliopsida; order Asparagales; family Orchidaceae; genus Platanthera; species Platanthera zijinensis. The sequence continues at coordinate 60,213,551 of CM077086.1, forward strand.
CGTGACAGGCCAAAAATTCAATTTTTCTTAAAAATTTCAGAAAACAAAAATAAATTAAGTTAGTATAAAATTTACAAAAAAGAAATATTTTATTAAAGAAAATAAACTAAAAAAGATAAAAATAAATAAAAATGACTTAAATAAAATACAAAAATATAGGTATATTTACAACTCATCATGTATGCGGACCCATGAGCTCCATGGCTAGAGGTGGGTATTTTTACTTCGTTACATTTACTAATGATTTCAGTAGATACGGATATGTGTATCTTATGAAGTGCAAATCCGATACCTTTGAAAAGTTCAAAGAGTTCAAGAATGAAGTAAAAAACCAGTTGGGTAAAAGGGTCAAAGCACTCCGATCTGATCGAGGTGGCGAATACCTGAGTCATGAGTTCCGTGATCATCTGAAGTAGTGTGGTATTGTATCACAACTCACTCCACCTAGAAAACCACAGCATAATGGTGTGTCTGAGAGAAGAAATCGTACTTTGTTAGACATGGTACGTTCGATGATGAGTCATGCAGACTTGCCTGTTTCCTTTTGGGGTTTTACTTTAGAGACTGCTGCAATGACACTGAATCGCGTTCCAACGAAAACGGTTCTGAAGACACCATATGAGATATGGACTGGGAAACGTCCTAGTACGTCGTTCATTAAAATTTGGGGCTGTGAGGCATACGTGCGACGTCAAATGCCTGACAAGCTGGAACCCAAATCGGATAAATGTTATCTGGTGGGATATCCGAAGGAAATGAAAGGATATTACTTTTACCTACCTTTCTGAGGGCAAAGTGTTTGTATCAAGGACTGACGTCTTCTTGGAGAAAGAGTTCTTATCAAGAAAGACTGAAAAGGTAGAACTTGAAGAAGTTCAAGAACCACAAGTAGTGAATGAACCAGAATTGGATTCTGAGACAGGACTACAAGATGTTGTAGCTAGAGAACCTGCTCAAGAAACATAGGTCCTACGTAGATCTGGTAGACCTAGATTTGAGCCTGAGAGATATGGATTTATCATGTCTCAAATAGGTAATGTGTTGCTTATGGATCATGATGATGAACCAGCAACCTACCAAGAGCCTATGAATGGACCGGACTCCGACAAATGGCTTGAGGCTATGAAATTCAAAATGGACTCCATGCATGCAAACCAAGTTTGGAACTTGGTGGAACCACCTGAAGGGGTACGACCCATAGAGTGCAAATGGGTCTTCAAGAAGACCAACATGGATGGGAATGTACAAACATTCAAAGGGCGACTGGTGGATAAGGGTTTCAAGCAAATTCATGGTATTGACTATGATGAGACCTTTTCCCCTGTTGCCATGGTAAAGTCCATAAGGATACTACTTGTTATTGCTGCGTATTATGACTACGAGATCTGACAGATGGATGTCAAAACGGCTTTCCTTAATGGAAACCTCCCTTAGGAAGTGTACATGACACAACCCGAGAGTTTTGTATCCCCAAATGAAGCCACTAATGTATGCAAGCTGAATAGGTCTATCTATGGACTGAAGTAGGCCTCTCGAAGTTGGAATCTTCGTTTTGATGAGAAAATCAAAGAGTTTGGTTTAATCAAGAATTAAGATGAGCCTTGTGTTTACAAGCAAATCAGTGGGAGCATTGTAGTCTTCCTGATATTGTATGTAGATGACATACTGTTGATTGGGAATGACATTCCTACCCTGAAAGTTGTTAAGAACAACCTAGGGAACTGCTTTTCTATGAAGGACTTGGGTGAAGCGACTTACATACTCGGTATTAAGATCTATAGAGATAGATCAAATAAGTTGCTGTGTTTGACCCAGAGTACATACATCGAGAAGGTGTTGAAGCGGTTCAACATGCTTGAGTCCAAGAAAGGATTTTTACCCATGTCTCATGGTGTGAATCTCTCTAAGGACTAGTGTCTAAAATCTTGTGAAGATAAGGACAGCATGAAGTTGTTTCCATATGCTTCGGCAATTGGATCAATCATATATGCAATGTTATGTACTCGACCCGATGTCTCCTTTGCTTTGAGAATGACTAGCAGGTATCAGTCAGACCCCGGTGAGTGTCACTGGATTGTAGTCAAGAATATCCTGAAGTACTTGAGAAGGACAAATGATGTGTTCTTGGTGTATGGTGGAGAGGAAGAGCTCGTTGTAAATGGTTACACGGATGCTAGCTTCCAAACTGATAGGGACGACTCAAAGTCTCAGTCAGGTTTTGTGTTTTGCCTTAATGGAGGAGCTTTGAGCTGGAAGAGTTCCAAGCAAGAGACAGTTGCTGATTCTACAACAGAGGCTGAGTATATCGCTGCAGCTAACGCAGCGAAGGAGGCTGTATGGATTAGGAAATTCATCGGCGAGCTTGATGTAGTTCCTAGCATTGTTGGTCCCGTAGTTCTCTACTGTGATAACAATGGTGCAATTGCACAATCTAAGGAACCTAGATCCCATCAGCGCTCCAAGCACATACTTCGGCGGTTCCATCTTATTCGTGAGTTTGTCGAACGAGGAGATGTGAACATTTGCAGAGTACCGACTGAGGAGAATATTACGGATCCACTGACAAAGCCTCTCGCGCAGAGAAAGCATGATGGTCATACTAGATCAATGGGTATACGATACCTAAATGATCAACTCTAGTGAGAGCCTTGTGGGTTGCATGTAAACATATATTCTGTTGGCTATTTATTGTTTATTCATATGATGAAATATGTACCAATGTTTTTCTTTTACAATTAATGGCAAGTTCTTTTATTATGGTTTCTCTATGCGATAGTTAAATGTTAACATAATAAATACCCTTAGAATGTTTGCTTCCATAGGACATCAAGTACGAGACTTGAATGTGAGAGCCTATGATTTATTTGAAGCTTCATTCTTAAAAGGTCCCTGGTCGTAGTATCATCATATAATCTAAGGGTGATGATGATACATTAAGACTAACACGTGTGTTGACTGATGACCAGTTCTCATAGGTCATGATATTGTGATATCAAGTCATCACGTGGGTACTTATTTATGAACAAGTTTTACTGGACAGACCCAACCTGAGACTACTTTGTGGATTGTTATCTAATCGTGTCATGAGTGGGTCTCAATTAACAGTGGTGTTGTGGTCCTTTGACCTGAAGTCACAACATTCATCAAGTGAGGAAGAGCGTGCTTTGATGCCATCTAAAGTCTTCCTTGAGAAAGGTTGATGATAAGGGTGGTTGTTGGGCACGTTACGAATCATTTGGGTGTTTTTGTGTGAGCAGATATGGGATTTGTCCTCCTATATGACAGGAGTTGCATCCATGGGCCCCTTGATGGAACTGGACTGAGAAATGCATGGCAATGCTTGGTTGAGTCAATATGTGATATTGGACTCACCATTCTCTGGAAGTCCGTTCTAGATCAAGAAACTTGGATTGAGCTATTATGAGGGTGGCACGGTCCATGCCTCTAGTTCTTTCCGGATGTAAGGGACAAAGGGACAAAGACAACGCTGGGACATTGTTCATAAAGGCTTATGAGTTATGAACTCTTATTGCTTGGGGAGCAATGATGCATTGCTAGATGCCACTCATTGTTTGTTAGGCTTTTGGTTTGATACTTTCAAGATTAAGTGGGAGACTGTTGGAGATACCATGGTGATCTAGAAGTGGTCAAACATGTAATCTCACTGCCAACACGATATGAGCCTGCAGGGTCACACATAAGAGCATGTGGAGAAATTTGAATATTGATTGTGTTGGTACAGGTTACCAATCACCATACAGAATAGGGTCAGGAAAATGTTGCCAGATAGATTCGTCGAGAATGGTTCGACGAGAGTCGTCGAGTATAACTCGGCGACTAAGGCCAATTCGTTGAGAGTTGAAGAGAGTCGTCGAGTATGACTCGGCGACTAAGGCATAATCGTCGAGAGTCTTCGAGTATGACTCGGCGACTAAGGCCAATTCGTCGAGAGTCGACGAGAGTCGTCGAGTATGACTCGGCGACTAAGGCATAATCGTCGAGAATCGAATCCGACGTAAAAGTTCCTCCGCTCGTTCGCTCCGCTGATTCCCGAACCCCGACGGACGGAAGTGTTCCGCCGCCTCTTCGCTCCTCCGACCTCCTCCTCTCCGGCGACGGTCACCGGTGTTGCTCCTCCTGGAACGGACCTAGCACTCCGTGGAAGTGCAAGGTGCGGTTGATCTCCTTCCCGACCCTTCGTGCGACGAAGGTTGGTGTTCTCCTGCTCGTGTGGATTTCTGCAGAGACGTGGACATTATTCCACGTAGAACTCGCCACCGACAAGGACTCAAAGCTTGGAGCATCTCCGTTGAGTTGTGACTCAACGCCGCTAAGGTAATTTTTGCCTAGTTGTTTGTTAACTTCTTGATTCAACTTTCATGGCCCGATCCCATCTCTTTTGGGTTGTTCTTGATGTTTTATTCCTTTTACTGCATGCACAAGCGTTGTGCCATCCTCATAGAGAAACCCAACAGGAGCAACCTCCTCCACGAAAGGAGGGGAGGAGGACCCACGCTTCTTCCCGCGAGGGGATGACGCCTCCTTCAGTGGGCTCGTCGGGGCTTCGTCGGAAAAAACCTTCGGTGAGTTCATAAACCTGACGGGCGACAAGGGATGCTGTGGCTGGAATCGCGAGATAACCCTCGCCTTTTTAGGGTCCGAGGGGCGGTGGACCGAACTCGGCCCTCCAAGCTCTAGCCGCCTCTTGCTGGAAGGCTTGCCTTTAACCTTCTCTTCCCGGCATGCCTCAGCCGCAGCCCGAGCCAGCTCGAGCGGGTCCGAAAACACTCCCGGGTCGGCAAAGGGAGGGTTCACTGGGATCGGTCGCTCCCCTGTAAAAAAGACTTAGCCGGAAAATAAGGTTCTGATCGATTAGGCCAAGTGGCGAGCAGAAGGTGGGCGAGACAAACCTTCACCAGGAAGGACAGGCGGCAGGGACCCGAGGCTGCGACAGAGGAAGGCGACTTCAAAGTCCTTGTACAGAAAGAACTTATGAAGCTCGGCATCATTGCCAGACACGGACGGTGGCCGGTACACCTCCTCGCTTTTCTGTAGGGGCGACAAGGGAATGTTGTCGAGGTTGCCCCGGATGAAGGCGATCTTCGTCATCCAGTTATGGTTCTTGTTGGCAATTTCGCGGATCTTTAAGGACGTACCGCCGAAGAAGGCGACCCCATCGGCATTGGCTTTGTAAGAGAAGAGTTTGCGGAATACGGTGAGGTTGAACTCGATCCGCTCTCGACGGAGGTAGCAGGCAAATCCCACTATCATAGCGATGGCGTTGGGGTTGAGCTACACGGGCACGGCTCCGTAATACTTGAGGACCTGGCGGACCTCAGGACAGAGCGGCAGATGCAACCCCACCTCAAAGTGCGAGATGGGGAAGGCGAGCTCGTCCTCGAAGAAGGAGTTGATTTCCTCATGCTCCACCGGGAGGCGGGCCACGAAGCCGGCAGGGACATTGTCCGCCACAAACTCGGCGAGCTCGCCCGCCGTGGTGTTGCCCTCGAAAAAGCAATGGTCCGCGAAGTTCTGAGCGCACTTGGCGCGGCCATCGGAATTGGGGTTTCCTTTACCCATGCTCGCCGAGGGAATGGAAGCGTGCGAGCAGAAGGCGGGGAGAGAAAGGAAAGAAAAGGATGAGAAGGAAATAAAGGCATAGCCGGGGGTAGGTGGGGATCCCTATTTATTGAAAAAGGGAGGAGAAGCGAAGCCGACTGACAAGCCCGGCTCGCATACTCCATCTCGCATATTCCGTCTCGCCGCTCTCTGCTCGCCGTCCTAGGCGAGCCCAGTTTAGGAATTTGAAAAGACACGCACCACCTGAAGGAAATAAGATATGCTCGCATAACGAAAATTTATACAGTTTATTAGCATGAAGAGAGCAAATTGTCCAGAACAAGGAAAAGTAGAAAAGCGCATGCATCGACCAGGAGACAGTGGAGGCGAGTACCGGTCGGCTCGCAGGGGAGCCGTCCTTAATTACCCCGGTTTCGCCGACCCGATGTCGCCAGCCACTGCGCGAAGAGTTGTCGAAGCTGCCCCAGATTCCTATTCGCCGCTCGCAGGTTCTCATCAATCTCATCGAAGAGTATGGAGGAAGACATCGCCGCATACGCCGAGCTGACCCTCGGCTCGCCACCAAGCCGCGCGCACTCCTCCTGCAGCCTGGAATTGTCTTTCTTCAGCTCCTGGAGCTCGCGCACTAGCTTTTTGAGGACCAGTTGGCTCCGCCTCGACCGTTCGGGGCTGTCCACCTCCGAGTCCAAGAAGATGTCCAAAGCGCGCGGCGATGGAAGGAGCGAGTAGACGGCCTATTCGGCTGAGTCATCGGCCCCAGATTGGTTAGGAAAGCCTACACAGGGGAGTCGAGATAGCGAGTGGGGAGGAGCGAGAACCAATTAGAATCGAACGCAATATGAGGGAGTCAGGGACATACCTCCAGAATTTCGGGGGGAAGCAGGAGCGGATGTGTGCTCGGGGTCCACCCCAGAAGCCGCGGGAGCGGAAGAGGGTTGTTGTGAAGGGATGCGAGCCGGCGACCCCATCCCCCGCGAATCCAGCTCCATTGTTTCGGTGGCAAGGGGCGAGTCTCGCGGGCGTGGGTCAGAGGATGGCTTAGGCGACTTGGTAGGAATATTCTCGACCCTCGGAGTGGAGACCTCGCCGCCCTGGTCTTGTACGGCGGTAATATCCACATAGTCTTTGTCATGGGGGGCCAGAGCAGAATGGTTGGAGGAGTCGGATCCATTGACCAAAGTGTTTTTTAAGTCAGCGAAGATGTGCTCGGCCTCAGGAGGAAAGGGCCTTGCCCTCATGACCGAGCCAAATTCCGTGAAGCGGCAAGCCGGGGCGTTCAGGTCCGTCAGGGCCGCAGCGCGAAGGGCGGTTTCCCCGCGAGATTTCACGAGTCGCTCCATGACCTCTTTAGGGAGTGGAATCTCAGCAGGGCTTAAGTAAAGAAAGGGGCGGAGGTCAGTCGAGTAGGCTAGGCATGTATATATAGCCGTCGGTGGGCCATACCAAGAGATTCTTTTTGGCTCCTATCGCACTCGCAGGATCCTAGGGGGTTGGATGTTTCTTTTCGAGTTTGTGCCAACCTCGCAAAGAGCGGGGATTGTGTACAACCCCGTATCCAGCGAGTGAGCTAACAGGAGCCAAACCGGCCGGCTCAGACCGCCCCAGAGTCCCAGGTGAGTTCAGCAGGGGATGCCGAGCCCAGCACGCCGAGTATGGGTTCGGCAATCATCGGGATGAGCTCGGAGTTCATGGAACTGAGCCCGATGAAAGGAAGTCGTTCATCGTGGGGCAGACCCGGCCGAGTACGTGCTCGCCAAGAGACAAAGGGTTGGCGAGTTCCGACACGCCCGTCATCTGCGAGCAGGGGGTTTCAGGGGCAACTCGCCAGGGCCCAAGGCGAGGTGGGCCAGGCCGGCGGCGATGAGAGAGGCGAGCTCACTCAACGCCTTCTCCCACGGCACTGAGAGAGGCGAGCTCACTCAATGCTTTTTCTCATGGCGCTGAAAGAGGCGAGCTCACTCAACGCCTTCTCCCGTAGCACTGAGGGAGGCGAGCTCACTCGCCGCTTTCCACCTCGGCATGGGGTGGAGCCGCCTCACCCCTGTACTCGCCGCCCTTGCCTAGCGGGCGTTATCTCAGGGCCCGCTCGCCCTTCAGCTGTGGGGTGTTTTTACCATGTTACCCCTTTCGGATTTCCTATAGTCCTCGAAAACAGTGAAGTTTGGATATTTGCAGACGGTCTTTTCCTATAAATAGGACCCAAGGGGTACCTCAGAAGACACGCTTTCTTGTGCCCGTTCCTCCAGCGCTTTCTGAGATACCTTAGCTTCAGCACTTGGCTAAGGAGGGGAAGCGCTCTAAGATCTTCCGGGTGTGTGGTGGGACCTCCGTGCTGAAGCCTTGGGTCTATCCCTGGTCCTTTTCCCTTGTCACTTGGGCTTGTTAGGAGAGAAGTAAGTGTGCGACCACCCCTTCCGCAAGGGTCGAACTCCTCTGGGACTGATTTTTCGGTTTCAACACTAATAGTAAGTGAATTAAAAACACTAGACAAGGAGATCTCTCTAACAGAAATAAATGATAAGATCCTAATGTGCTTCTCTAGCACTTGGGACTTAAGGATCTGGCCAATCAAGGATGCAAGAAGCCTAAGTGAGATCACCACAGAGGCTCTTTTGGGCAAGCTCAAATCTTATGAGCTGCTCATCAAGAACAGAGAGGGATAACAAAAGGTTGCTTCTCTAGCTGTCAGGAAGGAGAAGACAATAGCATTCAAAGCTATAGAAGATCTGCCTGAAGACAAGGTCACAGGCAATGAAGAATTGATGAGCTTGCTGGCCAAAATATTCTACAAGATGGCCAGGAAAGATTTCAGAAAGAGGTCATCCAGAGGGCATGAGAAGCCAAGGTATGACAAGTCAAATAATAAAGAAATAATCGGTTTTGGATGCAGGAAACTAGGCCATATGCCTGACTGTCCAGAAAATCAGAATAAGGACAAGAAGGACAGGAAAGATAGGAGAAAAGACAAGGACTCCAGGGGAAACAACTACAACAAATCCTCCTCCAGCAAAAATAAACATACAAGGAAGGGATTTTTAGCAGAAAGCTGGAGTGAAACTAAAGAAGAATCAGAGGCTTCATCAAGCTCAAGTGATGATGAAGAAGATGCTGAATAAAAGGAATTCTGTATGATGGCTATCAATGCCTCCCAACAAAATTCTGATTCAGAACAAGGATCAGACTCAGAATCTGAAACTCAAACTGAAAAAGACCAGGTAATAGACTCCTTTGACTTTGATTAAGAGGACTTTAGATCTGAATTTAAGGCACTCTGTTTAGACCTGTTAAAGTCTGAGAAGGAGATTATCTCTCTCAGAAATCAATTGTCTGAACATAGTACCTAAAAATCAGACAACCTCAAACTCTCTGAGGAGTTAGAATGCTGTAGGGAGGAGATAGCTTCACTGAAAAGTGAGCTATCCCAGGCAAATAAGTTTGAAGAATCCCTTAATGGGAGAAGAATCAGACTGATGGACATCACAAGCACAGTGAACTCAAGATTCAACAGTACACTGGGCTTGGGTGCTTCATCAAGCCAACCTATAGTATTAACAACCCCAATTAAATTTCTTTCTGATAAAGGAAAGGGTGTAGTAGAGGTAGCTAGGAAGAATCCTGATTTATCTAAGGAAAACAAAGTTCAACAGAAAACGTCGAACAAAGGTCGACGATCGTCGAACAGAGCTCGGCGATCTCAGGCTGGATCATCGAACTCAAATCGACGACTTCTGAACTCTGAACTCTAATATAGTCGAACTTCGAACGGAGCTCGACGATCTGACCCAAGATCGTCGAACTCAGCTCAACGATCGTCGAACGGAGCTCAGAGCTTTGAACATTCTTTCAGAGGTAAATCTAAATTCAACCCTAGAAGTCCCTCATCCCAAAGCTTCAACCCTTATACTGAATGGATAGTGCCTCCTAGGAGATACCATCTTGAAGGATATAAGAGTCAGCCAGGGATGTCTTTTATTTCTGAGTTTAAAGGTTATCAACCTAGACCCAAGGTAAAATGGGTCAAAAACATATAAGCTGTTTATGTGCAGGTGAAGACCTATCCAGTAATGGACCAACAATGATATCTAGATAGTGGGTGCTCAAAGCACATGATAGGGAACAAGGAGAACCTAACATCCTTCAGAACCAAACTTGGACCCAAAGTGATTTTTGGTGATTCAAACTTTTGTCAAACAAAAGGATATGGTGTTGTTCAGATTGGCTCAGTCACATTCAAGAAGGTGGCTTATGTGGAAGGACTGAAGCACAACCTAATCAGCATCAGTCAACTTTGTGATGAAGGATATTAAGTGACATTAAACAAATTCTTATGCAAGATCAAGTCAAAGGATAACACAACAGTGTTAACAGGTAAAAGGAAAGGTAACATCTATCTTGTAGATTTCCTTTCAACCAACATAGATATATGCTTATTTAATTCAGTCTGCAAACCAAATGATTTAAGGCATAAGAGACTAGGACACTTAAACCTTAGAACCATTGATAGGCTGTCCAAGGACAACCTTGTTAGAGGACTACCTTCTGGCCCCTACAAGAAGGAAGGACTCTGCAGGGCTTGTCAATTAGGCAAGCAAACTAAAAACAGTTTTAAGTCACTTAATAAGAGTGATTCACCTAGGATTTTGTATCTATTACACATGGATCTTTTTGGACCCATTACAGTACAAAGCTTAAGAGGGAAATCTTACACCTTAGTGATTGTAGATGACTTCTCTAGATTCACTTGGGTATTCTTTCTGAAGAAGAAGTCTGATAACTTTAAGTGTTTGACAGAGTTTATCAAATGTATACAGATTGAGTTCAATACTCACATTGCCCTGATCAGAAGTGATCATGGGACAGAGTTTGATTCTCTTCTTATGCAAGAGTTCTGTCACAGTGAAGGGATCAGGCATACTTTCTCAGCTCCTAGAACTCCTCAACAAAATGGGGTAGCTGAAAGGAAGAATATAACCCTAATTGAATCTGCTACTACATTATTGACAGATGCTCACCTACCTCTATCATTTTGGGCTGAGGCAGTGAACACCTCCAACTATGTGTTGAACAGGAGTCTAATACATTAACTGAAGGGCAAGACTCCCTATGAATTGCTCAAAGTGAAGAAACCTAAAGTAGACTATTTCAAAAAATTTTGTTGCATTTGTTATATTCACAATAATGACAAGAAATATTTAGCAAAATTCCAAGCTAAAGCTGATGAAGGAGTGTTTTTGGGAAACTCCATGATTAGTAAAGCTTATAGGGTGTATAACAAATCTACTCTGAAAATTGAAGAATCTGTTCATGTATCTTTTGATGAGACTAATATGTTTTATAAGGAGAAGTCTACTTCTACCATAGAACCATTGTAGGTACACTCTCTTTCAGAAAATTTGGAGAGGTTACATATTGTAGAAAAGGATTCAACACATCCACCTATCCAGCAGAGAGAAGAAATCAGTGAAGATGAAGGGGATACTAGACATCTTGGTGTTCAACATCTTGGAGAAAACAATCTTGAAGAGCTAATTATTGTTCCACAAGAGGAAACAACAGCACAGGTTGGTGAATAATCAACACCCCCTGTTGATTTAGTAACAACAAGAGATCACCTAATCTCCCAAGTGATTGGAGACATCTCAGCTAGTGTGAAAACCAGAAATCAGGTGAACCAGAACCTGATGCATACTTTCTTTCTATCTCAAGTTGAACCTAAATCCATTCAAGATGCAGAAAAAGATCCACACTGGATCATTGCTATGCAAGAGGAACTACATCAGTTTGAGAGAAATCAAGTTTGGGAACTAGTGCCAAGGCCTAAGGATCACTCAATTGTTGGAACAAAGTGGGTGTTCAGAAATAAATTGGATGATCAAGGAGTTATTGTAAGGAACAAGGCAAGGCTAGTTGCTCAAGGTTATTCTCAAGAAGAAGGAATAGACTATGACCAGACCTTTGCACAAGTTGCAAGGTTAAAGGCCATAAGAATATTCCTAGCTTATGCAGCTCACAAAGGTTTCAAGGTCTACCAAATGGATGTGAAGAGTGCATTTCTCAATGGATACATCAAAGAGGAAGTCTATGTTAGACAACCTCCAGGTTTTATCGCTTCAACTTATCCAGACCTTGTTTTAAAATTACATAAAGCATTATATGGCCTCAAGCAAGCTCCTAGAGCATGGTATGAGACCTTAGCATGCTTTCTTCTGAAAAATGATTTTATAAGGGGTAGAGTAGACCAAACTCTTTTTATTAGAACCCATAAGTATCATACCCTACTAGTATAAATATATGTAGATGATATTATCTCTGGTTCTACTGATTCAAATTTGTGCAAAAAGTTTTCCAACCTAATGCACTCTAAATTTGAAATGAGTAGCATGGGTGAGCTTTCCTTCTTTCTAGGATTGCAAGTCAAACAACATGCTGAAGGCATATTCATTTCTCAAACCAAGCATGCAAAAGAACTGGTTAAGAAATTTGGTATGTCTGAAGCATCTTGTATGAAAACCCCTATGCCTACCAATGTTGTATTAGATGCTAATGAACATGGAAAACATGTTGATTAGACAACATATAGAGCAATGATTGGCTCTCTATTGTACCTTACAGCTAGTAGACCTATTATAATGTTTGTTATATGTATATGTGCTAGATTCCAAGTAAGCCCTAGAGAGTCACACCTAACATTAATTAAGAGGATTCTTAGGTATGTAAAAAGTTGTCCAAATCTAGACCTCTAGTATCCAAAAGACTCAAGATTTGAATTAACTTGATTTTCAGATGCTGATTATGCTGGATGTAGAGTAGACAGGAAAAGCACCAGTGGAACTTGTCAGTTCCTTGGTGACAGACTTGTCTCCTGATTCTGTAAGAAATAGACTTCTGTGTCCACTTCAACTGCTAAAGCTGAATACATGGCAGCAGGCAGTTGTTGCTCACAGATTCTGTGGATTCAAAACCAGCTCCTAGACTATGGCTACAACTTAGAAGGGTCAAAAATATTTTGTGCTAACACCAGTGCTATTTCTATAGCACAAAATCCAGTCCTCCATTGTAGGACAAAACACATAGAGATTAGGCATCACTTCTTAAGAGATAATGTTGAGAAAAATAAAATTGAAATTCAATATATCCCAACTGATTTGCAAAGGGGAGATATTTTTACCAAACTTTTGGATGAAAAGAAACATACCTGCTTCCTAAATCAGTTAGGAATGTTAGATGGAGGAAGTTTAAAATAAATCCCAAGATTTTAAAACTCTAAAAATAGACCAAGACTAGGCTAAAAACTTGAATTTTTTAGTGTCTGTAGGCTTTTTTTAGTCTCTAAACTGCGCTCGACATTTTTCCCAAAAAGCGTCGAACTGAGATCGACGCTTTCCAATAGCGTCGACCAGAGTTCAGCGTTTTCCAGATAGCGCTAGGCAATCTTCTTCTGGTCGATCGGAGATCGACGTTCTCCAGTATCGTCGAACGGAGATCGACATTATTGAAGACTCTTCAGATTCCATTAGAAGCCTAGATCGTCGAACGGAGTTCAACGGTCTTTCCTTTCCGGCGTCGAACCCTAATATAAAATCATTCTTTCACCGTCGTTCTTCTTTTGAGCTTTCATACTCTCTCCAAACCTTTTCTTTCCCTCCAAACTCTACTGCACTTGGTTGTGTTTGTAACTTTTTGCAGGTATACAATGGCCGTGAATGTTGCCGCTCTCGCCAAGATGAAATTTGATACAGGATTTGATATAGATATGGATTCGTTTGACGGCAGTGATCAGGTTTTCAAAGACATTCTAGAACTTTTCTGAGAACAACAGTTAGTGCATATAATGTCCACCAGTATGAAGATCGCCAAAGATGAAATTAAGGAATGGGTATTTACAACACATAATCTGGATCAGAATACCCTTGTTGGTACTATCAGCAAGACTCAGGTATCATTATCACCTACTCTCCTGACTGAAGTATTTCATTTGAGTACTGGAGATGATTCTGTTGAACTTTCGGGAGAGGAATTTGCTTCAATGTTAGACAGAATGGGTCACTCTGCAGAAAACCCTAACAAATTATTGAAAAAGAACTTATCTATTGAATTTAGATTTCTTGTTGATGTTGTGGGGAAAGTGCTACTGGCAAAGCACTCAGCATATGATACCATATCCAGTTATCAGTTCTGTTTCATGGGAGCCCTAGTGGATAAGAAACACTTGAACTGGGGAGCCATCTTCTTTGATTTGATAAAGAAGAAAATAAACAAAAGTTTTGTGAACTTTGGGAGGATCTTAGGGGTATTCCTGCACTCCAGGTGCCCTGAACTGCTAGTATCAAATGGGATGCACATCAATGCATCAAAAATGCTAACCTGTGCCATGTTTGGTAAATGGGACAGGCAGATTATCAAGCCAACCAGGACTACCACTGCTTCAGGCACAAGGACTATTGCAGTCTCTTCCCCTCAGGCCCCTGCCCTCATTAAGGAATTGCCTGCCTCCACCTCTTCTCCTCCTTCTCCACCTCCTATTGTTTCTACCTCCACCTCCACATCAACCATCTCTACATCCATCTCCTCCCCCATTACCATTTCATCACCAATTTCACCTCCAGCCACCTAAGAACAATTCCATCCACTCTACTACTATCCACCTCTTGACATTCCATCCTTCAACATTTTGGAAGATTCCTTTATGGATGCTTCCCCCTCCTCACCTGCTGAGCTTCCCTCTACAACTTCATATCAACGACTCCTACATGATATTCTTACCCAACCATCCTTTACACCATCCATCTCCACACCCATACCATCTATCTCCACCATCCCAATCTCTCAACCAACCATCCTACCATCCACAATACCATCTCCCGCAGTCCATCCATCACCAGCCCAAATCATTCCATCCCCCACCTCTACTCAAGTCCCACTTGAGCAAGTGGATCTATCAACTTTGTCAGATAAGCTATATAGGATACTGGCCCCCAAGCTAGTAAACCTGTTGGAGACCTCCATGGCTCCACTCCTGAAATCAATAAAGGAGTAATCTGACAGGCTATCCTCTCTCTCTTCTCCTCAGGCAATCCCTTCTATAGGGTGCCTTGATCCAGTTGTCACTAAATCAAGGCAGGGGGAGATGCCCTATGAAGCTGAGGTAGTGCCTGCTGCTCCTGAGGAATTGCTGCTGCGTGAGATTTCTACTCCAACTCCAGTACCAGTACTCACAGTGGACCTCAGGTCACTGTTGTCTGAATTTTATTTTCTTCATAGAAGCTGCTTACCAACTCAGGGAGTTGAAGACCTTACAAAGGCCATTGTGCCTATTGTTGTATGTGATCCCAGCCTGATTATCTCTTATATCAGTTCTCTTAAGGCTGAGGAAGTTTCTGCTTGTGTTGTTGTTGCTGCTGCTGTTGAAGTTGCTGAATCTACTGATATTGATATGTTATCTGCTGATGTTGCTGCTGCTGCTTCTGACAAGTCCAAACAACTTGAGGAGTACATCAAAAGGATTGATGATCTATATGACAGACCCCAGAGTTCAGATAATGATCAATTCAACACTGACTCTGATGATTCTTCTGGAACCATTGCCAAGAAAAGGAAAGCAAGAAGCAAAGCAATGATGAGAGTCCCTCCTGCTAAAGCCAAAGATGTCAATGATATACCATATTACATTCTGCATGACTGTCAGATAACAGAGACTTGGATGCAATACTCTAAGAATCAGCTAAAGGCTATGAAGAAAAGAAGAAAACTTGACAAATATGAGAAAGGATCTTCTCAGCTTCCTCCTCCTCCTCCTCACGACTCAGGATCTGGTGGAGGCTCAGCTTTTCATTCATCTACTTTAAAGCACAGTTCATCTCAATCTTAGCAAAGTTATCAACCTAGAGGACAATATCAAAGAGGCTATCATTCTAGAAGAGGTCAGTACAGAGGAAATAAGAGAGAGCACAAAACTTACTCCAGACAACAAAGGGAAGGAAAAGGTCCTATTGATTCTACTCAAGGTCCTTTCCCTTACAAGCTTAGAGATACAGTTGTCACCAGGACTCCTACTGATTCAGAATCAATCAATAGATATGAACCTCCAGTCCCATTTGAAGATCCTGAAAACAACCCATTATCATGGACTGCCAGAATGAAAGAGCTTGATGCACTAGATCAAATTAAAAAGGCCAAAGAGCAAGGAAAAGACATTTCCAACATTACAACCCTATATGATCAAAGGAAGACAGAATTAGAGAGATATTCTTCAAGAAAATTTTTTGATCCAGAAGATTATATGAAGCTGTATCCTGAGGCTGTAGTTCCAAGGCCTAGATCTCAAACCTCCTTAGGTGTAGATGATGACAGAAGATCAAAGAGAGAAGCCCTCAATCCTAATAGGGAAATTCTGTTTAAAAAGGGAAATGAGAAGAAGTGATTTCTGTAAGCTGAACAAACATATATCTCTTACTGATATTCTATCTGTGATCTGCATGCTGCTAGTTCATTGTTGGTTTAGCTTTTGCTTTGTCTGTATGATTATTTATTTCCTATTTTGTATTGTAAATAGTAATCCTAACCCAAATAGGGAGAGATTGTTGGAACACCCTATTACTAATTTGGGCAAGGATCACTATGTTTTTAGGAATTTGGTTTGACCTAGTTATATAGTTGAAAAGGTCAAATTAGAATGAGTCTAAGGGTTAGAACTTAGGTTTGAAGCTGCCCCCAAGACCATTCAAAGATCAGGATTCAGTGTTGAGACAAAGACAATTCTCGTCGAGCTCAGGTCGACGAAACGTCAAACTCAGGTCTACGTTCTCTGAGCTCAATTATGCAAGTCGTCGAACTCAGGTCGACGATCTTCGAGCTCAGATCGACGCTTTGTCTCTAGTTGTTTTCCAAGTCGTAGAGCTCAGGTCGACGTTTTCTGTCTCTAGTATAAATCCAATCTCTGAGCTCAGGTCGATGATAGCTGAGCTCAGGTCAACAATTTTTCTGAGAGGTCGTCGTTTTAAGAATTCAAATTCAAGAATAGTTATGGAACTCATTCAGATTTATTTCCTGCATTTATTGCAAAGGATTATGTAGTTGTTTCAAGCAATCTGGAGCAAGTTTAAAGGAAGGCTAAAAGGAATGTTACTTAGGACTTTCCCTAGAGACAGTTATCAATTACGGAAGTCATTTATGGCTGAGTAACGGCCATCTAAGTCAGAATCTGATATACTCCTACAGAATATGTTTTTGAAAGAGACATAACAGATCAATACAATAAGATATACACGAGATATAAAGGATTATTAGATTGAGAAAAAGAGTTACAGAAAAGAGATCAAAACATACTCTGATCAAGAACTCATCTTCTGGAATATACAGATTCACTGAGTCAAAATATTCAAGAACGCAAGGAAATTTTCTGTGGAGGAGATCATCTGCTATTCTACTCCTCCAAATCCTCAAGTGTTCAAAAGCTTCAACATCAAGGACTCCAGACATCTCACATTTCAGCATCTGTTGAAATCATCTTTTGCTGGAGATTTGAAGCAACTGAAGACCTATCACCCTAGCAAAGCTCACCTTCCTGAACCCTTATAGATCTCAGGGGGAGATTTAGTAACATCTTCCACTTGTCTTCTCTCAAACTGTTGACAGAGAAGAACATCTTCAAACTACTTTATTTTTTCTTTCTCTCCTGTAAAAGGGTTTATCAAAACTCCCTTCAAAAGTTCTGAAACTGGTTTCTGAGACCTTGTCAAAACTCAATGGTGGCAAGACACCTTATCAAAAAATCTAGATCTGGTTTTTGAGCACCTTATCAAAAGCTCATTGGTGCCCAAGACACTTGATCAACTATTCCTGCAGTGGATTCCTACCTAGGGTGGTAGAAGAGTGGATGTACCCAGGTTGTTGGGGAACCACTATAGATCCTTGTGTCATCTGGCTGCTGTGTGTTTGACTTTGCTGTGTGCTGTGTTATTTCTTATTTCTTTCTTTAGTTTTTATTTCACTATAAGCACCTTACACATATACATAAATTAAGTATTCTACTGCTTTACAGTTTTTAATTATAAATTATTTTTAAAATACTCTATTCACTCCCCCCCCCCTCTAGAGTGAAGATAGGTCTTACCCTCACTTTCACGGTGCTCTATCTCCTGTGAATGGTTATTAAAATAACTGTTAGTCATAGAGCTAAGTGGAAATAAATCTCCTCCCCAGATCCATATCCTGGAGACGTGCTAACACACCCAACAAAAGTAGATAGCTGAAGAATGAGAGGGTTAGTACAACATTCAATTAATAAGCTAGGAGCAAACAAAAAGAGGTATAGCATAGTATAACTGGATAAGTAGCAGCAATATACGTGAGTTATAATTTCGGCTCCACTAACACAGTAGTACAACAGAAATTCATAACCCGTGCAAACATCGAAGGCATTCACAACCGCGTATACATCGCAGGCATTCACAGCCGCATACACATCGCAGGTATTCAAAGCCGTGTACACATCGCAGGCATTCACAACCGCATACACATCGTAGGCATTCACAGTCGCGCATAATACCCTATATCGACATAGTATGGAACACTTCTTTTCAAGCAGGGTAGCAATCCCTGCGGGCCTCACCGATGTGGTTGTCAGTGATAGTGTCCAGTCCTACCACTTATGGGGGTGGTCGTATCGCATATTCCAGGCCCTAACATACAACCCCGTGTACTCTTGGAAATGAGCAACATCCAACGATTCACATTTTGGCCGACTAGCGAAGGAAACCCAATAGGGAAAACATAACGGTCAGCCACCCGTGGTACTCATCTCCCTATCGCCTTTAGTCGTCAAACTTCCTGCACCAGTACGAACGGTCTGTGGAAGTGACTGACCCGCTACGATTTGACGCAAGCAATTTACAAAAAACAAGTAAAAATAGTTTTGTTAGCATGCACTAAAAATAGTTTTGTTAGCATGCACCAGGTCTATAGCGGCTTGCCCTATTATGGTTTAATAATTCGGGCAAACGACACTTGACTCGACTTTTGATAAGGAGCATGAAAGCAATTTATTTGGGGCTAACTTAGGAGGAACATCTCAACTCCTGTTATCCCCAACTAAGGCTCAACATATCAAATCACTCCTCGTTAGGGAAGGACCCATGCTTGAAATAGTAAATTGTAGAAACAAAAGTGTGGTAATAAAAGCTGTTGTTAGAATAAGCTATATAATTGAGATGCTATAAAGAAATAGGACTAGTAGGACATTGGAGTAGTACTGAACTGAAAGTAAGTACTGAAAGGAACCAGACCAGTATGAGACTAGAATGATACTTAAAAGAAATGAACTTAATTGACAGTAAATAGTCAGGACCAGTATGATATTGGAGTACTGAAAAGAAAGTACTGAATTGAAATGAATAAATGGACCGGACCATTACGAGACTGGAATAAAACATTCAGAAAATGTTTAGTAGTCCAATCACTCTGTAACGTCCCCTCGACCCAAGGAAACGATCTCCCACCAAAGCAGAGCTAACCTGGTCAGGCGGACCATTACCAAGCTACAGCCCAAACACCCTAACCCCTCTCTAGCCCATGGGCGGGTTGTTGGTGGCCACAACCTCCCTTTGATGAGGCAAACTCGATATTCAAGCGTGCGTCACGGGGACTTCCCAGGAGGTCACCCATTCAAGTACTACTCCATCCCGAGCACGCTTAATTATGGAGTTTTCTTTTTTCGAATTCGTGGTCGAATTCTTTTAAGGGGTGGTGAGCACGTGCATGTGCGCTACCTTGATAACATAACTGAACCCATGAATGTCCACTTAGGAATGAAAATACACATGTTTGGGGAATTGGTATGTTTCTATAATTGCTTTTGGTAAAAGTCATTGTTTCTTAATTGTGCGTTTCACATTATAGGCGACTAGGAGTGGTGCGAGGCAGCTAGATCCCTAGTGCTCGGTGGAGAGTAGCGCACCAAATGAGGTGCCAACACCTCCTCCTTTGGTGGAAACTATATAGTTGGTTGTTGAAGCCATGTTTGCAATGTTTAATGCACAACCTTGGGGTCAGAGACAACCAACTTTTCCTGCGATGGTCCAAGAACTGGTTGGTGTGGGTGAGCGCATAGTGGTGAGACAAGTGGCTATTGAGCTAGTGTCCGCAAGGCGAGCGATGGAGAAGCAACTGAAACATGTAATGAGTTTCAATCCCCCTATGTTTATGGGTAATGGAACCCCTACACAAGCCGAATATTGGCTCTCAAGAATAAAGAGGGTCTTGACAACAATTGAAACAGAAAAGTGGTAAAAAGTCACTATGACTACCTTCTTGTTGGATGGTGAGGCAAGATTATTGTGGGATGAGCTGGAGCTGTACTAGTTTGTTGGTCGGCCATTGATTGAGATCTCAATGGAGGAATGTCCTAACTCAGAGCATTCTAGCGGAAGCATTTTAAGTTAATAACTCATAACAATAGGAATGTCCACTACAAAAGCTTGTACAAGAATGATATATATACAAATCCAACACATGTTTTGGCCTTTCAGCCTTACAACTGTTTCATTTACAACAAGTGACTTCATACATCGGCACGCAGGCCGAACACACATGAAAATAGTAAAAAGTTTTCCTTTGGGCATTCAAGGGCCATCCAATCACAGCATAAGGGCTTCATCCCGCTACTTCCCACTTTGCTCTCCAGCACCTGCACAAACGACCCACACAAATGCGGCAAACAAAGCAACAGTCAGCATTTTATTGCCAATTTATTATGACCTAACCCCTTACTCAGGGCAGTAGTTCTCCTTCCCTGCAAACAGCAGTATATATATAGTGGAAATAACAACGTGCATATAAGCACCATTTACCATAAACATAGGCTCAACGGCCACATGCCCCGTGCACTCAGGGCACAATTTCGGTGTACTTAACTTGACGACCTTATTGTTTAAAGGTACGGGATTTCCCATGTATCACCATCGTTCAGAGGTACTTAACTTGACGACAATGTCATTTAGAGGTACTTAACTTAACGGTAACCTTTGTCGTTCAAAGGTTCTTAACTTGATGACCATATCGTTCAAGGTACTTAACTTAACGACTGACTGCCCATTAAGAGGTAATTAACTTAATGACCCAGTCGTTCAGAGGTACTTAACTTGATGGCACAGTCGTTGGCCTCTACGGCTAAACTCAATTACAAGCCACACGACTTCGTACCACTTCAGGCTGGCACCCACCATAGCTGGGCAATTTAAGCTCACAGCTCCACAAGAACTGGACCCGAGGTCTCTTAGAGACAGGCCACACAAAGCTTTAGCTCATAGGGAGTTATTGCCTGGCAACATTCACTTTCTCCTATCGATATCAACAGTTCCACGAACTATGATCTTTCCTGGGTATATTCCTGGAGCTGAACTCCAGTACTTCCTATTACTCTCATTTCACAGGTACAACCCCCAAAATCCGTACAACCTAACGTTTATACTCGGAGTCTTCTCCGACATGCAAAATAAACATCACCAATCCAGGCCAACCCGTCCGGATGGGCTTCACACAGCATGCCTATTTCGTACTCTACATTTTCGGATATATATGCAATATTTAATGGGGATCATACCGATCTACCAATTAAAAACCACCTTTTCTTCACCTTTTGGTGAGGGGTTCCATGTAAGTATGCATATTGAGGACTTCACTTGTCCAAGGAGAAAATCGTTTCCCTTGTAATTCTCTTTAGAGCCATGACCATGATCTTTGATCCGGATGGAATTGATCTTCGCAACTTCCTCTCTACGGATCTAGCGTCGACTCGCGATTCCGATCACAAGAACACCTTGGATCGACTCCTCTAGTGATCCTGGACGTTTCCTCCTCTTTCCTCTCCAGAAGTAAAGAAGAGAGTGTATGAGAGAAATTGAGAATAAAATCTCAAGTCCAGCCTATATACAAAAGCTACCGTCGTGCAGTAACTCCTACCGCCGCACGGTAACACAAGCGGTGACTGCTTTGACAAGTCGGCACCGCTATCCATAGTTATTGCCCCGCGATTACCCTCTAGCGCCTGTCGGTAGATTGGTTACTCGAGAATTCCTTCTCGACATTCGTCGAGAGGCTAGCGCGGCGCCGTAACTCCTATCGTCTGGCAATAGCACTCTCGATGATTCCTCGAAAGCATTGAATGTTCTCGCCAAAGGCATTTACTACTGCGGCGCGATAGTTTCCTATCGCCAGGCGGTAAAAACCCGAGCCCTTGGTCCTTTAATTCACTATGTTATTGTTGGCGATAATACTACCGTCGCGCGGTAACCTCCAATGATCGCTTCTCATTTTTGGGGTATTACACACTCCATTCAGGAGGCCTTAGTTTTATCTCTATTCTCAGGAGGCATGTTCAGTTCTATCTCCGTTCTCAGGAGGCATGTTCAGTTCCATCTCCGTTCTAAGAAGGCATGTTCTGTTCCATCTCCGTTCTCAGGAGGTTTCTTTGGGTTTCACTCATTATGAAGATCCGATAACAATTCAGTTGCTCCCTTTTTAATCACAGCTTAATCGGATCAGGGAAAGCTTATTATGAGTTACATTTTTATTATTGATCCGAAAATAAATATCAATTCGATTTCTTGCGTCAGATCGAATCTGAGAATTTTGTTAAAGGACACATTTTTCCTCGTATTTCAACCTCAAAAATCATTTTTAATGCATGAGAGAAATTCTTCACTTGAAACGAGGTTGGGGATTATTTTACTCGAAGCTCGTACTTTCATCTTCTGATTCTACCCAAAATGCTCGAGAGTTATTTGAAAATGAGGCGCTCAATGGTTTCGCAAAAACCTTGAAATACTCGAAGCTTGAAAATCTTGCCTCGATAACTCTCGTCGATTAATCAATTGAATAAAATATTCAATATATAAGGTGGTTGCGCGCTTCAATTTTCATTTTCAAAGAATTTGAGCACATAAATTTCCGAGCGTGACCCTGATTATCAATGGTCTGCATATAGCAGATCAAACTAATCATGCAGCCAGGATTGCGCCAGACAGGGAAAAAGCCAGTGCTTTCCCCACAGCGGATCAACAGCGGATCTGTTGTGGGGGGCACAAAAGAGGAGGCAGGTGAAACGAGAATTTCGTGGCCGGTTACGAAGGTGGTGGACCTCTGCCACCATTGGCTGGCCATTGCTAAGAGCTGGTGCTGTCATCGATTGCCTCGTCGATGGCCAGCGAGTCTTTGGGTGGTGGTCCAGCGGCCTGCTGCCGGCGGCTACTACCTTAAATCAGCAACCCAAGAGCAGGGTGGCGGTTGCTCTACTCCCAGTGCCATCGTGCCACCCTGCTTCTCCAGTGTATAACCTGGCCACGAAACTACCCCTGACCAACACGTCGGGGGTTGCGCTACTCTTCGATGGTGCTCTGGCGGCCTGGCGCCGCCGACCATCGCCGCAAAACAAACACAGACAAAACTCTGTTTTCGAGTGTCGCCAGAGAGTCGAATTCTGGGGACACCTCGGCCTTCTACCACTAGGGATGGTTTTCACCGGTGGTTTAGCCCTTCCCCAGCGCCACCACTAGCACTAGGCAAGGCTAAAATACCCGTGGCCACCAACCGACCTGGAGCTTGGCTCTGGTGGTGCCGACGGCGCTTTGGCCATCGGGAGGCACATGCAGAACATCACAAAGATAGGGAAGGGAGAGGGGAGAAGCATCCACCTTGTCTGGGGGAGCTTGGGAAGGCCCCGACCGAGTTACCATTAGAGATGGAGGGAGCTTAGCTCGGGTTTGCTTTTCCACATGAGCTAGGGCTCCGGTGAGAGCTCCCTGAGTTTGTTTTGTTAGTTAGGAAGAAAGTTGGGGAGGCATGGCCTTTTATAGGCTTGTGGAAGGTGGCCACCCCTCCCCTTCCCAATGTGGGACTAACCCAAAGAGAGAGAGAGAGAGGAGGAGGAGCTCCTCTCTCCCATCTGCTAAGGCTAGGTGGCAACATTAGAGGGGGCGGTACATCTAGATGTCAGCATCAAGGAGAGAAGAGGATTGGGATGGGCTTGGGCCTTGGTTCTTTAAAAAGAAAAGAGGAGGGGTGGTGGAAATTGGGCCTACCTTGGCCCATGGCTCATCTCCCTTTAGGCTTGCTGGTTGGTGGACCAAAGATAGAGGGTGATAAGGCCCTACTAGCAATGAAGAGGGGAAATGCTCACTTCTTTTAGAAAAATCAAAACAATTGACTTTTAGGAGGGTTTGACCAAAGTCAACCCTAGGTGGGTCCCCCCATTCTGGTCATATTCAAAGTAGGTTCAAGTCATTGGGAGTCAGGTCAAAGTTTTGGTGTTGTGTCATAATTTGTGTGCGCTCGCTCTGTATTGACCATAAGAATCCAATGCCACTGATCGGGGTCGAATCGGAGTTCATTTGCTAAGTATTCAAAATCGGCGCGGTGCGGCGCGCTAAATTGGTCAAAATGCTTATATTAATCGTTAGGCTTCTAATTGTGATGTAACGAGTTCTGATGCGTTTGTATTGACTATACGAAGTCATAGGAATTGAGAGAACTCAAATCGGAGTTCTCTAGGTAAATATTCAAAAATTTCGTTTTCGCAACGTTTTACGGGAAATTGCCATATCCACTATATGACCGCGAAATTCTATGGAACGAGTTCCAACGCACTCGTATGGACTATATGAGGCAACAGGAATTGACAGAACTCAAATTAGAGTTTTCTAGCTCGATATCCCCATCTAGGGTTACCTTCTACCTTGGTATGGGCTACGAGTAGAGGTTTGGGTCACTTTTATTGGGCCCATTATGGTCCCGGTGGCAAAATAAAAGTTGGGATATTATAGTATGGACCCAATGATTAAGAATTTCGTCGTCTCCAAATACGTGGTCTTCGATGAACTAACATCATATGGAGGTTGCTCATCTACTACAGTAAAGCAGGTCGCATGGCGGGCAGGAGGATGCTGCTAAGGATCTCTTGGTGGAGTTGTCTGTATCATCAAGAGCTCCAGGTGTTTCTATATCCAGGGCGGAGGCTTCTAGTTCAGGAAGAAGGGGGTGCGATGCTCTAAATATGCCCGGGAACGAAGCTGGTTTAGAAGAAGCAGCA
Source organism: Platanthera zijinensis (assembly GCA_039513925.1). Lineage (NCBI taxonomy): Eukaryota > Viridiplantae > Streptophyta > Magnoliopsida > Asparagales > Orchidaceae > Platanthera > Platanthera zijinensis. The sequence continues at coordinate 60,238,212 of CM077086.1, forward strand.
GAGGTTGTGAGCCATGGTCAGGTTCTTTGGAGGTCAAAGAGGACCATCAAATTACCAGCTCAGTACAGCGAAAGGAACATAATGAGCTTTGTATCTTTATTCTTTTCAAGACCTCTAGAAGAGCGAGAGCCTTCTAGCTTTGAAGATGTCATTGGAGTCAAGGAGTGGGATGATGCCATAGATAAGGAGATGGCTGTACTCAAAAGGAATGAGACTTAAGATCTTGTGCCCAAGGTAGAAGGCATTACTCCTGCTACATGAAAGTGGGTGTATGAACTGAAGAAGAAGGCGGATGGAAGCACCGAGCGATACAAGGCTCGACTTGTATCTCGAGGGTTCTCCCAACAATATGGAGAAGACCTTAAGGAGACGTTTAGTCCTGTTACAAAAATGACTTTTATATGGTTGGTGATTGCCTTTGCGGCTTGCCAAGGTTGGAGGATGTGGTAGCTTGATGTAAAGAATGCTTTTCTTTATGGAGAAATTGATAAAGACATCTTTATGGTTCAGGCATCGAGGTACGTATCTAAAGATCATGCTGGATATGTCTGCAAGCTCAGGAAGTCCCTTTTTGGCTTGAAACAGGCGCCTCAGGAATATTACAAGAAGATCGCAGAATACCTCCAGTTCTGCGAGTATTTTGCTTCTGATTCTGACATGGGCCTTTTTGTAAAGAAGAAGGGGGAGCTTCATGTCTTGGGGCTATGGTACGTTGATGAAATGATCGTCACAGGAAATCTAAGGAGGAGGTAGCTAGGCTCAGGGCAAAGCTAGTTGTTCATTTTGAGATGAAGGATTTGGGTGAGCTCCACCACTTACTTAGACTCGAGGTGGAGAGGAGAAAAAGCGACATACTCGTTTCCCAAAGAGGCTATACAAAACGGATCGTTCAGCGAATCAGCATGCGGGAGGGGAAGAGTTGTTCTACTCCATTGGATGTTGGCCTTAAGCTTTGACGTGATGAGGGGAGGGTTATTCAAGATCCCTTGGTGTTTTGAGCTCTAGTTGGGAGCCTTATTTACTTGACGATTACCAGGCTAGAGATTGCTTATGTTGTAGGCTGTGTAAGTCATAATATGGAGGAACCATGGAAGCCACATCTAGTGGCGGCGAAGAATATTCTGAAGTACGTGAAGTATACTTCTGATATGGGATTCCTTTATGGGAGTGACACAAGCTTCAACCTGCACGGTTACACAGATGTTGATTATAGGGGAGACTCAGACGATTGGAGGTTCGATGTCTGGTAATGTTTTTATATGTGGATCAGCAGGCATATTGTGGTGCAGCAAAAAGCAAGATTCAGTGTCCGTCTCTACTATAGAAGCTGAGTACAATGCTTTGGACTTGGCAGCTCGGTATGCCATCTAGCTCAGGAGGCTAGTAGAGGACATCCATAAAGAAGTGCGGGAGTCCCACTCTGTTATGCGGTGATAATGAAAGTGCTCTTAAACTTGTTAACAATCTAGTTTGTTATATGAGGACCAAGAATCTTGAGATCTAACATCACTTCATTCGGAAGAAGGTGATGGAGGGGTCTCTTATGGTCGAGCATGTACGGAGCGAGGAAAATATCGCAGACATCTTCACAAAGCCGTTGTCGATGGGGCTATTTGAACGGTAACGAGGACTGCTAGAGCACTTCTCACTTCAATGGGCAGTGTTAAAATTTTATAAGTAAAAGTGGCGGCCTGGGCGGACTGTCCGTGCGGACTGAGCGGACAGAAGTGGCAGCCTGGGCAGACTGACCATACAGATTGGGCTGATAGGATTAGCGATTAGCCAGGTTAGCCAGTAGTTCTGCAGTTGGCTTGTTCCCAAGATATAACCTGGCGGATAGGATTTGTATCCGCGGGAGATGCGAACTCATCTGGAGTTCACCGAGTTTGGCATGTTGCTGACTCTTCTAGAGCTCACAAGTTCATCGTAGGCTTATGTCTTGGACTTGCTTTGGAGTAGTTTGCTGGAAACCACGGAGTTCACCGGTTAGTGCGGACTGGTGATGAGTCCTCCATATTGTGCGATCTGGTTCTTGAGCTTGCCAGTTTGGAGTCCGCACTATGGACTCTTGGTGGTGTGGACTTGGTGTGAGTTAAACCAAGTTTGGTTGTGCTCAATTTGCGAATTTGTGCGGTTAATGCAGACTGTATTTCTATCCGTCGAGCTCGCCAGCTTGTCAGCTTGGTATAGTTGTGGGCTCGGAGTGTGCGGACTGGAGAAGTGTCTGCGGGATGTTGCAGACTAGTAGCGGTATCCGCAGTATCTGCGTGTTCTGGCCTTTGGCGGGATGGCTTATTCAGCCATCAGTGCAATAAGGCAGACTGGCTTTGTGTCAGTACTATGCGAATACATTTTGTTCTCTCCGTGAGATGGGTGGTGTTCCTATCGGCTAGGGCGGTGACAACACTCCTCTCCACACCTATAAATAGGACCCCTTGTCACATCAAAAATACACCTAAATGAACAGTAAGTGAGCTCGGTTGGTTGCTGAAGACAAAATTTTTGTATCTGCACGGTTTGATAAGTTGACTGGATTTTATTGTGCAGATTGTGTGGATATCACTGAGAAGCCAGGGACTTGGTTCTAACTTAGGTCAGGGATCAGTGTGGACTCTGCGGTTATAATTGGCCATTTGCAGCAGGTCGTGAATTTTAACCAGGCAGCCTTCTCTTTGGCAATCTTTCCCAGTTAAATAAAGCTGTCCACTTTTGGCAGTCTGTTCAGTTCGGCAGTAGCTATTCGCGGATAATTTGGCAACTAGGCGACCTCGCAATTAGGCGGCAAGCATATTGCGTATAGAGTTCTTTGGTATTGAAATAATAGGGTGACCGCGCGGTTAGGTTGTGATCTGGCGACTTAGCGGCTTCAGCAGACTCCGTAGATCAGTACGACAGATTCAGTAGACACTTTTTCTATCCACATGGCTAGCTTTTGCCTTGTTGTTTTTTCTTCCATCGGTTACATTGGCGAATCATGTCTCGTCATGTATGCCTCTCACTGTTAATATTTTTGATGGTACAGGATTTACTTGCTCTTCTATTTGCATCCGGTTTACTTGGCTTGGTTAGTTGAGTGTTCTTGCGACCTGGTTTCTCCTTTTCCTCATCTTACATATTTTTACAAGGTTTGCGACCCGCAAAAGTGTGAAGCGGAGGTCGGCGACTTACGATTGTGCGAGGCAGTGTAGGTGACCCATGTAGTTAATTACTGTTTCTTTTTTGCGAGTAGTTGTTAGCTAAACTCAAACCTCCTGTAAACCCTGATTTAAGAGACTTCAATCTCATGTCTCTCCTAAAAATAAAATTCACCTTTTCGTGCTCTGTGTGAGATTAATACTCGGGGATCAGCCCTCATTTTATTATTACTTGACAATACTAGAGGCCCTTCCGTTGATCTAGATCCTAATAAGTTTTTAGTGTCGTTGCCATGATTTTTCTCTTAAGAGAGTCGAGAGAAAGAATATCTCCTCTGTAAATTGCATTTTTACTTTTTGCATTTTCTCTTATCTTATTTCTTGTCATTTTCTTGCTTGATTTCTATTTGTTTCTTTAGAAAGAATAAAGGGTATGTTAGTCCCTCTTGACCCCGAGATAGAGCGAACTCTACGAGCTCAAAAACTAGAGTAGGCATAGGTCATGGATAACATCAACCCCAACCTCAACAGGCAAGCCCCTGCAAATGTGAACATGGACCGTAATATTATTATAGAGGAGGAAGCGGTGCAGCCGCTCGCTCGTACAATGTTTGAGTGCATTGCGCCTACTTTGGGGAGTGTGTACACATCATTGAGCCCGACCATCACCAACCTAAAATTTAAGATCCGACCTTCTAATGCTTAAAAATTCTGTTCAGTTTGGTGGTCTTCCTCTTGAGGACCCTCATAAACATATCTTTAATTTCCTTGAGAATTGTGATACCTTCAGGATTCATGGGGTGATAGATGATATGATATAGCTGAAGCTTTTTCCCTTCACATTGAGCTGAGGGATAGAGACAAGGCATGGATCATTTCCATCCCTCTTGGAAGGATCACTTCCTAGAATGAGTTAGTTAACACATTTATGGTCAAGTTTTTCCCCGTCGCCAAGATTTTTGCAGCACGAACTAAAATCCACACTTTCAAGTAGTGAGATGAAGAATCCTTTATCTAAGCTTGGAAATGATTAAACCGATGTGATGTCCTAAGCATGAGGTGACCCTCTAGGCGCTCATTGATATTTTCTTTGAGTCTCTAGATTCCAACATTCATACAAATGTTGATTCCACTACATGAGGTTCAATGGTGGGAAAAACCCCGGATGAGATGTGGTCTATTATGAAGATTCTGGCTCAACTAGATGACCAATGGGGCGATGACAGATGAACCCCCAGGAAGGTGATGGCAGAATTACATCAGGTAGATCCTTACACCGCAATATCCTCCTAACTAGGGGAAATGTCTAAAAAAATTGAAGAGTTAAGTTTATTAGAGAAGGGCACACCTAATTCCACCCTCTTGTTTGCCCTGTCTAACCAAAGCTATGGTGCCAATGGACACCACTCATTTGAGTGTCAAATGGAGAGTTCCCCTACGATTCATCCATTGCCAATACCCACGAGGAGGTGAATTATTTAGGCAATCAGTAGAGAGGCCCCCTTTCTCCTATTATTACAATCTCAGGTGGAGAAATCATTCGAACATTAACTGGAGAAATGACCCGCAGTAAACATTGGGAGGACACGCTATAAGAAGCCAACCCACACAATCATTTACACAACCCCCGTATAATCAGGGCAAGTTAGTGGAGAGGGCATTGTGGGAGGACAAGTTGGATCAACACATTGATTACACTATGTCATTTATCACAAATCAAATGCCACAGTAAAAAGCCTTGAGACCCAAATTTCCCAACTTGCCAAGTTTATAACTGATAGAATGCCCGGTACTCTCCCAAGCCAATTATAAAATAACCTAGGTGAGCAAGGATGAGATTCCTCAGATCTTGCTCTTAATTTTGGCAAAGGTATCATTGTCGAGTGTAAGTTGAATTGAATCCCAACTCAGGTGCTAGTTGACACGGTCTCCTCCTGAAATATTATTGCATTACGGGAAGTTAATAAGTTCAACATCCATATAGATGAAGAGGAGGTCATCCCACTAATGTTGGCAAATGGTGAGAGAGTTGTTATTGTTGGAGTTGATCGAGATGTTGATTTGGTAGTAGATAAAAACATTGTAACTGCTGAGTTCCAAGTAATGAGGCCACCCGTAAATGATTCACCACCTGTTTTTGGCCTCCCATTACTCACGACCTTTGGGGCGACTCTGCATTTTACAGAAGGATGTGTTTTATTTCCATCTAGCACTACTTACCATTGTGATATTACTGATTTAATGAATGCCAATACATATCGGTGTAGTGATATTTTTGATCAATTTTTTTGTCTTGATACATATAAGGTTGAGGATGAAAGGAGAGCTGATGAGGTGATAGTAGTTGATGATGAGGAAGTGTCGATAGAGGATGATAATAAAGGAATGTTGATTGCAAAGACTGAGGATATAGCTTCATTGTTGATGATGAAAGTGAGGAGAAGATAGTGTTCATTGGTGAGGCAGCTGAAGAATGTCATGGAGTCGAGGTAAAAGTTTTAAAGAAAGTGTGCTAGGTAGACCTTGTCACAGTGAGTATTAGTCCTGTTGGTACAAAGGAAGTCCCCCGATTGAGGTCACCACAGGTAGAACTTAGAAAGAAAGTCCGTGAAGTACGATTGGTGCAAAGCCGAGTGAGAAATTTTCTCATCTGTGTCGATGCATCGACACTACGTTGTCCCTTTCCCTCCAAGCTGAGATTCAGCTTTTAGTTGATTTCTTCCAAGTCTTGACAATTTGAGCTAACTAGGAATAGGAGTAGTGCTAGTTAACTTAATTTTTATTACTTTTTAGTTTTGGACTACTATGATAAACAATGCTTAATACAGGTATTTGGTCCAGCTTAAGGACGGTAAATACAGCTCTCTTGGGAGGAACCCTATGTTATCTATTGTGGTAAATTTTATTATTATCTTGTATATTTTTATTTTGTTTTTTTGTGTTTAACCCCTACAAGATGGCAACAACAATTTCTATTGTTTAGTCGAGTTGGAATTCAGGGAAGATTTTTTGAGCATAACAAGCAAATTCAAAGGCTTCCACAATGCCCAATTCTCTGGCATGATTAACAAATTTCTATCCTAGCTTATTTTCTTGCACTATTCCCATATTTTTTTACATATTTATGTGCATTGAGGATAATGCTAGGTTTAAGTTTTTTTTTTTTGGGGGGGGGGGGGGTAGTTTTCCAGTAGTCATGTCTGCACCACACTTTCATTTTGCATTCTGTTAGCCCTGTTTTCTTTTAAAAAAATCACTTTATTTTTTTTAAAAAAATGTATTGCATTCTTTCATGTGCATATCATGCAGCACCCACTATGTTATAGATTTAATTTTTGTTATTCCTGCATTTTTCAATATCCTTATAATGCTAGGATAGTTTGATTTGTAATAAAAATGGAAATTTCGTAGTGAACCATAGACTCATGTAGTACTCCTAATCGAATGCTAATGTTCTCGGATAGAAATAGATTTAGAGTTAATTTTTCTGCATATGTAAAATACAGGTTATTTGGTTTAACTATCAGTTGTATATATCTACTACTAGTTAGAACGCATTTTGCATTCTGTTAGCCCTGTTTTATTTTTAAAAATCACTTTATTTTTTTTAAAAAAAATGTATTGCATTCTTTCATGTGCATATCATGCAGCACCCACTATGTTATAGATTTAATTTTTGTTATTCCTTCATTTTTCAATATCCTTATGATGCTAGGTTAGTTTGATTTGTAATAAAAATGGAAATTTCTTAGTGAACCATAGACTCATGTAGTACTCCTAATCGAATGTTAATGTTCTCGGATAGAAATAGATTTAGAGTTAATTTTTTTGCATATGTAAAATACAGTATATTTGGTTTAACTATATGTGGTATATATATACTACTAGTTAGAACGTGATCGAGTCCAACACTAGTGTAGTTTTTTGTGTAGCATTACTAGTGCTTTATTATAGGCTTGTGGTGAAGGTTGTCCTTTCCCGGTGTCTAGAACTCGCCCCTAGCGATCTTCGAAGCATATGCACTAAATTGTAATTAATTCTACGAAAATGATTTAGGTCTTTAATTGTAAAGTTTGAGCATTTGTATCTGAGCCTATATTCTCTACCTTTACGAGCCAAGTTGAGCCTATGTCATTCTTTTGTGTACCTCCACCTCACTAACACCAAAACCTAAAAGCCAAAATACCTATCACACTTAGCTTTGAGATGTATTAAAAAGTTAGGGTGTTATTATTAGCAAACCCGATTTGACTTCTAACAAACCATTACTATTAGAAAATCTTCATATTTGAAAATGACTATTTGAAAAATCTATTTGTTATTAGCAAACCACAATAAAAGTTTAAAAAATATTTATTTTTTTACACATGAATTCTTGATCAAGTGTTACAACAAACATTTTTAAGCTTGTGCTAGAAATCAATCTTCCTACATCCCAGTAATCAAAAAGATAGGATAGCCCATGATCAAGTATTACAACCATCCTCCATGCATTAGCTCTTCCAAAGAAGAAATTCATTAGGCAACCAACAAGTTCATAACACTTCCTGAAAATGGAAAACACGAAAGGAAAGAAGGGGAAGAAGAACAAAGACTTTTCAGGATGACTAAGGCTCCATTTGGGGGGACTTATTTTCACCGGTCAAGCAGTTAAGGTCCAGTACATGCGATCGTAACCGCTTGACCGGTGAAAATAAGTACCCCCAAATAGAGCCTCCGCTTGACCGGTGAAAATAAGTCCCAACCCAAACCGAGTCTGAGACAATATCTTCTCAAAAATAGAGGTAAAGATACTTGCAAGAAGATTGACTCCACACTATTAGTGGCTTTTATATTAAAAGACGATGGTTATGGGTCTGATTGGCACAGAGTATTTTCTCCAATAAGTTTGGGAAAAATTCCATTTTCATAAAAAAAAACACCCTAGATCTATTTAGAACTCATTAGCAGCACATACAAAATTGCCATATAGATCTACTTTATGGTAGTGGAATTCTACTCGAATTAGAGCCACTAATGTTGATAGAGTCCCAATGGAAGATAGCCAAGTTGCTGAAGGCCCTAGGGCCCTTGTAATCATGAACGGGGGATGAAGGAGAGCCACGAATGGGAGAAAGAGGAGTGACATTGGGGCTAGGACTGAAAGTCACCACCGTGAGAGGTAGCGAACGAGAGAGGGAGGATGTCGTTGAGGTTGGGTCTGGGATTTGCGCACGGGATAAGGATTCGACAACATGAGGGCGGAAATTATTTAGGTAAAGGTTTGCTAGTAGAAGAAACAAGCATATCAAAATATTGAAAAATAGAAAATTTGGGAGAATTTTTGGTTTGTTAACAACCAAATTGCGTTTACTAATAACAACACCCAAATGTTATTTTGCTAATGGTGGTGGCACATAAAATTCTATTAGTGTGGTATATTTTTTATTTACTTAAGTGGGTATGCTTTTAGCATGAAAATATGAAAATTGAGCAAAAAAGCGCTAAAAGTTATTGTGAAAAAGAAAAAAGAAAAAAAATAAGAAAAGAATAAAAATTTTAAAATAAATTTGCAGTGTTTGGCTAGTGGTGAGTGACCCCATTTGTTAGAAGCTAAGTCTTGGGGTATCCCTCGCCTAACTCCACCTTTGGTAGTTATTTTGATGCGAGCTCAAAATTATTTGCTTAAGTGTGATTTTGCCTTCCTGTTTATCATTGAAATCCTCACCTCAAGCCTAAGCCAAAAATTCATCCTACAGAGTTCTAATGATTTTTATCGAGTGTAGTAGAGAAGGTGTGATCGGATGAGTCTATGATCATCTTCATTGATGGATGGAGGCCACCCTTGTAGTTTTCAGTCCATAATACCATACTCATTGTTACTACTTTTGCCTAGGTTATGCCTAGAACGGACCGATAGTTATTTTGTTTAGGAGTAGATATAGCTTTTTGACAGTTGATCTAAATACATTGTAATTAATTATATGATTAGAAATTTATTCTAACATATTTATATTCTCCTTGGAAACAAGACTTCTTATTCCACTTTTCCATTTCGATTTTGATTTGTAGTTTATCTTTCTTACTCTCAATAGATAGTTGGATTGCTCGGGATGAAAAATAATTCATGCCTCAGAGTTTTGATGGGTGAGTTTTATATAGTATTTTAGGCTCTATTTTAGCTCTCCTTTTATATCATATCGCTCATCTTATTGTCACTTTTATATAGAAATCATTTATAATTGAATTGTGATCCATTGAGCATAATTTAGCTTCTACAGTGTTTTTGTACATTTCATGCAATAAGGGCTTCTCCCATCCTCTTCTTTTGTTTTTTAAGCTTTTTATGAACAGATGGGTGTGTTCCCTAGGTGTGTTGGGTGTCTTTATGCAAGTACCAATGTGTGTGGAAAATTTCTCATGCGTCTCTGCCTTGTTTCACGAATATGGTTAGCCCTCATGCATTTTTGTTCTCACACGATCACTGGACCCCTTTACGGAAAACAATTGATCGGGCATGGTCATTTACGCATCATAATGATCGTCGAGTGAGGTCACTCCTCATGCAAATTTATTCTCACATGTTTACTGCCGCCTCTTCGCACGCAACCACTAGTCCTGCATGACTAAATTAAAAAAGATGACCCGAGAAATACACAAGTGTGCGCACGAGTTAATTTTCATAAGACGACTGGTCGTACGAGGCAAAACCTTCCCCCTCCCCTAAAATTCAATTTTTCCCATCAGTTTAGGTTCCTTCTCGCACGAGTGCATGCAATTTCCTTCTTGAACGACCACTGGTCGTGCGTCTACTCATGCGAGACTAAATTCTGCTCCTTCTATAAATCGTCCATTTTGTATTCTTCCCAAAAGTATCCGCATTTTTCTCTTTTCATCCGTCATTTTTCGTAGTTTTTAGGGTTCCAAGGGCAAGGTATCATCCATTAAACTCTCCCCACCTTTTGAAAGCTCAAGGAAGGAGGAAGATTCCTCCACTCGCCACAAGCAAGGGATTAGAAGAAGAAGATGTGGACGGTGCAAAACTCTTGAGAAGACGAGTCCATTGGGAGCTTATGACTTAGGTTTCTCTACCCCGAATGGTAGCCGATGAGTTGGGCATTCACGGAGTCACTATCCTGGTTAACCTCTCCTCTACTGAAGAGTCTCAAACATTGTTTCTATCTCTTTTTTATCTCTCGCATAGTAGGTTGATGTGGTAGTTTTCTCCTTCTATTTTTTTGATGGTGTTGGGTTGAACTTGTGTAGACTCGTATTCTCTATTATATTAAAGCATGTATCATATTGTTCTTTTCTTTGGAGTAGCCTAGAAGGCCAAGTGCCTTGTGTGTTGTGATTTCTTCCATGCTAGTTGTGCTTGATGTGATGTGATTAAACTTTGTGGCTCCATTGTCTTGATTGATACGAGCATTGTGTGAGGCAGAGGTAAGCTACCCGAGGAAGTGTAAAGCGAAGGTCGGTGACCCGTGGTGGTGTGAAGTGGTTTTGGGGACCCTTGTAGTTAATTAGTTTTTAATTATTGTAAGTAGTTGTTAACTAAACTCAAAACCCCCCATAAACCTCGATTTTAGATACTTCAATCTCAAGTCTCTCCTAAAACAAAAATCCACATTTTTGTGCTCTGCATAAGATCAATACTCGGGGGATCACTCCTTGTTATATTATTACTTGACAATGATAGAGGGTTCATTTGCCCTTCCATTGATCAAGATCTTATGAGATGTGTTAGGACTTGCGGGTCTAGTGGAGAGATAAGGTGAATGGGGAATTGCATGTATGTGTCCTGGTGCCCCCATTCCTATGCTCTTCCTCGATCATACATCCTACTCCCTCCTGAACAAGCCATCTATCAATCAAACTGGTGGCTTTCATTGTTGTTCGAGAAACGTGAGGCGTGCGGAGCTGTTAGCGTCAGACAACTTTTCTACAATGGAATCCATGGAGTGGAAACATCTTTAGGCATTATCTGATTTGGGAATGGCGGTGGTTGGCCTACTAGAGTGATGATCATGTTGGGGGTATGATGTGCCCCAAAGTGCATTAGCAGGGAGAGCGCCTTTGCTCGACACCCCCTCATCAGTTTCCTGCGCTCTTCTTTAGAGATTGTTGATGGGGTAGCGGTGGCTCCTTCTCGATGTTGGGAGTTGCCTATGTGCGAGTTTGTAGGGGCTTGATTGGTGTGCTGAACATTTGTGAGAGAATCATTGAGCGGAGTGAAGTGTGGGTCACGTAGCTGCCCCTAATCCTTGAGGATCTACTCTAGATGTCGGGCTCAAACTCCACTCCTTATTCTTTTAGTTCTGAAAGTATCTAGTGCCTACCTAAATCACCTAGACCGGGGGGGTGAATAGTTGGGTCTGTGTCTTTTCGCGGAATAAAAACAACTTAAAATTAAAGCCCACAGAACACATAAATCTATTGTGTTTCCCCGAGTTGGGTAATTCCACTGTCCCGCCTCGCCTATCTACCACGAAGGGCTTGATTCAGCTACTTCACATTTCACAAATTTAAATAAATCTTACACCTCGGAGCCTCAAATCTTACAACTCATAGACAACGCTCCTACCACTCGGAGAACCACCTCTCCTATAAATCGATCCAAACACGGATCTACAACTCGGAGGAAAAGCCTCCTACAAATGTAAATAAAAATTTACATAATTAAGACAAAGATTAAAAGTAATCCTATTTTGATCTAAGTCTTCACTCCATCATTCTTCGAATAGGTTGAACTCGAATATCTTGGAGAACACGAAAAATCTGAAAGCTTTTAAGACTTTGATAACGGATCGACTAGATCTGAGAGAATCAAAAACTTTGGAAAACAACGATCAAATCGATTTGCTTGAAGGCGCTCAAATTGTGCAGCACTTTTGTTGGCCGAGCGAAAGTCGCAAATGATTTAGGGAGCCAACAAAAACTTCTTTATCAGGAATATTCTTGATTTGAGCAAGATTAGGGTTTATGAAAAATCCACTCTAAATATATATAATAATCATCCTTTGCAATGGCTAGAAAATTTATTTCGTGATGGAAAAGTCGCAGTTTACTGTACATGGCGATAGGTAAGAACGAACCACCAATTTGAAATCAGGAAGAAAATAACCCTTAGTCTAATTTATTGAGTATCATCGAGTATAGTCATGTATACTCATCAAACAGCATATGAATCTCGATGAAAAATACTTGGAGAAATTTCAATCCAGTTGAAACTATAACTCAATGCTTAGCAGAAATCATACTCGACGAATTCGACGAGTATCGGCTGAAATACTCGACAAATTCGACGAGTATCGGCTGATACACTCGACGCGTTCGATCCATGCGCTAATCTATATTAGACGAATCTGACTTAGAAAATTCTAGATAAGTAAATTCGGAGATTTAAAGATATACCCAATGAATCTCGACAAAATCGGCGTGTATCGACATGTATATTCGATGAATTCGACGGGTATTAGAAGATACATTCGACGAATTCAACGAGTATACTTGAGGATACTCGCCGATTATTACTTAACCAATTTTCAAACTGTGAGAAATTTTACCCTAAGTAAAATACAACGAATTCGTCGAGTGCCAATAGGTATACACAATGAATTCGACGAGTATCAATGACTATACTTAACGAATTTGATGAATATCCCTTATGATACTCGACAAATTTTACTTAGGTAAAATTCTTGTTCTTCTAATTTCCACTCCTTGTCCTTCCTTGATCCTTCTAATGCACTTGAGATAGAAGTACACCCCAATAGAGAGATTACACGTGAGTCGACACATTGGCCTACACAATGAAGGTTTACATTGTATAGTCCTGTGTTTCATGACCCACTGTAACCTAACAATGGGTTGTACTTAGCAATACAGTTCTACAAGCACATAACTAAAACACAGCATCAAATACAATCTCAATTCATCTTAGCTTAATGGGACCATTCTTCAAATATGGGTTATTATGGATACAATACCCAACAATCTCCTCATATTTGAAGAAGTCGGAACCCTACAAGTTAAGGTGAATTGTACACATAATAATAAAGCTTAGAAAAACAAGACATATAAAATTAAGAATTAACAGCATTCCCAGACAAAATATTAAATTATATATATAAATGAGTTCTATATTGGGGCAACCATTGTCTTCAAATATCAATTATGAAAAAGACTATCAAGACTGTTTGCCCTTGCTCTTTTGACTTTGTCTGACAAAATAAGCTTTCAGCTTTGGGTAATTTCTTGACGAAACTGGAGGCGCATTCAGATCATCAAAATTGTATTTACTAAAATATAGTCTTGTTTTAGTGCAAGCTACATCATTCTTCTGCCATTCACTTGAGCTATAGTAATCCCATCTGTTCTCATTAGCCAAGTCCACAATCTTGAATGTGTCCAGAATGATACTCTAATAAATCTGACTCCATACCTCATCTATTTCTCTATTAGGTTAAGACCTGACAGTAGATGGGCCTTCACCATACTTTCTCCTTTTCTGAACTTGTTGATGTATGTCTTCAACTACACAAACTTCTAGATTGGTAGCAGTAGCAGCAGTATCTGGTTCAAACTGAGTAAAATCCTGAATGTCTGTCTAGTATTGAGAATAATCCTGAGCAGGAATAATAGGAGCATCTACTGGAGCAGGCACTACAGGTTCAAGAATTCTGGCTTAAGTCTGACCTTGACCCCCAAACAACTCATTTTGAAGCACACAAAAATTATCAAAACTATAGGTATTCACCCCCTTGAAGTTTTCCACCATAGCAGCTTCAAAGGCTGTCACCTTAGCTTTCAGCACATCCTCCCACCTTTTGACTTCTTCCAGCACCACGTTTGCTATGGCAGTGGAATAGTAAACCATTTGGTTGTCAAAGTAGTTCTTACTTGTATTCTGGGCATTAATGACTATTTTTGCATTTGCATAAACATTCTAAAGCACCTCTGGGTTACTTTTCAGTCCGTCCATTGTATGAACAATCACTTGGCCACCCCGCACAAACCATGAATCAAGCTTCGCATCCAGCTTGTCAAAATGCACCTTGATAGCTACAAGGACGTTATTTAAGTATTTCTCCATTTCTTTGACTTTCTTCATCACTTTCTTCAAAGAACGATCAAAGGGTGCTTGTTGTTTCGCCATCATGGCTTCGATATTTTTCAGAATAAATACATCTGCACTAGAAGATTACATATCTACAGTCTGAACACAGGAGGGGAGGGGGGTATGCACTTCCCTCGGAGTCACTGGAAGACTCGTCCATGAGAGTAACACAAGCTTTTGAAAGCAGTTCAGTAGCAGGGGCTTTTAGGATAAGAGGATGCACATCTACATCTCCTTCCTCATCAGACAAATATATAACATCTACCTCCTCCATTGAAGGTCCAGCAGGAATTGTAGCAATTCTTCTTTGAAGTTTCCTCATGAATCTATCCAACTCTATTGGTATGGAGACAGAAGGATGGCTCTGCTCCCCCTTAGATCTAACAGGTAGAACATCGAGGAGATTTACCATCAGATTCTCTAGGACAACAATCGCAGTAGAATCATTTACATTATCAGTAGCTGCAGGCTCATCCTCATCAGCAATATCGTATTCAGCAACATCTAGCTTATTATCTTTTACTTGCTCATCCACAACCTCAGCAGCATCATCTAAAATATCAGCAGTAGTAGGAACATCCTTTAGATTAGTAACAGGTAGAACATTGTCAGCTACCATCTCATTCTCAGCCTCATCAGGCACTAACTCATCAACAGCAGTATGAGCAATCTCAGTAACCTCTACAAGAATATCAACTTTCTCTAGAATTGTAACTGCAGAATCTGAAACTAGAACTGAAATCTCTGCAGTTGTGGCTGGAACTGGAATCTCTGCAGCTATGGGAACAATTAAGGGCACTAACTCAGTGGCCACTTGTGTTTCAGACTCCCCCACAACTCCTACAATCAATCTTTGAGGAATCTCACTGGGGGTGGAAGTAGGAATCCTTTCCTTAAGTACTTCCTCTTCCTCTATCTCAAGCAGGTCTCTAGCTCCCCCTAGCCTCAGGATTCTCCTATCCCACCTCGAGAAGATCGATGAATCGATTTTCTTCAGGTGGTGAATTGGGACACCTTTAGACATGTCAAATGTATCTTTGTCCATCTGATTCAAGTATAAGCTCAAAATCCTTCCAAAATTGGGAGCGCGAAGGCTATCTTTGATCCTAGCAAACAGGATAGCACCTCAATCCATTTTCTTCCTATAGATAATTGCTACAAGAATCTTGAACATCTCTAAAGATAGGTAGTCATGGGATCCGATTTTGCATAACAGCACATTCCAATAATATCTGATAGCAACTTTCCTTCCTCGTTCATTCCTTTTCTCTTAACAGCTTTGGTGCCTCTGGGCAGTCCACAGAACAACATGGCTCTTATAAAGTCCTCCTCTTCGAGGTTATTGGCTTCATCACAGGCTTGAAGCCTCGAGAGCCTGGTGAGGAGAGAAGCCTTCACCTTAACTTTCATCTGACAAACTCTGCTTTTGATCAAAGTATCTTCATATCGAAGCTTGGCATTCTAAAAGAACTCAAGGACATCCTTATCAAAAACCTTGCAGGGGTGTTCTAGGACAAAAGAGAGGCCGATAGTTTCAAAACATAGGGATCACGTTCCTGAACTCGTCTGAAGCTGAAGCAAACACTATACGAACCAATTCTCCACCTCCTAGCAAATCGTTTGTGCTTTGAGGATCCTTGGAGATTAGAGAATTGAAATCGAACAGAGGAAGAACTATTTATGCCAAAACTACAATCGAGCGGAAGGGAAGCTCTTTGGCCGACTAGAAACTCTGCTATACCAGACGAATCTTACTGGAATGGCTCGTGTAGAATCGAGTAGACTGAGAGAGACGACGAACTTGCTGGAATGATGCGCTGTTCACGGCAGACAAATCATCAGGAAAAATTTGGCGGAGACGAAGCGGATTCTTTTTCTTAAATAGTATGGTTTGCCTCTAAAACTATATATATATATATATTTTTAAGAGGGAAATGCGCGCACCTGAAAACCGTGACTCTTCAGATCAAATATAAGAAAGAATTTTTTTTTACCTAAGTCCAATTCGGCGAGTTTCGCTGGAAGCAGGGTCAGATTCGTCGAGTGTCATCGTGAGTACTAGACGTACTTCGACGAACCATCAATATCCGATGAGTGATATTTGATGAATTTTCCTTGTTAATTTTTTTTTTCTTAGTGAAGTACTCCCCGAGTGAATTCTGGTCTCCTTAGCCATCTTCACAAGTCCTTGTTTAGCATACCCTATTCCGTCTTAAAAAACTAGAACTTGGCCTCGTCTAGTGGCTTCTTGAATATATTTGCGATATGGTTATCCGTTGGGACATAGTTGAGAGCTATTGTAACACCCCCGAAACTCAAAAGAGGGACGGGTGACGTTTTAAGCCAAGTTTGGGTTTTGGAGCAGGCGTCACGGGCATGACACGGGCGTGATACGGGCGTGTTCGGCCACGGGTCATGTGGTCGACGTTTTGACGATCGGCGATCGTCGAGTTGAGGCACACGGCCTGGGACACGGGCGTGTCCCAGGGTATGTCACACTTGGGAGTTTTCTGAGTCATGTACACGGGTCATGACACGGGCACAGACACGGGCGTGTAACATGTGACACGGGCGTGTCGGGTTCTGTGTCGCAGGCCGTGTCCTCCTCGGGAAATGAGTGTTGGTCGTTACACACGGGGCGTGACACGGGTTATGACACGGCCGTGTCGCATGTGACACGGGTGTGTCAGAGGTCGTGTCGAATGCCGTGTGCTGGTTATCGCGTCGGTCGAGACGGCGAATGGGTGGCACGGCCATGCACACGGCCGTGTTGCAACCCGTGTTCGGCCCAGGTTTTGGAATTTTTAGGCTGAATCACAGTCGTCTGTTTCCTTGGTTTGAGATCTAATGGTGGGGGGATGTTCCTGATGAGTTATAACCGGGAATGGGGCTTAACAACCCTCATTTCACTTAAGCTTTCTCTTTCTAAAGCTAGAGAGAAGGGAGAGCAAGGAGGAAGAAGAAGGAGGTCAACTCCGGCCGCCGGTGGAGCTTCGGAGCTCCGATTCTCGATCCGAGTCCGGATCCACAAAGGCAAGGCCAATACGGTGCTTTCCATCCGGCTAGATCGTCATGGCACCGAGGAGAAATGCTAGGGTAATGATTCTCATCTTGAGCATGTGAAGCTCTTCTTCTTTTGCATGGGAAAACCCTTCTCCCGCGAGTGAGCGGCGAGATTGCGATATTCCTTGGGGTAGATATGTAAAGCCCCCTTGTTAGAGTCCGGAATCGAAGTACGGACATAGGCATGATGTGTGAAGCCTACCCGGACATGTTGGTCCGGATCGGTGATGATTTGCTATGCATTGTTGGCCGGAGAAGACTCCGAGCATTGTGTTTGTTTTTGGGTTGCTATGTGGTAGTATGCATCAGGGAATCTGGGAGATTAACCCCTAAGTGCACCCGGAAATCTGGACGGAAATGCGTTTCTGTCATATCAGTGGCCTGGGAGCCAACCGGGTACATAGCGGGGCTATGTACCATGTTTGATCGTTATTTGGGACTGGGTAAGCTTAGTCCGCGTCAAAGGCCTAATGGCAATGGCGGGGTGAGCAACGGGTTGGTGTACCCCTAACCGCTCCACCTGCTCGGTTAAAGCGACCTAAAGTTTTATGTGGGACTTAATGAGGTTTGGAGATCGAGTCTAGGCTGCAGCTGAGAAGACTAAATGCTCACAAGATTGCCATCCTTGGGGTGGTGGTGGAGTTGAGGATCGGACGGGGTTTGTACTGGCTTCGCCGAGTAAGTGCCCTGAGAGCACGAGGTGTACGGCCGTATGAGCGTGCACCTGTGATGTGATGCTTATTTTGCTATGTTGCTTGTTTTGCTAATAAGTGCAGGGAAGAAGCTTTGTCGCCCCGATTTGGGGGCGGAATCGTTATAATTTGGTCAGCATAGCTGACCGTTGCCATTGTTTACCACCGTGCGGTGGATTGTTGCTTGCAGGTGATGCGGAGCCGAGAGGTAAATAGCGGGCTAAAGCCCGAGTTGCTATGCTGGCCCTCGATGGCCAAGTTTTGAGTGTTTTCTTTTTTGTACTCATGTGTGACCGGCCTGCGTGCCGAGGTTTGGAAGACACTTTTTATTAAGTAAACTCTTGTTAGGCTTTAAGGCCAATATTCGTGTATTAAACATTCCTTATTTTTAGTTGCGTGGACATTCATGTTAGCAGGGTTCTTAATTGTGCAACTTAATAATTGCTTCCGCTAAGTGTTGTGTAGGACGTTGTGATTGGTTGAATGGTTTCAATACGTAACCAACCGGTATGTCCGTAGTATATGGCGTCGAGCCCCAGCCGGACCTACTGTTATATACTATGTGACGGATAGGGGTGTTACAAATTGGTATCTAACTACTGGTTTCGGTCAAGCTTAAATGAATTCGTGGGCGAATTCACTTTAAGGGGTGGTGAGCACATGTGCGTGCGTCATCGTTATAACATGAAAAGAACCCATGAGTGTCCACTTAGGAATGAAAATACACATGTTTGAGGAACCTGCGTGTTCCTATAATTGCTTTTTGCAATTTTGTTCAATCACTTATGGTGTTTTGAACGGCTATAGGTGCCCGGAAGCTGAGCGTGGCAGTCGAAACACACGTTTGCTGAGCAAAGTGCTGCACCAAGTAACGTTCCTGAGACCCCTACGTCTTTGGAAACCATAAGAAGGGTGGTTGAAGCGGTATTGCTGTGACCAACGCACAACATGGGAGTAATGTGCAACCCTTTGTCCCTGAGATGGCCCCAACATTGGGCAGTATGTTGGAGCAAAGGGCATTTGGAGGTCATTTAGAGCAGCAGATGAGCATGACTGTGGTGCAGAGAGCGCATTCAGTTGACGCATATTTGCATACGTTCCTTATGTTAAGGCGCTACCCAGGTTTTGAATAGGAAAGCGAGCAATCTATAGTTGATAGATTTTATAACGGTCTGCGCAGCGAGTTGCATATTCTACTGCTAGGACCAAAGTTATTGGGATTCCGAGCTTTGTTGGAGTCGGCCAGAGCTTTGGAGGTGGAGTTGGGGAAAACTCACCAAGTACCAGTGGATAGGGTACCAAACCCTACAGATCCTATAAGGACCGTCTATCGAAAGATGCCGAGAAAAGATGCTGGGTCATCTACTACCCGAACTACCCTCAATTGTTATTCTTGTGGCAAGAAAGGGCATCTCGCCAGAGAGTGTTGGGAGAGTGCTCAGAAGACAAGGAAAGTTTTGGCAGGATCAGTCGAAGATGCTATGGCAAAGGATTCAGTGGTCAAGATAACAACCTCAAAATCTGGGTACCGTAGGTGGTACAAGAAGGCTAGGAGGTCGGGTCTAGTCCCTTCCTCTAGCACATCCAGAGCGACTACAGTCCAAACCCCGGATGCATGCTTTGTTTGTGGAAAGCCGGGGCACTATGCCCGGGATTGTTGGAGTGGATGCCCAATGTCCAAAAAGAAGTCGGGGTCAATATCTGAAGAGAAAGGCAAGACGGTGGCGTCCACCGCATCGCTGTTTACTCCGGCCCAACCGGGAGTGAACATCCTTGGACAGCAGGAGGCCATGTGGCCGACCGTCGGGTCGTCAGGTATGGTTTAATTGTTAGCAATCTTGCTTCATGCCTTACGCGTGTTAACTTAGAACTTGAAGTTCTAGGCTTTATTTTGGAATCTTGGTAATCCGGAGAGAGCATAGTTTCGATACGGGAACTTCGCATTCCTGTTATCCGAAGAATATGTATCGCGCATCGGAGTCTTCCCTTCGATGGTAAAGTGAGCAATCTAGATGGGTTATTACCCAGTAGATGTCCAGTGTGCGCGGAGATACAGTCTGTGCTGTAAGAGTCTTATTGAAAGTCAAGGATTTGACTTGCTAGCGTCGTTGTTGTCGTTAGTAGAGTTTGACATCATCTTTGTTATGGACTAGCTTTCGAGGCAGAAGGCTTTTATCGTTTGCAACCGCAAAGAGACCTAGCTGGGTGTTGGGCAGGAGACAACATTTGCGGAACTGAAGGGATCGAGCAGGACACTGACGTCTGCCCTCCCGGTGGTCAAGACAGTTCGTGCTGGCGCATAGCTGTTCTTCACGTTAGTGGAGGATATAATGCCTAAGTCCACTCTAGGTAATATCCCAGTGTTTTGTGAGTATCCCGATGTGTTCCTGAACAATTTCCCTGGAGCCCCACCGTAGCGAGAGATCGATTTCACGATTGAGTTGTGCCAGGTGCTAAACCTGTGTCACGCTCTCCTTATAGGTTGATGCCTAAGGTGATAGCGGAGTTAAAGGTTCAACTAGAAAGTTTATGGAGCAAGGGTAGGTGCGTCCAAGCTCGTTTCCTTGGAGCGCACTGGTCCTCTTTACTCAGAAGAAGGACGGGAGCTTGCCATTTTGTATCCGTTGCAGAGAGCTGTGTAAGTTTGCAGAAATAGGACAAGTAATCGATCCAAATGATCGATGATCTTCTGATCAGTTAGTCGGGTCTTCGGTGGACTCAGTAGTGGATCGTAAGTCTGGTTATTCTCATCTGAGAGTAAGGGTAAGTGTTATCGCAAATACG
This sequence comes from Platanthera zijinensis, assembly GCA_039513925.1. NCBI lineage: Eukaryota > Viridiplantae > Streptophyta > Magnoliopsida > Asparagales > Orchidaceae > Platanthera > Platanthera zijinensis. The sequence goes on from CM077086.1 coordinate 60,258,983, forward strand.
GTATTAAACATGAGTGATGAGCAATTCGAGCCTACGATCGTGCTGTCTTGGCAGTCAAGTGTGGCATCAGTGTTCATAGACCGGATGAGCGGAATGCTCATGGAGTACCTTGTACAGTTTTTGATCATCTTCATCGACGACACATTGGGGGAAATTTTAGTGCGAAGGGTATCGCTTCTGAATATCTACTCTTGGTTTTGTGGACGCTAAAAAGGAACCATGTATACACCAAGTTCTCCGAACACGAGTCTTGGGTTATCCTCGTAGCACTTCTCGGTCCTTTAGTTGGTAGAGTGAGAGCATGTGGGTCCAGCGTTGTTAGTCGCAATACGAGGGTGGCATGTGTTGTCTCAGTAGCGGAAGTCCAGAGTTTCTGGTGTGGTCGGCTACTACAGGCGCTTCGTAGAGGACTTCCCGCGAATAGTATTACCCCTCGCATCGTTGTCAAGGAAAAGCTTAAAAGGATTGCTTAGATGCGCGAGTACGCCCAAGCTGTGTAGGGTTAAAGAGTTGGTCAACCACGGCGCCAGTGTTAAGTTCGCCGAGTGGAACCAAAAGCTGTGAGATCTACGACACTGCCTTAGGCAGTGGATTGGACTGCGTGCTGCTGCAGCGTGGTAATGTTGTGGCTTATGGCTCGCATTAGTTGCAAGAGCACGAGGGGAATTGTCCAGTCCGTCATCTGGAGTTCGTGGCCGTGTGTTTTGAATAAAAACTAGGGAGGCTTTATGTGTATGGTGCAAAAGTCGGTGTCTGTACCGATCCTATGAGCCTGATACATCGGTGGGATCGAAAGGATCTGAAATTGAGGCAGCAAAAATGGATGGAGTTCCTGGGGGACTATACGTTCGAAAGTTATTTTGTGCTCGTTATAAGGCAATGTGTTGCGGATGCGTTGAGATGCAGGGCTTCCTCCCAAGCCAACTAGTTGTAGGTTCATGTTGAGGGTTTGACCTGGGAGTTGGAGATGTTAGCTATCTCTTGTGTTGACAAGCAGACTAGCGTCGAAGCATAACTGAACTGGTCGGAAGTCAAGTATGACCTGGCTGATCGTAGTTGGAAGACTATGGTTTGTGTAGCTGCATGAAGGAAATCATGGGTGCGGCTCGATGGGTCAAAATCCCAAGTCGACGGTTGTGGGTAGGCTACCAAGGAAAGACAATCGTTTGTGCAGTCCAAGCATGGGTAATTTATGGGTGGAGTTGTGATACGTCATACCAAGTACTCAACTCACTTAGGAGGCACAAGTTGTGCCGATATCTAAAGAAATTGCTTTGGTGGCCGGGGCTCAAGAGAGTTGTAGCGTTGTTTGCGGCTAAGTGCCAGCCTTGCGCCTTAGTGAAGGCAGAGTGCCAAGTGCCGGGGAATTCTTGAATCCTTGCCTAGTTCGGAATAGAAGTTCGACTGGACTGTGTGTATGGTTTGCCAAAGTCACAGTGGGGTAGCGACGCCGTGTGGGTGATCATAATTGTGTTACCTTTAGTGTCGCACTTCATTCCGCATAGGAAGGATAATTCGGCAGAGTAACTGGCAAATGTTTTTGGATATCATAGTTAGACTGCATGGTGTGCCCCGCAACATCATGAGCAATCGAGGTGGGCATTCTACGTCCAATGATTGGAGGTGGTTACAGAAAGTGCTGGAGACTAAGTTGTAGTGTTGTCCAGTCTTACATCAGCAGATGGATGAGCAGACCGAGTGGGTCAACAGTACGTTGGAGTACGTGCTTCGCATGTGAGTTCGGGACTTCGGGAAGCAGTGGGAAGGCCATTTGTTTTGGTAAAGTTTGCGTACAACTTTAGCTACCAAGCGAGCATACAAATGGCGCCCTTCGAGGCCCTATAATGGTTGAAGTTGTCGCATGCCATTGTTGAGGCTAGAAACGGATGACACGAAGTTGTATTTAAAGCAAGAGATGGTAAACACTACCCCTTTGGTGCGAACCATATGAGAACTGTTGCAAATCGCTCAGGGGAGGCAGACTAAGTACTTTAACGCCACATATCGGAATGTGGAGTTATCGGATGGCGTATAGGAAGTTATAGTCGTTCAAGAGTGTTTCACGGGAACGACGCTTGGGGAAGCTGAGCCCGGTATACCTTGGACCACTTGAGATTTCTAGAGCGGTTTGGTGAGGCGGCGCAAGAGCCTTCAAACTTGATCGTAAGTGATCAAATTTTGGTGGACAAAAGGTTGACGTCTAGGGTCAAACCTGTTCGTTTTGGAGACCGTGAAGTCTAGCGACTTTGTCTCAAGGAAATCAAGATAGTCGTGGTCCGGTGGGGCAATTGCGATAGCAAGGAGCTCTCTTAGGAATGAGAGCAATCTATGCTGGACGTGTACCCGGAGCTGTTCCGCCTGGGTACCGCTAAGAGTGTCTGTTTTCTCTCCTTTAGTAATTTCGTGGACGAAATTCTTTTAAGGTGGGGAGAGTTGTAACACCCCCGAAACTCAAAAGAGGGATGGGTGACATTTTAAGCCATGTCTGGGTTTTGGAGCAAGTGTCACGGGCGTGACACGGGCGTGTCACGGGCGTGTTCGGCCACGGGTCATGTGGTCGATGTTTTGACGATCGGCGATCGTCGAGTTGAGGCACACGGCCTGGGACACGGGCGTGTCCCAGGGCGTGTCACACTTGGGAGTTTTCTGAGTCATGTACACGGGTCATGACACACGCACAGACACGGGTGTGTCACATGTGACACGGGCGTGTCGGGTGTCGTGTCGCAGGCCGTGTCCTCCTCGGGAAACGAGTGTTGGTCATTACACACGGGGCGTGACATGGGTTGTGACACGGCCGTGTCGCATGCGACACGGGCGTGTCGGAGGCCGTGTCGAATGTCTTGTGCTGGTTATCACATCGGTCGAGATGACGAATGGGTGACACGGCCATGCACACGGCCGTGTTGCAACCCGTATTCGGCCCAGGTTTTGGAATTTTTAGGCTGAATCACAGCCGTCTGTTTCCTTAGTTTGAGATCTAATGGTGGGGGGATGTTCCTGATGAGTTATAACCGGGAATGGGGCTTGATAACCCTCATTTCACTTAAGCTTTCTCTTTCTAAAGCTAGAGAGAAGGGAGAGCAAGGAGGAATAAGATGTAGGTAAACTCCGGCCGCCGGTGGAGCTTCGGATCTCCGATTCTAGATCCGAGTCCGGATCCACGAAGGCGAGGCCAATACGGTGCTTTCCATCCGGCTAGATCGTCATGGCGCCGAGGAGAAATGCATGGGTAATGATTCTCTTCTTGAGCATGTGAAGCTCTTCTTCTTTTGCATGGGAAAACCCTTCTCCCGCGAGTGAGCGGCGAGATTACGGTATTCCTTGGGGTAGATATGTAAAGTCCCCCTTGTTAGAGTCCGGAATCGTAGTACAGACATAGGCATTATGTGTGAAGCTTACCCGGACGTGTTGGTCCGGATCGGTGATGATTTACTATGCATTGTTGGCCGAAGAAGACTCCAAGCATTGTGTTTATTTTCGGGTTGCTATGCGGTAGTATGCATCAGGAAATCTGGGGGATTAACCCCGAGGTGCACCCGGAAATCTGGACGGAAATGCATTTCTATCATATCGGTGGCCTAGGAGCCAACCGGGTACATAGCGGGGCTATGTACCATGTTTGATCGTTATTTGGGACTGGGGAAGCTTAGTCTGTGATGAAGATTTTCTAGAAGTTAAAATACAACCAAACTAGAATCCCGAATAGGCAAGCGTACCTATCGAAATGCAGTATAGGAAGTGTCGTATATGGACTCGGGGCCTGTTGAGTACTTGTACTCACAAGAAAAGCTATTATCTTATCGGACAGAAAAGTTGGTTTCTGAAGAAGGAAAAACTAAGAACTAAACTAAGAAAGAAAAATACAATTTAAGAAAGCTAGCACTTGATCTAGAATTCCCTTGGATAAAATAAATCTTCTTGAGAAATAAAGCAATGCGAGTTCTTATCTACTCACTCGACCGTGGAGGTTCCTAAAGTATAGAAGCGTCTCTCTCGAGCTCATGCTTCTAACTAACCTTAGGTTGATCGATTAAGACCTCTCGGTCAGTCGAAACCCCTAAGCTTGCTTTAGGCGGTGAACCCCACAATTGGATTTGACTCCAATCCGGAAGATTTACGTCGTCCTCTCTCGAGGAGTGCATTCAACTCCTTTTATCCTTGAGTGATCTCCTCGTATCCGCAACCTCTCGGTCATTTAGGATACGGATCTTAGATCGAAGATCATATACGCATAATATGAATTCGATGAAATAGAAATCAAAGATAAATCGTAGTGAGTAAGATGAAGAACAAGACTTTTGATAAAAAGGAAGAGATTATTTTATTGCAAGCTTCATCAAAATCAAGTGTTAAGTGAAATCTAGCTACTCATCATAATAAGAGAATTACAAGATAAGGTAGAGACAAACATGATTAAATTGAAAAGCAAACTAAAATTGAAACTTACACAAAGTAAAACTATGCTAAGAAATGAAAAATACAATAAAACAGCAACTAAAAGACTACAACTCCCAAAAATTCCCTCCTGAGCATCTGAAGTTGTCTGGAATTTATAGAAAAATTTCTGTTTGGTCACGCCCTGGGTCACGCCCGTGACCTAGGGCGTGTCAGGCTCGGAACCGTCGTCTTGAAAGCCCGGGAACGTTGGAGAAGAAACCGCCAAAATCTGTTAACTGACGGGTCATCCCTAGGTCACGCCTGTGACCTAGGGCGTGTCAAGGCTGTTTCTGCAAAAGGGCGGGAAGCTGAAAATGGCGGGAATGAAGTGCAGTTGATGTAGGCGTCACGCCCCTGGTCACGCCCGTGACCTGGGGCGTGACAAGGCTGAAACGTCAATCTGGCAGCAACGGCAGGAACGGCGGAATAATTTGGATGGAAATGCTCGTGACACGCCCTGGGTCACACCCGTGACCAGGGCGTGTCATCTTAATCCGATGTGGCACGGACAGCTGGTCTTTCGCAGGCTGTCACGCCCCATGTAACTGGTACACGGGCGTGTTATATTTCGACACGGGCGTGTCATGGTAGTTCTACGATCTTCGACCGCGGTTCGACGATCTTCGGTGGCGTGCTTCGATCGCGGCTGTCACGCCCTAGATCACGCCCATGGAGGGCGTGCCACCGGGCGTGTCTAGGCAGAAAACAGGAAAATCTTCATTTTTCTCCAAATAATATATATATCAGCCCTGCAAGGTTAAAAATCATTTTATTAGAACATATAAGTATAAAATATAGAAACTTGTTACTTATAAACTTAATATTATAAAATTGATATAAAATATTTAAATATTAATATAAAATAGTAAATAAAAAGATAGAAATAATTAGAGTTATCAAATACCCCCATACTTATTCGTTTGCTAGTCCCGAGCAAACAACTTCCTATAGAGGGTAGAGAAATTTTAAATGTTAGAAAAGAAAATTGAACCTAAGGAGTAAAATGCGAAGTCTTATGCCTATGCTTGTAGATATTTTGTAGAAAGACTTACTCAGCATACAAATTAGGTTTTCATTTTGCTTAAAATGTGTTTCCATTATTAATTTTGCTTTTAAAATGAAAAATCCGGTAAATCTTAAAGTTATATTTAGGGAGAGTGTAGCGTGTGTACTAAGATAACATTGCACGAACGAAGATTAAGATACTCTCCAAAGAAATCCATCAATGTCGATGGCCATAGGCTTGCCCTATCACACTCTCGCCACGACACTAGTTTAACTTAAAAACATAAATCAAAAGGACTTAATTAGGTTGAAGCGTAGGCTTAGGTTTTTGGTGAGGGTGATCAAAGATAAAAAAACGATGGCTTAGTCACACCAAAACCTAGAGTAAGCTTTTACATAAAGATTTGCTATGGCTTTTAAGAACGTAGCCAAATTCCTAAATTCCTTTGTTTCGTTTCTTATTTTTTTTAACTCTCTCATCATATTGAAAAAAAATTTCTACCTCTTCATTTTTTTAATGATAAATATTTTTCTTTATTTTGAAGAGGAGAGAAAAATAAATCAACTTTTTTTATAAGAAAAGGGCCACCAAAAATAAAAGGCTCCTAATCACTCACAAACCATGTTTGTATATTTATGTTCAAGCTTGGTCTTAGGTGTGCAATTAGGTTGCTTTTTAGGCTTTGATAAAGTGCTTGGTGGAGCTTAAAACAAAGGGATAGGGAAATAGGCTCAAAATGGCTTAACAAAGATAAAAAATTTAGGTACTGGTACAAAAGCTCAAACTAGCCAAAAGAAGTGCCTAAATCATATTTATGCTAATTAGTCTAACTTATGCAAAGTCTTGAGAATAGCTAGAGGGCAAGTTCTAGACATCGAGAAAGAATACCTCTTTCTTGATCCGCGAAATATCTCTCTAGCAAACTTCTACTTACTCACCTAAATTATTTTTAGATTTTACCGGTTTTCATAATTAAAGTAAAATAAAACATTTCCACGCATTTAGAAAAATGAAAATCTAAATATATGTTAAATATTTAAATCTACATAAAATTCTACTTACACGTGCACTTAACTAGAAACACAGCATGGCCAAAAGTTTTACTCCAAAATTCAAAAATCAATTAAAGCATAAAAAAATTTCTAAACACTATGTAAAAGATGAATACTTGAGATTTTGCATGGGAATAAATATAGAAATAAAAGACTTCTCTAATTAAGATTTAAACTTAAATTTTTTTTTTATTTTCTAATTTTTTTTTCCGTTTTTTTTAATAATAAAAAGAAAACAAAATTTTTCTAATTTATTTTTACTTTATATATATATATATATATATTTTTTTTTATTTTTAAATAAAAACAAAAACTAAGAATCCACCCCCATACTTAAAAATAAACATTGTCCCCAATGTTTATAAGTCAAGTACAAAGGGTGGAAAGAAAAACAAATTGAAAAAATTTTAGAAGAAAAGTAAATAAATGCATAAAAATTAAAGATAAGCAAGGGGTGTCTCTTAAGAGCGCTTTTCTTTTTCCCGTCTTTAAGCTAGCTAGACGGTATTGGTTAGGAAAAAGGGAAATAAAATTTCAAGTGTAAGGGCAACTCCCTTAATTCCCGCTTGGGTGAGTATGCCGAAGACGCTCGCCAAGCTACTCCTCCGCTTGCTTCTTGATTTTTCTTTTTGGAATGGTGGTCTTGAGGATATAAATTCAAATCACCTATACATACCTGAGGTGATGTGAATTTTTGTAGATGAGCGGCAAAGGGATCGTTGATGACATTGGATTGCAACGGCCCATCGTCTACAGGAAAATCGTTAGAATAAGAAAAATCAAAAATAAACGTGTTAGAAACAATTTCACACGGAGGAGGGTCGTGTGAAAGAAATTGATCAAGCTCCGGTTGATAATTTTCTAAAATTAATTTTTCTTCCATAGTTTGAGTTAAAATTAAATCATCGAATGCATCAGGTTCATAAATTTTTGCTCCTAAATAATCATAAATTGTGTCTGCAAATTTATAAATAGGAGAACAATTGGTAGTAGTAGGAGGAGAAATATATTCTTCTTCTACTCCCCCTAGCGCGTCCATACACTTAAAAAATTCTTGAAATAAAAGTTTTTCTTCTTCTTCGGTATAAGAAACTAAAGGAGAATATGAAGAGTCATGTTCCACATTAGCAACATTATCCGAAGAAGGAGAAAAATCGCTAAAATTAATAGAAGTCCCATCCAAATTTTGGGGAGAAGAATCACATGAAATTTGAGAAAAATCCCCGAAATTAGGAAAGAAAGCTTGCGGTGCTGAAAAAGAAGAACAAGAAGTCGGATCTAAATAAAAATCCTCATTACTCGGGAATCTTTCCGGGTGATCATGCCGGAAAGCAACATCCGAGGAAGAAGAAAAACTATTAAAATTAGAAAAATTGTTCTCATTGAAGCTTGAAAAAGTATTTTTCATGAAAATTATTTTCACCAAAATTTGAAGAATTAATTTCATTAAAATTAGAAAAATTATTGGAAAAATTATTTTCATGAAAATTCGATAAAGGGTTCTCATTAAAGTAGGAATAATTATTTTCATAATTATTGTGAAAATTATAAGAATAATTTTGATGATAAAAATAATAACATTCCTCACTTCGATGAGGGGCACCGCAAAAATTACATAAAACTTGGCGTTGTCTTGCGGCTTGCAAAAGATTAATTTTATGTTGGAGCTCGGCAATTTGAGCGGCCAATTGTGATAACATATTTTTTTTTAAGAAGAAAAGAAAACAACCGGTACTTAATAGAATGGAAAGAGAAATAAAACAAAAGAATAAGGGTCAAGAAAGAGAATGATAAAATAAAAATTTTAAAATTAAAAATTTATAAAATAAAATTTCCCGGACTTCCCAAGGGCTACCCAATGACGGGTTCGCAAGGTACTAGGCGGTATTGCGGGATAAAAACCCGGCATGGCCCTTTCGCAAGAAATTTTAATTATAAAAAATTAAAGTTAAAACTTTTTAAAGAAAACAAACAAAATAAAAAAAATGATAAGATTAATAGATTCTTGCTTTCAAAATATCGACAAAGAGAATCCCCGGCAACGGCGCCAAAAACTTGATGAAGATTTTCTAGAAGTTAAAATACAACCAAACTAGAATCCTAAATAGGCAAGCGTACCTATCGAAATGCAGTATAGGAAGTGTCATATATCAACTCGGGGCCTGTTGAGTACTTGTACTCACAAGAAAAGCTATTATCTTATCGGACAGAAAAGTTGGTTTATGAAGAAGGAAAAACTAAGAACTAAACTGAGAAAGAAAAATACAATTTAAGGAAGCTAGCACTTGATCTAGAATTCCCTTGGATAAAATAAATCTTCTTGAGAAATAAAGCAATGCGAGTTCTTATCTACTCACTCGACCGTGGAGGTTCCTAAAGTATAGAAGCGTCTCTCTCGAGCTCATGCTTCTAACAAACCTTAGGTTGATCGATTAAGACCTCTCGGCCAGTCGAAACCCCTAAGCTTCCTTTAGGCGGTGAACCCCACTATTGGATTTGACTCCAATCCGGAAGATTTACGTCGTCCTCTCTCGAGGAGTGCATTCAACTCCTTTTATCTTTGAGTGATCTCCTCGTATCCGCAACCTCTCGGTCATTTAGGATACGGATCTTAGATCGAAGATCATATACGCGTAATATGAATTTGATGAAATAGAAATCAAAGATAAATCGTAGTGAGTAAGATGAAGAACAAGACTTTTGATAAAAAGGAAGAGATTATTTTATTGCAAGCTTCATCAAAATCAAGTGCTAAATGAAATCTAGCTACTCATCATAATAAGAGAATTACAAGATAAGGTAGAGACAAACATGATTAAATTGAAAAGCAAACTAAAATTGAAACTTACACAAAGTAAAACTAAGCTAAGAAATGAAAAATACAATAAAACAGTAACTAAAAGACTACAACTCCCAAAAATTCCCTCCTGAGCATCTGAAGTTGTCTGGAATTTATAGGAAAATTTCTGTTTGGTCACGCCCTGGGTCACGCCCATGACCTAGGGCGTGTCAGGCTTGGAACCGTCGTCTTGAAAGCCCGGGAACGTTGGAGAAGAAACTGCCAAAATCTGTTAACTGACGGGTCACGCCCTAGGTCACGCCCGTGACCTAGAGCGTGTCAAGGCTGTTTCTGCAAAATGGCGGGAAGCTGAAAATGGCGGGAATGTAGTACAGTTGATGTAAGCGTCACGCCCCTGGTCACGCCCGTGACCTAGGGCGTGACAAGGCTGAAACGTCAATCTGGCAGCAACGGCAGGAACGGCGGAATAATTTGGATGGAAACGCCCGTGACACTCCCTGGGTCACGCCCGTGACCAGGGCGTATCATCTTAATCCGATGTGGCACGGTCAGTTGGTCTTCCGCAGGCTGTCACGCCCCATGTAACTGGTACACGGGCGAGTTATATTTCGACACGGGTGTGTCTTGGTAGTTCTACGATCTTCGACCGCGGTTCGACGATCTTCGGTGGCGTGCTTTGATCGCGGCTATCACGCCCTAGGTCACGCCCATGGAGGGCGTGTCACCGGGCGTGTCTAGGCAGAAAACAGGAAAATCTTCATTTTGCTCCAAATAATATATATATCAGCCCTATAAGGTTAAAAATCATTTTATTAGAACATATAAATATATAATATAGAAACTTGTTACTTATAAACTTAATATTATAAAATTGATATAAAAAATTTAAATATTAATATAAAACAGTAAATAAAAAGATAGAAATAATTAGAGTTATCAGTCTGCGCCAAAGGCCTAATGGCAATGGCGGGGTGAGCAACGGGCTGGTGTACCCCTAACCGCTCCACCTGCTCGGTTAAAGTGACCTAAAGTTTTACGTGGGACTTACCGAGGTTTGGAGATTGAGTCTAGGCTGCGGTTGAGAAGACTAAATGCTCACAAGATTGCCACCCTGGGGGTGGTGGTGGAGTCGTGGACCGGACGGGGTTCGGACTAGCTTCGCCGAGTAAGTGCCCTGAGAGAACGGGGTGTACGGCCGTGTGAGCGTGCACCTGTGATGTGATGCTTATTTGCTATGTTGCATATTTTGCTAATAAGTGTAGGGAAGAAGCTTTGCCGCCCCGGTTTGGGGGGAGAATCGTTATAATCTGGTCAACATAGCTGACCGTTGCCTTTGTTTACCACCGTGCGGTGTATTGTTGCTTGCAGGTGATGCGGAGCCGAGAGGTAAATAGCGGGCTAAAGCCCGAGTTGCTGTGCCGGCCCTCGAAGGCCATGTTTTGAGTGTTTTCCTTTTTGTACTCATGTGTGACCGGCCTACGTGCCGAGGTTTGGAAGATACTTTTTATTAAGCAAACTCTTGTAAGGCTTTAAGGACAATATTAGTGTGTTAAACATTCCTTGTTTTTAGTTGCGTGGACATTAATGTTAGAAGGGTTCTTAATTGTGCAACTTAATAATTGCTTCTGCTAGGTGCTGTGTAGGATGTTGTGATTGGTTGAATGGTTTCAATGAGTAACCAACCGGTCTGTCCGTAGTATATGGCGTCGGGCCCCAGCCGGACCTACTGTTATATACTATGTGATGGATAGGGGTGTTACAACTATGTCCTTTTTCTCCACATGCGCCAGGATGAAGAGACATCTTACTTCGATGTGCTATGTCCGGTTGTGAGAGACTGGATTATTTGCGATTGCTATCGCACTGGTGGAGTCGCAAAATATCGGAATCTCCTTGAATTTCAGGTTGTAATCCTCGATTTGATTCCTGATCCAAAGAAGTTGTGTGAAACAACAACCAGCTGAATGTACTCTGACTCGATAGTGGAAGTTACCAAATAATTCTGCTTCTTGTTGCTCCATGAGATAAGCCTTCTTTCGTGGAATTGACACGTCCCGGAATTTCTTTTCCCGCCATCCCTACTACTTGCAAAATCTACATCTAAAAATCAAATTAGCTCTAAATTATTACTTCTTGGGAACCATAAGCCAAGATTTGGTGTACCCTTAAGGTATCTTAAAATTCTCTTTGCAGCGACATAATGAGATTCCATAGAGTTCACCTGAAATCTTGCCCACACAAATGTTGAGAACATTATGTCAGGTCAACTGGCAGCAAGATAGAGCAAGGATCCAATTATGCTTCTGTACTTGGTTTCATCAATAGGTTTCCCTTTCACATCCTTATCTGGAGACATAGTTGAACCTATTGGAGTCCTCATCAAGGTTGCGTTCTCCATTCCGAATTTCTTAAGTAACTCCTTGGTGAACTTTGTCTGAGAGATGAACATTCCATCTTTAGATTGTTTCACCTAAAGTCCTAAGAAATACTTCAGTTCTCTCATACTTCTCATTTCAAACTTCCCTTGCATAAGTTTGGAAAAATTCTTGCAAAGGTTTTCTTCAATAGAGCCAAAAATAATATCGTCGACATAGATTTGCACTAACAAAATCTTGCATTTTACTTCCCTAAGAAATAATATCTTACTTATCTTTCCTCTTGTGAACTTGTTCTCAAGAATAAAATAAGACAGCGTCTCGTACCAAGCTCAGGGAGCTTGTTTTAAACCATAAAGGGCTTTGTTCAGAAAGTAAATATAGTCAGGGAAAGTAGAGTTGACAAAACCTGGGGGTTGTGTTACGTATACTCCTCTTTCAGATTTTGGTTGAGGAATCCTGACTTCACATCCATTTGATAGACCTTGAAGAATTTATGAGCAACATATGCCGGAAATAACCTTATCGCTTTGAGTCAAGCCGCTGGAGCAAATATCTGATCGAATTTAATCACTTCTTCTTGTCTGTATCCTTATGCTACAAGCCTGGCTTTATTGTTTATGATTACTCCATTTTTGTCAAACTTGTTTTTGAATACCCACTTGGCACTGATCTCGTTTTGTCCCTTGGGCCTGGGCACCAACTCCCAGACTTTGCATCTTTCAAACTAATTGAGCTACTCTTGCATGGCCATTATCCAAGAGGCATCCTTATTTGCTTCTTCAAACTTCTTTCGCTCAACCTGAAACAGAAAACTAAGATGTAAAATTTCATTAGCAATACCTCTTCTGGTTTTGACATCGTCGCCTGGCTCTCCAATGATCAGATCAACCTGGTGATCTCTCAGGTGTCTAAATGCTAGATTTCTTCCTCTCCAACCAGCAGGTTCTGCCATGTCTATTGCGTCTCCTACAGGTTTAAGTAGTTTTTCATCTAGTCATTCTTCATCCACCATACTTGGATCGACGGACTTAAATGAGCTTGGAGCATTTTCCTTGATCGCTTCTTCCAAGCTTAAATCCTTTAACCTGGTACCTACATCTACACCAACAACATTAGATGAGCTACTATGAAGCATGCTTGTCTCATTAAATTCAACATTGATAGACTCTTCTTCCACCAAGGTTTTCTTATTAAAAATGATATATGTCTTACTATGACTACTTTAACCTAAAAAATACATTCAAAATAGTTTTCACTAAACTTCGTGTGGTAATACTTCCCATTATTAAGTACAAAGCATTTACTGCCAAAGATCTTAAAGTAGGCCACAGTAAGTTTTCTACCCTTCAATAGTTCATAGAGAATCATACGATGGTTTTTGTTGATTAGTGCTCTGTTTTTCACGTGACAAACAGTGTTGACTGCTTTGGCTCAGAATTATTTTAGTAGTGAAGAATCATTCAATATAGTTGTACATGCTTCAATGAGGGTTCTATTTCTTCTCTCAGCAACACTATTTTATTGTGGAGTACACGGGGAGGAAAACTCATAAAAGATACCTTGACTTGCATAGAATTTTGTCATGACACCAGACTCAAATTATGTTCTGTGATCACTTCTGATTTTGACCACTGAGCAGTTCAATTCGTTCTGAATTTTCCTAACAAAATTAGTGAAAGCTTCAAAAGTGTCTAACTTGTGTTTTAGAAAGAACACCCAAGAAAACGAGAGTAGTCATCAACAATTACAAATGTATAGACTTTACCTCCTAAACTGTGAATTGTCATGGAATCGAATAAGTCCATATGCAGTAAATACAGACTCCTAAAGGAATCTTTTTCAGAAATACCCTTAAGGGTAGCCCTTGTCTGCTTACCCATCTGACATGGATGACATGGACTCTCTTTAAGGCACTTAATACTGGAGGAATCACGCACTAAGTTGAGAGAAAATATCATATTTATAGTTTTGAAATTAATATGTGATAATCTCTTATGTCATTGGTCACAAAGATATGCACTATCTTTTGCTAAAAAGCAAACTGGTGTAGAATTGTCTAAACATAAAAAAAATAAACAAAAAATATTTCAACTCGAGTGTCGGTTAAGATCGTCTCCAAATTTGCATATGATTTTATCAAACACTTGTCCTTGTAGAACTCAACGATATAGCCTTTGTCATATAATTGACTTATGCTTATTATATTATGTTGTAATCCTTCAATATGAACCACGTCTATGAACGTTGGAAATCATACCATAGCCTTTAGTTATTCCCCTGTCAGACCCTCCAAAGATAAATTTTTGTCCGTCTTCAACTGGGGCGAATTCTCGGAACAAGCTTCTAGTCCCGGCCATATGGCGGGAGCATCCACTGTCCAAATACCATATTGGCATTTTGTTGGCCTTTGGACATACCTGCAAACATAGATCATTTTATCTTAGGAACCCAAACAGACTTGGGTCCTTTATTCCTTATTATTGTAACACCACTTGGAGAATTAACGTTGTGAGTGGTCGGTCTTGCACTATTAACTCGTGGAGTTTCAAACTTTACCGGATGAAACCAGTAATCTACGACGAAGTGATAAATCTTGTCATAACACCAACAATCAAACATATTGTACCTTTTCTTATACTCCTGCTTTACCTTTTATACGGGAGGTCTAGCAGGGGCCACAGACTTTGAAGTGGAAGCCTCGTAATCAAAGCATATATAAGGATTCACAGTTTCCTTGGCCTTAGGATCAACAATGTTGGCTTTTGGAGACTTCTTGCCACATGGTCCATGAATGTATGGACCATAGATTTTGAGTGGAATTTATTCATAAGCTGCATTAAAAATACTCTCATCAAAGTCTCGGGGATGGGTCCATCCTTGATAGCGCTTTTTAGGCTCCACAATATTAGGCCTAACAAAGTGACCAAAGGATGACTCAAGGTCAAACTTATTTGTCAAGAAGATTACCATCTTAAATGAGGGTTGACCTTGTGGTGCCTTCCCTTTATCTTTGGTACTAGCTTTCTTAGCAGCCTTATCTTTTCCAGCAACATGGCCAAGACCACTACCCTTCTTAGGAGCGGAAAACTCATCCATGAGGGAAAGAATGGTCTTTAGTTCGAGTAGCTTTTGACTAGCTTTCTTTCAACCAAGTGCTTTTCTTCCAACTCATCTAAGTATTTCTCATTCTGACTTAACAGTTCAACAGAGCATTTCAATTCCACTTGCAAGGAGTGAACTTCACTTCTAAGAGGAGACAATTTAGCAATTTCTTCCTGTGGTCCTTATTCTACCACCTTAAGAGAAGCAATCTCTTTTAATTGTTTTTTGACTACCTTGCGACATTTTTCAAAAGATTTCAAGAGTTCTTGATGCTGAGCCATTAAGTCAGCTTCATCGTCCTCCAAAGAGTAGTCTTAATGATCATTTGTGGAGGTTTCCGACTTAGAGAGGATTTTGTGAGAGTTTACCTTCCCATGGAATTGGGAGTCGCCTACTTCCTCATCTGATTGAGCCATGGGCCCGAAGTAAGATTCTTTATTTTCTGAACTTGACTCACTCAAATCATTATCGCTGAGAGTCATGGACTTATTAGCAATGAAGCTTTTCTATTCCTTTCTCTTACCCTTGAATGATCTCTTCTCTTCCTTCTTAGAACCTTCCTTCTTCTTGTATGGACACTCTGCAATCATGTGTCTTGGCTTATTATAACAATAACAAACAATGTCAGAGGAAGAATGTTTATTCAGTTTAGATTTATACCTTTCCTCTCGGTTGTAGCTCTTCTTTAAACGATCACCTTCCCGATGTGATCTTCTAAAATCAGAGGACGAGGACTGCTTTTTAATTTTCCTCCTCTTATTGAGCAATTTTTTGAAATGCTTGGAGATGCGTGAGAACTCTCCATCAGATAACTCAGAGCCTGACATGCTTGGCTCAGATTCTTCTGGAGTATTTGGAGGTGTCCTTACTGGTGACACAACTTTAGATTTTATCAAACCTTCAGCTTTCAGGGCAACTGAATTCTCTCTGCTTGAAGTCCTGTTGCTTTGCTCCTCTTTCTTTCTGGTATTCATCTGAAGTTCATAGGAGATCAGCATTCTAAGGAGGTTCTAGGGGTCAATCTCCGTTAGCTTCCCAAACTCCCTAATGGCTACAACTTTTGTATCCAAGTCCTTTATCAAAGATCTGAGGAATTTGTCATTTAGTTCACCATTAGTGAAGGTGCGGCTGTAGTTCCTGAGCCTATTGATGATCTTGGAGAATTTCTTGAAACTATCAGCAATAGTGTCATTCACACCCTGCTTGAAGGCTTCATATTCCTGATTTAGCAAAGATCTGCAATCGTCTCGAACTTCTTCGGTTTCTTCCATGAGCACAACTAGATAATCCCACATCTCCTTAACAGATGTATAGTGGAAAAAAATTTTGAGCATTGAATCGTCCACTGCGCTGGGTATAATATTCTTCGCCTTTTTATCCAACGAGACCAAGGCAATTTCATCCTTAGTCAGATCCATCATCTTCTTGGGGATCATGACTGTCGGATTTAGAGCAGACGGCTGTGTAGGAATATGAGGTCCTTCTTCAACAATCTAAAATATCCTAGGATCTGCCGCTTCCATAAAAAAACCCATCTCTTTCTTTCCACATAGGAAAGTTCTCTTTAGTGCACACAAGTAACTTAATAGAAGACATATCCTTGCTTCTGTCCATAGCAGCCTAGCGGGATCTCTAGACAACTAGATGAGAGATATTGTTCAAGGTGTTAGCCTTATGCCGAATCAAAACCCTTTGATACCAATTTAAAGTATCTAGTGTCTACCTAAATCTCCTAGAGGGGGTTAATAGGTGAGTTCTATTTCTTTTTGCGGAATAAAAACAACTTAAAAATTAAAGCATACAGACCACAAAGATCTATAGTGGTTCCCCGAGTTGGGTACGTCTATTGTCCCACCTCGCCTATCTACCATGAAGTGCTAGATTCAGCTACTTCACTTTTCTCATATTTAAACAAATCTTACACCTCAGAGCCTCAACTCCTACAACTCGGAGACAATACGCTTACCATTCGGAGAAAACCTTCTCCTACAACTCGATCCAAACACAGATATATAACTCGATCCACACACAGATCTACAACTCGAAGGAAAAGCCTCCTACAACTGTAAATAAAAATTTACACAATAAAGACAGAGATTTCAAGTAATCCTATTTAGATCTAAGTCTTCACTCCGTTGTTCTTCGAATAGGTTGAACTTGAATATCTTGGAGAATACGGAAAATCTGAAAGCTTTGAAGACTTTGATCATGGATCGACTAGATCTGATAGAATCAAAAACTTTGGAGAACAACAATCTAGTTGATTTTCTTGAAGATTATCGAATCGTGCAGCACTTTTGTTGGCATAGCAGAAGTCGCAAATGATGTATGGGAGCCGACAGAAACTTCTTGATCAGGAATATTCTTGATTTGAGCACGATTTGGGTTGATGAAAAATCCACCCAAAAGATATATAAGAATCCTCCTTTGCAAAGGCTAGAAAATTTATTCCATACTAGAAACATCGCAGTTTATTGTACATGGCCATCGGGAAGAACGAACCGCAAATTTGAAATCGGGAAGAAAAAAACCATAAGTCTAATTCGTCGAGTATAGCCGTGTATTATCATCGAACTGCAAA
The DNA here is from genome assembly GCA_039513925.1 of Platanthera zijinensis. Taxonomy (NCBI): domain Eukaryota; kingdom Viridiplantae; phylum Streptophyta; class Magnoliopsida; order Asparagales; family Orchidaceae; genus Platanthera; species Platanthera zijinensis. Next base: position 60,276,342 of record CM077086.1, read on the forward strand.
TGAATCTCGACGAAAAATACTTCAAGAAATTTCAGTCCAGTCAAAATTATAACTCAACGCTTAACAGAAATCATACTCGACGAATTCAACGAGTATTGACTGATATACTCGATGAATTCGACGAGTATCGACTAATATACTCGACGCATGCGCTAAGCTATATTCGACTAATTTGACTTAGAAAATTCTAGAGAAGTAAATTTTAAGATTCAAAGACATACCCAATGAATCTCGATGAATTCGGAGTGTATTAACATATATATTCGACGAATTCGACGGGTATCGGAAGATACACTTGATGAAATCAATGAGTATAATTGATTATACTCGACAATTATTACTTAATCGATTTTTCAGTCAGAGATTTTACCCTAAGTAAAATATGATGATTCGACGAGTGCCAGTAGATATACATGACGAATTCGACGAGTATCAAAAACTATACTCGATGAATTTGACGAATATCCCTTACGATACTCCACGAATTTTACATAGGTAAAATTCATGTCCTTCTGATTTCCATTCCTTGTCCTTCCTTGATCCTTCTAATGCACTTGAGATAGAAGTACACCCCAATAAAGAGATTACACGTGAGTCAACACATTAGACTATATAATGAAGGATTACATTGTATAGTCTTATGTTTCATGACCCACTATAACCTGACATTGGATTGTACTTAGCAATACAGTCCTGCAAGCATATAAATAAAATACAACATCAAATACAATCTTATTTCATCTTAGCTTAATGGGACCCTTCTTCAAATCTGGGTTATTATGGATACAATACCCAACAAGTTCCTTTTCTCTTGCAGGAGATGTGCTCCTTTGGGTATGAAGCATCCATCGATCTGTGTCCCCCCCCCCAAATCCATGCATGGTACGCGGCACGGGAAACTTCGCCGAGCGAGCAATGGCTGGAAGGGAGCGATCCTTGGCTCATGTGTGTAGTGCATGGCCTAGGGACAAAGAAATCTTTGAATCCCTTAGTAGGCGAGCATCTGAGCTTGATGTTTATCCATCTAACTCATCTGCTCCTCCATTGATGATGCTAGTGCGACTATTATCTCCTCGAGAAGTGGTGCATTATCGACAAGAGAGTTGTTAGAAGCTTGGTTGCCATATTCCTTGCAAGTTATCTAATTTGTTACGTGCACACATCCTTTTGTTATTACAACTAGTTGGGGGTACTTGCACAGGGCAAGCATTGTTTTTTTAGATTCCTTAGAGCTTTCGGAAACACTTTCCCACAGACGACACCAAATTATTGCGGGTCACCCAATTTTCCCCAGTCTGGAGAATTGGACCGCCTTAAATAGGAGTTGGACCGGGTGCGCAAGTAGTCAATGGAAAATATCGGCAAATGATAGGAGGCTTTTTTGACGTGGAAAATCCAGAAAGGGTGAAAAATCACGTGATCGGATATGTACCAAGCCAAATTCCACTATTTTGTTGAGTTTATAAGAGTTTGATTTTCCTTGGAAGGTGAAAGTCCAGCACTCTATTACAAAGCTTTGAATATATGAATAACAAAAAATAAACTAAGTCAATGCTTTGACTAGAACGTCCAATGGAGTAATCCTACGCAGCTTCCTATGGAGCAAAAAAAATTTCTAAGTCGTTGTAGCAATGAGCATTAAACGTCCTAGAGAGGGAGAAAATTGAATTTTGAGCGGAGGAACGATCTAAGTCCAACATCCTCACCAAAAAACATTAGAGCTCTCTCTAGCCTCTGGAGTTGTTTGTGTTCAAATAAGAGCCTAGGGGCAGTCTGGATGGCCCGCTCGGGCATGTGCGCTCACTGTGCATGTGTGTGTGCCTCGCATTGAGAATCTTCTAGCATGTGCAGGGAGCATGCATGACACCATGCGTGGAATGCACATGCTAGCACGCCGCGCAAATAATGGGAACGCGCATGCCCGTGCACCGCGAGCGTGTGGGGAGTGCATATTATCGCAAACTGTGCGTGCGGGGAGCGCGCATTCCCACGCTTGCAAGGATAGTGTGTTCCCGCGCACCACACTCGCGAGGAGTGTGCATGCCCATACGTGGGGAGCGCGCGTGCCTATACGCCGAACGCACGCGGGGAGCGTACTTGCCTGCACGTCACACACAGGCGGGGAGCGCGCGCATGAGGAGCGTGCTTTCTTGCGATCATCCCCGCACATCGCGCTCACGTTGAAAGTGTGCCATGCACGAAAGGGAACACATAAGCCTGCGCATCGCGTTCGCGTGGGGAGCGCGTGTAGCAGCGCTGTTTGAGATAAAAAGGTCACCAACTCTCCACTTGATATCCCTTAGTAGGGTGTTCGTCAGCGAAAAAAATTGTGGTTCACAAGAAACTATTTACTGGCCCTGCGAACATTGGTGAGAGGACAAAAAGAGAGAAAAAGAGGATGTCGCTGATAGCAGCAAACACCCGACTGGACTTGTCGTGGCGAATGCCTCTCTTTATTATCCTGAGAAAGGTTACAATATGTGGTGCGGCCACCCAGAGTATGCAAATGTACAACAACTAAAAGAAAAAAGACAGGAACTTAGTGTCCGCACCCACGATGTGGCAAGTTCTGGGCTAAGTTTGCATGTCCCCTTTAAGCACCCCTAGTCCCCTTTTTATACTTAGGGTTAAGCTGCGTGGATGGTTCACGAACTGATGGGCATTTAATGTCTTATTAACTGTGGCATTAAATGCAAAGCTGCCCGAGGTACATGAAGAGTTAGGCGATGGTTACTAAATAAGAGACTGCACAAAACCGCATGGTGTTGACCAAGATGGATCAAAAAAGGTAGAGTTTGCACGGATTTGGATGAAGAGACCTTGCATATTCTAAACTAGAGCTATTGAATTGCATTACAAGATGGTTCCTAAAGGTCACCTATTGATTATTCACAATGAACATTGTCGATCTGCAAGGTGGTGTCTGTGAGTGATGTGGAATATCCGCCCGAGTGGTTGGCAGGCTATAAGAATGATTGCTTGGCATTGAATGTCCACCACCACTTGATTCTCTCCTTCATCGTCGCAGGATCTGGGGTTAAAATAATCCCCAGACTTTTTCAACAGGCCGGGCGGGCTCCAAAAAAGTTGACTGGTATCCACAAAAACTGCGACCAATGGCCTATACCATGGATTTATAAATAGGACGAGCTAACCTACCTCTTCTTCACCCCTTTCTCCTACAAACTCGGACCCTGTCAAGAATGGCCTATTATCCACAATGCTTTAGGAGAAGAGGTGTTGACAAAGGCATCGTCCTCCCTAAAAATGTCTGCTGGCATGACCCCTTCCAATAATTTAACGTCCCCCGGTGATTTGGCAAAAATAATGGAGTTTGACGTTTCAGGACAAAAGTGTAGCAAAATGCTTACTTGGGGGTGACTCGTCGTTTAATTGGGTTAAGTTCGTCGAAGCTCTTGGGCCTCAATAGAGAGTTTGGGGGTCGGTCATCATCCCTCCTGTGGTGAGCGTAAACCCATGCGAGCCTTCGTAATCTCATGCATAGTTACAGGTTGCTCGCAGACATGGGGAACTAGAGTAGTAGGTCTACTTGAAGCGTGTAGATCCTGAGATGGCCAAGCATTCCCCCTTCATCCCCGCATGGTCATCGGTCCCGACCCAAATTACTTCCAAGCCTTCGGTTCCCCCAAGGGTCATAGTGGCGCGACGAGACTGTCAGCAATCGTTTCCATCCTGACCAAGGTCTTTGGCGAAAAGGATGTTGGAACCTAAGGACCGTCATTTCCAAAAAAAGGTATGTCCATGCAAAGTATGCAGATGTTAATTGACAAAAAGAGACTAATTTTCCTCTTACCTGTAGTGCCTTCTCACGAGGAAGTATTGACGTCGATCCTCTGAACTATCTGGGGTACCCTAGCGCAGATCAAGATACGTGTTGCCAAGTTAGAAATAGAGTACGCCAAGTTGAAGGCAGATCTTGGTTGCCCTGGCAGATAGCTAAAGCCACGCACATCCTTTATTTATTTCTCTCGTATGAATTTTAATTGTATTTGTAAAAACAACTTTTCAAATAAACTCGGCTTCCCCCATCATTTTCTTCATCATTGTCATTGTCCGCAATGGATGGTTCTTGGTCACACGATTTAGTGCATAGTGGGAAATTGAGCGCACGACTACTCGTGAAAGGGCACGTCTTGGCGCCATTTCCATTTTTGCTGAGGTTATAATTAGAGGACCCCGCCACTCTCTATTTATTCAAAAATCATTAGAACCTTCTTAAGAAATGGCACAAACTCCTCCCCAACCTAAATCTCAGTGCATTGATGCCTTCCTTAGCAACAAACCACCGCACCGGACCGTAGATCGTATAGATGTGGCGGTCTTCCTTGCTAAGAATCTGTTTGGAGGGACGTTGTTCGTGCATCCACCAAATCGAGAGGAAATTGTTAATTCAGTATATAAGTACGAATTTGCAATTCCCCTTGACCATTTTGGAGCAGGCTGGACCTTTCCCATCTTCCCCGAGGTCGCAGAGATCCCGAGCTACTTTGGGATTTTTCCTGCTTGCCTAACTCTATGACGACCATCATGTCATTTGTTACCTACGTCATGTTAGAGAGGATAAACTTCTTCTTGGAGGTGTTCCACTTTCTATTCTAGACACCGGCCTTTAAATGCGAACAACTGCAATTTAGATCTGATAGGATACGTAACGTGAATATGGTGGCCGCTCCCGTGGACTAGTGGCCTCGGTTTGCATTCTTAAACACAATCTGGGTAGTATCAACACCCTTCAAACCCTTCGATCGAAAGACCCCTTATATCCCCCGACCTTGTCTGAGGTTAGTGGACGGATCATTCATTATCTGGAAAGGATGTACTTGGACACTCGATATTATGTTTGTTGGGTGAAAGAAGTGGTGTTTGCTCTTGTCAAAGAATACAAGTTTACAAAAGTTTTACAAGTATGTTACGTATACCTATTTGAAGACTTTTGCGATTTTTAGTTGTTTTGAAGGTGCCAAGATCCAAACTACAAAATCCATCCATCGGCAAGAAGTCGGCTATCAAGGAACATCCTACTCAATCACAACCTGATATAAGCACATCTTCCACCCCGCCTCTAGAACAGATCCGTACTTTGAATCAATTGCAATGTCGATCGTTAGGGGATCAGACTCTATTAATATACCCACAAAGCTTCCCTCTTAGAAAGAGTCCGCGCAGGATCATCACCATGCTTTAACGGTCACCAAGGCAGTCTGCAGAGTATCCGACCTCGGGGAGATAGGGGTGACTCCTGCGGCAGTTTTGTTTGTCAGAGCCATTGTGGCGAACCTACGGGCTCTCTCCTATAATAACGCAGATTTGCACCTTCTTGATGATGCGTTGGCCGCAAATGCACACCTGTGAGAGAAATTGAAGGTAAGATCCAAACGTATCCCCAACCTTTTTTCTCTTACCTATTTAGAGGAGTAACTCTCCCACAATCTCTTGCTTTTGTAGGAAAAGAGAGCAGCAGCCAAGGTAGAACTTCACTAAGAGCAGTCTCAAGGTGCCAAGCGTGGGGCTGAAATGACAATCCACCTCTCTATGGAGACCAATGCGTTGAATCCTGTGTTTGCAGATGTCGACTACCAGACTCTTTTTTACGAACCATCCGGAAGCAGATTCTCGGAGCTCGAAGGAGAGCTAGTCGTAGAAATGATCGCGCCAATTATTTCGAAGTTCTTTTTATTCTTGTACTATTGTAGACAAATTTATTTAGTTACGTAAAGGACTTATTTTTTGTTGCTACTTTGATTCCATTTACTATATATTATACTTTGGTACTTGAATATGCATTGCAAGCTATCTTGGTCTGAGAATTTGCCCAATTGAATTAGAAAACTTAGAATGCCCTAGGCCGATATTATTTATTCAGATATGAAGAAATCCAGCAACCTCATACCGAGTGCCCAAGTATTTAGATTAGAAAAACTCCAAGCGACCTTGTGCCAAGTGTTTGCCTATTTAGATAGGGAAAACTCCAAGCGACCTCATGCCAAGTGTCTATCTAATCCTCTGCCATGTTCGGTTACTTAGAGCATTGCGAATTATCGAGCAGACGGATCTTGGTGAAGTGTTGTGAATAGTCGAGCAAACACTTGCAAGACAAATCTAGGCAAAGCGATACGAATCATTGGTAGGTCATTTACCTCAGAAAATGAAAAGAGACCGTTTGTGCTCCTTTGGAGGAGTTGTCCACTACTCCATGTGGTCTGCTTGCTAGAGGTTAAGGATTCCATCTAGACCCTAGGCATCCGCAAGGCTCATGTCGTGCAACGTTGAAGAATGTTGGTGGGGAATAAGTGTCATATATCCTGCTCGAGAGTGTCTCACGAAGGCAGTCATCGTGGTCTTATAGTGGGAGAAGTAACTCATACTGGTAGGAGGGTTGGAGGCATAAGGACCCAAGTTCTACGATATCTAGATACACCCGATAGGGTCTCAGCAGGCACCGGAAACCAGACATGAGCATTAACCCCGGATCTGCTTCTATTTGTTTTGGATGCCAAACACTTCGGGGGTGAATTTCTCGCATGACATAAAAACATTTCTAAAGAGAAGATGTTAGATATTTTTAGTAAGAAAAACATGTAAGGTTCTTATGTTAATGGTAAGATGCATATAGAGGATTAAGAGCAGGCAGAGAATACAAAACTGCAGATGTTAGACCATTTGTACTTGGTAGGCGTACGCCTTCCCCGATTATCATCCTCTATCTGGAGCAGGACATATTCTTCTACTTTGCTCACACACCAAGTCCCTTCGACTAGTATCGGGACATATGATATGCCCAAAATATATTTACGTATTAACACAAATGTATATGTAAGATCAAATAATATAAAGAGAGTTAAGATCATTCCCATAGAGAAATGATTAATTTAGTGCTCACAAGTACTAGCTATACCTTTTCTTTAAATTCAAGAAGATTAATTAGTGTATTTTTTTAAAATGAAAATTTAAAAGAAAACAATAAAAAAACTAAATGACGCTTACTTAAGAATAATTTTATCTATTTAGAGAAATATTCATGTATATTGATTTCCTAAGCCTATTGTGATGAGTTTTAGAGTGATCCTTTATGACATATTTGATTAACTATTCTGTAATAATTTGAAAGTGGAAATCATTATCTCTCGATCTTAAAAATCCGTTTATCCTAATTCTCCTAGTTATCTCTAACTTAGGTAGAAAGAAAAATAACATGAAGCGCACGAAACAAAGTTATTAACACGAGATGAAATCACTTTCTCTCTTTATGTTATATTGAAATTTATGTAATACTTACACCACTCCTCTCTCGAATCTCAAAGCGTAGTGTTGAAGTATGACTGGGCGGGCTGGCAGTTAAAAATTAGCGGGTTGTTAACTGCGCGGTCAGGCGGCTTATCTCCAGCGGATTGATGTCCAGACTGTTGTTGTTGGTGTCCTTGTAGTCTTGCAGTCTACTACTGCAACATGTTCTCTTTTGTCTCTGGTGTTGCCAAGTGGTTTGTGTTGTCTAACCGCGCGGCCTTGTTGGCCTGATCAGTCTCTTTGTTCTAGCCGCCCAGCTCTGTATTTTGCTTTTTTTAGTCCCACATTGTGTATATGTATTCTCTCTTCTCTCCTCCATTCTATAAAAGGGAGGGCATACCTTTGTAAATGATAACTTTTTGGACAATAAAACTTTCAATTATTCAAATTTCTGGAGTGTTTTTAATCACCTGTTCGCTACTCTCACATGGTATAAAGATGGAACTTGGCTAAAGATTTACGCAACTCCTCTTTCAAATCTCACTGCGCAAAAGAAAGGATTCAGCCTTAAATTAGTGTATCTCCTCTCTCGAATCTTGCCATATAATTTAGAAGAAGAATACTAAATCCAAAATTTTCATAAGATAAAAAAACATAAATTTAATAAAGATAGCTCTCAAAAATCATAAAGAAGAAATAAAACCATAACATCAAAACAAGACAAAGTACTCTCAACATACAAGACTTAGAAATTTAGTTCATGATGTAACGAAAAAACCACACAATAATAAATATCTTACAAAACATGATGATTAACATCAAACACTGTAGGAATTCTTCTCTTGCTTTTTCTCTAGCCGCCAACTTTCTTATTTCTTCTCTAGCTAATCCTCCTCCAAATGATGATGGTTATTATGATGATGAGGATGGCAAAAAATCCCCCTCTTCTCCCTTTTATGCTGGTCGAACCCCCTCTTTTCAGCCCCTCAAATTTGGTTCAAAAGAGAGGTTTCTCCAAAGGATCTTTTTCCTATTATATAAATTGTCCTCTTTAAGGGAAAAAGCTTTTAATGAAAAATGATATCTTTCATTATAAAAATTCTGTCATTTTAAGATGATATTTTGCTCTTTTATTTCATGGCAAAACGAACCATGGCTCCCTTTTTTTGAATTTGTATATGTCATCAAGATTTGAATTTAAACTTTGAATTTCGAATTATAACGTGTTGCAATAATTAAAATAGATTGTTGCAACAACCTGCGCATGTCAAAATATAAGTCCAGCTTAACTTCTCCTAATCGATTTCTTTGGCATTTCTAGTAAGTAAACATAAGAAAAATAGCCAAATTAATCCAAAAAAATTTTAAATATAAATTTACTTATATTTTTTACTCATTTAAATCATTTTTTCTCATTATGATAAATATTATGGCAGAATAAAGTGCTATATAGCTTCTTTTTGGGAAGTATCACAAATTCACACTTAAACTTTTGCTAGTCTATAGCAAAGATAAATAATATCAATAACTTGAACGAAGAACTAATATCAAGATGCAAATTCAAATGATCCTTATTTCTTGAGAAAAAAATTTAATCAAAGCATACTCGAGAAATTTGTTTTACTCAACTGATAAGCTTACCAATCAATAAAAGTTCAAACATTCACAAATCCAATAGTTTGATAAAAGATAAAGCTCGATTAAGAATCTATTTTTGTGTGTGCTTTCTTTACAAAAATAATTTATTCTCATGCCATTTTTCTCTTTGAACCTCCACATTAATTGGAAAGGATAAGAATAAGCTAAGTTTTCGATTTAGCCTCCACATGAGTTAGTTGTTTAATTGAAAGTAGGATTGAATTTGGCTTTAATAGGAATTTATGGATTAATTTGATTGTGGAATGGCATTCCCTAGTTTGTAATCTTAATAATTCGTCATATTATGGGGTTTATCACATAAATTTTTTAACATTTTCTATTCATAGTTGTGATCATTCCCAGTATAAGTGCACATACCTAGGTCACATATAACTATGATGTGTTTTTTTCTTTTCTTTTTTTTATCATTGTTAGGATTATTCCAAGTACGCATTCACATACCTAGGCCGTATATGACTATGACACAAATTTCTTTTCTTTTTTTCATCATATTTATGATCATTCTAAGTATGTAGACATATATTTAGGCCACATATTACTATAAAATTCAACCATTTTTTAAAGAGAAATTAAACACCCATAAATGACTAAATTACTAAGATACATCTAGTAGAATATAGGGAAATTAAGCATGTAGTAATGTGTATCAAAATGAAAAGGCTCAATCTTAAATGTTCTAGTGGATGATCAAAATGGATTAACTAACTAATCTCATGTTTTGCCTTACATCATTAACTCAGTTCTTGCTCACCCATTCCTGTTATTTTTGAGGTCACTATCAAAAAAAGCCTTGGAAGGAAACAAAAAATTTGCGCATAAAATAAATGCTTAAGTGAGTTTTATCTAAAAAAATCTTACTAACTTCAAATTCATTAATTGAACTATAAAGATTATTCATCCATACCAATTAATTAGTATTAAATAACTAGAATAGCCTATTAATTAATTAAAATAAGAATTAAGATCCTCAAATTCATGTTCAAATAAATTATTCCTTACCCAAGTGGTAGGGGTTATACCAACACCACCTCCACACTTATGCTTTTTGCTAGCCCCTTGTAAAGATATTATTTTTAAGCATGAAAAATATTTTTTTACTTATTTGAATGAGGGACCATTTGATCAATGAAAATAAAGGAACTAAAATTAAATACTCTCTTGAAATCTAAAATTCGAAGCATCTTTCCATCCATTCCCTTTCATATATAGAAGGCAAAATGAGATCAATGATCTTACTGCTTATTCCAAATGAAGTGTACATGCAGTGGTGAGCTTCAAAAAGGATAAAATTAAATTTTAAGGGTAAACAGAAATAAAAGAACAAATGAGCAAATAATAAGAAAACATCACACAAATCTGGGTTGTTTCCCAGTAACATTACTTTTCTAAAACACTAAATAAGCAAACAACTAAAACTCCTAATTACTACTTTATCAAAACAACAAGATTAGTTAAAGACTGTTTTAAAATAATAGCTAGAGATAAAAGTGAAAGGTTCGAAGACCAAACAATAGGAGTAGAAAATAGGGTCAATCTTAAATCCCTAAATCACTTTATTTTTCGACTTTTTTCTCTTCCATCATTCTATATGCCAAAGAATATCTCTTGCCTCCCTGCAGCAAATCCTTCAAGAAAAACATGAGTGGTGATGGCGTGGTTAAATAAAGAATGAATTCCATCACTGTAATGTACCTCCCCTACCATAATTGACTTTCACATTACTAAAATATGGGTCAATAAATTCAAATTCTTATAGGAATGCATTAATATCATCATGAAAAGAAAATAGTGGTGGATCAACAGTGGCATGATTTGATTGAACTTCTAAAATATTTGCCACTACTGAATCCCCTGCACATATTTAATCAAAGAAGGGTGGTCGGGAAACAAAATAGAAGAAATACATAAATAATTTGTAATCATGGGAGTGATCCCAATTATACTCCCAGTATGTTCTAAAAATATATCGATGTCGGTATCATAAGCATCATAATAAGGGGGACTCGATAACATAAGGGCCTCAGTGGTGAATTAGACCTCCTCATCCAATGAAGAAGTGAATACCTCCATATTATAAAAGATATCTTCTTCATTCCACCTTAACGCATCACCATAATCTAAAGAATCATTCCCCTCATCAGAGAGAAACTCATCTTTATCCCACTATTGCATAACCTCAAGTTCTGGATTATAACCTTGCGCAATATCTTCGACATGATCGATAAAAATAGGTATAAAAAAGTCGTGCAAAAAGGATAGAGGAACCACCATGATAACATTATTAGAGAATATGCTGGTTGGTTCCTCTATGGGTGAATCCAAAATGGTGCGGAATGCATAGGGAGTGACATCATCACACATATCATCAATGAGCATGATGGATATATCCCCAATACTCCCTTATAGATAATGTGGTAATGTGTATATATCATTAGAAGGAATACCATAATGAGAAGAGGATAAGATGATTTGGATTTATGGTTTATTATCCTCCTCCCTTTAACATTGAAATGTAAAACAATATTTCAAACTGTGCTCGATGCTATGATGAAACAACTATTTTTTCTCCTTTATTCTCGGCCTTTGAGGGGTCACACTAAAATACAGAAATGATGCATGTTGTGTGGATGCATAATTATAAAAATTAGGCATATTATATGAAGTATCATCGGATGTTAGTAATCCATAGGGTGAGTCGTATGACCTATAACTACATCCTCCTTTATAATGTTCATTACTATCATTATTGAATGCGTCACAACTATAATATTGAGAAAATAGAAACACGATGATGAGGACGTAGATTCACCAAATGAACATAAATCTGTGCAGGGGTCAACTATACAGACAATTTAAATGGATAAATCTACTTTGAATTTTTTAAAAAAAAATTAGGAATAAATAAAATTAAAATGCCTAATTGAATTATATATATATATCCTAGAAAATGAAAAAAAAACTTGAGCTCTAAATACTCAGGTTTAGCTAATATTACAAGAAATAAAACACTTAATTAGTTGCTCTTTCCCAGCAATGGCGCCAAAAACTTGATACACACAAAATAGATTTATATATTAATGCAAGTGCATGTGCTAGATCAAGTAATAAAAAGTGAGTTAAGATTATTCCCATGGAGAAGTAGGGGTGTGCAAAAATAACCGAAGAACCGAGAACCGGACCAGAACCGAACCGAATTGAGCGGTTCGGGTCGGTTCTTATGTGTCTCGGTTCGGTTCTGGGTCCAAAATTTTTAGAACCGACCACTTGGTTCGGTTCTCGGTTCTTACACTCGGGTACCCAGAACCGACCCGAGAACCGAGTTATTGAATTTATGTGTCAAAAATATATTTGTGATGAGCAATAGGATTTTGAAAAAGATTGATGAATAATTAGTTTGATGAAGATATTTCATATGTAATTTTATAAACTATTTGCTTATGTTTTGACAATGTTGAATATTTGTTTAATTGTTAGAATCTTTGAATATAAAATGTTGTATAATAAGATTATTAAATGTATTTAGTAATCTAAGAAATCTTGATGATTTTGGAGTCATGCAAGCTTAAAGTCTCCTAGTTTCTTCGATTTATAAACATTGGTTTTTCATTTATTTTTTCTAGTGCAACTTATTTACACCCTAAATTAAGGAACCGAGAACCGAACTGGAACCGAACCGATATTTCGGGTTCGGTTCCGGTTCTACAATTTAGGACCGTGGTTCGGTTCCGGTTCTAAAAATTTGGAACCGAACCTATACGGGTTGGTTCTTGGTTCTGATTGGAACCGAACCGAACCGATCTGAGTTGCACCCCTATGGAGAAGTGATTAATTTAGCACTTGCATATACAAGCTATAACTTTTCTTTAAATTCACGTGGATTAATTAGAGTAAATTTTGATGATGGAAAATTAAAAAATAATAACAAAACTAAATAAAGCTTATTAAGAAAACTTTTATCAATATAGTTGAATAGTCTTGTATATTGATTTCATAAGCCTATTATGATGAGTTTTAGAGTGATCCTTTATAAAATTCTTGATTAACTATCCTACAACGATTTGAAAGTGGAAATCATTATCTCTTAATCTTTGAAATCCGTTTATCCTAATTCCCCTTTTACCTCTAACTTAGGTAGGAAGAAGAATAAAATGAAACACACAAAACAAAGTTTCTAACACAAGATGAAATCTCTTTCTTGTTTTATGTTATATTGAAATTTATGTTACACTTAAGCTACTAATCTCTTGAATCTCATTGTGCAGAATAAAGATTGAGCTTGGCTAAATATTTATGCAATTATTCTCTCGAATATCGCTATGCAAAAGAAAGGACTCAACCCTAAATTAAAACAACTCCTCTCTAAAATCTTACAATGCAATTTTAAAGCAGAATACTTAATCCAAAATTTCTATAAGATAAAAATATAAATTCAATAAAGATAGTTCTCAACAATCATAAAGAAGAATTAAAACCATAACATCACAGCAAGACAAAGTACTCTCAACGTACAAGACTTAGAAATTTTGTTCATGATGAAAGGACCAAACCACACAACAAGAAAAATCTTACAAAACATGATGATTAACATCAAACACTACAAGAATTCTTCTCTAGATTTTTTTTCTAGCCATCTATTTTCTTCTTCTTTCTCTAGTTGATCATCCTCTAAATGATGGTGGTTATTATGATATTAAGGATGACCAAAAATCCCCCCTATCTTCTCCTTTTATGTTGGTCGAACCCCCTCATTTCAGCCCCTCAAATTTAGTTCAAAAGAAAGATATCTCCAAAAAATCTTTTTCTTTTATATAAATTGTCTTCTTTAAGGGAAAATCCTTTTAATGAAAAGTGGTATCTTTCTATGTAGAAATTTAGTCATTTTAAGATGATATTTTTCTATTCTATTACATGCCAAAACGAAACAAGGCTCCCCTTTTTTTAATTTGCAAATAGTGCCAATATTTGAATTTAAACTTTGAATTTTTGATTTTAACTTATTACAACAACTAAATCAGGTTGTTGAAAAAACATGCGCATGCCAAAATATAAGTCAAGCCTAACTTCTTTGGATCAATTTCTTCGGCATTTCTAACATAAAAACATGGAAAAAAGTAGCCAAATTAACTCCAAATAAAATAAATATGAATTTATTTATATGTTTACTAATTTAAGTCATTTTTACCTCATTGCGATCAATATTACGTCAGAATAAAAAGCTTGATAACTTCTTTTTGGGAAGTTATTAACATACTCTTCTACCAGATCTGTAACACTCCCATTCGTCAAGAGTAATATAACAGTAAGTCCGGTCGGGGCCCCACACCATATTAAACAAACAGACGAAAGAGTTACACAATGAAACCATAATTCATTCTAAGCCTATAACACACCCTAACACAGAGTTACATTTTAGCGGAAGCTTAAGGAGTTAAGAACCACCAAACCAGGAATGTCCACTACTATTGATAACATGAATGAAAGTCACACAAAATAGTTATGGCCTTAAGGCCTCACAAAACCGTATTCAAGCTTACAAGTATGTGATTTCCATACATTAGCACGCAAGTCGGCAATACATGAATATACTAAACATAACACTTGGGACTTCGAGGGCCAGCTTAGCAAAAAGGCTTCATCTCATTATTTCCCACTTGGACCTACAACACCGACACAGAAGCATTCAACCAAAAAGTGGCAAATTAGGTAACGGTCAGCTTTAGCAAACCAAATTATAATGACCCCACCCATTTCTCAGGGTGGTGGTGCTTCTTCCCTACAAGAAAATAACATGATTACAAATATCAAGATTGTGCAACTTAAGCACCAATCACCACAGACGATAACAAGACCGGCCAAACATCTCGTGCACTCAGGGCACCTTATCGGTGTACCGAATAACCCAAGATCCAACCTTTTTCCATCAAGTACAATCACTGGGGCATTAGCACCCAAACGGGGAAACTCCACAAGTCCCACCATCCTCAGTCCTAGACTTGATGGTCTCACCTGAGCATTACTAGCATGCCATTCAGCCACAAATCTCTCCTATGCAAACGACAACCGCCATATACTTTAGGCCTGTTTAGCCAAACTATTTAGTGTGGGCACAGTTAAGCTCTTTTTCATTGTTCAGATCACCGTGCTAATTAACTGCAATGACGCAGGTCAGCCTCCCCTTTCTCGTAATCCATAATACCAAGGATTCATTCTATGATTAGCACTCATGGCCAATGAGGCTGGGCACTCAGGCACACAGCTCAATGAGTTAGCCATCGTGTCCCTAGGACATAAGCTTCACATCCACAACCAAATCTCACTTAGAGTCATTGCCAACAGGACTCCAAACCGTATAATTACTAAGGTGTCTTCTCTGGCAAGCTAAACAAAACATCATCAATCTAGACCAACTTGTCCTGATGGGCTTCACACAGTGTGTCAAATCCGTACTCACGCTTCTGGATACTATATGCAAAACATACTCAGGGATAAACATATTGACCCGATGTAAATCACCTTTTCTCCACCAATTGGTAAGGGCTTTCATGCAAACATGCTCTAAGAGGACTTCACTTGTCCAAGAGGAGAATCATTATCCTTGTAGTTTGCTTATGTGAAGCCATGAACAAGGATCTAGTCTTCCTCTTAACAAATCTAGGCTCGCCCTAATACCCAACCACCACTTCTTTGGCAGAATTCCAACTAATTTGATCTCCAGGAAGTTGCTTGGGTTGGAGAGAAAGGAGGAGGAAGGTTCTGCCATCTTTCCTAAACCCACTCCACTTGAACCCGTAGACCTCGGTCCCAACATTTTGCCTCGATTTCGAACTTTCTTGAGGGCACAAAAGGATCTTCTAATGGCTGCCCAAGGATTCGATCCCACAGGAAAGTTCGTACAAACTTCCACTCCTTCTTTCTTTTTCTCGGGAAAAGATAAAGCGAACGGCAGAAAGGTTGTCTGAGTCTCTCTCTGATCCCTTCTTTATATCTAAGACGGGATGGAACCCTACCTGTGAGATCTAACTTAATTAGAATGGATGACCAAGATCCACCATATCTCTTATTTTAAAGATAGGAATCACCGCAATGAAGCCTCTTAAGAACTGGAAGACCCGTGTTCATCTAGAACACTCGACGAATTCGTCCAAACCACTCGACAAATTTGACTTGACCACTCAACGAATTCGTTTAGACCATTTAACAAATTCATTAGACCACTCGACGAATTCGTTCAGAACACTCGATGAATTCGTTCAGACCACTCGACAAAGTCTTCTTGACCACTCGATGAATTCATCTTAAACACCTGATGAATTCATTTAGATCACTCGACGAATTCACTTTGTCACTCGAGACCATTTAACAAATTCATTCCGATCACTCGATGAATTCACTTGGTCACTCGAGACCATTCGACAAATTTGACTTGTTCGTTTTCAGCTAGAAGACCTGGAGTGTTACAAATCTCCCCTCTTTTAAGAGATTTCATGCTGAAATTAACCATACAGGAAAACAAACAAAGAAGTAAAAAATATACAAAAATTTGTACCCCAGCGAAAAAGTTCCGAGAACTCCTCATGCATGGTTTGCTCGCGCTCCCATGTAAGTTCCTCACGAACATAGTTGTCCCAAAGAACCTTGACCATCCTAATCACCTTATTCAACAACTACTTGATCTTTGTGTCTTTGATATGAATGGGCTTGACTTTCGTCTTTAGCCCACTATCAACCGACACTTGATCCATATCAATGACTTATGTAGGCTCATGAATAGCCTTCAGTAGCACTGATAAGTGAAACACATCGTGCAAAACTACTTTGCATTGTTGAAAGAGCTAGTCGATAGGCACCTTCACCAACCCATTCAACAATCTCAAATGGTCTAAGGTATCTCAGACTGATTTTTTAAATGTCAAATCCTGGATACACCTTTGAACGACTTGATTTTAAGATACACCCAATCGCCAACTACAAACTCAACGTCTCGGTGCATGGAATTGTAGTACTTAGCCTGCCCATTCTAAGTAACCAATAGTCTCTCTTGAATTATACGTATCATCGAATTTGCATCTTCGACTTCTTTACGTTTATACAGCTTAGTTTTGCCTGTCTCCGCCTATGCTAAAGGAGTATGACACTTCCTACCATAAAGGTCCTCGAAGGGTGCCATTTGAATGCTCGCTTGGTAGCTATTGTTGAAGGCGAACTCAATCATCTAGAGATGGTCTTCCATTTTTTTAAAAATCCAGGGCACACATACGAAGCATATCCTTCATCATCCTGTTGGTCCTTTCGGTTTGGCCATCTATTTGAGGATTAAAGACCGTGCTAAACTTAAGTTTTTTACCCAATAGACGGTGGATTAATCTCTAATTATTTGAAGTGAAATGCCTATCGCGGTCACTTACAATGCTACAGGGCACACCATGCAATCGTATTATGTTATCTACATAGAGCTTCGCTGACTTTTCCACAGAATCATCCTTCAAGTTCATAATGATGTGCGACACATTGGTTAGACGGTTTATGACTATCCAAATGACATCGTTCCCATGCTGCGATATCGGAAATCCATGCATGAAATCCATTGATATGTCGTTAACTTCCATTCTGGAATCGACAAAGATTTTAGAAATCCGCTAGGCTTCTAACATTCAAACTTCACTAGTGCGCAAGTGTAATACTTTGCCACGTAGTGAGCTATGTCCTTTTTCAAACCCGGCCACTAGAACAACTTCTCTAGGTCTTTATACATTTTTTTCTCTCTAGGTGGATTGTGTACTTGATAAAATGAGCCTCGTACAATAACTCCTCCCGTAATGTGCAAAACATTGGGACGCAAAAACGGTCACCTTTCCGCAACAGACCGTCTTCAAAAGAAAACTCAACATTGGACCCATCCACGTTCTTCGCTAGATAGCGCTTCATGCTTTCATCAAGCTCCAACGCTTGTCAAATCCTGTCTGCAAGGTCACACTGCACCTCTGTCCAGTTCAAGAATGCATTCGTCGTTATACTCCTCTCAACGCAAGAGAATTCCAAGGCTTCTAAGTCACTGATGGGACGCTCATCATGCCTCAGAATCCATGACTCAACGCATCCACAACAATATTTCCCTTGTCGGGGATATAGTGAATCTTGAAGGTGTGATCCCCTAGAAACTCCATCCACCTCCGTTGTCACATGTTCAAGCCTTTCTGATCTACCAGATACTTTAGGCTTTTATGGTCTGTAAAGATATAGATCTTTACGCTATACAGGTATTTCCACCAAAGCTTGAGAGCAAATATCACGGGGACTAGATAGTTCCTCTCATTCACTTTCAATTAGCGAGAGTCATACACAATAACCTTTCTGTGCTGAAGAAGAACGTAGCCTAAGTCTCTTCCAGAGGCATCACTACAGATTTCGTAGCCTTCCATACCACATGACGAGCACAGAATAGGCCCCGTGGTTAAACTATTCTTCAACTCCTCAAAAGCTTGTGCGTACGCTAGTGACCAAACAAACTTCTAATCCTTCCTCGTCATGGCTATGAGAGGTAGAGTTATTTGTGAGAAGTTCTCTATAAAGTGCTTGTAGTAGCTGGCAAGTCCCAGGAAACTCCGGACTTCCACTACAGTAGACAACACAGGCCACTCCCATATCGCAACTATCTTTGCTGGATCCACCATAACTCGCTCTCCACTAACCACATGACCGAGGAATGCTAGTGATGACAGCCAAAACTCATACTTAGAGTACTTGGTGTATAACTAACTCCTCCGCAGGGCTTCCAAAAAAGTGCGTAAGTGATCCACATTCTCTTCTTCTGACTGAGAGTACACTAGGATATCGTCGATGAAGACTATTATGAACTGGTCCAAATACTCTCTGAACATTCTTTTCATCAAGTACATAAATACAGATGGCACATTTGTCAGTCCAAATGGCATGAAAATAAACTTATAATGCCCATAATATGTACTAAATGCTGTCTTGGGAATATGACTTTCCCTTATTCTCAATTGATAATAATCGGACTTCAGATCCATTTTTGAGTACACAGTCGACCCAACTAGCGGAACAAATAGATCATCGATTCTTGGAATCAGATACCTATTCTTCTCTGTCTGCTTATTCAGTTCACGGTAATCGATATACAATCAAAAGCTTTCATCCTTTTTCTTCACAAAAAGGACTGGCACACTCCAAGGTGATGAACTTGGGTGCATATAGCCTTGCCCTAACAGTTCTTGCAACTATACCTTTGGTTCCGCAATCTACTTTGGCGCTAAACGGTACGGATAGTGTGACACAGGCTTGGCACTTAACACTAGCTCAATAGTGAAATCGATCTCTTGCTGAGGTGGAGCTCTAGGGAGATCTTTAAGTAATACATCAACAAACTCCGATACTATAGGAATGCTACTCAAACCGGGCTTGGGATTTGAAGCCTCCATTAGCATGAAGAATAACTCCGTGTCTTTGCAAACTTCCTTGACTACTTGGATAACATACGTCAGTATCTTAGTCGATCCCTTCATACCAGAGAAGGTAGTTTCATGATCCGTATTCTGCCCCAGTTTGACCTCCTTAATATTGCAATCGATGCACCTAAGCTGCTCCGAGAGCAAGTTCATGCTAAAGATTACATCAAACTTTACTATTGGCAGCAGTGACGCTTTCAAGTCAAACTCTTGACTTCATATCTGCACATTCATGCAACAAACTCTATCTATGTGCATCAAGCACTCGTTAGACAGCAGCACATCCAATCTATCTTTCGATATAAAAGAACGCACTTTGATATGCTATATGAAGTCCTCAAACAAAAAGGAGTGTGAAGCTCTTGTATCAAACAGTGCTCTCGTCGGATCGTCCAAGATTAAGACATATACTAAAACAAACCAGTTTTAAGACCAATACATAGGGCATAAGGTATAAGAAGCAATAAAGCTATAGTCTAACTTTTACCTATAACCACGTCGCCCTGCTTAATGGCCTCCTGATGGCCAAGATTGTAAACTCTAGGTTGGGCTGGAGCATAATGGAATGCAATTGACTCCGCTGCTTTCCCGTTCTCAGCATATGATGCTGCTGACTTCTTCTCCATCTTTGGACGACCACTCCAACAAACTCGGGCATAATGTCCCACCTTGCCATGCGAGTAGCAAGTAACGGGGCTGCGCCTAGTAGTGGTTCCATATAAAAAAGAGCTAAATAAAAGGCAAATTTTATTGCTCCAAAAATAAAAACAATACAAAGGTATGCCCCTTATTTATAGAAAATGGGGGAGATAAGAGATTACAACAAGCGATGTGGGATTAAATACAAGCCACAAGGGCTATGCGGTTTGACTTTGTCAAACTGCAAGACTATATAATAGAAAATACACAACCTGGGAAGCCGCTAATCTTCAACAGAGGAAAGTCCCAAGACAGCTACTGTGGGTTGGTTCTAGACCGCAGTTGCGGATAACCAGTAGATCGTTACTACGGATAACCACCAGACCGTTGATGCGGATACCAACCAGACCGCTACTGCAGATAGCCTCCAAACCGCTTCTGCGGATAACCTCCAGATCGCTGCTACGGATAACCTCCAGTCTGATGCTGTATGAAGAGCCTGACCATAGCCGCGGGGCGGGTATCCACCATACCACAGCTGTAAGTTGCCAACAAGACACAGATACGGGTTGCTCTCCGGACTATAATACAAGAAGATAGAACCTCCAAGCCAGCTCGACAAGACATAGGTCGACAACGGCGGTTTGTCAAACCACTAGACTAAACTGCAGGTCTGTCAAACCGCAAGACTGCTACCAAACAGACCGCAATCTCTGACCACTAAGCCAAACCACCGAAACACAAAAAATAGTAGACTGTTGCGACTAGTTAACAGACTGCCCAGTCTCCTCAAGTTTCAACACTCCCCTTAAAGCTGGAGCATATATGTCAACCATGCCCAGCTTGTTATAATATTCCAAAAAAGGAGTAACTGATTTGGTGAAGAAATCAACAACTCTCTATCAGAAGTAACAAACTGTGTGCAGATTTGATTCTTCAATATATCCTCCCTAATAAAGTGGCAATCCACTTCAATATGCTTCGTCCTCTCATGAAAGACTTGTGTTGGGTATTGTATACACAATGACCCTGATTTGAAGTAGTGTCCCTTGAACTAAAATGAATTATGTTTGAATTTGATGCTGCTTCTTTAGTCATGTGCTTGCAGGACTACATTGCTAAGTATAACCCAATGCCAGGTTACAGTGGGTCGTGAAACACAGGACTATGCAATGTAATCCTTCATTGTGTAGGCCAATGTATTGACTCACATGTAGTCTCTCTATTGGGGTGTACTTCTGATTCAAGTACACAAGGAGATTCTATGAAGGACAAGACACTTCTTTCAGAAGAAAAGAATTTTTCGCTAAGTAAAATTTGTCGAGTATAGTAATGAATATTCGTCGAATTCGTCGAGTATACTCATGAATACTCATCGAATTCATCATGTATACTAACAAGCACTCATCGAATTCATCATGTTTACTCAAGGAATAATCTCTGAGTTCTTGGAAATCAGTTAAGTAAAAATCATCGAGTATCTTCATCTATACTCATCGAATTCGTCGAGTGTATCTACCGATACTCGTTGAATTCATCGAATATATATGTCGATATACGACAAATTTGCCGAGACTCACTGGATATGCTTTGAGTTCTCGAATTTACTTCTTATTTCACCAAGTCTAATTCGTCGAATATCACTTTGCTTATGCGTCGAATGCGTTGAGAGAATCTGTTAATACTCATCGAATTAATCGAGTAAGCAAGTTGATATTCGGTGAATTCATTGTGTAACATTTCTGAAAAGCATTGAGTTATCTATTGGATCTACCTGGAAAAATTCTAAGTGATTTTCGTCGAGTATTTGTAGCAGTTCGATGAGTATACCCATATATACTCGACGATACTCGACGAATAATACTTAGGGTTTATTTCTTCTTTTTTCAAATTCCCGACTCAGATTGTTCAGGCCGCCATGTACAGTAAATCACGGATGTCTCGGTATGGAAGGAAACTTCTATATGTTAGAGAAGAAGTGTTCCTATAAATACCTAGGGTGGATTTCGTGAAACCCTAATCATGCATTTCCAAGTTCAAATCGAGAATTTCCAAGAAAAGCTCTCGTCGGCCTCATTCCATCTTCACGATACTTTGGGTTGACAAAGATGTGATGCTCGATTCGCTCTTCAACAAGCGTGTCAACTAGATACTTGATCTCTGAAGGTTCTCATACTTCTAGGATCTAGTTGATACGTGTGTTCAGATCAAGTCTACAAAGATTTTAGATTCTCTTTCTCCTCAAGATTTTCAAGTTCTATATTTCAGAGGAATGGAAGACTGAAGATTTCAGATATGAAGAAGAAAATTCGTAATCTAGTTTTGTGTAAATCATTTATACTATTATAGGATGTTTTGCCTTCGAGTATAGATCCTTAATTTAGGATCGAGTTGTAGATCCTTGTTTGTGAATCGAGTTGTATGAGAGGTTGTTCTCCGAGTGGTAGGAGATATTTCTTCGAGTTGTAGGAGTTGAGGCTCCGAGGTGTAAGATTGTTTTCAATCTGTGATAAAGGTGAGGTAGCTATATGTAGCCCTTCGTTATTTATAGGTGTGGAAGGGCAATGGACGTACCCAACTCGGGGAACCACTATAAATTCTCTGTGATTCCGTGTGCTTATTTTTTGTACAATTTTTATTCAACTATAAGACGCGGAACTCACCTATTCACCCCCCTCTAGGTGATTTAGGTTGACTACTAGACACTTTCAATTGGTATCAGAGGGGTGTTGATCGATATAAGGTTAACACCTTGAACAAGATCTACGTCTAGTTATCAAGAGAATCTGCTTAACTGCAATGGACAGAAGCAAGGATATGTCTTCAATGAAGTTTCCTGTATGCACCAAGGAGAACTTCCCCACGTGGAAGGAGAGAGTCAGATTCTACATTGGAGCTGCTGATCTGTGCATTTTTCAGATTGTTGAAGAAGGACTTCACATTACTACACAACCATCTACCTTGAATATGATTCCAAAGAAAATGATGGACTTGGCCAAGGATGAAATAGCTCTAGTCTCCTTGGATAAAAAGGCAAAGAATAATATAGCCAGTGTAGTCAATGACTCAATGCTGCAAAATTTATTCCACTACAAATCTGCCAAGGAGATGTGGGACAATCTCGTAGTCCTTAGGGAAGAAACTGAAGAAGTTATAGATGATCAGAGATCTCTACTTATTCAAGAGTATGAGGCAATCAAGCAAGGCTCAAGTGATACAATTGCAGACAACTTTGAAAAATTCTTCAAGATTGTCAACGGCCTCAGAAATTATGGTCATACATTTACAAATGGTGAGCTCAACGACAAATTTCTAAGATCCTTGATAAAAGACTGGGACACAAAGGTGCTAGCCATTAGGGAATTTGGAAAGCTGCCTGAGATTGACCCTTAAAACCTATTCAGAAACCTCCTTTTCTATAAACTACAGATGAACAGGAGGAAGAAGGAGAAGCAGCTCAGTAAGATTTTAAGCAAAGAGATGTTGGTAGCTCTAAAGGTCGAAATGTTTAGAAAATATAAAGTTGTGTCACAAGTAAGGACACGAGCTTCTGATAACCAAGAAGATTTTGAGCCAAGCACATTAGGCTCTGAATTGTCTGATGATGAATTCTCGCTAATCTCCAAGCAATTCAAAAGACTGCTCAGCAAGAGGAGGCAAATGAAAAATCAGTCCTCCTCCTCAGATTTCAGAAGATCACATCGTGATTGTGATCAGTCTAAGATAAGCTACAACCGAGAGGACAGGTATACGTCCAAACAGAACAAACATTCTTCCTCTGACATAGTTTATTATTGTTGCAATAAGCCAGGACACGTGATTGCAGAATGTCCGTATAAGAAGATGGAAGGATCCAAGAAAGAAGAGAAGAGATCCTTCAAAGGTAAGAGGAAGGAAGAGAAGAGATTTGTTGCAAATAAGTCAAAGACTCTTAGTGACAGTGACTCAAGTGAGTCAAGCTCTGAAAATGAAGAAGCTTACTTTGGGCTCATGGCTCAATAAGATGAGGAAGTAGGTAACTCCCAATTCCATGGGAAGGTAAACTCTCACACAATGCCGTAAGGCAGTCAAAAAGTAATCAAAAGAGATCGTTTCTCTCAAGGCAGTGGAATCACGAATGAAGGAGGAAATTGTTGAATTAACTCTTTTTAGAGATGAAGTTAACTCCTTGAAGAGGAATTAACATGCTCTACTGAACTATTAAGTCAGAAGGAGAAATACATAGATGAGCTAAAAGAAAAGCTTTTGGTGGAAAGGAAACTTGTGGAAAGTTACTCTAAGCAAAAGACCATTCTTCCTCTCATCGATGAATTCTCCACTCCCAAGAAGGGTAGTGGTCTTGGCTATGTAGCTGAGAAAGGTAAAGCTACTAAGAAAGCTGATACCAAAGGCAAAGGGAAGGCAACTCAAAGTCAACCCTCTTTTAAGAAGGTAATCTTCCCCCACAAATAAATATGACTTTGAGACGTCCTATAGTCACTTTGCTAAGCAAACTTTTGTGGAGCCTAAAAAGCACTACCAAGGATGAATCCGTCCCTGAGACTTTGGTGCTAGTGTATTCAAGGCCCCCATTTGAATAAGTAACTCTTCAAGAGTATGTTCCCTATATTCATGTACCAAATTTCAACAAAGCACCTAAAGCCAAAACTGTTGCTTCCAAGGCTAAGGAGAAAGTGAAGCCTTGTGTTTGTCGCAATTATGAGGCTTCCACCTCTAAGTCAATTGCCCCTGCTAGACCTCATGTTTAAAAGGTAAAGCAAGAGTACAAGAGAAGGTACAACAGGTTTGACTGTTAGTGTTTTGATAAGATTGGTCACTTTGTCATAGATTGTTAGTTTTATAAAGTAAAAATTGAAACTCCATGAGTTAACAGTGTGAGGCCGACAACTAGCAACATTAATGTTCCTAATTATATTTAAATAACAAGGAACCAAGGACCCAAATCAGTATTAGTTCCTAAGGGAAAATGATCTATGATTGCAGGTAAGTCCAAAGGCCAACAAAACTCTTATCTGGTATTTGATAGTGGATGCTCTCGACACATGACCGGGATAAGAAGCCTATTAAAAGAATATATCCACTTCGAAGACGGTCCAAAAGTCATATTTGGAGGGTCTGATAGGGGAATCACTAAAGGCTACAATATGATTACCAACGGTATAGTTTATTTCAAAGAAGTGGCATATGTTAAAGGATAACAACATAATCTAATCAGCATAAGCCAATTATGTGATAAAGTCTATATCGTTGAGTTCTATATGGACAAGTGTCTGTTAGAACACCTTATTTCTGATTTGGGCTAGGATTACTATTCTTTGATTAGGATTTTTATTTTGACCCAACTTATATAGATTGGGGTCATATTTTATTTCCAGAGTTGTTATTTCGAAGGAATTCCAGAGATGCTCAGTTTGACGAACTCAAAACTCAGTTCGATGAACTCAAATCTCAACTCAGAGCTCAGTTCGACAAACTCAGAGCTTATCTCAATGAAAGTAAAAGCTCAGCTCGATGAAATCCACGCTCAGTTCAACGAAATCCTTACTGAGTTCAATGATAAGGTAGTTTCTATATTACATAAGGTAGAATGTTTTCAAATGCTTGATACCTGTAAGTTAAAACTCTGATATTTAATGCTAAATATTCTAACGATATAGCCATTTAAAGCAGCATTAAATATGGATTTATCACAGAGGTTTAAAATCTAATTAATTCCAAGTCAGTTACAATTCTCAAGGGATTCTTCAGATGTTTCAAGAATCGTTCATTTCAAATAGACACAACAATTGAATTCTTTCATGATAGTCTATATATAGAAGATTGCTGCTTCACCAAACAGATATACATACATTCTGCTTTAGACTCTTCTTGAGACATATCTTCAATATGAGAGACATCATAATACATATCCGTCAAAAACATCTACTGGAGAGTAAAAGCATACAAAAAGGCCTACACCCTGAAGAAAAGTCTCCTCTCTTGATCGCAATCTCTATTCAAATCAGGGGGAGCTTTTTGCAACATCATCCACTAACTCTTCTCAGAGATACTTCATAGAGAAGACAACATATAACTCTTTTAGTTTACTCTTAAACTATGTACAGGGTTCTAACTCCCTTCAAATGTTTACACTTGGTTCATAAGTCACCTAATCAAAAGACTTAAGTTTGGTTTTGGGTACCTGGTCAAAAGCCCAAAGGGTTGCAAGATCTCCCTTAGAAAATAGATCTTCTGGTAATAGAGCACCTAAGAAAAAACTTGTAGTGGATTCCTACCAGGGTGGTAGAAGAGTAGACATACCCATATTTATTGAAGAACTACTATAAAATCATTGTGTCATCTATGATTGTTACTTTCTATTTGTGTGTTGTGTATATTACCTATATATATCACTAATTTTTAAAACAGCTATAAAAAAAATTAAAGTATTTACAATACTCTATTCACCCCCCTCTAGAGTAAAGTTAGATCTATCCCTTTCACTTTCAATTGGTATCAAAGGAGGGTTGGTTTTACAGGCTAACACCTGAACCAACAGATCCGATAGATCTTATTTTACCTAGAAGTTTGTTTTTAGATCACTGATAAATTTATCATGGCACAAAATAAGGAGCACTCAAGCACTAGACCTCCTATTTGCAATCTTAATAAGTTTGCACTATGGAAGGCAAGGATTATGTTATATATAAATTCTATTAATGATGATATCTACAATTTAATTTTGACAAGCCCACCTCCACCACTGGAAGCAACAAGCACCAATGCTACACCACCTCCAGAATGGATAGTTGATCAGAAAAAACTGAGAACTGCTGATGTAAAGGCTATGAATATACTATTCCAAACAATGTCTGACGATATTTTTTAGAAGGTTGTTGAATGCACCTCAATAAAAGATATCTAGGACTACCTCACTGTAATGGTAGCTGGATCAGCAGATGAAAGAAAAGATAGAAAATCTCACCTGATTTCTCAATATGAGAATTTCAAAAAGGGATAAACTGAATCTGTTGCTGATATGTATACAAGACTGAGTCTCATAATCAATGAACTGAAACTTTGGAGAAAGACATTACATTGACAGAAGTAAATGACAAAATTCTCATGTGTTTTCCTAGCACATAGGATTCAAGAATTTGGCCAATTAGAGAAGCCAGAACTGTGAATGAAATTACAACAGAAACTTTGTTGGGCAAGCTCAAATCATATGAGCATCTGAAGAGGAAGAAAACAACTTCCAGAAAATGAAGAACTCTCGAGTCTATTGGCTAAAAGATTTTACAAAATGGTCAAGAAAGACTTCAGGAGAAGATTTTCTAAAAACAAGGAAAAACTAAGGTATGACAAAACACCTACTATGGAAATTGTTTGATATGGTTGGAGGAAACCAGGACACATTCTTCCAGAATGTCCTGAAAATCAGAAGAAAGATAAGAAGAAGGAGAAAGACTTTAAGAAACATTCAAACAAACCCTCTTCTAGTAAACATAGATAGAAGGAGAGAGGCTTTGTTGCTAAAACATGGAGTGAGTCAGACACTGAATCTTCATCCAGTTCTAGTGAAGATGAAGAAGAATCAAATGCTAAATAAGACTATATGATGGCAATCAATGCATCTAACAGCAATTCTGATTCTGAATCTGAGTCTGAAGAAGATAAGGTAATTTCAACTTTTGATTTTATATCAGATCAATTCAAAATAGATTTTAAATTGCTTTGGAAAGATTTGATAAAATCTGAGAAGTAAATAAAACTTCTCAGAGAAAAATTAACTGAATTGAACAATCTATCTTCAGAAAACATTAAACTTAAAGAAGATTTGAAAATTTCTAAGGAACAAACAGTTTCTCTGGAAAACAAATTATCTGAGGCTAAAAGTTTGAAGAATCTCTTAATGGGAGAAGTATTAAACTGATGAATATTACAAGTACAGTCAATGCCCGATTAAATGGCAGACTAGGCTTGGGAGCTTCATCTAGTCAACCTCAAATTCTTAAGAAAAATATTTTAACTACTCCTGTAAAATTTATATCTTCTAAAAGAAAAGAAATATTAGAAGTTACAGATAAATACACTGAAGTTTTGTCAAATGATGTACTAGAGAATAAATCAAAATCTATTCTAAAATAGAATAAAAATTTCCAGAAAAACAATGTTCAATAGAATTCGTCAAACCGAGCTCGACAAAATCAAAGTTATTCGTCAAACAGAGATAGATGAATGCTAAACATAGGAAATGAGAATAACTATTCAGTGAATCGTGCTCGACGAAATCATTATTATTCATCGAACGTGGCTCGACGAAATCAGAATAATTCATCGAACTTAAACTTTTCAAACAAAAAATTTACTTCTTTTCAAAAGAATAATCAAAGTCAAAAGTTGATAAATTCTTTTACTGAGTGGATCATTCCTCCCAGGAGATATCATCCACTTGGATATAAAAATCAACCTGAATATTCTTATATTTCTACTGATTATGACAAAAAATTAGGACCCAAGGTAATTTGGGTCAAGAACACCTAACTTGTTTTCAATACAGGAAAATAACTATCCTACCATAGAGGAACAGTGGTATTTGGATAGTCAGTGCTCGAAACACATGACAAGAAGTAAAGCTAATCAAAGAGGCTTCAAAGCAAAGCTTGGACCAAAAGTCATATTTGGAGACTCCAACTGTGGCCAGACAGAGGGCTATGGCAATGTAAAAGTTGGAGTAGTTACCTTCAGAAAGGTAGTTTATGTGAGAGGTCTTAAGCATAACCTTATCACTATCAGTCAACTATGTGATGAAGGTTATCAAGTATCATTTAATAAGTCTTTATGCTTTATTACATCTAATATAAACAAAATTATTTTATCTGGGGTTAGACATGGTAACATCTATTTAGTCAATTTTAATTGTGCTAAAACTAAAATACGTTTGTTTAATCAGACAAGTAAATCAAATGAACTTTGGCAAAAAATATTAGGGTCCGTTCGTTTCAACGACATTAATATTAAAGTATTGGCTTTAAGAAAATGAAAGTCATTTCCGCTGTTCGTATCAACAATTGTAGAGTGGAATTGGCTTTCTGGTGGAAAGCCGTAGATATTCACACAAAACTAAAAACTCATTGGTTCAATGTCTATCTTCAGGTGCGGATATTGAGATTGCCAACGTCGGCTTTTCTAAAGATTCCTAATTTTTTCTGCATAAATGCGATTTTTTTAACCAGATGATTTTTTTCGCCTAAACGCGACTATTTTGCACGGACGCGATTTTTTGTCCAGGATGCTATTTTTTCGCCAGAACGCTATTTTTTTCTCCGGTCGTGCTTTTTTCGCCCGGACGCATTTTTTTTCGCTCGGACGCGTTTTTTTCGCCCGGACTCGATATTTTTGCACAGAGGCGATTTTTTTCGCCCCGAGGTGTTTTTTTCGCCCGGAAATGATTTTTTCGCCCGGGTGCTAGTTTTTCGTCCGGGCACGAGTTTTTCGCCCGAGTGCGATTTTTTTGCCCGGGCGCGATTTTTTAGCCCGGGCGCTATTTTTTTGCCCAGGCGCGTTTTTTTACCCTGGGATGTTTTTTTCGCCCGGAAGTGATTTTTTTCGCCCGAAAGTGATTTTTTAGACCGGGCGCAATTTTTATGCCCGGGCGCGATGTTTTTGCCCGGGCGCGATTTTTCTGCCCGGAAGCCATTTTTCCGCCTGGAAGCCATTTTTCCGCACGGACGCCATTTTCTGTTTGGACGTCATTTTTGCGCCCGGACGCGATTTTTTCGCCCGAACAGGACTTTTTCGCCCCGACGCGACTTTTTCGCCCGGACGCGATTTTTTGCCCTGAAGCGAAAATTTTGCTTCTGGGCGAAAAAATTGAGTCTGGGCGAAAAAAATCGTGTATAGGCGAAAAAGTCGTGCCCTGGCGAAAAAATTGCTTCCTGGCGAAAAAACCGCGTTCGGCCGAAAAAATCGCGTCCTAGCGAAAAATCACGCCGGGTACATTGAAATTGCTTGATATGAATCTTTCAATGAAAAAGGGGAAGAACAAAACCCTGTTCGAAAATCGCATCAGAGCAAAAAAAATCTCGTCCGTGCGAAAAAGTCCCGCCTGTGCGAAAAAATCGCGTTCGAGATTAAAAGTCGCGTCCGAGTGAAAAAGAAGTGGCGGAGCAAAAAATTTGAGTTTGGGCGGAAAAATCGCGTCCGTGCGAAAAAATTGCGTCTCGGCGAAAAATTGCGTTCAGACGAAAAATTTCGCGTTCGGGCTGAAAAATTTAAGCTCGGGCAAAAACATCGCGTCATGACGAAAAAATCGTGTCCGGGCGATAAATTGATGTCGGATGAAAAATTCGCGTTTGTTATTTTTAATTTAGAGCATTGACCAATGCCAATTCCTATGATTGAAAACCTTTCTGCAAACGAACAATAAAAAGTGATTAATGTCAATTCCTATGACAGAATGTCATCATGTGGCCGAACAAAAGAATTCGATTTAAACTCAATGTCATTTCCCATGTGTATTGATATTGGATTAAAAGCCAATACTTCAATATCAATATCGTTGAAACGAACGGACCCTTAGGGAATATAAACCTTACAACTATTGTTAAATTGTCTAAGGACAACCTTGTAAGAGGACTACCTTCTGGATCTTATAAGAAGGAAGGACTTTGCAGGGCTTATTAATTAGGTAAAAAAACTAAAAATAGTTTTAAATCCATATCTAAGACTGATTCACCCAAAATTTTGTATTTTCTACATATGGACCTTTTTGGACCTATTGCAATACAAAGTTTGGGAGGAAAGGCATACACTTTAGTAATTGTTAATGATTTTTCTAGATTCACTTGGGTGTTCTTTCTAAGAAACAAGTCCGATAACTTCAAAATTCTTACAGACTTTCTTAGGAACATCAAGATTGAGTAGTCTACTCAGATTGCATTGATCAGAAGTGATCATGGAAATGTGTTTGAATCTCTTTTGATGAGAGAATTCCGTGAGAAAGAAGGAATAAGGCAGTGTTTCTTTGCTCCTAGAACTCAACAAAATGGGGTGGCAGGAAGGAAAAAATAGAACCATAATTGAATCTGCTAGAACATTACTTGGAGATGCTCACTTACCCCTATCTTTTTGGGAGGAGGAAATAAGCACAGCAAATTATGTTCTTAACAGAACTCTCATTCATAAACTCAATTGTAAGACACCCTATGAATTGCTTAAAAATAAGAAATCTAAAGTAAATTATTTTCAAAATTTTGGGAGTAAATGTTATATTCATATTAATGACAAGAAACATTTAGGAAAATTTGAAGTCAAAGCTGCAGATGGAATATTTCTTGGATATTCTCTTGTCAGTAAGTCTTATAGGGTTTATAATAAATCTACCTTAAAAAAAGAAGAATCTGTACATGTATCATTTGATGAATCTAACATGTTTTATAAGGAGAGGAATACCTCTACCATAGATTTTTTTTCAGGTACCAATTCTGTGTTAGAAACTAGATGAATTAATCCTAAAGCAAGAGGATACAAAGAATCCTTCTCAACAGATTGTTGAAGATAGTGATGAAGATAATCTTGAAATTTATATTGAAAAAGTTGTAGCTAATGAAATTCCACACGAGGAATTAATAACACAAATCATTGAAGAACCAACTCCACCTGTTGATCTTTTAACTATTAAAGATCATCCTAGATCTCAAGTGATTGGAGATATATCAGTTGGTATGCAAACAAGGCATCAACTCAATTAAGATTAGATGCATACATGTTTTTTGTAATACCCCATTTTTTTCTTTTAAACCAACAGGGTCTTATGCCTAAAACCGTCGCTTTGCGGTGACTCCAACACACTCGGGAAGGTCGTCACTACAAAACGCTGATCCTGCCATCCATACCGATCGCAGAAGAGAAGAGTAAGTATAAAGAGTAAAGTAAAACTGAAATACTGGTCCACCAAAAATCACATGAATATAAAATAAATCTCCACGAAGGAAGAGTCCACAGCAATGATAAATCAAAGTACTAATAAGAGGGATTCTGCTCGATACATCATGATCCTCACTATAAGTCACTCAACGCGAATGCAAATCTATAACTACTAATGATTGGGACTCACTGTCCCTGCTGCCTGGACTCCTATGCTAGACTGTCCTGTCTCCAAGCGCACCGACCTCTAGGCTGCATCTCCAGGTTCGGCTCCACGATCCCCTAAAATAATTTGGTCAACGACCGTTAGTCTAAAAGACTAAGTCCAATCATCCCCCACCCATCCCCCGTGGCTCCTAGGCACCGAGCAGGGAGAAGGAAAGGGAAGGTATTTAAGGTGGAGAGTAATAAAAGTAAGAAGGTGACGGCGGAACTAGTCTATCATGAGTATAAAATAACAGCAAGTATAAGTAAGTAGTAGTTGGTAGGCAGTATGAGTATACACATGAACAAAGTGAGCAAGTAAAAGTACAAGAAGGTAAACGAAGTAAGTAACCATGACCTATAGGAATGCCCATACAAACCTACAGACCAAGTGGTCATTTTGCAAGGCCTATTGTATAAAGAGTCCCATACCAACTTATTCAATAGTTGTCAAGGGTTATATGAAATGACTATGCAATGTCACGCAAGTATGATATTATAATAACAAGCAAGTGTAACTCACACACCCGACTCTGTGCACACAGACCTTTAGTTCCCCCCTTCTAGAGTCTAACCTCCCTCTGTAGTGGAAAACAGAAGCGGTGGGTTGGGCCTCGACCACCTCTAAAACGGTATCAGCACTACCAGTCAAACCTATCGTACGCCTCAACGCTGGTGCACTAAGCGGAGCTCGTGCGTACACTTGTCGACTGATGCACCAGACTTTATTTGGCTAAGTGTTAAACCACACATACTGAGTCAACGTATTGGTGTCGGTGCGAATAATTTCCAATACCGAAGACCCACCACCTTATCTTCTATGCACATGCAATATTAATGTATTTCCCCACCGAGCCAAAGCTCCCCGGATCATGTCGACCATCACAAAACAATCTGAGCCATCGGCTCGTCGGGCTAACCTGCCCATCACCGAAACCACCGAGCCTACCACTCGTGAGACCCAACCTAACTCCCACAACACCAGGGAGTGTAAGTGTAATCCTAGAGTATTTCTAATAACTCTTGTAATCAATTTAGTCTTATGGCTTACGTTAGTCTTGTACTGCCTAGGGTATTCCCTGTGAAGGGCTCTCACGGGGCACTAGGAACTATAATGGTAGATGAAGCTGATCGTTCCCTTTCGCAAGGTACTTACTATTATTAGTTATTACCGAGATACTAATCCCTTTTAATATTATATTGGATCTAACTCTAGTGTATTTTGACTCTCTCTCTCTCTCTCTCTCTCTCTCTCTCTCTCCACAGGAAAGACGATCTTCCGTCAATCTGAACACCTCTTAACACTAGTCAACCCAACACTCTCCTCATCATTACTCCTAATGAAGCTCTCTTTTTCTTTTTCACTTTACCAAGATACGTAAACTATTAACCCCATCTCCCTATGTCCATTTTACATGTTAACACAATTTGCGCAGTTTTACTAAATGCAGACCAACCTAAGCTAGATGATGTACATGACAGGAGGTACTCCAAATTTTCATCCAAAAGTCCTATGATAATTATTAGGGGTCTATCATAACACATTTAGTCTAAATACAGAAACTTGTAATTTTCCTAATTAATTTGGAATTTATTAAATTTTCCCAAATGTTAGGCCATGGGTAATTTTGATCATGAAGTACTAGATTTCCTTAAGTTATGACCACCCAAAATTTATGAACAGTGTATGATGGAAAAATATCAGAGAGTACCAAATTTCACAGATTTTCATAAATGTAATAACCTCTAAATAATTAATTCAAAGTAATTCAGATAATTAGAGATAAAGAAGGGAGTACCACAACTCATAGTCCTAAAATTAAATAAATATTAGCAGATCTTTATCATGATCATAAAACATTACTGACTAAGTTTCATGTCATTACAAGGTCAGTGGGCTATATAGAAAAATACTTTAAATAAATTTATTAGAGTGCACTTTGTGAAGCAACATTCTTATAAACTCATCCAATAATATGTAATAATTTTTGAGGCTTTATTATGCCCTAAAGGATTCTCTGTCCAACTAACACGATTTTCCAGCAAAATATAATATTTATTATCTATTTATCAAAATAAAGTGCATTAGTTCACTTTACACATGAAGCACTAAGAGGAGACACCCAATTACTCCAACTAATCTATCAGTGCATACAAATGGTATTTGATTAACTTTGCTAAGGTTTCATATCATTCTAAGACAATTAAACCCCAGTTACTTCAATATCATCAAAAAGGGCAAGGTGGAGATTATACCAACAAGTATGAGTTACTGTTTTTTAAATATCCTATAATAAATTTCAGAGGTTAATAATACTATAAAATTACTCCTACCAAAATCTCATGAAGGTCAAAAGTCATATTGTAACATCCCTCAAACAACTAGACCCCCTAGGAATGGTTTTGTCATGACTAGGTCATGACAAAACCCTAGAAAGCCCAAGAAGACCAAGTGAACAAGGCTCAAGGTGAAAATCACTTTGGTCTGCAAGTTATAGAATCCCATTACAATCCTAGGCATGACCTAGGGTTTTAACTTGGTTCCATGATCCCATCATGGCACCTATAACCTTAAGGGAGACCAATATGTCGCTACAGACCCATTGGGGTCAACCAAAAAGAGGCCAAGATGACTCAAGTCCGGGAAGCATTGAGTGAGTCTACAAGACTCGATGAGTAGATCAGGTATCTACTTAGACAGTTTTTTGGGCTCGGGCGTTGAGTGTGTGGAGTGCACTCAACGCCATGGGTGAATGGCGTTGAGTGCATTGAGTGCACTCAATGTCATCTTACTTAGGAAGAATCTTGGGCTCAGGCATTGAATTCGTCGAGTGCAATCAACGCCATAGGCTGAATGGTATTGAGTGCGTTGAGTGCACTCAATGCCATCTTACTTGGGAAGAATGTTGAGCTCGGGGCGTCGAGTCCACCTAACTTCATCGGCTGAAAGGAGTTTAGTGCATTGAGTGCACTCAATGCCATCTTACTTGGAAAGAATTTTGAATTCGGGGCTTTGAGTGCACTGAGTCCACTCAATGCCATGGGCTGAATGGCGTTGAGTGCATTGAGTGCACTCAACGCCATCATACTGAGAGAGGATTTTTTGGAATTATGGCGTTGAGTGAGTTGAGTTCACTTAACGCCATAGACTGAATGGCGTCAAGTGAGCTGAGCTGAGATCACTAAATTCCATTGTACTTAGAAAATTCCTTGTGATTTTTGCGTTGAGTGTGGAGGCTTGTCTCAATGCTTTTACCTTAGAGAAATTTTCAGCCCTGTTTGTTGGTTCATATGAATAGGCTTAACTGGACCTTTTCGGGAATTGCGCCAAGCTAAATTAATAGGCCCCGGTCCTTTCATTAAGACTTATTTAAACAATAATAGTAGTCCAAAGGTGGAATGCCATGTGGCAGACGGTTTAACCTGAATTCCATGTTAATGGAGAGAGAGAAAGAGAGGAGTAAATTCCATTCATGGCCGGGAAGGCTAAGGGCCCACTCTTAATGCTGAAATCACCTCCCCTGGTCAGTTAGGAGAAGTCCAAGAGTCTTTCAGGCAATAACAGCAACTAGGGGAGGAGAAATGCAGTTACCGAAATCTCTCATTAATGGCCACCGCCAGCTAGACGCCTCCCCCATTTTAATCATTTTAAAAGACTCACTGGACTTAGAGGAGCGGTTTCCACACAAAACCTAAAGGATCCGAGGAAGCCCACTGTGCAGTTGCAGAAATCGAGCGGTGCCACCACCGACCATGGCATCCCGGCGATCGACACGTCTCCAGGCTGCGAGCAAGGTCCTCCTCTACTCCTTCTATGGATAGATCTTAGGAATCTTTTAGGATGATAATCGGGCTCAAATGAGCCAGATCAGGTGATGGTTTTTCCATGGTTTTTCCAAAAAAAATTTAGTGGTCGGGTTCGCCGAAATCTGCCCCTCTAGCGGTCGTGCCGCCTCCCAGCAATGGCCACCACCTCGACAGAGGTGGTGGTGGCGATGGCCGGCCAGGGAGGTGGTCGGGTGGCCGGGAAAATATCTTGGAATAAGCTCCAGGTTTGGCCAATCATGGCCCTCAGCTGGAGGAAGAAGACGATCCAGCAACCTTCGGATCTTGCATCAAGATCTATGCTGATCATTTAAATCCTTTTCTTTTTAAATGAATTTTCTGTATTATGATAACAATCACTTTAGAAAATTAATGAAAAATACTTAAAGGCTCTATATGAGTAAATAGTGAACATGTAATTTGTAGCTCTATGGGTCTACCTTACTTTAAAATTGATTTGGGTCAATTTGGTCAATTGGTTTGACAAGGGCACTCATTTTGGTGGGGTCTATACCTAGGGCTAGACAGGAATTAAAATGAGTGCTCCATCTTCATACCTTATCCAAATGACTTGAAATTTGGACAGGGAGTCACCCTTATCTATACCTAGGTCCTGCCCAAAATGAAAATTTTTGGGGACAGTATTGCCATAGTTTATAAAATTATTTAATTACTCTAGGGTAAATTAATTAAGGGACCAAATGACCACCAAACTCACCCAAATTTTGATGGGTGGTCCATTGTGTCATCATGAGGCTCTGTATAAATTTTCATCTCATTTGGAGATGATTTAGGTATGAAGCAAGCAAACCCTAAGTTGGCTCAATGAGGGGTATTTAGGTCAAAAGTGCACTTGTGGGTTTAGGTGGCCAAATCACCTCAACAGAGGTTGGAATTTGGGTCACTAACTTGGCATGACTGTTAACACCCTTCCATGGAATATGGGGTGGATTGGGGTAGATTTGCCCTAGGATCCAAGACCAAACCCTAAGGATGGTTTTTAGTGTCTTGTGAAGGGCATATGGTCAAATGACCTTGAAATGATTTGAAATTTGGTGGAGAGGACTCTAGGATAGTTAGGGTCCTCTGGTATAAATCTTATTGGATTTGTAAGTTGTTAAACCCCTCAAAACCCTAACCCTAGCTTAGGCACAAACCTTATAGTGGTAGAATAGGTTATTAAAACTCATTGAACAGTGATGAAACTTCAGTGGTGTAGTCATAGGGTTAGTATGAAACTCTGGAAATTTAATTGGAAACTTTGGAACATTAATCTTAGTACTTCCTTGTAATGCATGAGTTAGCCCTATATAATTATTTGGATATTGTGACCTCATTGTCCATTGGAAAGTCATAAAAAAAATTAGGCAGAGGGAGTTTCAGACAATTATGCTCATGTATGAATTTTATTAGAATTTTTAAATACATATTTACAGTACATACTTCACAAGCTCATCAAAATGGAAACTTGTTCAATAATTTATTCAGAGCTCATTATTTGTTGTAAAATTGTGAAACTTGATCAGTAGTGTTCCAATATACTCATATGGGGATTTTATTACAATTTTTAAATGAATAATTGTTGTACTTAGTTCATTAACCTGTTAACTTAGATTACTATGAGAAAATAAAGTTTAGAGTTCATTATTCACTGATAAATTATGAAACTTATCCTGGAGTGTTTATATATCTTTATGATCATCCTTGAATTTTCTCAGAATTTTTGGAAGTATATTGGCAGTACTCGTCTCTTTAAAATAATTAATGTAGGTTGTACTTAAAAATAGATTTAGAGGCCTAAACCTTGCTGAAAAAATTGGGAGACTCTGATTTTACTATTCAATAGTGATCATGTAATTATCATAAATTTTGTGGAACCTTGTACATGCCTAAAAAAGGTACTTCATGTTTAAATCACCCATGGTTTAGCTTTGGAAGAAATTAATTAATTATCAAGTAAATTAGGAAAATTATGAAATTCTGAATTTGGGCTAAGCTTGTCATGATAGACCTCCAATAAATATTATAAGAATTTTGGATGATAATTTGGAGTACCTTCCATTGTATACATCATATAGCTTAGGATGGTCTGGGTTAAGTAAAAACTACAAAAATCATAATAAGGTGCAGAATGAACTTAGAGAATTTGGGATAGTAGAATACTTATTTGGAAATGTGAATGAATGCATCTTTAGTAGTCAAGATAAGGAGAGGTTAGTTTGACTAGTGGTAAGAGGTGCTCGGGGACGACGAAACATCGTCTTCCCCGTGGGGAGAGAGAAAGAGTCAAAACACACTAGATTAGATCCAAGGTAATACTAAGGGATCGGGAATCGGGTATTAACAAATAACAATAAGTGCCTTATGAAAGAGAGCTTTGGGCTTCAGCCAATCGTAGTTCCTAGTACCCTTTGAGAGCCCTTCACGGGTATGCCGGGGGCAGTCCTAGGCTAACCTAAACAGTAGGAATAATAAACTTCAAGAGCAACTAGTATAACTAGGATTTCACTTTCACTCACCTAGATGTCTCGGGATGTTAGGTTAGTACACACGGGTTGTAGGCCTGGGGGATTTTCGTGATGGGCAGGTTGGCCCAGCGATCTTTGGATTAGTAATTGATTGTGACAGACAGGATAGCCCGGGGAGCTTTGACTCGGTTGTTGGTTGTGACGGACGGGATAGTCCGGGGAGCTTTGGCTCAGTGGATGATACATTAAGGATGCATGTGCATAAAGTATAAGGTGGTGGGTCTTCGATATTGGAGGGTCGATGCACCGATGCCAATACGTTGACTCGGTAAGTATGGTTTAGCACTTCACCATAAAATTCTGGTGCGCTAGTCGGCAAGAGTATACAGGCGCTTCGCTTAGTGCACCAGCATTGAGACGAACGATAGGTCTGACTGGTAGTGTAATTACCGGTTTATAGGTGGGCAAGGCCCAACCCACCACTTCTGTTTGCCACTACGGAGGTATCCTGGGAGGTTCGGCTCAAGAAAGGGGGAACTAAAGTTCTGTGTACATAGAGTCGAGTGGGTGAGTTGCACTAGCTTGATCACATCATGGCATAATTGCATTTCATAGCATAACCATTGCATATAACCCTGACACCTATTGTATAAAGTGGTTTGGGACGCTCTATACAATATGCCCTACAAAACGACCCCTTAGTTTATAGGCTCACGCGAGCATGCTTATAAGTTATGGTTATTTTCCTTTGATAAATATTGCTTGCTTGTAAACCGTCACCCCATCATATAAATTGGTATGGGACTTTTTATACGATGGGAGCCTTGCAAAAGATCCTTTAGCTTATAAGTCTGTATGGGTATTCTTTTAAGTTAAGGTTACATGTTTCGTATTTTGCATTCGTATACTTATGCTTACTCTACATGCTTTTGTTACTACTACATGTTTATATAGAACTGCTAGACTAGTTCCGGCATCACCTGCTATTTGTCATTCTCCACCTTCATTACCTCTCCTTTCCTCCTCCCCGCTCCGTGCCTAGGAGCCATGGAAAAGGGCGGGGGATGATAGGGCTTAGTCTTTTAGACTAACGGTTTTCGAACCACATCATTTTAGGGGACCGTGGATGTCACAACCCGCATTTTCTCCGAATTAAGAATTATCAGAGTAAGAGAAAACACGCGTCATGATGCCACGTCAAGCAGGGGATAACTGCTGACGCTCAGGCAAAACCACCTACCAACTTAATGAAAGAGAATCATGTGATTAATGATTAGAAAATCAGTTATATTTTAGAGGCCGTATCCCCCGGCTTAGTGGATCACCTAGTCCACAAAAGAAAACTATATTTAAACGCTGCGGAAAGAAAATACTTTATCAGGTTTGACATCCTAAGGAGCGCCTAAGGGTCCCAAGAGAACCACTCATGCTATGCAAGACCCTACATTTAATTTATATAATATATAAGAAAACGGTCTTTATACGTGATTTGGAAAATAGTGATTACGCTTTATAAAACATGCTGATCATGAGCTTTATTTATAATAATAATTATAGTTTAAAAATAACTAGTAACCTAGCATAAATCCTTCTCAGGGCAAGTAGACTATCTCCAGAAAATGGTAGCAGCATAAGTAAATATATCCAGTACAAAGGTAACAACTACCAGTGGGCGCCAACAACCTGACACGAACCCACTGACACGCATGTATGTCTGTAAGAAAGTACTGAAAAACTACCTCACCAACACGGCAAACGGAACTCCAAGGTCCAAGAGACCACCAACACCTCCACTGCAAACTAGCCACCCAACTGGCTACGGCTCAGAACCTGGGGTATTCCAAAAGAAAACAGAATACCTCAGCAAGCTAAACAAAGTAAAACTGCATGAAAGAGTCAACCAAAAAGGGGAAAAGTACCTGAAAAACATGCAGTAGAAAGAGTCACAACTGTCCAAAACAGGACAACAAGAACAGCACTACGTGCGAGGAAACAGCAACAACCCAGCCCAGGAACAACATCCTGCAGGGCCTACTAGGCTACCAAGAGCCCAAGGTGCTGCAAACTACCAAGGAAGAAACTTCTAACACCCTAAACTGTGGGAGGTGGTAGTAGCAAAAACAAACAACGAGGAACCGGATTGGAGGCAAACTCAGTCCCCCCATCCACCATGTCCAAGTCAACAAGCTCGAGGGTCTACACGTGAAAGCACAAGGGACCTTCCACCCACATGCCCAGCCCATACCTGGAGCAAGAAAAACACGAGTGGCCTTGGCTAAATTACACAACTCCACCCCCATAAAGAGCTACAAACCACCACTACTACCCACGACCCACGATTCGGCCATTAGGAAAGAGAAACATGACCGACAAGGAAATTACAAATATAAACAAGGAATTCACTCGGGAACGTAAATCGAGGAAAGAGAAAGAGAAAGTGTTGAAATGACTCAACACGACGTGGCGCTGGGTCCTCTCGACACCGCATTGAGTGATCTTCACCCACTCAACGTGCCACGCAAGGCGAACTATCACAAAAATAACTCTTACCTTACTACCTTAACACTACAGAAAACACTCATGCCCACATAACTCGCGTATCGACGCCAGCTAAATACGGGTGCCGAAAAAAAAGAAATATTCAGAGCGCACGATCAGTGTCGCACGACCAGTGGTCGTGCGCACTCATCGGCTGATGATCGTGCGAAGTGAACCTGGGAAACTTGAAACCTGACAGAAAACTTAGCATTGGAGCACGATCAGTGTCGCACGACCACTGGTCGTGCGCACTGTTGCAAGCGCTCGTGCGATTGCCGAGACAGAACTTTGGAGAAAAGAACAGGTAGCCGCGCACGAACAGTGGCACACGACCAGTGGTCGTGCGCCCTAACGTTTGATGACCGTGCGCGGGTAACCTGTACCGTTTGGGATTTCCTGAACGGCACCGGAACGCGCATCACACTCTCCCGACACTGCGAACCACAACTACGACACACCGAAAACGGCCTACGGCACACCTAACATAATTTCTACCTATTCTACTCGTTCACCACCACCACACAACTATGCCAAATCGTTCGAAAAGGAAACCGGAGACAGAAATGGTAGAAAAGAGTAGGATGCATGAATCAAAAGAAAAAAAAAACAACTTGGCAAGGGCGAGAACACCACTTGCCTCGATTTCCGGCGAAGCTTGGTCGGCTTTTCCTCCTCTTCACGCACGAATCCGGCAACGAAGCACAAGGCCAAAAATCTGGACATTGCCGGCGGAAAACAAGTCAAAACCCGAAATTCAAAACCCCAAGCAAGGCCACGAAACTTGGAAATCTTACCGTAGGAATGAAGGTCTTGACGAGAGCAATCCGAATCCACTCTCGGAATCGAATTCCGTCCACAAACGCTCCGGGAATCGGCGGTGGAAGGCAAGGGCTCGGCGGTTTCTCCGTTTCTCTCGTACAGGGGCGGCGGTTTGATTTGGAGAAGATGATGGCGTGGGTTTTTTTTTATTCTATCCTATATATATATATTAATATATAATAATATAATTTATTACAAAATTACATAAAGCACCAAAACGACGCGAAAACCGAACTACCTCGGAATTCGACGAAATTCGCACCGTAGCTAAATACCCACGCTACGAACGCAACGGCGAAGTCGAAATTAATTTTCGACGAACAGAACTAGAGTTATACCCAAATAAAGCCAAACACCAACATCCCCATGAGAGGCCACACCGGGTCACCCAAAACGACTCGGCTTGCTAGGGAGATCTTGCCAACAGGCTACAGAATAGGGCACTCAGTTCTAAGGAGCTAAACCACACTCCACAAATGGCACAAGCCACGGAAACGCGTCATCGTAACGCCAAACGAGAATAAAAATAAATGCAGAAAAATCGGGGGCGTTACAGTCACTCCCCCTAAAAGAAAGTTTCGTTCCGAAACTTTACGCACAACACTCCTACTAGAGAAGGACAAGTAACCAATAGGAGTTACAAGAAGGGAAACATACCGATCAAATCAGGGAAACAGGTGAGGGTAAGCCCTCCTCATGGCCGACTCTAGCTCCCAAGTCGCACTCTCCAAATCCTAATTTTTCCACAAAACTTTCACCATCGGTATGGACTTCTTTCGCAGCACTCGCTCCTGAGTATCCAAATACGAACCGGCACCTCAACAAAAGAGAAGTTGGGCTCCAACTGGGGCACAACGTCCAAGACCTGCTCACTGTTGCGCACACACTTCCGCAATTGGCTAACATGAAAAACATTATGAACTCCTGGGAAGTTTGCTGGCAAACCCAATCTATAAGCTGACACGCCAATCCGTTCCAAAATCTCGAACGGGCCCACATACCTTGGGTCCAATTTCTGATTCTTACCAAACCTCTTTACACCCACCATTGGGGAAACCTTAAGAAATACAAGGTCCCCTACAGAGAACTCCAAAGCAGACCTACGCCGATTGGCGTTCTTTTCGTACCTCTCCTGAGCTATACGAAGCTTCTCCCGAATAAGCTTCACGGCGACTTCCATATCCTCCAGCGCATCAGGACCCAACAATGGCCTCTCACCAGCTTCGGCCCAAAACAACGGAGTCCTACAGCGCCTCCCATACAAGGCTTCGAACGGAGCCATCTACAAACTTTCCTGATAACTGTTGTTGTAAGCAAATTCCATAAGCCACAGCCGCTCATCCCACGCTCCGCCGTGGTCTAAAATATAGCATCGGATCATATCCTCAACAATCTGATTCACCCGCTCCGTCTGCCCATTGGTCTGTGGGTGGTACGCAGTAGAATATCTCAGATCCGTACCCAAACCCTCCTGCAGACTCTGCCAAAAACGAGAAGTAAACTGGGAGTCTCGATCAGAAATGATGCTAACCGGCACACCGTGGAGTCGGATGACTTCATTCAAGTACAACTCCGCTATCTTCTTCATCGGGTAATCAATCTTATAAGGCACGAAGTGAGCACACTTCGTCAATCTATCCACTATAACCCAAACAGAATCAAATCCCCTCGGAGATTTTGGTAAGCCCGTAATGAAGTCCATAGATATACTCTCCCACTTC
Organism: Platanthera zijinensis; assembly: GCA_039513925.1. Lineage (NCBI taxonomy): Eukaryota > Viridiplantae > Streptophyta > Magnoliopsida > Asparagales > Orchidaceae > Platanthera > Platanthera zijinensis. The sequence goes on from CM077086.1 coordinate 60,319,836, forward strand.
CAAGTCGGGATCTCTAATGGGGTCAACTTGCCACTAGGCCTCCCATGATCGGCCTTCACGCGCTTGCAAATGTGGCACTCAGCAACAAATCGGGCTATATCACCTTTCATGCCATACCACCAGGCAATTTGCCTTAAGTCACGGTACATCTTTGTAGATCCTGGATGATAGGCAACGCTAGATCCATGAGCCTCTCTGCAAATCATACCTCTAATATCCCCAACGGAGGGGATGCAAAACCTGCCGCGGTACTTCAAAGTACCCGCATCATCGATAGAAAAATCTGGCAACTCTCCCTTCTCTGTCTGGATGAATAAGTGCAACAGATCTGGGTCGTCCTTCTGGTGCAGTCTGGTCAAAGTAATCCAGGACGGCTCTGCCACTGACAAACTACTCTGCAAACCACAGCATCCCACTGAAATATCCATAAGGAGGAACTCCTCAACTAACCGATCGGCGGAGAGGTTAAAGATCTTTCCCGTCTTTCGGCTCAGGGCGTCGGCCACCACATTGGCCTTGCCCGGATGATACTGGATCTCTACATCATAATCAGCCACATACTCTAGCCACCGTCGCTGGCGCAAATTCAACTCCTTCTGCGTGAACACGTACTTCAGGCTCTTGTGGTCAGTGAAGATCTTGCACTGAGCCCCATAAAGTAGGTGTCTCCACAGCTTCAACGCATAAATAACCGCTGCGAACTCAAGGTCATGCGTAGGATAATTCTTCTCATGAGTCTTCAGCTGCCTTGACCCATAGGCAATCACCTTCCCAACCTGTATTAATACGCATCCCAGACCTACAAGCGAAGCATCCACATATACATCATAATCCACACCCTCAGTAGGCAGGGTCAGAACGGGGGCAGTGCACAATCTCTTCTTTAGCTCCAGAAAAGCCTCCTCGCACTTTTCGCTCCAAACAAATGCCACATTCTTCTGAGTCAGCTTGGTCAACGGTGCAGCTAGGGAAGAGAAACCCTCCACAAATCTTCTGTAATATCCAGCCAACCCTAAGAAACTCCTGATCTCCTTAGGTGTACTTGGCCTACTCCAATCCATCACTGCTGCAATCTTTTCTGGATCGACCGAGATCCCTTCCTTGCTCACCACGTGGCCTAGAAAAGAAACCTGAGGCAACCAAAATTCGCACTTGCTCAACTTGGCGAATAACTTATGGTTCCTCAACTCTGATAGGACCAAACGCAAATGCTGCTCATGCTCCTCAGCACTACGAGAATAAACTAACACGCCATCAATGAAGACCACAACGAACTTGTCGAGGAAATCCTTGAACACCCTGTTCATCATATTCATGAAGGCTGATGGTGCGTTGGTCAGACCAAACGACATCACCAAAAACTCAAAGTGTCCATGCCTCGATCTAAACGCAGTCCGTGGAATATCCGCCTCACGGATCCTGAGCTGATGATAACCAGAACGAAGATCGATCTTGGAGAACATCGTGCTACCGCGCAACTGGTCAAATAAATCATCGATCCTTGGCAGAGGGTATCTGTTCTTAATAGTGACCTTGTTCAATTCTCTATAGTCGATGCAAAGCCGCATCGACCCATCTTTCTTCTTTACAAACAAAACAGGAGCACCCCAAGGCGACGAACTCTGCCTGATAAAACCTTTAGCCAACAGCTCATCCAACTAACCTCGCAACTCCTCTAACTCACGAGGGGCCATCCGGTACGGCGCCTTAGCAATAGGAAGCGTACCCGGCTCCAAATCGATCACAAACTCAATATCCCGCTCGGGAGGAAGACCAGGAAGGTCATCAGGAAAAACATCGGCGAAACCACAAACAATAGGAATCTCCTCCAAGCGTGGTACGCTAACAGCGGTTTCAACCGCCGAGACTAAACAAGCACAACAACCAGAAAGAAACAACCTCTGAGCACATACCGCAGAGATGACAGGAGAATCCTGACACGGATCAGCATACACGCTGCCGGGCTGACCGTCATCCCTGATGAAGTCCAAGCGCTTTCCTTTGCACTGAATGACTGCATCATACCTAGAGAGCCAGTCCATGCCCAGAATAACATCGAAGTCCTCCAGATCAATCATCTTCAGGTCCGCCTTCGCAAGAAAGTTCCCCAACAAAACAGGGCAATCCAAAATGCCCAAATCTGATAACACAGATTCACCAGAGGGAAACTTGACACGGAAGGAATCCCGAACACGATCTAAGGTCAACCGATGTCGCTCCACAAAGGCTCTAGCCACGAACGAGTGGGTAGCGCCGGAGTCAAACAGAACCCGCGCACAGCGGTTCTTTACCATAAATTTCCCTATAGGAGCATAGAAAACTAAGGAACTACCATAACAATACTGCAAACATTCTAGCAAATAGAACTACCAGGCTGGAAAAACAACAAACAACTAACCTGAGATGACCTGGGTCGAAGCCTGAGCCTCCTTGGAAGAGATCACGTTCAGCTTCCCCTTTCCCTTGTCCACACGCTGAGGTGGAGGTAAAGCTTGCAATGGAACTGCAGGAAGAGCTGGCTGAAACTGAGGACACCTTGACTTGATGTGACCCTTCTGCCCACACTGAAAGCAGACTTTATCCTTTGTCCAACACTGTGCCGCATCATGGCCGGATCGCTTGCAAACAGAACAGGAGACATCTCTCCTAGGAGCACCCTGAATCGTATGAACCTGCTCCTTCCTCTGAGCTGCTGCCTTCTTGAAACATTTCTCGGCAGGGTGGCCTGACCGGCCACAGAAGCTGCACTCCACCTTGCCCCTCTTTCCCGGAGCCGCACCGGGTACCTGGGGTTTCTTCTCCTCCACCAACTTTCTCTTGTCCAACCTCATTTGTTGGCCTCTACTCTTCGCGGTCTTAATAGCCTCCACCTTCAGAGCAGCCTCTACTACACCTGCATAAGTCTCTTACCCATAAGCACTGGTCAACTGCTGCACCTCGCTCCTCAAACCACCGAGAAATTGCTTAACTCGATCAGCCTCAACGCTGACCAATCCAGGGGCAAAACGGCTCAACTTGCTGAACTCTATCTCATACTCACCCACCGTGAGTTGCCTTTGCTTCAGATGGAGGAAGTCGTTCATGAGGCGGTCACGCTCGACCGAGGGTAAGAACTTCCTCAACAGCATCTCCTTGAATACCTCCCAAGAGCATCCGGCTACCAAGCTCTCCTTCTCTCTCAGCCACCAACTCTTAGCCAAACCTTTAAGCTGATAGGCGGCTATCATCACCCTCTGATCATCCTCAATCCCTGAGTACGAGAACATCTCCTCCATGGAGATCAGCCAGTCGTCTATCACCATGAAATCTGCCTTCCCATCATAAGTGGGAGGACTCAGCCTATGAAACTGTGAGATGAAGGCCATCTCTGCTGGCACCACCACTGGAGGTCTCAAGGGTGCAGGAGGAGGAGGAACAGCTAACCCCCCCGCAGGGACTTGCACACCCTGAGTCTGACCTGCCACGACCGCCACCAAAGACTGAATCTGGGCTCGCACCTCCTCCAACTGTCTGCCCAAGGAATCGTTACTCTGACGCAGACTCTCGATCACCGCATCGTTCTGAGCCCCAGATGACTCACCCTCAGACAGGGAAGTCGATCGAGTCGCAGGACGCCTTGCCATTCTAAAATCATAACAACACAAATTAGACCCTACTACAACGTCTAGAACCAAATACAAGTACAGACAATACATATATAGATATAGACTTAAAGCTGCTAAACTTGCTCTGAGAGTTTATCTTTTTAACAAAATTTAGATGTTATGCCCTAACCTAGGATGGTTAACCACCACCTTACTAACTCTTGTGCCTAGATCGGGAATGCATGACTTTTATATTAATTTGAAAACTTATGTGTGTACATATGTCATCCTGCCAGTCTTTAGCATGGCACGTTGTGCTTATGCAATGTTATGATATGCATGTTTGTGTTATGCATTCTAAAAAGGCCCTAATGCATGCTATGAGCGGCGTACACATGAAAATGTTATGCATCCCATACTACATAACATTCTCATGCAACGAAAAAGAAAACGTGCTAGTCGCAGCTATGTGGTGAGGTTATGCATCCCATACTACATAACCCTCACATATTGCCCCTATGGTGGATCCATATACGAACACATATTATGCATCCCATACTACATAATATGCCCCGTATACTTCATGTTATGCTATGAGTGTAGTGTTCGTGCTTTTGCTAAGACGTGCTGATGACATATCGGTGTGTGAATGACATGATGCTGAACTACAAAAAAACAAACAAAGGAAGGTTGCTCAACTAACTTGTCAAGCAACCTCCCTCTGATACCAACTGTCACAACCCGCATTTTCTCTGAATTAAGAATTATCAGAGTAAGAGAAAGCACTCGTCATGATGCCACGTCAAGCAGGGGATAACTGCTGACGCTCAGGCAAAACCACCTACCAACTTAATGAAAGAGAATCATGTGATTAATGATTAGAAAATCAGTTATATTTTAGAGGCCGTATCCCCCGGCTTAGTGGATCACCTAGTCCACAAAAGAAAACTATATTTAAACGCTGCGGAAAGAAAATACTTTATCAGGTTTAACATCCTAAGGAGCGCATAAGGGTCCCTAGAGAACCACTCATGCTATGCAAGACCCTACATTTAATTTATATAATATATAAGAAAACGGTCTTTATACGTGATTTGGAAAATAATGATTACACTTTATAAAACATGCTGATCATGAGCTTTATTTATAATAATAATTATAGTTTAAAAAAACTAGCAACCTAGCATAAATCCTTCTCAGGGCAAGTAGACTATCTCCAGAAAATGGTAGCAGCATAAGTAAATATATCCAGTACAAAGGTAACAACTACCAGTGGGCGCCAACAACCTGACACGAACCCACTGACACACATGTATGTCTGTAAGAAAGTACTGAAAAACTACCTCACCAACACGGCAAACGGAACTCCAAGGTCCAAGAGACCACCAACACCACCACTACAAACTAGCCACCCAACTGGCTACGGCTCAGAACCTGGGGTATTCCAAAAGAAAACAGAATACCTCAGCAAGCTAAACAAAGTAAAACTGCATGAAAGAGTCAACCAAAAAGGGGAAAAGTACCTGAAAAACATGCAGTAGAAAGAGTCACAACTGTCCAAAACAGGACAACAAGAACAGCACTACGTGCGAGGAAATAGCAACAACCCAGCCCAGGAACAACATCCTGCAGGGCCTACTAGGCTACCCAGAGCCCAAGGTGCTGCAAACTACCAAGGAAGAAACTTCTAACACCCTAAACTGTGGGAGGTGGTAGTAGCAAAAACAAACAACGAGGAACCGGATTGGAGGCAAACTCAGTCCCCCCATCCACCATGTCCAAGTCAACAAGCTCGAGGGTCTACACGTGAAAGCACAAGGGACCTTCCACCCACATGCCCAGCCCATACCTGGAGCAAGAAAAACACGAGTGGCCTTGGCTAAATTACACAACTCCACCCCCATAAAGAGCTACAAACCACCACTACTACCCACGACCCACGATTCGGCCATTAGGAAAGAGAAACATGACCGACAAGGAAATTACAAATATAAACAAGGAATTCACTCGGGAACGTAAATCGAGGAAAGAGAAAAAGAAAGTGTTGAAATGACTCAACACGACGTGGTGCTGGGTCCTCTCGACACCGCATTGAGTGAGCTTCACCCACTCAACGTGCCACGCAAGGCGAACTATCACAACAATAACTCTTACCTTACTACCATAACACTACACAAAACACTCATGCCCACCTAACCCGCATATCGACGCCAGCTAAATACGGGTGCCGAAAAAAAAGAAATATTCAGAGCGCTCGATCAGTGTCGCACGACCAGTTGTCGTGCGCACTCATCGGCTGATGATCGTGCGAAGTGAACCTGGGAAACTTGAAACCTGACAGAAAACTTAGCATTAGCACACGATCAGTGTCGCACGACCACTGGTCGTGCGCACTGTTGCCAGCGCTCGTGCGATTGCCGAGACAGAACTTTGGAGAAAAGAACAGGTAGCCGCGCACGAACGGTGGCACACGACCAGTGGTCGTGCGCCCTAACGTTTGATGACCGTGCGCGGGTAACCTGTACCGTTTGGGATTTCCTGAACGGCACCGGAACGCGCATCACACTCTCCCGACACTGCGAACCACAACTACGACACACCGAAAACGGCCTACGGCACACCTAACATAATTTCTACCTATTCTACTCGTTCACCACCACCACACAACTATGCCAAATCGTTCGAAAGGGAAACCGGAGACAGAAATGGTAGAAACGAGTAGGATGCATGAATTGAAAGAAAAAAAACAACTTGGCAAGGGCGAGAACACCACTTGCCTCGATTTCCGGCGAAGCTTGGTCGGCTTTTCCTCCTCTTCACGCACGAATCCGGCAACGAAGCATAAGGCCAAAAATCGGGACATTGTCGGCGGAAAACAAGTCAAAACCCGAAATTCAAAACCCCAAGCAAGGCCACGAAACTTGGAAATCTTACCGTAGGAATGAAGGTCTTGACGAGAGCAATCCGAATCCACTCTCGGAATCGAATTCCGTCCACAAACGCTCCGGGAATCGGCGGTGGAAGGCAAGGGCTCGGCGGTTTCTCCGTTTCTCTCGTACAGGGGCGGCGGTTTGATTTGGAGAAGATGGTGGCGTGGGTTTTTTTTTTATTCTATCCTATATATATATATATATTAATATATAATAATATAATTTATTACAAAATTACATAAAGCACCAAAACGACGCGAAAACCGAACTACCTCGGAATTCGACGAAATTCGCACCGTAGCTAAATACCCACGCTACGAACACAACAGCGAAGTCAAAATTAATTTTTGACGAACAGAACTCGAGTTATACCCAAATAAATCCAAACACCAACATCCCCCCGAGAGGCCACACCGGGTCACCCAAAACGACTCGGCTTGCTAGGGAGATCTTGCCAACAGGCTACAGAATAGGGCACTCAGTTCTAAGGAGCTAAACCACACTCCACAAATGGCACAAGCCACAGAAACGCGTCATCGTAACGCCAAATGAGAATAAAAATAAACGCAGAAAAATCGGGGGCGTTACAGTGGAGCCCAACATGGAGTAGCAGACCCGTAGGTCGGCACGCTTGGAGATGGGACAGTCTAGTACCGGAGTTCAGATAGCTGGGACTGTGAGTCTCGATCTCTAGTAGTTATTTAGTTTTGCTTCCTCTATGAGAGATTTGTAGTGAGTATTTTGATGTACCGAGCATGTTCCCTAACTTCTGTACTTAATTATATCTGTGGACACTCCCTTCGTGGAGACTATTTACTTTACATGTGATTGTTGTGGACTTTCTTTCTTCTTTTTGCTACTGTCTTGTGATCGAATCGGCCGGCAGGATCGGCATTTTGTAGTGATGACCTTCCTGGGTGTGAAGGTTCACTGCAAAGCGGCGGTTCTGGGCCTAAGACCCCGGTGGTTTAAAAATAAAAAAAGGGGGTCTTACAAGTGGTATCAGAGGAGACCTCGATCAAAAAGTAGTAGTCCACAACCCCTCGGTCACCCCCGCACGAGTTTAGTTTGGGGACAAACTAAGCAGCGGAAGCAGTGGTGTGCCCATATGGGGGATCATATGTAAATTGTCCACTTTTAATTAGGGTTGAATGTTTACTTATAAATGACTTTTGTTACGCATCCGATAGTACAGCCTACACCACAGGACGGAGTCCAGCAGACTCCGAATGTTGCACCACCTCCCCCGGTCCCTACTCTGTTCCTATAGTCAAAGGCAGGGTAGACTCTGATAGTTATACTGGAGGATTTCAGGGCTCAGCAGGTTCCGGCTCCGCAGCCAAACCCGGTGGCCAATTGGCTGAATATTTTTTGAGGACTTTCTCCCCCATCCTACTTGGGGACAGAGTCGGCCGTTCGGACAGAGGAGTGGCTGGACATCATGTATGAGATGCTGATAGGGATACGATGCCCTTGGGAGGATATGGTGCCTTTTGTTGTCTCTTACTTGGAGTCCCATGCCAAGAGATGGTGGAATACATCGCTGGACATGGCGTTTGCTGATATAGAGGTTGTAGAGATTGCTTGGGGTGAGTTTAGGGCCGCACTGTTGGAGCATTTTGTTCCACAGTCGGCCAGAGATGAGCTGGAAGACAGATTTTTACAGTTGAGGCAAGGCACCAAGACGGTGGTTGAGTACCACTAGGAGTTCAATCATCTGGCCCGATTTGCGGATTCCTATCAGTTGGATGAGGCTGGATACACCAAGAGGTTCTATAAGGGCCTGTGAGAAAATCTGAGGGAGGCTCTATTGTTCGTGTCTGACGGGCCTATTCCTCGGATATTGGAGATTGCGAAGAGGATTGAAGCAGATTGGCACACTACTCGAGGCCGGAAGCAGCCAACTGAGAATCAGGGCCGGGGAGCCAAAGATAATCAGCGAAGGGGCCGCTTTCCTGATGGGATAGATGGTAGAAGGGCAGAGGACCAACCTCGTCAGGAGGTGAGACAGGAGCGGAGGGAACCAGTGATGATGGCTCCTCATCATCTCTAGATGCGGGAGATGCAGAGACCTGGGGGTATGGAAAGTCCCCTGCCAGAGTGCTTCAACTATCATCGGGTGGGGAATATCCGGAGAAACTACCCCATGAAGGGGGCACCACTACCAGCACCACTGGCTGCCCCGCCTGCTAAGTATTTTGGAGGCCGAGGACGTGGATACTAGGGTGGAGACCGAAGGCAGGATAGAGAGCAAGTGTATGCACTGGATCTGGCTCAACCACAGAACCCGGAGCAAGTGATCACAGGTACGCCAATAAATTTTAAGTTTTCTTTCCTAAATAATTAGATTCATGGATACAGAATTTACAGACTAGGAAAGAAAACCTTAACAAGATTTTCGAAGACATTTAACTACCCCAGGCATAGTCTTCATCAATGGCATGCCCACTTATACACTATTCGATACGGGTGCTTCGCACTCATTCGTGTCGGAAGCCTTCGTGGAAGGGCTGGAAGGCGTGGATCGATTCATAGGCTTGATGATGAGGATACGACTACCTGAAAGATCATAGCTATTCACCTCCACCCAGTGCAACATGGAGGCGGAAATCGGTGGAAAGGCATTCGAAGCACCAGTAACGATCCTAAAGATGCCAGTCTTTGATTTGATCTTGGGCATGTCATGGTTGCATTTAAACCATGCCCAGATTGACTGCCTGTCAAAGAGGATCACCGTAAGGCATGGGGATTCACACATCGTCATCGAAGGTATTAGACCTATTCTCCCTCTATTACTATAATCTGTGCAGGCCGCCTAGGCCCCTTTGTAGGGGGAGGATGTCTATGAAGTGTTTTTCGAAATGGCTAAGGCCAAGGATTTCATCTATGATATCTCGGTGGTGCGGGATTTTGCCGATATATTCCCAGAGAAGCTGCACGGGCTACCCTCGCACCAAGAGCAGGATTTCCGGATACAACTGGTGTCAGGGGCTAAGATGACATCTAGAGCCCCTTACCGGATGGCCCCGAAGGAGTTCACAGAGTTTCGAAGCCAACTGCAGGAGCTAGTGGAAGCTAGATTTGTCCGGCCGAGCTCTTTACCATGGGGAGCCCAGTGTTATTCGTCAAGAAGAAGGACGGGACACTTGGATTGTGCATCGACTACCGAGCACTGAACTGACTGACAGTCTGGAATACATATCCATTGCCAAGGATAGATGAGCTATTTGATCAGCTGGAGGGGGCGCATTTCTTCTCGAAGTTGGATTTGAGGTCGGGCTATTACCAGCTGCGTATTCGGGAGGAGGACATTCCAAAAACTGCCTTCAGTAGCAGATATGGGTTGTTCGAGTTTACAGTGATGCCCTTCGGGCTCACAAATGCACCGTCGGCGTTCATGAGCCTCATGAACTGGTTGTTCGAGGCATATCTGGATGTGTTTGTCATCGTTTTTATTGATGACATCCTCATTTACTCGAGTACAGAGGAGGAGCACACACGACATCTGACGCTGACTCTAGAGAGATCGCGGGAGCACCGTCTTTATGCAAAGTTCAGCAAATGCCAGTTTTGGTTGAAGGAGGTGGCTTTCCTAGGACATATACGCAGTGGAGCTAGGTTGGCAGTGGACCTGACCAAGATTCAGGCAGTTCAGGATTGGCCGCAGCTGAAGGAGGCCACAGACGTGTGGAGTTTTCTAGGACTTATCAGTTATTACCGGAAGTTCGTGGAGGGTTTCTCTTGAATTTTCCTTCCACTCACATCCCTGACGAGGAAGTATGTGCCCATTATCTGGACCCCGCAGTGCGAGGTGGCTTTTCAGGAGCTAAAGGATCGACTCACCTCGGCTCCTATACTTGCCCTTCCTTCGGGGAAAGAAGGATTCTAGGTCTACACTGACGTTTCCTACCAGGACATGGGAGCAGTGCTGATGCAGAAGGGCCATGTGATTGTTTATGCTTCTCGCCAGTTGAAGAAGCATGGGCAGAACTACCTTGTTCATGACCTAGAGATGGGAGCGGTCGTGTTTGCTCTGAAAGTCTGGTGACATTATCTGTACGGTGTCCACTGCGACATATACTCCGATTACAAAAATTTGAAGTATGTTGACACGCAGAAGGAGCTGAATATCAGGCAGAGGAGATGGGTGTAATTTCTAGCATATTACCAGTACGAGATGTATTACCACCCAGGGAAGGCGAATGCGGTAGCCGATGCGCTGAGTCGGAGAGCCGCCACCTCTGGAGCGGGGCCCCAGCTTATGTCCATGGAGCTAGTGTAAAGATTAGAGGATATGCACATCACACTGGTGTCATCTGATTACCCCGAGCCTTATGAGGAGTATTTTGCCGCGATGAGCGCTACCGATGACATTCGAGACCGAGTTAGAGATGGGCAGAGGCAGGATGCCAAGCTTGAGCCGATATTCCGGGCCTTGGAGGCAGGTACTGCTGGGGATTACACATTGAGAGATGACTTGGTATGCTTCAGAGGACAGGTTTATATACCAGAGGGAGGCCAGGACCGAGAGGATATCATGACAAAGGCCCACTGCACTCGGTATTCAGTACACCCAGGATATACAAAGATGACTGCAGATCTGAAGAAGACCATATACTTGCCAGGCATGAAGAAGGATATCACCTACTTTGTGACCCACTGCGAGACATGCCAGTTGGTAAAGGCAGAGTGCAAAAACCCCACAGGATTGTTGCAACCACATCCAGTGCCGAAGTGGAAATTTGAGGATATCGTGATGGACTTCATACATGGCCTTACCAGATCGCGGACGAGAAATGATTCGATCTGGGTAATCATTGATCGGCTTACAAAGGTAGCTAGATTAATCCCTATTAGGAAGGATGACTCGGTTGGTGTGTTGGTTCGGAAATTCGTGGAGCAGTTCGTCTGTTATCATGGCTTACCCAGGACGATTGTATCGGATCGGGATGGACGGTTTACGTCCAGGTAGTGGAGATCAGTGCAGACTTACTTGGGCACTCAGCTGACATTCAGTATAGCTTTTCATCCCCAGACCAACGGGCAGAAGGAACGCACTAATCGGACTTTGGAAGATCTACTGCGACTATGCATTCTGGACTGCGGAGAGCCTTGGGAGAAGCTGCTTCCACTGATCGAGTTCTCATATAATAATAGCTACCAGTCCAGCATAGGGATGGCTCCTTATGAAGCCCTATACGGATGAAGGTGTAGGTCTCCGCTGTCATGGGTACAGGATAAGGATCCGAAGGTTTTGGGCTCGGAGTTTGTTGAGGACACTGAGTCTCAGGTGAGGCTGATACGGGACAGGATGTTCGAGGCACAGAGCCGACATACCAAGTATTATGACGCTCGACATCGTCAGGTGGAGTTTCAGGTGGGGGACCGAGTATTCTTTAAGATCCGACCAATGCATGGTGTTTCACGGGTGCGTGTCGGAAGAAGATGCTCATCCCAAGATATATGGGGCCTTATCGGATCTTGGAGCAGATCGGTCCCTTAGCATACAGGCTGGAGCTACCACCTGAGCTAGCAGGTCTGCACGATATATTCCATGTATCCTCTCTTAGGAGGGCTCTACTACGCCCGGAGCAGCAGATTACGGTCACGGATGGGCCGGTAGCATCTGATCAGTCAGTTCACTTGGAACCGGTCTGGATTGACGACAAGGGGATACGAGTCTTGCGCCGCAAGAAGGTTCCATTGGTCAAGGTCCTGTGGAGGAATCATGGGAGAGAGGAGCACACATGGGAGCCACAGGACTTGATGGGACAAAGGTACCCGGAGCTTTTCAGTCAGGTATTACTCACAACCTCTCGGGATGTTATAATTTACCTTCATACTTGAAACCCCGTAGGCCTAACTAGAATTTTGGGGACGAAATTTTTTGTTTATATATTGGGATTTGTAACATCCCTCAAACAACTAGACCCCGTAGGAGTGGTTTTGTCATGCCTAGGTCATGACAAAACCCTAGAAAGCCCAAGAAGATAAAGTGAACAAGGCTCAAGGTGAAAATCACCTTGGTCTGCAAGTAGTAGAATCCATTTACAATCCTAGGCATGACCTTAGGGTTTTAACTTGGTTCCTTGATCCCATCATGGCACCTCTAACCCTAAGGGAGGCCAATATGTCGCTACGGACCCATTGGGGTCAACCAAAAAGAGGCCAAGATGACTCAAGTCCGAGAAGCATCGAGTGAGTCGACAAGACTCGACGAGTAGATTAGGTATCTACGTAGATAGTTTTTTGGGCTCGAGCGTTGAGTGCGTGGAGTGCACTCAACACCATGGGCGAATGGCATTGAGTGCACTCAACGCCATCTTACTTAGGAAGAATCTTGGGCTCAGGCATTGAGTGCGTTGAGTGCACTCAACGCCATAGGATGAATGGCGTTGAGTGCACTCAATGCCATCTAACTTGGGAAGAATGTTGAGCTCAAGGCATTGAGTGCGTCGAGTCCACTCAATGTCATGGGCTAAATGGCGTTGAGTGCGTTGAGTGCACTCAACGCCATCTTACTTGGAAAGAATTTTGAGTTCGGGGCGTTGAGTGCGCTGAGTCCACTCAACACCATGGGTTGAATGGCGTTGAGTGCACTCAGTGCCATCATACTAAGAAAGGATTTTCTGTAATTATGGCGTTGAGTGAGTTGAGCTCACTCAACGCCACAGACTGAATGATGTCGAGTGAGCTGAGCTGAGCTCACTCAACTCCATTGTACTTAGAAAATTCTTGGCGATTTTGGCGTTGAGTATAGAGGCTTGTCTAAACGCTTTTGCCTTAGAGAAATTTTCGGCCCTGTAAAAATTTATAGATCATGGAAAACGGGAAATCGGGCATAGGAAAACTCCAACAAACACCAGACCAAGTAAACCAGATGCAACTAGAAGAGCAAGAATCTTGTACTATCAAAAATCTTTACAATACGAGGCATATTTGGAAAATGGGAAATCAGGCGTAGGAAAACTCTAACAAATACTAAACCAAGTAAACCAGATGCAACTAGAAGAGCAAGAATCTTGTACTATCAAAAATCTTTATAAGACGAGGCATATAAACAATAATAGCGGTCCAATGGTGGAATTCCATGTGGCAGACGGTTTAACCAGAATTCCATGTTAATGGATAGAGAGAAAGAGAGGAGTAAATGCCATTCATGGCCTGGAAGGCCAAGGGCCCACTCTTCTTGCTGAAATCACCTCCCCCGGTCAGTTAGGAGAAGGCCAAGAGTCTTTCTAGCCATAACAACAACTAAGGGAGGAGAATTGCAGTTACCGAAATCTCTCATTAATGGCCACCGCCAGCTAGACCCCTCCCCTCCCCCATTTTTATCATTTTAAAAGACTCACTGGACTTAGAGGAGCGGTTTCCATACAAAACCTGAAGGAGCTGAGGAATCCCACTATGTAGTTGCAGAAATAGAGCGGCGCCACCACCGACTATGGCATCCCGGCGATCGACACGTCTCCAGGCGGCGAGCAAGGTCCTCCTCTACTCCTTCTATGGATAGATCTTAGGAATCTTGTAGGATGAGAATCGAGCTCAAATGAGCCAAATCAGGTGATGATTTTTCCATGGTTTTTCCGAAAAAATGTGTGGTCGGGTTCGTCGGAATTCGCCCCTCCGGTGGTCGTGTCGCCTCCCAGCGATGGCCACCACCTCGACGGAGGTGGTAGTGGCGGTGGCCGGCCAGGGAGGTGGCCGGGTTGTCGGGAAAATATCTTGGAATAAGCTCCAGGTTCGACCAATCATGGCCCTCGGCTGGAAGAAGAAGACGATCCAGCAACCGTCGGATCTTGCATCAAGATCTGTGTTGATCATTTAAATCCTTTTCTTTTTAAATGAATTTTTTGTATTATGATAACAGTCACTTTAGAAAATTAATGAAAGATAATTAGATGCTCTATATGAGTAAATGGTCAACATATAATTTGTATCCTTATGGGTCTACTTTACTTTAAAATTGATTTGGGTAAATTTTGTCAATTGGTTTGACCAGGACACCCATTTTTGGCGGGGTCTATACCTAGGGCTAGATAGGAATTAAAATGAGTTCTCCCACTTTATCCCTTGTCCAAATGACTTGAAATTCTGACAGGAAGTCACCCTTATCTATACCTAGTCCCTGACCAAAAATGAGAATTTTTGGGGACAATATTGCCATAGTTTATGAAATTATTTAATTACTCTAGGGTAAAATAATTAAGGGACCAAATGACCTCCAAACAATCCCAAATTTTGGTGTGTGATCCATGGTGTCATCGTGAGGCTCTGTATAAATTTTCATCTCATTTGGAGATGATTTAGGTTGGAAGCAAGCAAACCCTGAGTTGGCTCAATAAGGGGTATTTAGGTCAAAAGTGCACTTGTGGGTTTAGGTGGCCAAATCACCTCAACAGTGGTTGGAATTTAGGCCACTGACTTGGCATGACTTTTAACACCCTCCCATGGAAGATGGGGTGGATTGGTGTAGATTTGCTCTAGGATCCAAGACCAAACCCTAAGGATGGTTTTTGGTGTCTTATGATGGGCATGTGGTCAAATGACCTTGAAATGATTTGAAATTTGGTAGAGAGGACTCTAGGGTAGTTAGAGTCCTCTGGTAGAAATATTATTGGATTTAGAAGTTGCTAAACCCTTCAAATTCCTAACCTTAGTTTAGGGCACAAACCTTATAGTGGTAGAATAGGTTATTAAAACTCATTGAACAGTGATGAAACTTGGGTGGTGTAGTCATAGGGTTGGTATGAATCTCTGGAAATTTAATTGGAAACTTTGGAACATTAATCTTAGTACTTCCTTGTAATGCATGAGTTAGCCCTACATAATTATTTTGATATTGTGAACTCATTGTCCATCGGAAAGTCATAAAAAAATTAGGCAGAGGGAGTTTTAGACCATTATGCTCATGTATGAATTTTATTAGAATTTTTAAATACATATTTACAGTACATACTTCACAAGCTCATCAAAATGGAAACTTGTTCAATAATTTATTCAGAGCTCATTATTTGTTATAAAATTATGAAACTTGATCAGTAGTTTTCCTAGGTCAATATGCTCATATGGAGATTTTATTACAATTTTTCAATGAATAATTGATGTACTTAGTTCATTAACCTGTTAACTTGGATTACTATGAGAAAATCAAGTTTAGAGTTCATTATTTACTGATAAATTATGAAACTTGACCTGGAGTTTTTATATGTCTTTATGATCATCCTTAAATTTTCTCAGAATTTTTGGAAATATATTGGCAGTACTCGTCTCTTTAAAATGATTAATGTAGGTTGTATTTAAAATTCGATTTAGAGGCCTAAACCTTACTGAAAAAATTGGGAGACTCTGATTTTGCTATTCATTAGTCATTATGTAATTATCATAAATTTTGTGGAACCTTATACATGCCTTAAAAAGGTACTTAATGTTTAAATCACCCATAGTTTAGCTTTGGAAGAAATTAATTAATTATCAAGTAAATTAGGAAAATTATGAAATTCTGAATTTAGGCTAAACATTTCATGATAGACCTCCAATAAATATTATAAGAATTTTTGATGATAATTTGGAGTACCTTCCATTATATACATCATATAGCTTAGGATAGTCTTCGTTTAGTAAAAACTGCAAAAATCACAATAAGGTGCAGAATGAACTTAGAGAATTTGGGATAGTAGAATACTGATTTGGAAATGTGAATGAATGCATCTTTAGTAGTCAAGATGAGGAGAGGTTAGATGGACTAGTGGTAAGAGGTGCTCGAGGACGACGAAACATCGTCTTCCCAGTGGTGAGATAGAAAGAGTCAAAACAAACTAGGATTAGATCCAAGGTAAAACAAAGGGATCGAGAATCGGGTATTAACCAATAACAATAAGTGCCTTGTGAAAAGGAGCTTTGGTCTTCAGCCCATCGTAGTTCCTAGTGCCATTTAAGAGCCCTTCACGGGGTATGCCGGGGGCAGTCCTGGGCTAACCTAAACAGTAGGAATAATAAACTTCAAGAGAAACTAGTATAACTAGGGTTTCACTTTCTCTCACCTCGATGTCTCGGGATGTTAGGTTGGTTCACACGGGCTGTAGGCCCAGGGGATTTTGGTGATGGGCTGGTTGGCCCGGCGAGCTTTGGCTCGGTAATTTATTGTGACAGACAGGATAGTCCGGGGAGCTTTGGCTCGGTTGTTGGTTGTGACGGACGGGATAGTCTAGGGAGCTTTGGCTCGGTGGATGAGACATTAAGGTTGCATGTGCATAAAGTATAAGGTGGTGGGTTTTCGGTATTGGAGGGTCGATGCACTGACGCCAACATGTTGACTCGGCAAGTGTGGTTTAGCACTTCGCCATAAAAGTCCGGTGCGCCAGCTGACAAGAGTACGCAAGCGCTTCTCTTAGTGCACCAGCATTGAGGCGTATGATAGGTCTTACTGGTAGTGCAATTTCCGGTTTATATGTGGGCGAGGCCCAACCCACTACTTCTATTTGTCACTACAGAGGTATCCTGGGAGGTTCGGCTCTAGAAAGGGGGAACTAAAGTTCTGTGTACACAGAGTCGAGTGGGTGAGTTGCACTTACATGATCACATCATGGCATAATTGCATGTCATATCATAACCATTGCATATAACCCTAACACCTATTGTATAAAGTGGTATGGGACACTTTATACAATAGGCCCTGCAAAACGACCCCTTAGTTTATAGGCTTGCGCAAGCATGCTTATAAGTTATGGTTATTTTCCTATGATAAATATTGCTTGCCTGTAAACCGTCACCCCATCGTATAAATTTGTATGAGACTTTTTATATGATGGGAGCCTTGCAGAAGATCCCTTAGCTTATAAGTCTTTATGGGCATTCTTATAAGTTAAGGTTACAAGTTTCGTATTTTGCCTTCGTATACTTATGCTTACTCTACATGCTTTTGTTACTACTACATGTTTACATAGAACTGCTAGATTAGTTCCGCCGTCACCTGCTATTTGTCATTCTCCACCTTCATTACTTCGTATTTCCTCCTCCCCACTCATTGCCTATGAGCCATGGGGAAGGGGCGGGGGATGATAGGGCTTAGTCTTTTAGACTAACGGTTTTCAATCCACATTATTTTAGGGGACTGTGGAGCCCAACATGGAGGAGCAGCCCCGGAGTTTGGCATGCTTGGAGATGGGACAGTCTAGAACTGGAGTTCAGACAGCTGGGACTGTGAGTCCTGATCACTAGTAGTTATTTAGTTTTGCTTCCGCTATGAGAGATATTTATTGAGGATTTTGATGTACAGGGAATGAGCCCAAACTTCTGTACTTTATTATATCTGTGGACACTCCCTTCGTGGAGACTATTTAATTTACATGTGATTTCTGTGGACTTGATTTCTTCTTTTTGCTACTATCTTGTGATTGAATCGGCCGACAGGATCGGCGTTTTGTAATGGCGATTTTCCCGGGTGTGAAGGTGTCACCGCAAAGTGGTGGTTCTGGGCCTAACACCCTGGTGGTTTTAAAAGAAAAAAAGGGGGTCTTACATATATGAAGGTTTATAGACTTAAATAATTTCCAAGTAATTAAAGTGGGGTGCATGTGTCCAAATACTACCAAATTCCTTCCTAGGGCATTTAACCACCCTAAGATCACATGTACTAATCACCATGTCCATACAAGGACATATCACTCCATGTCCTTCACAACCCCCAAAGTTAAACCTTAGGGTTTAAACTAGGGTCCTAGGGCAAATCCACCCCAATCAATCTCAAACTCCATGAGAGGATGTTTTAACTAATCTTGGGGCTCTGGCCAAAGTCCCAACCCCTTTGGGTGAGAATTGGCCCCTCCATGCCCCAAGCTCACTCTTGCCCAAATTAACCCTTAAAGGGCCACACTTTGGTATCATCAAAACCCATTCAAATCAAACCCAATTAGGCTGAGATTTTTATCAGAGTCATAATATGACCCTAAAAGATAGCCACCAATATTTTGGTGGGTTAGAGGTTTTTAGAACCTCTAATTAAATCATAAAATGTTTATTAAATTATTACAAAAATTATAGAAAACTTTTTTCCAAAAAATACACATTTTTAGATATGTTGTAGGTACAGATAAGAGTGACCCCCAGCGCAATTTCAAGTCATTTGGATTGCTGGAATGATGGGGGCACTCAATTTAGTCTCTAGTCAAGCCTATGTATTGGGTGCACCATTTTGAGTGTTGTGGTCAAACCACTTACCCAAATGGGTTGAAATCAATTTTAAATTTAATTAGATGTCAAGGGCTACAATTTTCAGGCTGACCAATTTTCATGGTTTAGCCCCTAAAGGCCTTATTTTTCTGTTTTAAAAAGGGGCACTGTAAGGGACAAATACAAGATAATAAAAATAAATCAAGCTATCAATGGCTGTGATTATGTCTTCTTCCTACAGCCTATGGACGGGATCAGCCCAACCTGGAGCCGCTTTCAAAGCTATTTGTTGGCCATCCAGTCCCCTCCGTGGACGGCCACCACCACCTCCATTGAGGTGGGGGCTATCGCCGGACGGCGGCACGGCCACCGGAGGGGCGGTTTTCGGCGAACCCGAGAGGAAGCCCAAATCCGAAAATTTATGGAATTTGTAGCTTAGAATTGACTCAACTGAGTCCGATTCTTATCTATAAATATTCCTAAGATCTAACCCATGAAAGATAAGAGGAGGACCATAGTGGAGGGCTGGAGTCGGGCCGACCGTCGTGCCACCATTTTTGGCGGTGGAGCTTTCGGTGCTCTGCAACTACACAGCCAAATGGCTCGGTTTCTTTAGGGGAAGTGTGGAAAATTCTCCTCTTAGCCTTGTGAAGCTTTTTAAAAAGCCAAATGGGGGAGGGAGTGGCCATGGCATCAATGCCATTAATGGCCTCAAGAGGAGAAATTCGACAAAGGTGGATTCAGTGAATCCAGCAACTGTACAGCCTAGAAAACCACTTGATCTCCTCAGAACTGATGGGGGAAGATGAAACAAGCCTTTGGAGGTGAGGAGAGGAATTCTTGATCTTCCATGGCCATTAATGGCCTTCTCTCTCCTCTTTCTCTCTCTTCCTTATGGGAGGAATTGATTTCAGCCACTTTGGTGGCTGGCTATGGCTGTCAATCTTCCCCAAACTGACTAGGGAGTAGGAACCTTGCCATGGGAGAAGGATTGAGGAGGCCCTTGGCCTCCCATGCCATGAATGGCCCTCTTTCTCTCATTTTCTCTCTCCTCCATAAAAGAGAAAATTGAGCTTTTCTCTCTCCTAGTTACCAAGGCCGAAATTGGTGATTATTTCAGCCTAAAGGCACCCCACTAACCCATATCATTCATGGAAATAAGGTTAGCCTAAGGGGGATTGGGCTTGAGCTTGAGTTAGCTCATTTGAGCTAGTTTGACTTAACACTATGGTGGAGTTGACTTTGGTCGTATTGACCTTTTAGGTTGACCCCAATGCATCCTTGGTGACCCATTGGCATCCCCTAAGGTCCATGAAGGGCTGGGTAGGGTTGGTTGGGCACCTTGAAGGCCACTTGACTCTTAGTTAGGGCACTTTGACATTTTTTAGGGCTAGGGTTGACTTGGGTCAACTTAGCCTCTTTGGTTGACCCCAATGGGTCATTGGTGAGCCATTGGCATCCCTTAGGGCTTGGGAAGGTCTAGATGGGTCCCTTTGGCTAAGGGGAGGTCAATTGGCCATGTGTGAGCTTAGTTTGACCTAATTAGGGTTTGGGTTGACTTTGGTCAACTTGACCTTTTTAGTTGACCATAATGGGTCCCTATGGCTCTAATGGATCCTCTAATATATTAGTGATGTTGTGGTGGAGTCATGGAGTCATGATGAAACCCTATGATCATTCCTAAGCTAATAATTGGAATTCTATTACCAAGGTGGTTCACACCCTAATTCCTAAGTTAACCCAAACCCTTTAGTGCTTCACAGGGTTTTATCTCTACCCAGTCATGACAAAACCATCCTAGGGGTCTAGAAGTCTGAGGGATGTTACATTTTCTATCTCAGATTTAACCTTAATCAATAAAAGATATAGAATAAGATCCTCATTGGATCATTTCAATTCAAGAGGAACTCAATCAGTTTGAGAGAAGTAAAGTTTGGGACAAAACCATCCTAGGGGTATAGAAGTCTTAGGGATGTTACAAATCCCAATACATAAAAATAAAAAATTTGTCCTCAAAATTCAAGTTAGGCCTACCGAGTTTCAAGTGTGAGAAGTAAAATGAAACATCCCGAGAGGTTAAAGGGAATACCTGACGTGAAAAGTTCTGGGTACCTTTGTTGTATCAAGTCCTACGGCTCCTACGTGTGCTCCTTTTGTCCATAATTCCTCCACAAGACTTTGACCAGTGGGACCTTCTTGCACCGCAAGACCCGCATCCCAGTATCGTCTATCCGGATCGGCTCCAGGCGCACCGATCGATCAGAAACTATAGGCCCATCTGTAGTCGTAATCTGCTTCTCCAGCCAAAGTAGAGCTCTCCTAAGGGAGGACATGTGGAAAATGTCGTGCAAACCTGCTAGCTTTGGCGGAAGCTCAAGTCTGTAAGACAAGGGACTGATCCATTCCAGGATCCTGTAAGGCTCCATGTATATCGGACTGAGCTTCTTCCGACCACGCACCTGCGAGACTCCATGCATCGGTCGTATCTTCAAAAATACCCGGTCTCTTACCTGAAACTCTACCTGATGATGTCGAGCATCGTAATACTACTCCTGTCTACTCTGGGCCTCCAACATCCTATCTCGAATCAACCGCACCTGAGAATCCGTATCCTCAACGAACTCCGAGCCAAGTTCCTTCGGATCCTCATCCTGGATCCAAGACAAAGGAGTCCTGCATATTCGCCCGTATAAAGCATCAAAAGGGGCCATGTGATGATAGACTGGTGGATGTTGTTGTACGAGAATTCTATCAACGATAGCTACCTCTCCCTTGGCTCTCCGCTGTCCAGTATGCAAAGACGCAACAAATCCTCTAGTGTATGATTGGTGCGCTCAATCTTTCCATCCGTCTGAGGGTGGAAGGCGGTACTAAATTTCAACTAGGTCCCCAAGTGGAGCTAAGTCTAGAGCATACACCTGCTCCCTCTCTTTCCTCTGATCTCCGCCCTGGAAACCATGTCCTCTTCCACGGCCTCGGCCTGCAAACTACTGATTGGGCGGGGCAGCCTGTGGTGCCGGTAGAGGTTCCCCTCTCATGGGGCAGTTTCTTCGAATGTGCCCTACCTGATGATAGTTATAGCACTCGGGCGGGGTAAGTGCCACACCCTCGGGCCGTTGTATCTCCCGCATCTGAATAGGTTGAGGGTCCAATACCACTGGCTCTCTCGGCTCCTATCTTGCCTCATGGCGGGGTTGGTCCTCTGCCCTTCTCTCATCAGCAAAGTGACCCCTCCACTAATTATTCCTACCTCCCCGACCCTAATCCTCAGTTGGCCTCTTTCGGCCTCTTTCGGCCTCTTTCGGCCTCGATTCGTGTGCCAATTAGCCTTCATCCTCTTTTCCATCTATAGAATCTGAGATATAGGTCCGTCGGATACAAACAGAAGAGCCCGTCTCAGGTCCTCTCGAAGGCCCTTATAGAACCTCTTGGTATACCCTGCTTCGTCCAACTGATAGGAGTCCGCAAACCAGGCTAAGTGATTGAACTCCTGGTAGTACTCCAGCACTGTCCTGTTTCCCTGCCTCAACTACAGGAACCTATCTTCTAGCTCGTCACTTGCCGACTGTGGGATGAAGTGCTCCAATAGTGTGGCCCTGAACTCCTCCCAAGTGATGTCAGCAACCTCCCGATCTACAAATGTCATATCTTGAAGTGTCTTGCACCATCTCTTAGCATGAGACTCCAAGAAGGAGACCATCAGAGGTACCCTCTCCTCCCACGGACACCGTATCCCGGTCAGCATCTCGAACATGATATCAAGCCACTCTTCCGTCCATATGACTGACTCAATGCCAATATAAGATGGGGGAGAGACTCCTCGAAATATGCTCAACCAATTGGCCCCCGGGTTCGGCTGCGGAGCAGGAGCCTACTGGGCCCTGAAGACCTCCAAAATGGCCATCAGAGTCTGCCCCATCTCCGACTGTAGAAATGGAGTGGGATCTGGTGGAGGTGGTGCAACATTCAGAGTTTGTTGGCCTCTATCTTGTGGTGTAAGATGTGTTGGGGGCTGCATAACAAAGGCCAATTGTAAGAAATTTGACCCAAACATTGTTAAAAGTGGAAAATTACATGTGAATACCCCATATGGGTACACCACAGCTTCCACTGTTTAGTTTGTCCCCAAACTAAACTCGAGCGGAGGTGACCTAGGGTTTGTGTACTTCTACTCTTCTGATCAAGGTTTCCCTCTAATATCAGTTTATAAGACCCTTTTTTTCTTTTAAACCAACAGGGCATTATGCCCAGAACCGCCGCTTTGCAGTGACACCAACACACCCATGAAGGTCATCACTACAAAATGTCGATCCTGCCAGCCATACCGATCACAAAAGAGAAGAGTAAGTATAAAGTGTGAAGTAAAACTCAAATACTGGTCCACCAGAAATCACATGAATATAAAATAAATCTCCATAAAAGGAGAGTCCACAATAATGAAAAATCAAAGTACTAATAAAAGGGCTTCTGCCTGATACATCATGATCTTTACTACAAGTCACTCAATGCGGAAGCAAATCTATAACAACTACTAATGATCGGGACTCACTGTCCCTGCTACCTGGACTCTTGTGCTAGACTGTCCCATCTCCAAGAGAACTGACCTCTAGTGATGCATCTCTAGGTTCAGCTCCACGATCCCCTAAAAAGATTTGGTCAACGATCGTTACTCTAAAAGACTAAGTCCTATCATCTCCCACTCCTCCCTCATGGATCCTAGGTACCGAGCGGGGAGAAGGAAAGGGAAGGTATTTAAGGTGGATAGTAACAAAAGTAAGCAGGTGACGTCGGAACTAGTCTATCAAGAGTATAAAATCACAGCAAGTATAAGTAAGTAGTAGTAGGTAAGTAGTATGAGTATTCACATGAACAAAGTGAGCAAGTAAAAGTAGAAGAAGGTAAACTAAGTAACCATGACTTATAGTAATTCCCATACAAACCTATAGATGAAGGGTTGTTTTGCAAGGCCTATTGTATAAAGAGTCCCATACCAACTTATACAATAAGTGTCAAGGGTTATATGAAATGACTATCTTATGTCACGCAAGTGTAACTCACATACCTGACTCTGTGCACACAGATCTTTAGTTCCCCCTTTCTGGAGCCTAACCTCCAAAGATACCTCCGTAGTGGCAAACAGAAGCGGTGGGTTGGGCCTCGCCCACCTCTAAACCAATATCAGCACTACCATTCAGACCTATCATATGCCTTAATGCTAGTTCACTAAGAAGAGCTCCTACATACTCTTGTGGGTTGATACACCGGACTTTATTTGGCTAAGTGCTAAACCACACCTGTTGAGTAAACATATTAGTGTCGGTGCGACGACTTTCCAATACCAAAGACCCACCACCTTATTCTATGCACATGCAATATTAATGTATTTCCCCACCGATCTAAAGCTCCCCGGACCATCCCGTCCATCACAAAACCATCTGAGCCCTCGGCTCGTCGGGCTAATCTGCCCATCACCGAAACCACCGAGCCTACCGCTTGTGAGACCCAACCTAACTCCCACAACATCGGTGAGTGTAATTGTAAGTGTAATCCTAGAGTACTTCTAATTACTCTTGTAATCCATTTAGTCTTACGGCTTACATTAGCCTTGGACTGCCAAGGGTATTCCTTGTGAAGGGCTCTCACGGGGCACTAGGAACTATGATGGTAGCTGAAGCTCATCATTCCTTTTCGCAAGGCACTTACTATTATTGGTTATTACCCTCGTCCTCATCCCTTTTAATATTATACTGGATCTAACCCTAGTGTAGTTTGACTCTCTCTCTCTCCACAGAAAAGACGATCTTTCGTTAATCCTGAGCACCTCTTAACACTAGTCAACCCAACACTCTCCTCATCATGACTCCTAATGAAGCTCTGTTTTTCTTTTTCACTTTACCAAAGTTCAGTAAACTATTAACCCAATCTCCCTATGTCCATTCCACATATTAACACAGTTTCCGCAGTTTTACTAAATGTAGAGCAACCTAAGCTAGATGATGTACATGACAGGAGGTACTCAAAATTTTCATTCAAAAGCCCTAAGATAATTATTGGGGGTCTATCATAACAAATTTAGCCTAGATCCAAAAACTTGTAATTTTCCTAATTAATCTGGCATTTATTAAATTTTTCCAAAAAGTTAGGCCATGGGTAATTTTGATCATGAAGTACTAGATTTCCTTAAGTTATGGCCAACCAAAAATTATGAATAGTGTATGATGACAAAATATCAGTGAGTTCCAAATTTCACAGATTTATCATAAATGTAATAACCTCTAAATAATTAATTCAAGGTAATTCAGATAATTAGAGGTAAAGAAGGGAGTACCACAAATCATAGTCCACAAATGATATAAAAATTATCAGAACTTTATCTTGATCATAAAACATTACTGACTAAGTTTAATGCAATTCCAAGGTCAGTGCACTATATAAAAAAATACTTCAAATAAATCCATTAGAGTGCACTTTGTGAAGCAACATTCTTATAAACTCATCCTAATAACATGTAATAATTTTCTAGGCTTTATTATGCCCTAAAAATTCTCTGGCCATGTAACACAATTTTACAGTAAGATATAATATTTATTATCTATTTAACAAAATAAGGTGCACTTGTTCACTTTACACATGAAGTACTAAGAGGAGATACCAATTATTCTAACTAATCTATCAGTGCATACAAATGGTATTTGATTAACTTTGCCAGAGTTTCATATCATCTTAAGACAATTAAACCATAGTTACTTCAATATCATCAAAAAGGGCAAGGTGGAGATTATACCTACAAGTATGAGCTACTGTTTTCTAAACATCCTATAATAAATTTCGAAGGTTAATAATACTATAAAATTACTCCTACCAAAATCTCATGAAGGTCAGAAGTCATATGACCCCTTATTTATTCCATAAGGTGTATAGACCTAAATAATTTCCAAGTGATTAAAGCGGGGTGTATGTGTCTAAATACTACCAAATTCCTTCCTAGGGCATTTCACCACCCTAAGATCACATGGACTACTCACCATGTCCATACAAAGACATATTACTCCATGTCCTTCACAACCCCCAAAGTTCAACCTTAGGATTTGAACTAGGGTCCTAAGGCAAATCCACCTCAATCCATCTCAAACTCCATGAGAGGGTGTTTTAACTAATCTTGGGGCTCTGGCCAAAGTGCCAACCCTTTTGGGTGAGAATTGGCCCCTCCATGTCCCAAGCTCACTCTTGCCCTAATTAACCCTAAAAGGGCCACACTTTGGTCTCACCAAAACCCATTCAAATCAAACCCAATTGGGCTGAGATTTTTATCAGAGTCATAATATGACCCTAAAAGATAGCCACCAAAATTTTGGTGGGTTTAGAGATCTTTAGACCCTCTAATTAAATCATACAAGGCTTATTAAATTATTATAAAAACAATAAGAAAATAATTTCCAAAAATTCGCATTTTATGATATGTTGTAGGTATAGATAAGAGTGATACCTAGCCCAAATTTCAAGTCATTTGGATGGTTGGATTTATGGGGCACTCAATTTGGTCTCTGGTCAAGCCTATGTATAGGCTGCACCATTTTGAGTGTTGTGGTCCAACTACTTACTCAAATGGGTTGAAATTAATTTTAAATTAAAGTAGACTTCAAGAGCTACAATTTTTAAGTTGTCCAATTTTCATGGTTCAGCCCCTAAGGGCCTTATTTTGTTGTTCTAAAAAGGGGCACTGTAAGGGACAAATATAAGATAATTAAAATAAATCAAGCAATCAATGTCTGTGATTGCGTCTTCTTCCTCCAGCCTATGGACGGGATCAGCTCGACCTGGAGCATCTTTCAAAGCTATTTTTTGGCCATCCAGTCCCCTCCCTGGCTGTCCACCACCACCTCCATTGAGGTGGGGGATATCGTCGGGCGGCGGCACGGCCGTCGGAGGGGCGGTTTCCGGCGAACCCGAGAGGAAGCCCAAATCCGAAAATTCATGAAATTTGAAGCTTGGAATCGGCTCAACTGAGCCTGATTCTTATCTCTAAAGATTCCTAAGATCTAACACATGAAGAAGGCGTAGAGGAGGACCTTAGTGGAGGACTGGAGTCGGGCCGACCTCCATGCCACCATTTTAGGCGGTGGAGATTTTGGTGCTCTGCAATTACACAGCCAAAGGGCTCGGCTTCTTCAGGGGAAGGGTGGAAACTTCTCCTCTCATCCTGGTGAAGCTTTTTAAAAAGCCAAATGGGGGAGGGGAGTGGCCATGACATCAATGCCATTAATGGCCTCAAGAGGAGAAATTCAAACAAGGTGGATTCAGTGAACCCAGCCACTGTACAGCCTAGAAAACCTCTTGATCTCCTCAGAACTGATGGTGGAAGATGAATCAAGCCTTGGAGGTGAGGAGAGGAACTCTTGATCGCCCGTGGCCATTAATGGACTTCTCTCTCTTCCTTATGGGAGGAGTTGAGTTCAGCCACTTTGGTGGCTGGCTATGGCTATCAATCTTCCCCAAACTGACTAGGGAGGAGGAACCTTGCCATGGGAGAAGGATTGAGGAGGCCCTTGGCCTCCCATTCCATGAATGGCCCTCATTCTCTCATTTTCTCTCTCCTCCATAAAAGAGAAAATGGAGCTTTTCTCTCTCCTAGTCACCATGGCCGAAATTGGTGATTATTTCAGCCTAAAGGCACCCCACTAACCCATATCATTCATGGAAATAAGGTTAGCCTAAGGGGGATTGGGCTTGAGCTTGAGTTAGCTCATTTGAGCTAGTTTGACTTAACACTATGGTGGAGTTGACTTTGGTCGTATTGACCTTTTGGGTTGACCCCAATGCATCCTTGGTGACCCATTGGCATCCCCTAAGGTCCACGAAGGGCTGGGTAGGGTTGGTTGGGCACCTTGAAGGCCACTTGACTCTTAGTTAGGGCACTTTGACATTTTTAGGGCTAGGGTTGACTTGGGTCAACTTAGCCTCTTTGGTTGACCCCAATGGGTCATTGGTGAGCCATTGGCATCCCTTAGGGCTTGGGAAGGTCTAGATGGGTCCCTTTGGCTAAGGGGAGGTCAATTGGCCATGTTTGAGCTTAGTTTGACCTAATTAGGGTTTGGGTTGAATTTTGTTAACTTGAACTTTTTCGTTGACCCTAATGGGTCCCTATGGCTCAAATGGACCCTCTAATAGGTTGGTGATGTTGTGGTGGGATCATGGAGTCATGGTGAAGACCTATGATCATTCCTAAGCTAGTAATTAGAATTCTACTATTTACAGATCAAGGTGGTTCACACCCTAATTCCAAGGTTCACCCAAACCCTTTAGTGCTTCATAGGGTTTTATTATGACCCAGCCATGACAAAACCATCCTAGGGTTCTAAAAGTCTGAGGGATGTTACATTTTTTATCTCAGATTGAACCTCAATCAATAAAAGATGTAGAACAAGATCCTCATTGGATCATTTCAATGCAAGAGGAACTCAATCAGTTTGAGAGAAGTAGAGTGTGGGACTTAGTTCCAAGACCCAAAGACTATCCAATAATTGGAATCAAATGGGTATTCAGGAATAAATTGGATGCTCAAGGAGTTATAGTGAGAAATAAAGCTAGACTGGTAGCTCAAGGATAGATTATGATCAAACATTTGCTCATGTTGAAAGATTATAAGCTATCATGATTTTTCTTGTTTTTGCTGCTTTCAAGAAATTCAAAGTATATCAGATGGATGTAAAGATTGCATTTCTGAATGCAGAAATCAAAGAGGAAGTCTATGTAGAACAACCTCCAGGTTTTATCTCTTCAACAAACTCATCTCATGTATTTAAGCTTAATAAAGCTCTTTATGGCCTTAAATAAGCTCCAAGAGCTTGGTATGAGACCCTTGCTAATTTTCTATTGGAGAATAAATTTTGTAGAGGCAAGGTAGACAAAAATTTATTTTTTAGATATCATAAAACTGAAATTATACTATTTCAAATATATGTTAATAATATAATTTTTGGTTCTACTGATTCCAAACTTTGCAAAAGGTTCTCTGACCTAATGCAATCAAAGTTTGAAATGAGTAGCATGGGTGAATTATCTTATTTTCTTATTTTACAAGTGAAGCAAACATCTGATTGTATCTTCATATCTCAATCTAAATATGTCAAAGAGCTAATTAAAAGATATGAGATATCAGATGCCTCCTCTATGAAAACACTCATATCCACTAATGTTGTAGTTGATAATGATGAACAAGGCAAATCTGTTGATCAGAAAACATATAGAACAATCATTGGGTCTCTATTGTATTTAACAGCAAGTGGACCAGATATTATGTTTGCAACCTGTATTTGTGCTAGGTTTCAAGTTAACTCTAAAGAATCTCACCTTATTTTTGTAAAAAGAATTTTGAGATATATAAAAGGTTGCCCTAATCAAGGACTCTAATATCCTATTGAGTCAGGATTTGAATTAATTGGATTCATATATGCTGACTATGCTGGATGCAGAGTTGATAGAAAAAGCACATCAGAAACTTGTCAGTTTCTTGGTGATAAGCTTGTGTCATGGTTTTGCAAGAAGCAAACATTTGTTCTACTTCAACTGCTGAAGCTGAATATATTGCAACAGGTAGTTTTTGTTCATAGATTTTGTGGATTCAAAATCAATTACTAGATTATGGATACAACTTAAATAATTCAATTATATACTCTAACAATACTAGTGTAATTTTAATTGCACAGAATCCAGTCCTCCATAGTAGGACTAAATATATAGAAATAAGGCACCACTTTATCAAAGATAATGTGGATAAAAATAAAATTAGCCTAGTATTTATTTCTACTGATTTACAAAGAGCAAATATTTTCACCAAACCATTGGATGAAAAGAAACATATTTTCTTTTTAAATCAGTTAGGAATGATTGATGGAGAGACATTAAATTGATTATGAACTAATTTGGCGAGTTTTCATCGAACACCATTCCACGAATTCTCCATTTCTCTTGCACTTGATCTCTTTGTTTTGCAGGATAATGGCGGTGTTGCAAGCAAATCTCACTGCGATGAAGTTCGATGCTGGATTTGATATCGACATAGACTATTTTCATCATTCAGATCAATTCTTCCAGGATATTTTGCAACTTTTTGAGGCACAACATCTGCGCAATTTTATGTCCACCCAAATCAATCTCTTGGTCGCAGAGATAAAGGAATGGGTTCACACTACAAAGGTTCATGATATCACAACCATTACTAGATCCATCTGAGGTCATCAGGTTTCTCTCACACCTGCGATTTTATCCAAAAATTTTTGGTTTGGTCAATGGAGAAGATGATTTAGAATTATCTAGTACAGACTTTCATATTATACAGGATAGAATGGGTCACTCACAAGGAAACCCTAAACATTCATTAAAAAAGAAATTTTCTGTGGAATATAAATTTCTAGCCGATGTGGTTGGCAAAGTTCTTTTGTGCAAACATTCAGCCCATGTCCATGTCACCAGGCACCAGTTTCTGTTGATGAGATCTTTGGTTGATCAGAAAACATTAATTTGGGGACAGTTTTTTTTATTCTATTAAGAAGAAGATTAATAAAAAGAATGGGTGTTATGGATGAATTTTGGGCATTTTTCTCCAAGCCAAATATCAAGAGGTTTTGGTTTCTCAGACTGTACATATTAATACATCCAAGAGGATCACCTCTGCTCTATTTGGTAAATGGGAGAGGGTGATTCCTAAGCCTCCTAGGCTTGTATCCTCTAGGGCATCTTCTGAAAGTACTAGAGCTGTTTCAACTACTCTCCCTACTGTAGAAAAAGTTTCTCCGCTTGTTTCTCCCACTCCATAATCTCCACATCATTCTCCTAGTCCTTCTACACCACCTTCTCTACAGCCTACTTTGTCTGTAGAAGTTCCATCCTTAGCCTTCCATGCAGATTCCCCAGCTCATCAGTCACCTCACTTATCTCCACCTCACTTATCTTCGCCTCACTCACCTATCCAGGATACAATTCCTGGTGACATTCCCCCTATCATCAATCCTCCATCTATGCCACAGTCTTCCTTTATCTGTATAAACTATGCTAACAGATCAACTCCCTCTTCTTTCAATCCATCCTCTACATCTACCCAGAATCCACCTGAGTTTATGTATCTGGATTTCTCCTCTATTGCCACTCACCTTTTTGATTTCCTCTATCCTACACTCAAGGAGCTCTTGGATTCATCTTTGGTTCCTGTTTTGTCTCCTACCTCAGAAATCTCTTCTAGAGTTGTCTCTTCCCATTCTATCCCTTCTTCTGGGCGCCTAGATTTAGTTTTCCCTAGATCTAGGGAGGGGGATATGCTTGATGAAGAAGCTCCCAATGAAGAAGCTCCAGTTACAATAACTGATTTTTTTGAAGTTCCCGATTCAGAAATGACTGAAGTAATCTCAGTGTTAGCTGGTCTAGCTCACTGTAGAAATTTTGTGACAGTTGAGGATGAGTTTTCAGATCCTCTAGAGGTTATTACTATTGGTAATTTCATCATTAATCCCATAGTTAATATATATTCTTTGCCATCAGATTTTGATTTACTACACAGTCATATTACTAGCTTATCAGATTTTGGAGAGGATCTCTCTAGAGCAAAAGTTTATTACTCTGCTCCTATTGATTCCTAAACTTTAGAATAGCTTTTCAGAGATTTTTCTACCAGTTTTTATCAAGTCTCACAGACTATAATGATTGATGATATAATGAATATTTCTGAGCAGGCTTATTCCCCTCCTTTATGGGATGAATCTCACATGCCTAATTTTGATGATCTGCTTAATAAAGATATGGAAGAGGTGGATAAAATAGTTAAACAAATTGATGAATTATATGAACATCCAGAGGTACAGTCTAATGATCATACAGATTCTTATGTATCAGAAAACTCTATTTCTAAGAAAAGGAAAAACAGGGAAAAGGCTCAAGCCAAAGTTGCTCCTTAACCTTCTTCTACTGCTAATATCCCTTACTATATTTTGCATGGGATAACTCTTACTCCAGACCATCCAGATTGGATGAGGTATTCTATGAATGAGCTGAAAAGAAGGAATAAAATGAAAAGGTTTCATTCACATCCAAATTCTTGGAGAGGTCCTCCTCCTCCAGCAGCAGGATCTGTAGGTATTTTACCTTCTTCTTATAGGCCTATCTTTAATTATTCTAGAACAACTCAGTTCAGGAAAGACAGACGTACAAGGTCTGAGACTTATGGCAGTCAAAGCAGTCAGCTATATTCTAGCCAAGAAAGGCCAGCCTCTCCTGTGATTGAACCAGAGTTAGATCCTCTATACAGAATGGCTAGGTTCAAGGAATAAATTGCACTTTCTCAGATAAAGAAGGCAAGAACTGAAGGTAAGGATACCTCTAAGTTTTCTACTAAGTCTTCTTACAGGCAATAGGAATTGGACAAATATGAGGAGAGAAGCTTGTTTAATGTTGATGAATATATGAGCTTGCATCTAGAAGTTGTTGTTCCTACAATCTCTTCCCAGACGATTATTGGTTCTCAAGATCTAAAGCTGAGCAAAAGGGAGTCTGATGATCCAATAAGGAAACTAATTTTTACCAAGTATTCTTCTGATCCTTCATCTGATGCACCTCAGAAGTATTCCCAATTTTTATTATGTCATTAAACCTTATTGTTATATTTATAACTTTCCCAAAGCTTTTTATATATCTGCTGAAAATTTATGTTTCTGCTAGATAATTATCTATGCTTTGTGTTTTTTTTGTTTGATAGTATCCTAACCCAAATAGGGGGAGATTGTAGAACACCTTATTACTAATTTGGGCTAGGATTACTATTCTTTGATTAGAATTTTTATTTTGACCCAGCTTATATTGACTAGGGTCATTTTTTATTTCAGAAGGTATTCTAAAGATGCTCAGCTCAACGAACTCAGAACTCAATTCGAAGAACTCAGATCTCAACTCAGAGCTCATTTCGACAAACTCAGAGCTCAGCTCGATGAAAGTAAAAGCTCAGTTCGACGAAATCCAAGCTCAGTTTGATGAAATACATGTTGAGTTCGAAGATCAGGCAGTTTCTATATTATAAAAGGCAGAATGTTTTCAAATGCTTGATAACTGTCAGTTAAAACTCTGATATTTAATGCTAAATATTCTAATGAATATAGTCATTTAAGGCAGCATTAAATATGATTTTATCATAGAGGTTTTAAATCTAATTAATTCCAAGGCAGTTACAATTCTCAAGGGAATCTTCAGACGTTTCAAGAATTGTTTATTTCAAATAGGCACAACGATTGAATTCTTCCCTAACAGTCTATATATGTAGAAGATTGCTACTTCACCAGACAGATATATATACATTCTGCTTCAGACTCTTCTTGAGATATATCTTCAATCTAAGAGACATCTTAATACATATCTGTCAGAAACATCTTTTGGAGAGTAAAAGCATACAAGAAGGCCTACACCCTGAAGAAAAGTCTCCTCTCTTGATCACAATCTCTATTCAAATAAGGGGGAGCTTTTTACAACATCATCCACAAAGTCTTCTCAGAGATACTTGACAGAGAAGGCAATATCTAACTCTTTTAGTTTACTCTTAAACTATATACAGGGTTCTAACTCCCTTCAAATGTTTAAACTTATTTCATAAGTCACCTGATCAAAAGACTTAAGTTTGGTTTTTGGGTACCTGGTCAAAATCCCAAAGGGTTCCTAGATCTCCCTTAGAAAATAGATCTTCTGGTGATAGAGCACCTCAGCAAAAACCTGTAGTGGATTCCTACTAGGGTGATAGAAGAGTAGACGTACCCAGATTTATTAAGGAACTACTATAAAATCATTGCGTCTTCTGTGATTGTTACTTTCTATTTGTGTGTTGTGTATATTACCTATATATCACTCATTTTTAAAATTACTATAAAATAAATTAAAGTTTTCACAATACTCTATTCACCCCCCTCTAAAGTAAAGTTAGATCAATCCCTTTCACTTTCAGTGTCTGATAAAATCATCTGCCAATTTGGAGACAGTCTTAACAGGCACTCGGAGTAGAAATATTTTCTGCTTAAGCTTTCTAGGTTTAGATAATTCTACACTACTGTGATTTTTGGCAAAAGATAGTGTGTCTCTCTGTGACCAATGACAGAAGAGATTAGCAAATATAAATTTCAAAACTATTAACATGCTATTTTCTCACAACTTAGTATGTGATGCTCCCAGTATTAAGTGCCTTAAAGAGAGTCCATATCATACATGCCGAATGGGTAAGCATACAAGGGCTAACTTTAAGGGCATTACTAAAAAAAGCTTCTTCTAGATGTCTACACTTACTTCATATGGACTTGTTTGGTCCTATGCCAGTTCACAATTTAGGAGATAAAGTCAGTACGCTTGTCATTTTTGATGATTACTCTCATTTTATTTAGGTGTTCTTTTTAAAACACAAGTCAAACACCTTCGAGGCTTTCACTAAATTTGTTAGGCAAATTCAGAATGAGTTAAACTTCTCGGTGGCCAAAATCAGAAGTGATCGAGGAACAGAATTTGATTCTGGGGCCATGAAAGAATTTTGTGGAAGTCAAAGTATCTTTCATGAGTTTTCCTCTCCACGTACTCCCCTACAAAATGGAGTCACTAAGAGAAGAAATAGAACCCTCATTGAAGCATGTACAATTATGTTGTATGACGCTTCACTACTTGTAAAACCCTCCTCCCGGGAATTGGGCAAGTCCAAGGAGAGATTTTATGCCCAGGATCATCGCCTTACAATGACACCAACAATGAGTTAGTTGCCACCATAAGACAGTGACCCTGCCGACAAACACAATCATTCACAGCCAACGAAAGAAGAAGTAAAATAAGCCCATATATCACAACAAAGATATATAAATATCTATGTAAAGGTCCATATGCAATAATAAAAGAGTACAAGAAAAAGGGCTTATGCCCAGTACATAAACATCATAAAATATCACTCTCTCTCTCAACTAACAATGTGGAAGCTAAACCATATGATCATCAACCTGATGTCGGGTAATAGTAGTCGTAGTGCACGGCTTTGGCTCCTCAATTCCTATTGTCTCAATCTCTGGCTTCGCTCGGTCGAACTGCGGCGACATCTCCATGTGTCCCAAAAATGATGTGGTCAAACGACCATCAGTCAAACTAGACTCAGCTGCTTCGCCCCCCCCCCCCCCCCACCCCCGTGACTCCTAGGCACCGCATTGGAGGAATAAAGTGGAGGACCAATAATTGCATAATGTATAAGCAGATGATAGTATTCCATGGTCGGGTGTTCTCTTAGGGGATATAATATTCCAGACCTCAGTATAAACATCCTACCGGTCTCCCCAAAGGTCTACACTTCACACCAGAGTCATCGTACTTCCATTGGTGTGCCTACTGAACAGTACCAAGTGACCCACCATATAAGCACAAACCAGATATAATAATACCCTCCCGAACCTCCAGCTCACAGGACCAACCCGTCTTGATATCGACCAACAACCCGAGCCACCAGCTTGTAGGACCAGCGAGCCCTATATCACTCCAACCCACACATGGATGAGATCACTATAACATTCCTTAATCTTATCAGACTGCAGTTGTATAACTTCCGGATTACTTAGCGATTTATGGTTAACCATGGACTTCTCGAGGTATACCATGTGAAGGGCTCGTAGCGGTACTAGGAATTATGATGGGCTGAAGCCCATCACTTCCTTTATCAAGGCACTTAGTAATATTATGCTATCCTTAATCAAATCCACTCTCAGGGTTACTAAGTGTGTGATCTCTCCAAAACAATAACTGCTGAAAACACTAATTTTCCAAAATTGCTAAATGCAGACCATACGATCTTGTATGTGTGTATGAATAGGAATCCTCCAAATTCTTGATCCTAGGACCTAAGATTATTTCCTGAGATCTATCAAGACATCTTATACTTAATTCCAGAGATTTATAATTTTCCTAAAATAATCAGCAATTATTATAATTTTCCCAAATTATTGCTACATGTGATTTTGAACATGAAGTATCACTTTCTATTATCAAACCAGCAAGATAAAATTATCCTAACATCATCTTGAGCAATAATGACACTGTACAAAATTTCACATCATTCTAATAATATTTTATATTTAATTTCTAATTACAAAAATCGGATCTACTAGGTCATGTTACACATGAACTACTATAAATATTTATCAAATAATTCCAAAAATATTACTGGACGTTACAAATGGTATATAATTATTTAATACAAAAATTAATAATTTTATAACTCAATTTGACCACAATTATCTCAATAATATAGAAGGGGCAAAATGGTAATTATAACTGCAACCCTAAGATTCTCACTTTTAAAATTTCAATTAATTTATCCAGTATTTATCATACTAAATTATTGATATTGGCACAGTTTCATAATTTTTGCAACTATTTTTAATCACCCTAATTTCACTAATACACTTGCATAATAAAAATACTAATTAATTCATTTACTAAGCAAATCAACTCCAATGTTCTAAAACTTCATGAGGGGGTGTACTTTCACTAAATAATTGCATGTATAAAATTTCACTAGATTTGACCTAGCAAATCTTGCTAAATTCACAAGATACACATTTTGGCTAAATACACACCACATCACATACAACATGATAACTTGCAAGTGGGATTCGCCAACCTATAGGGGGTCCAAAGGACCAGAAATTTTTACCAGAGCCTTATACCTCCCTAATGAACCTCTAACCAAAATTTAGGATTAAAATAATTTTTATTCGTCAAAATATTACATTTATTTGAAAATTCACATTTTTCTTAAACCAAAGGAAATTATTGTCCAAAAATTCCCATTTTTAAATTGTAGGTGTATCTATCATATATTCCTACATACCACAAATTTCAAGTCAATCTCATTATCTAATTAAAAGTTATTAAGGAAATAGTGATTGTCCTATCCTAAGGACCAGTCCCACAAGAATTGGCCTATAGGGAGCTACACTGCTCCAAATGCCATGATTTTAATTTCTAAGTTAAAGTAGACTTACAGGGCTACCATTTTTGTGTTGGGCACTTTTCATGTTTCAGCCCCTAAGGGCCTCCTTTTTGTGTTTCAAAAATGCATATTAAAGGGTACAAAATATATAAAAATTAATATAAATCAAATCAACGGTTGTCAATTCATCTTCTTCCTCTAGCCTGAGGCCGAGATTGGTCGAACCTGGAGCCGTTTCCCAAGCCATTTATTGGAGATCCAGCCCCCTCCCTGGCCTACCACCACCACCTTCGTTGAGGTGGTGTCTATTGTCGGGCGGCGGCCCGGCCGCCGGAGGGGTGTTTTTCGGCGATCCCGAGATGAAGCCCATTTCAAGCTTTTTCCATGGATTTCAAAACTGGAAATGGCTTAATTAAGCTCAACCTCAAGTCCTATTAATCTAGGAAGCTAGCACAAGGGGAGAGGGTGAGAAACATGCCTGATTTCAGGCTTGGATGCGGCTACTCCATTGGGTGGCCATGGATTTTGGTGTTTTTTGACGAACCTCTCCTGATCTCAATTCTCCAACATTTGCAGCGATCCAAGAGTCGATTTTGACTGCTTGTGGCTTTCTGAAGGTGATGAAAGGGTCGAATTGATCTTTGGTGGCTTCTATATAGGAGATCTAAGTTTTGGGGGTTATGGTCATGGACATAAATGGCTCTCTTTGATGGTGGCCGATCTATAACTGTTGGAAACTCCTCTTCTTCATCAGGGGAGATTAAAGGAGGGGTTAGGGAAGAAGAAGGGAGTGCCACTTGGCCTCCCTCCATTATTATCCCCTTTAAATGAAACTTCCCTCCTAATTACCCTCATTAAATCCCCTAATTAAAATCATAAATCAAATTAAATAAATCTGAAAAATTTAGTGGGCCTTAGGATGGCCTTGGGCAAGGCCTTAACACACTTGAATTGGCTTGGGCTCTCATTTAGCCTTTTGTCTTAATTTGACCATGGTTGACCTTCGGGCTTACTTTGGTCAACTTAATGGGTTACTGGTCCAAGGGGTGTGTCTTGAGTCCCTTGAAATCACTTAATGTTGATTGGATCATGGTGGTGCCCCTATTAGGCCCACTTT
Source organism: Platanthera zijinensis (assembly GCA_039513925.1). Taxonomy (NCBI): domain Eukaryota; kingdom Viridiplantae; phylum Streptophyta; class Magnoliopsida; order Asparagales; family Orchidaceae; genus Platanthera; species Platanthera zijinensis. The sequence continues at coordinate 60,357,618 of CM077086.1, forward strand.
GCCAAATTTCGTGTTTTTGACCTAAACAGGGCCAAGTTTGACTTTGGTCAAATTGGTCAACTTGGTGACCCCATGATGGGGCTTTTGAGTCCACTTGGCCCCTAATGACATTATAAGGCTAGGGGTGGTGTCAATTTTAGGTGTTGAGGCCAATGAGACCTCTTAGGTGAAGGTTTGACCTATATTGACCTAAAGTTTAATTTGGTCGATTCAGTCCACTTGATTGACCTAGCCTTGAGTTCGTTGCCCAGTTGCCTCTCTCTTAGGATTAGGGAAGTGTTATTGAGCTTACCTTGAGGTGGTGAGTTAATGTGAGTGTGAATTGACCTAGGTTTACGTGTGCACATTGAGGGTACACTTAGTCATTTCCCTAAGTTTAAGCTGAGCTAGGGTCATACTAGGGCCTCCATGCACCACTCAAGCCCTAACCCTACCTTTAGGGGGTTTGGAAGTGTGGGGGATGTTACACTACCAGAGTACTTCTGGGCCGAAGAGGTCAACATAGCTTGTCATGTGCAAAACAGAGCATTAATTAACAAAAGCCATTATAAGACTCCATACGAACTTTTGAAAGGCAGAAAACCGACTGCGTCCTATTTTACAATCTTTGGCAGTAAATGCTTTGTACTTAACAATCGGAAGTATTATTGTATGAAGTTTAGTGAAATGTTTTCTGAATGTATTTTCGAAGGATATAATAGTCATAGTAAGGCATATTGGATTTTTAATAAGAAAACCCTGGTGGTAGAAGAGTTTATAAATATTGCATTTGATGAGACAAGCATGCTTCATAACAGCTTGTCTAGTGTTGTTGGTGTAGATGTAGGAACCAGGTTAAAGGAACTAAGATTGGATGAAATGTTCATGGAAGATGCTCCAAGCTCAGTCAAGGTCTTCTATCAAAGTGTGGTGGATTAAGAACTACTAGATGAAGAACTACGTCAACTTACAGGAGATACAACATATGTAGCAGAACCTGCTGGTAGGAGAGGAAGAAACCTAGTGTTCAAACACCTAAGAGATCACCCTATTGATCTAATCATTTGAGAGCCAAGCGATGGTGTAAGAATAAGGAGAGATACTATTAACAAAGTTCTACACCTCAGCTTTCTATCTAAGGTTGAGCCAAAGAAATTTGAAGAAGCAAACAAGGATGCCTCTTGGATAATTGCTATGTAAGAGGAGTTCAACCAATTCGAAAGGTGCAAGGTTTGGGAATTGATGCCAAGGCCAAAAGGATAGAATGTGATCGGTACCAAATGGATATTCAGAAATAAGCTGGATGAGAATGGAGTAATTATAAATAATAAAGCTAGGCTTGTAGCTCAAGGGTACATACAAGAAGAATGGATCGACTTCGATCAGACCTTTGCTCCAGTTGCCAAACTTTAAGCGATCGGGTGGTTTCTTGTGTATTCTGCTCATAAGGGCTTCCAAGTTTATCAAATGGATGTGAAGTCAGCATTCCTCAACGACAATCTAAAAGAGGAAGTATACGTAACACAACCCCCAGGTTTTGTCGAATCAATTTTCCCTGATTATGTATATTTTCTCAATAAAGCCCTATATGGCTTGGAACAGGCTCCCTGAGCTTGGTATGAGATGCTGTCTAGCTTTCTTTTTGAGAACAAGTTTGCAAGAGAAAAGATAGATAAGACATTATTTCTTAGGAAAGTAAAAGGCAAGATTTTTGGCTCTATGGAGGACCACCTTTGCAAGAAGTTTTCTAAACTTATACAAGGGAAGTTTGAAATGAGCAGTATAAGGGAGCTGAAGTATTTCTTAGGACTTCAGGTGAAGCAATCTGAAGATGGAATTTTCATCTCTCATACGATGTTCCCCAAAGAGTTACTTAAGAAATTTGAAATGGAGAACACAACCTCGATAAGGACTCCAATGGGTTCAACTGTGACTCTGGATAAGGATGAGAAAGTGAAACCTTTTGATGAAACCAAGTACAGAAGCATAATTGGGTTCTTGTTCTATCTCACTGCCAGTAAACCCAACATAATGTTTTCAATATGTGTGTGAGCTAGATTTCAAGTGAACCTAAGGAATCTCATTACGCCGCTGCAAAGAGGATCTTGAGATACCTTATGGGTACACTAAATCTTTGCTTATGGTACCCAAGAAGTAATGACGTCAAGCTATTTGGTTTTTTAGATGCTGATTTTACAGGAAGAAGGGATGACAGAAAAAGCACTTTCGGTACTTGCCAATTCCTCGGAAGAAGGCTTATTTCATGGAGTAGTAAGAAGCAAAATTGTGTGGCAACCTCCACTACCGAGTCAGAGTACATATCTGCTGGTGTTTATTGCATACAGCTTCTCTAGATCAGGAATCAGCTTGAAGATTACAACTTGCAATTCAAGGAGATTCTCATGTTTTGCGACTCCTCCAGTGTGATTGTGATTGCAAATAATCCAGTCTCTCACAGTCGAACAAAGCACATCAAAATCAGATATCACTTCATCCGAGAGTATGTGGAGAATAGGGACATAATTCTCAAAATCGGATAAACAAGTTGTTGACATATTCACGAAGCCGCTAAATGAGGCCAAGTTCTCATTCTTCAAAATGGAGTTGGGCATGCTAAACAAGGATTCTTGAAGATGACTAAGGAGATAGAAATTCTCTCGGTGAAGTATATTTCTAAGCAGTCGAATTTTCCAAGGAAAATTCATCAAGAGGTACTCATGGGAATTCGTCGATTCGTCAAAACAAAATGAATCTTCACGACAAAACTCGGTGATATTCAACGATCTCTGCTCGGCTTCCGTGGGATTTTGACGAATTATTCTTAGGTTTTTTTATTAGATCAGAAGAGTCGCCGATTTAAGGTACGCGTTGAATTTTCATGTCTTGAAATTTTAAATATATATATAAGGTTTCGGGGAAACGGTCTTCACATCATCAAATAGAGAAGTCCAAATCCCGTTAGTTTCTTCCCGTCCGTTGCTTAAACTTTTGCGACTGCAGAGCATCATCGTCACTGTCGTGCTCGATACTCTGGACTAAAGTAGTTCTCAATGGCTCCAATAGGGACTAGTGGCTTGCTCGTAGGGGGAGAACTGTTTCGTACAGGGATCATTATGGCGACGAATGAGTTTTGTAATGTCATCCTCATGTTGGAATCGGTTAGTCTCACATTCATCCTCGAACACCCTTGCAAGGTGTTGGACAAGGAGGTTCTGGAGTTCTTCCAAAACGAAAAACTCCACAGGTAAGATACAGTGATCAAGAGCAAAGTCCAGCAAGTCAAAGTCAAAGTGAAAGCTTCTCTACTCACAAGGTATTTATGACTCCCATTGTGTTAAGAGGAAGATTAGTTAGAAGACAGTGATTTATCCATGGCTCTACTATTAAATGGACTACCAAGAAGTACTAAAGCAGTCAAGAGAAAAGGGATGAACGACGAAGGAAAACTTCTATCAAATATCATTGGAAAGGTTCTGTTATGCAAGACTAAATCTCATGACTACTTGTCCTCTGACATGTTCAAGATTCTAGTCACCATCATATGCCAAAAGAGAATAAACTGGGGTGCAGTGCTTTTTGGAAGGATAAAGGATAGTTTTTGAGCACCTAACTTAGGAAGAATTATCAGCCTTTACTTGAATCAGCTGGATAGAGAAACATCTCACATGTCCAAAGGAGTTCCTATTCACCACCTGAAGAAAATTGACTCCACTATCTTTTCTAGGTTGGAAATAAGAATCCCAAAACAAGGTGGTCTCCAAGAATTTCCTGAGATAGAGGAGGAGGAAGTTCCTGAGGAATGAATTCCTACTCCTACACCCCCCCCCCCATGAAATTCCTGAAAGCTCGAGTGTAGGAATGGAAGGGGAGTCTGCTGAAACCCAAGTGGTTACTTATGTACAAGTGCCCTTGGTTGTTCCTTCTTCTGTAGTTCTAGATTCTCCAGATACAGTGGTTAAGCTTATTGAGGTTCATATTCCTCGAGACAGTGGTACCTTGTTTAGTTGAAGAGTCAGATGATCTACTCACAGTGATTATTGATATTGGTAGGGCTGCTGCTGCTGAGGTTATATTTGATGAGGCTTCTGATGAGAGAGTTATTGATGAGAGTATGGATGAGATAATTGCTGCTGATAAGTTGGATGCTTATTTTGATGAGGTTGCTGATGAGGATTTGGCTGCTGATAATGTAAATGATATAGATAAGGTTAGAGTTGCTGATAATGTAAATGATTCAACTGTTATTGTTACTTCAGAAAATCTGCTCGTAAGTCTCACAGAGTTTCACCCAGCTGTGTCTGAGGGGGAGCAGTCTCAATCCTTAGTATCTATTCACACACAGGTTGATAGGTTTATCAGACAACTATAGAAAATTATTACAAAGATTCCAGGTAGACTTCCAGTTGAGGAAGAAGAGATTGTTGATATATCTGATGAGGAAGGAGATGCAGAGGTGAATTCTCCTGTCCTATAGACTCCAGATACAGAACTGTTGTCGAAAGCTCATATTTTCCCAACAATAGAGTCATCGAGTGACTCTGAGACCAGTGCAGATCTTCCATCTCCTCCCAATGTTCCTACTATAAAGATTCCAAGCACAAGTTCCAATAGTTCCATTCTGAAGTCTATAGAAGCCATGATGGTAAAGCAACAAGCTCATTTTGATAGATCTCCGATGAAAGTTCAGAAGATAGTTTTGAAGAGAACAAAAGAGATAGAACAAGATATGAATAATGGCCTTGATGAATTCAAGTTGTGCTTTGATAAGATGGAATCATACTTAGATAGCTAGTTTGTTAAAGGTGGACAAACAATAAATCTAACTATGGCGTGTCTGAAAAGCAACTTGGACGTTCTCAAGAATGTTGATGAAAATGTAAAGATAGTTATCAATGCTCAAAATGCAGGGATAGGTTATTTTGATACTCGGACGGTCTAATACAGTAATGTTATTGCCTCATAAGTACTTAAAGAAGTCAAAAAGGGGAAGGAAGAATTGAAAACTAAGGTTACTGCGCTTGAAGCTTCAATGAAAGATCAGTTCAAGATGGCAAACGTCTACTGCTATGATAACTTTAATTTGCTGCATAGAGAGCTGTTTCCAGGGTCTGCTGAAGTCAGAATGCCAGAACAGGTGATACCAGATCCTTTACATGACTTTGTTTAGCCTGCTCAAGAGTACACTCAGTATTGGACAGAATCTCAAGATCAATATGCGGCTGCTGCTAAACCAGTGACTCAAGTTGTTGAGGATATCTCCTAACCAGCTTCTAAGAGAAGGAAATATGGTGAAGTCACTTCTGTTATTAGGTCTGATCCAAGTAGAGAACTATGTGATGTGTGGAGACCGATCTCAAAAGGTATTATCTTGGACCACCTTCACATTGGTCGATGTAGGACATGAAGACAGGTACACTTACTATAGCAGGGAGGAGTGGCAAAAGCATGAAATTACAAATTTTAAGAGAAGGCTTCATTTCAGAAAATTTAGAAGATATGAACCTGCAGCCCCTCCCGCCGCCAAAGTATTTTTCGAAGCTGAAGGATTACTTTGACAGACAGTTTCAGAAGAGCTAGGGAAAACAGGCCTAATTTTTTTTGTGATGATTATGTATTCTGTTTGCCCTAAAAGAACTTTCATATATATATATATAATTTAATGTTTTGACTGAGAATGTTTTTATTTCTTAATTTTATATGTCCTTTCCTTTTTATGCTTTAAGATTATTGTGTGTTCAATTCACGTTAGTTTCTAGGGTTTTGACTTCTTCAAATAGGGGGAGATTGTTGTGTATTATATCCACAATGAACCTAATTTGAAGAAGTGTCCCTTGAACTAAGATGAATTGTATTTGTATTTGATGTTGCTTCTTTAGTCATGAGTTTGCAAGACTACATTGCTAAGTACAACTCAATGTCAGGTTACAGTGGGCCATGAAACACCGGACTATACAATGTAATCATTCATTATGTAGGCTAACGTGTTAACACACGTGTAATCTATCTATTGGGGTGTACTTCTGATTGAAGTACACTAGGAGATTCCAGGAAGGACAAATCGCTGCTTTCAGAAGAAAAGAATTTTTATCCAAGTAAAATTCGTCGAGTATAGTAATGAATATTCGTCGAATTTGTTGAGTATACTCATGAATACTCGTCGAAATCATTGTGTATACTTACTAGCAATCGTCAAATTCATCGTACTTACTCAGGGAAAAATATCTGAGTTCTTGGAAATAAGTTAAGTAAAAATCATAGAGTATCTTCATGTATACTCGTCAAATTCGTCGAGTGTATCTACCGATACTCGCCAAATTCATCGAATATATATGTCGATACACAACGAATTTGTCGAGACTCACTGGATATGCCTTGAGTTCTCGAATTTACTTCTCTAGATTTCACAAGTCAAATTCGTCAAATATCACTTTGCCTATGCGTCGAATGCATTGAGAGTATCTGTCAATACTCGTTGAATTCGTCGAGTAAGCAAGTTGATATTAATTGAATTCGTTGTGTATCATTTCTGAAAAGCATTGAGTTATCTATTGGATCTATATGGAAAAATTCTATGTGATTTTTGTCGGGTGTTTGTAGAAGTTCGACGAGTATACCCGTACATACTCGATGATACTCGATGAAAAATATTTCGGGTTTATTTCTTCTATTTTCAAATTCCCGACTCGGATCGTCCAGGATGCCATGTACAGTAAATCGTGGATGTCTCGGTATGTAAGGAAACTTCTAGCCAATAGAGAAGAAGTTTTCTCATAAATACCTTGGGTGGATTTCGTGAAACCCTAATCGTGCATTTCAAAGTTCAAATCGAGAATTTCCAAGAAAAGCTCTTGTAGGCCTCGTTCCGTTCTTCACGATACTTTTAGCTGACAAAGACGTGACGCATGATTCGTTCTTCAATCAGCATGTCGACTAGATCCTTGATCTCTGAAGGTTCTCATACAACTCAGATCTATTTGATCAGTGTGTTCAGATCAAGTCTACAAAGATTTTAGAGCCTCTTTCTCCTCAAGATTTTCAAGTTTTATATTTAGGTTGAAAGGAAGACTGAAGATTTCTGATCTGAAGAAGATTATTCGTAATCTAGTTTTGTGTAAATATTTTATACTATTATATGAGATTTTGCCTTTGAATTGTAGATCCTTATTTTAGGATCGAATTGTAGATCCTTGTTTGTGGATTGAGTTGTAGGAGAGGTTGTTCTCCGAGTGTTAAGAGATTTGTCTCCAAGTTATAGAAGTTGAGGCTCTGAGGTGAAAGTTAGGGTTAGATCTGATTACTCTAGAGGGGGGGGGTGAATAGAGTATGTATGTATATTTAAAAACTTTTCTTGAATTATAAAGATTATACCTAAACTTAGATACTATATCACAGCATACCAAATTGAAATAGATGAAATCACAGAAAAGCTAAATAATACGGCCACAGCAAGAACAAGAAGAAGAGGGCAACTAGACAACACAAGAATTTATAGTGGTTCCCCAACCTAGGTACATCCCCTCTTCTACCACCCTGGTAGGAATCCACTCAGGTTTTTGATCAGGTGACTGCCACCAATGAGCTTTTGGTCAGGTGCTCAAAAACCAAACCTCAAGTCTTTTGGTTAGGAGACTTGCAACCAGGAATCACTTTTGAAGGGAGTAGAGAACCCTTTTTACAGAGAAGGTGAGAGAGTGATGGTGTCTTCTCTTTCTAAAATACAACTGAGAAGACTAGTGGAATTGGTGTTAACAAAAAAAAGCTCCCCCTTAAATATTGAGTATGTTCAGGGAAGAATGGAACTTTTTCTTCAGGGTGATAGGCCTTCAAGCTTTCAACTTTAACCCAAAGAACTTCAGGAACTTCTTGACAGATCTGGTATTGTTGTCCTACTAAAAGTTCCTGAGAGTATGACAGAAGAAGATTCTTGATTTGGATGGTTGTTCTTCTTCTTCAGAAAGATTGTTCTTCTTTAGGTCTAGTAGTTGTTGTTTTCTTGACTGATCGATTCTCTATGTCTCAAAAATTTTTTATTTCTCTTGGATTGTATGTCTGTGTCTCTTGTAAGAAAGAGAACTTCTTGTTTTTATATTTTCCATGTGGAAGTCCTTTTGAATTTTGAAAATCTTCCTGTAATTAATGCTGATGGCCTTGGAATAATTTGGCATTGATCTATTTCCCTAACTGTCCCTTTGAAAAATGGCAGGCAATAATCTTGATGAAGACCGTAATTAATGCTCTTGTCTAACGATAATATTAGAGCATTAATTATTCAGGAATCATTGCCACATAATAAGGAAAAAAGAGGAAAACAGCCAAGACTGGATTCGTCGACCTGAGTCCACAGTTCGTCGAGCTGAGAATAGCTGTGCATCGAGCTGAGATCCAAGATCGTCGACCTCTGAATGCTGTTTTATAACTTTCTTCTTCTGTGCATCAAGTTTGTCGAGCTGAGATCTAAGATCGTCGAGCTGAGCTCAGAGATTTGTCTCTGAGTTCGTCGAGCTGAGAACGACTTTCGTCAACCGGAGATCGACGAACGTAGAACTCTTTTTTCTAAGTCTTAAATTCTCTAAGCCTTGAGTCTCTGACTTTGTTGAAGGCTGGTCCCTGGCATTGTTGACTCTAAGGACTTGACCTAGACTCTAGGACATAACCATGACCCTGGTCTATACATGTTGGGTCATATCCTAACTTAGTGAACCTAGCCCAAATCCAACTAGGGATCCAACAATCTCCCCCTATTTGGGTGAGGTCACTAATTACAAACTCAATAAAAGAAACTATATAAAACAAGAACACAATATATATCTGGCAGAGAATTAAATAATAGGTATGCAGCAGATATATTTACATTGTTAGCTTTGTAACATAAAATATAGTTTATCAAAAATGTACCACAAACATATAGCAGTTCAAGTTCTAGTTTTTCTATTTCTTCTCCTTTGCTTTTTTTCTCTTATCACCAGGCTGAGTAAAAATAATTTTTCTGTTAGTATTGTCAGCTTTTCTCTTTGACATATATATATATCTATTGCACCAATCATTGTCTGGGTGGAAGTTCTGGGAACTGAAGCCTCTGGGTGTCTAGCCATATAATCTGCAGGATTAAATACCTTCTTGCTTACATGAAGTCTTTCAAGTTCTTTCTCTCTATATGAGGACATGGTAGTGAACTTGGTTGGATCATCTCCTTCTTCTCTGGTTTTCTTTATCTATGACAGACCTATCAATTATTGAAGCCTAGCCATCCTGAAATTAGGATCAACATCCTGACTGACAGATGATTGGTCATCTTGGGAGGGTAGCAGAGTAGCAGGCCTGAATTGAGTAGACTGTGCTTGAAAGCTTGTTGCTTTTTGGCTTTCATCACTCTGAGTGTATAGTGACTTTGGAGGTGCAGTTTCACTATATTTTCCTCTAGGTTTGTGTGATTCTGAATGCCTTCCTTGTTCAGCTTGTTGTTGGGGAGGAGAGAAATCTGGCTTCTGATAGACTACTTCCTTTATCTGCTCTGTACAACCAATATTTCTTTGTTGGCTGCTTCCATGAGATTGATGTCTAGATGGCCTTTCCTGCCTATGATAAATTCTGGTGAATGTCGGCTTGGAAGGTGCATCTGACCTTTGAGAAGTGGTTCCTAAAGCACCAGCAGCTGGAGGAGGAGGAGGAGGGGGATACTTCCTGTATCTATGAGGAGGAGGAGGAGGGGAGTATCTTCTGCTTTTCTTTCTAGCCTTTTGTTCATTTTTGATAGCCACAACCAAGTTGGCATCCCTTTATATGGAGTTATATTTTACAGAATATAGTAGGGAGTGTTATGTGTATTTTCTGGCTTAGGAGCAGGAGGAGGAGGAGCCTTCCTTTTCTTAGAGATTTTCTTACTCTTTGGGTCCTCATCATCATCATCATCATCCTCATCATCATCTGATTCTTGTGGATTGTCATACATTTCATCAATTTTTCTTATTGTATTTTTGGGAATTTCTTTACTTCCTAGAGTAGGGATAACTTCAGCATGGACTGCTTCAGTTTCCATAGCAATGTCTTGAGCTATAATATCATCAAGATTGGGGAGAGGGCTATCATCCATAACATTGGATGGCCCAAGAGAGCTAGATGTCTGATCATCAGACTTATTTGTCGGAGGAGCTGTCAAACTTGTTTGTATAGTGTCTAACATCTCTGAGCTGGCAGGAAAGGTATAACACATTATGGCTTTAGATGATAGAATGGGGAAGGTAAGACAGAAATAAATTTATGACCCAAATACTTTTAGCAAAGCTACTAGATTCACTTTGGGATTAATGAAATGAACCCTTCCAGGCAGAATCTTTGGCAAAATGACCTCTTGAGTATTTGACACTATAATATCTATACAATAAATGTTACTTGATTCTGCTACTGAGGATGTTGTTTCTACAACATCTGTTTCCATATCAGATTCAAGAAAATTCATGAAATCTGTTTCCATATCAGCACCTGTTCCTGTTGCTGGTACTATTGTTGGTTCTGCTGGTGCAACTGTTGGTGCTTCTTCTTCTACTGCCATTGTGTCCATATCCTGTTCAACTGGTTCTTCTGCTGCTACTAAAACTGCTGCTACTTCTTCATGAAGTATCTCCCCCTGCCTGGTTTCAATAGAGACTGAAGCCAGGCCCCCTAAATGAAAAGGGAGCAATAGTGAGGGCAGAGATCTGGGCAGCAAGAGAGGATATGGAGGCAGCTAGAGGAGAAATGGCCTTTGCTATAAGAGATTTGAGTAGGGGTGTGAGGAGAGTAATGAGTGGGGTGACAAGGGATGGATCTAGGTTTGGAGAGGTGGATGGTGGGGCAGTAGCTAGTTGAGTGTAAATTGCAGTTGTTGAGGGGGTGATAGGTGGAGGTGGAATGGGAGTGTATAGGGGGAGTCATGTTGATGAGAGGGAGTGTTCAGTGGAGATTATAATAGGTTGAAGGATGGGAATGATGAGAGGTTGATGTGAGGTATATCAGTAAGATGATATGGAAGAGGGGATTAGGGTGGTGTAGGTATGGATGTATCAGGCTGAGGTGAAGGAGGATGGGATGGTATATGTGTAGGGGAAGAGGGAATTGGAGATGCTGGTGGTGTTGGGGTATGGATTAGAATGGTAGTGGAGGGTGGGGTTGGTTGGACTTGTGATTGGGATGGAACTTGAGGGTAAAGAGGTGGTGGAGGGGTGGAGAGGATCCCTTCAGTTGGGTGGGGAGAGGCTAGTGCAGCCCTTGTACTCTCGGAAGTTCTTTTGGATGAGGAGGGAGCCTTGGTTGGCTTAGTGATGGTCCTCTCCCACTTGCTAAACAAGGCACAAGTTAGTCTCTTGTTAGCATTAATGAATATGGTCGGGGAGACCAGTGATTCAACAGCCTTTTCCTTAAGGAAGATCCCTAGGACCCTTCCAAAACACACCTCTTTCTTGTTGTTCTTCTTTTTAATCAAGTCGAACAGAATTTGAGCCCAGTTCACAGCTTTCTTATTTACTATGGCACACATAACCAGGAACTGATGCCTGGTGATGTAGTCGTGTGCTGTGTGCTTTCCTAGCAGCACTTTCCCAGCTATATCTGCAAGAAACTTATACTCGACAGACAAAAGTTTCTTAAGTAATTTGTTTGGGGTGTCTCCAGAATAACCCATTGTACTTAGCATTAAATCAAATTCTTCAGAGTCTATTTCTAATTCATCCTCACCATTTTTAAATCAAAAATTCTCAGTTAAAATATCGTGGGTAAGAGAAATAGTGTTACCCGCGATGGTTCTAAACATCGTATCACCGTCTGTAGTAGCTATATAGACCCACTCCCTGATATCTGTTGCAGATATCTTGATGCGAGTGGTAAGCAGAGACTTTAGTTATTGATCTTCAAGGAGTTGTAGAATGTTCAGGAAGATTTGATCGGAGTACTGGAAAGATTCAAAGTCCAAATCAAAACCAGAGTCAAACTTCATAGCAGCAAGAGATCCTGGAGAAATTGCCATGAGAGCACCTACAAAGGAAAACGAAGATCAAATGCAAAAGAACTGAAAGCGCGGGATTGAGGTCGAAGAAAACCTAGATATAGTGTTTTCCAGAATAGGAATCGACAGACTCCGTTCCACGAAGAAACGAAAAGATCTTCGATCTGAGGTTGACGAAATAATTTAGAGTTAAACAATTCGTCGATCTCAGTCTGAAGATTTGAAGATATTTCGTCGATCTCTGGTTGATGAAAGTTTTCTGAAGTAAGTTCGCCAATCTTAGTTCGACGAAACTAACTTAGCTCACAGAGAGTTCGTCGATCTCTGGTCGACAAAAATCTCAAGAACTTTTCCTTGTTCGTCGAGCTCCATTCGGCGAACTTTGAAAAATTCGTCGATTGTAGACATAAACTAAACTAACCCTTCTCCATTTATCATTCCAAGCTGATTTATAAAGAACAAGTGATTTCTTTCATCCAGGGGTTTGGTGAAAATATCATCTCTTTGTAAATCAGTGTAGATATAGACAAGATTAATTTTATTTTTGTCTACACACTCTATAATGAAATGATGTCTTATGTCTATATGTTTAGTTCTGCTATGATGGACTGGATTTTGTGCTATAGCTATAGAACTTGTGTTATAACAAAGTAGAGTTAAATTATTTAAGTTTAACCCATAGTCCAGGAGTTGGTTCTTAATCCACAGCATCTGGGAACAACAACTGCCAGCTGCAATATATTCTGCTTCAGTAGTTGATGTGGACACAGATGATTGTTTCTTGCAGAACCAGGACACTAATCTCACACCAAGGAACTGGCAGGTTCCTGAGGTACTCTTTCTGTCCACTCTGCATCCAGCAAAGTCAGCCTCTGAGTATCCAGTTAACTCAAACTCTGACTCAGTAGGATACCAGAGACCTATACTAGGACAACCCTTTATATATCTTAAAATCCTTTTTAGAAAAACTAGATGGATTCTTTAGGGTTCACTTGGAACCTAGCACAAAGGCATGTAGCAAACATGATATCAGGTCTGCTTGGTGTAAGGTATAGTAGAGACCCAACAATTTCCCTATATAATTTCTGATCCACAAGTTTCCCATGCACATCAGAATCTATTACAGCATTTGTAGCCATGGGTGTTTTCTTTGTTGAGGCATCAGCCATCCCAAACTTTTTAATAAGCTCTTTAGCATATTTAGCCTAGGAAATAAAGATGCCATCAGGAAGCTGCTTCACTTGGAGACTAAGGAAGTAGGAGAGCTCACCCAGGCTACTCATCTCAAATTTTGAATGCATTAGATCAAAAAATCTTTTCCATAATTTGGAATCAGTATAACCAAATATTATGTCATCTACATATATTTGCACTAACAGTATTTTATCATGATGCACTTTGGTAAATAAAGTTCTATCTACTATGTCTCTTGAAAAACCATGCTCTAAGAGAAAGCTGGCTAAGGTCTCATACCAAGCTCTTGGAGCTTGCCTTAAACCATAGAGAGCTTTATGCAATTTAAACACATAAGAGGGATGAGTTGGAGAAACAATACCTGGAGGTTGTTCAACATAAACCTCTTCTTTAAGTTCCCCATTTAATAAAGCACTCTTCACATCCATTTGATAAACTTTGAACTTTTTGAATGCAGCATAAGCCAGAAATATCATTATAGCTTCTAGCCTGGCAACTGGAGCAAAGGTTTAATCATAGTCAATCCCTTCCTCTTGCTTATACCCTTGAGCAACAAGCCTAGCCTTGTTCCTCACAATCATACCTTGGGCATCAAGCTTATTTCTGAATACCCATTTGGTTCCAATGACTGGGTAGTCTTTTGGTCTTGGAACCAAAACCCAAATTAAGCATCTCTCAAACTGATTAAGATCCTCTTGCATTGCAATGATCCAGTGGGGATCTTGTTCTACATCAGTTATAGATTGAGGCTCAATTTGAGAGAGGAGACAGGCATGCATCAAATCTTGGTTGAGTTGATGACTTTTTTGTACACCTACTATTATGTCTCCAATCACTTGGGATCTGGGGTGATCCCTCAGTGTGACAAAATCAGTGGGTGGAGGTTGTTCTGCAACATCATTTGAAGAGAATTCTTCTTGTAGAGTAGCTGCTATTATTGTAGGGGGGTCAGCTTCTTACACAGTTTCTTCATCACTTTCTTCATTGACTTGTGGAGAAGGATGAGGTATTACTTTTGGGGTAAGGTTTAAGTCATCCAATTTCTTACACAAGTTGTGTACCTGCAAGGAGTCTTTGGTAGAAATCTCTTTCTCCTTATAAAACATATTAGTCTCATCAAATGTAACATGCATAGATTCCTCTATTTTTAATGTAGATTTATTAAATGCCCTATAAGCTTTGCTGACTTGGGAATATCCTAGAAAAATTCCCACTGCAGCCTTTGCTTCAAACTTTCTAATGTGCTTTTTGTCATTGTAATGAATATAATATACACAAGCAAAAACTTTAAAATAGTTGATTATTGGTTTCTTCCCTTTGAGCAATTCATAGGGAGTCTTATGTTTTAGTTTGTGTATCAAGCTTCTATTCAGGACATAATTTGTTGTGCTCACTGCCTCTGCCCAATAGGATAGGGGCATGTAAGCATCTGCAAGTAATGTGCCTTCAGCTTCAATGAGTGTTCTATTTTTCCTTTCGGCTACCCCATTTTGTTGATAAGTTCTAGGAGCTGAGAAATAGTGCCTGATACCTTCCTTCTCACAAAACTCATGCATAAGAAGAGACTAAAACTCTGTACATGATCACTTCTTATCAATGCAACATGAGTAAAGTACTCAATCTGTATGGTCCTGAGAAAATCTGTAAAAACCTTGAATGTATCTGACTTAGATCTCAGAAAGAATACCCAAGAGAATCTGAAGAAGTCATCTATAACCACTAAGGTATAAGATTTCCCTCCTAGGCTTGTACTACCACAGGGCCAAAAAGGTCCATATGTAGTAAGTATAATATCCTAGGTGAATCACTCTTATTAATGGATTTGAAACTAGATTTAGTTTGCTTGCCTAGTTGACAAGACCTACAGATACCTTCCTTCTTGTAGGGGCCAGAAGGTAGACCTCTAACAAGGTTATCCTTAGATAACCTAGCAATATTTTTCAGATTTACATGTCCTAATCTTTTATGCCACAAGTCATTTTGACTGCTAACTATGTTAAGCAAACATATGTCTGAAGTAACAGAATGAAAATTAACTAGGTATATATTTCCTTGTCTATTGCCAATTAAAACAGGTTTGTTTTCTTTAGAGGTAATATTATAAGAGCTAGAGTTGAATGATACCTGATAACCTTCATCACAGAGTTGGCTTATAGAGATGAGGTTATGCTTTAGTCCACTTACATATGCAACTCTCTTGAAAGTTACTATTCCAATCCTGACTTTGCCATAGCCCTCTGTTTGGCCACAGTTAGAGTCACCAAAGATGACCTTTGGTCCTAGCTTGGGCTTGTAATCAATTAGATTTTCTTTGCTGCCTGTCATGTTCTTGAAGCAACCACTATCCAGATACCAATGTTGATTATATGCTAGACAGGTCTTCATCTGCAAATGAGATAGTTAGTTGTTCTTGACCTAGGTAACCTTGGGTCCTTGTTGATCTACATAGCTATAACTAGAAATGTAAGAACATTCAGGTTGATCTTTATAGCCTTTGGGGTGATATCTTCTTGGTGGTATTATCCATTTACTAAAAGGATTAAAGTTGCTGTTAGAATTTAGGTTTCTGTTGTAAGAATCTGCGATCGACGATTTCTGGTTGGATCGTCGACCTGAGCTCGACGATGTTGTATGAGATCGTCGATCTCTACTCAAAGAATGAAGATATTTATTCTTGGGGCACCAAAATCGTCGATCTCTGGTCGACGAACCATACTGGTATCGTCAATCATAGATCTTAGAATAATTATTACTTAGGTTTGCGTCCAGAGATCGTCGTTTTGATTTCGACGATCTGTTCATATATCGTCAATCTGAGTTCGATGATAACTGCTGAACATTGTTGTTTTTGTTATTCTTCTGGTTGTTAAGTTTATTCTGAGTTTCAATTTGTTCAAGAAATTTATTGACCATATTGACCTATTCAGTATTCTTCTTTCCTTTGTCAGATATAAACTTTACTAATTTGCAAAGGTTATTTTTCTTAATTAGAGGTGGATCACTAGAGGAGGCACCTAGTCCTAGTTTGTTATTGTTAATCCTAGCATTTACAGTACTAGTGATATCTAGTAGTTGCAAACTTCTTCCATTTAGTGATTCTTCTAACTTTATAGCCTTTGCTAAGTTAAGATTTCAGAAAAGATATTTGTTCATTAGCAGAAATCAATTCATTTGTTAGATTATCATTTTCTGAGGTGATTTTGTCTAAATCATTTAGTATTTCTCTGAGAAGTTTGATTTCCTTCTCAGAGCTAATCAAGTATAAGCACAAATTTTTAAATTCAAGTTTAAACTCATCTGATTCAAAATCATAAGATGTTATTACCTGATCTTCAGCTGATAAGAATTCCTCATCTTAGGATTCATCTGTATCTGATCTGCTACAACCTGCCTTAATGTCCATGAGGAAAACTTCTTTGGACTTCTGCTCTTCTTCATCCTCACTAGAGCTGGAGGATGTTGACTCTTCTTCAATATCACTCCATGTTTTTGCAATAAAGCCGTCTTTCCTCTTGTGCTTCCTTGAGGAAGGTTTGTTGTAGTGAATCTTCCTTGAGTCCATCTCCTTTCTTCTATCCTTCTTCTGAACTTCTGGGCACTCAGAGATGAAATGCCCTTATTTCCTGCAGCCAAAACAAACTGTTTCTTTAGATGGTGTTTTGTCATACCTTGGCTTATCTTCATATTTTGATGGTTTCCTTCTGAAGTCTTTTCTAGCCATCTTGAAGAATCTCTTAGCAAAGAGACTCATCAACTCTTCATTCATAGGAATGACTTCAGAATCTTCTGTAGCTTTGAAAGCTATGTTGTGCTCCTTCCTAGTTAGTGTAGGAGTCTTTACTTCAGCTGCTTTTTCTCTTGCTTACATCAGTTGCTCATAAGACTTTAGCTTTCCTAGAAGAGATTCTGTTGAGATCTTTGTCATGCTTCTGGCTTCTCTGATGGGCCAGATTCTTGAGTCTCATGTGTTGGGAAAGAACATAAGCATTTTGTCATTCACTTAAGTTAAAGTTATTTCTTTATCTAGGGTCCTTAGCTCACTGATGATGGAGCTGAGTTTATTGTACATCACTTAACTGTTTCTGCTTCATCCTTCTTGAAGTTTTCATACTGAGTGATGAGGTTTGATCTTCTATCTTTTCTCTCATCTGCTGATCCAGCCACAATTTGGTTCAAAGATTCCCAAATGTCCTTAGCTGACTGACACTCAACAACCTTTTTAAATATTTCATTAGACATAGTTTGAGCCAGTATGTTCATGGCTCTAGCATCAGCTATCTTAGCCTTTCTTTGTGCATTCGTCCATCTATGGGGTGGAACTCCACTCAAGTCATTTGATGCAGTTGAGGTTGAAGTTACTAGAGCTGGTAGTCCTGTTAAGATAGAATTAAATATATTTTCATAAATATAGTTCATGTAAAGCCTAATTCTTGCCTTCTAAATTGTTAACTTGGACAAGTTGCATACTGAAGGTCTGGTGCTTGCATATTCTTTGTTCTGTGCCATGCTGTATATATAAATCTAGTAAGGATAAAGAATAGATCTAACTTATGATCTTTGGTTCAAGGGTTTAACTTGTACAACCAAAAGAACCTCCTCTGATACTAATCGAAAGTTAGGGTTAGATCTGATATACTCTAGAGGAGAGGGGTTGAACAGAGTATGTATGTGTATTTAAAAACTTTTCATGAATTATAAAGATTATACCTAAACTTAGATACTATATCACAGCATACCAAATTGAAATAGATGAAATCACAGAAAAGCTAAATAACACAGCCACAGCAAGAACAAGAAGAAGAGGGCAACCAGACAACACAAGAATTTATAGTGGTTCCCCAACCTTGGTACATTCACTCTTCTACCATCCTGGTAAAAATCCACTCAGTTTTTTGATCAGGTGACTGACACCAATGAGATTTTGGTCAGGTGCTCAAAAACCAAACCTCAAGTCTTTTGGTTAGGAGACTTGCAACCAGGAATTACTTTTGAAGGGAGTAGAGAACCCTTTTTATAGAGGGGGTGAGAGAGTGATGGTTTCTTCTCTTTTTCAAATACAACTGAGAAGACTAGTGGAATTGGTGTTAACAAAAAAAAGCTCCCCCTGAAATATTGAGTATGTTCAGGGAAGAATGGAACTTTTCTTCAGGGTGATAGGCCTTCAAGCTTTCAACTTAAACCCGAAGAACTTCAGGAACTTCTTGACAGATGTGGTATTGTTGTCCTACTGAAAGTTCCTGAGAGTATGATAGAAGAAGATTCTTGATTTAGATGGTTTTTCTTCTTCTTTAGAAAGATTGTTCTTTTTCAGGTCTAGCAGCTGTTGTTTTCTTGATTGATCGATTCTCTATGTCTCAAGAATTCTGTATGTCTCTTGGATTGTATGTCTGTGTCTCTCGGAAGAAGGAGAACTTTTCATTTTTATATTTTCCATGTGGAAGTCCTTTTGAATTTTTAAAATCTTCCTGTAATTAATGTTGAAGGCCTTGGAATAATTTGGCATTGATCTGTTTCCCCAACTATCCCTTAGAAAAATGGCAGGAAATAATCCTGATGAAGACCGTAATTAATGCTCTTGTCTAACGGTAATATTAGAGCATTAATTATTCAGGAATCATTGTCACATAATAAGGACAAAAGAGGAAAATAGCCAAGACTGGATTCGTCGACCTTTGTCCACAGTTCGTCGAGCTGAGAATAGTTGTTCGTCGAGCTGAGATCCAAGATCGTCGACCTCTGAATATTGCTTGATAACTTTCTTCTTCTGTGCATCAAGTTCGTCGAGCTTAGATCTAAGATCATCGGGCTGAGCTTAGAGATTTATCTCTGAGTTCGTCGAGCTGAGCACGACTTTCGTCGACCGGAGATCGACGAACGTAGAACTCCTTTTTCTAAGTCTTGAATTCTCTAAGTCTTGAGTCTCTGACTTTGTTGAAGGCTGGTCCCTGGCATTGTTGACTCTAAGGACTTGACCTAGACTCTAGGACACAACCATGACCCTGGTCTATACATGTTGGGTCATATCCTAACTTAGTGAACCTAGCCCAAATCAACCTAGGGATCCAACACGAGGTGTAAGATTGTTTTCAATCTGAGATAAAGGTAAAGTAGCCAAATCTAGCCCTTCGTAGTAGATTGGCAAGGGGGGACAGTGGACGTACCAAACTCAGGAAACCACTATAAATTCTTCATTTTTTAGTGTGCTTATTTTTGTACAATTTTTATTCCACTATAAGAAGCAGAACTCACCTATTTACCCCCTCTAGGTGATTTAGGTTGACTACTAGAAACTTTCAACTAGATTCCTCGAAATATATATAGTCGTCTTATTGTCACAGAACATTGGTAGGGGATGATCATAAACCTCTCCCAAATCAAGCATAAGTGTCCATAACCACTTCAGCTTTCAAGTAGTTAGAGTCATGCTTCTATATTCTGCTTTCGCATTTGACCTGGAAACTAAAGCCTGCTTCTTGCTCTTCCAGCTAACCAGATTCCCTCCATCAAAGGTGTACAAACTAGATGTAAACTTTCTAGCTTCCTTATTATCTGTATAGCTAGCATCAGAATAGACTCAATTTTCAAATGTCCCCTTTTTTGAAACAAAAGTCCTTTTCCCGGAGCACCTTTCACATATTCTAGGATCTTTATAGTTTATTGTAGATGAAATTCCCTAAGAGCTTGCATAAACTGGCCCACTCTTCCTACTGCATATCAAATATCCGGTCTTGTGACTGTTAGATAAATGAGTTTCCGCACAAGCCGTCTGTATCTGGTGATACCTACAAGAAGAGGAGAATTCTCACACTAACACGTGTCATCTCCAATATCCATTGGAGATCGAGCATATTTAGCTCCAAGAAGACCTGCCTCTTTTAAGAGATCTAAGGCATACTTTCGATGTGAAAGAACTATAGAACCGGGCTTCCTGGATATCTAAATCCCCAAAAAGTATTTGGGAGACCCCATATCTTTAGTAATAAAATACTGAAGAAGATGCTTCTTTGTCATGTCAACACCCTTTCTATCATCCCCTATAAGAAGAATATCATCCACATAAACAACAAGAACAACAAGACCAGTCGAGATTTTGTGAATGAATAAAGAGTGATTTGCAGCACTCTGAGCAAACTTAATAATAGAAATAACTTCATTGAACTTTTCAAACAAGGACCTCATACTTTACTTAAGACCACAGATAGCCTTCTATAGTTTATATACCAGAGACTCCCCCTGAGCAACATACCAAGGAGGTTACTCCATATACACTATCTCTTGTATATCTCCATAAAGAAAAGCATTCTTCACATCAAACTGAGACATCTCCCAGACTCTATTGATGACCAAAGAAAAGAGAACATGGATCGTATTAATCCAAGCAACAGGAGAGAACGTATCAAAGAAATCAACACCATATATCTATGTATACCCCTTGGCAACAAGTTGAGCCTTGTAATAGTCAATAGTACTATCAGGAAGAAACTTGATTATAATGACCCAGTGACAGCCAACCACATCAGCTCCTGGCGGGTTAGGAACAAGAGTCCAAGTGCCCCGTTCTGTGATAGTTTTCATCTCCTCATCCATAGATATTTTCTAATGAGGAATAGCGAGAGCTTCTTGACAGATGGCCGGAATGACATTGACCAATAGAGTAAGAGCAAAAATTTTGTAAGAAGGAGAATGTCACGCATAAGAAACCATATCTCGAATAGCATGTTGAGTGCAAGTTCAAACACCTTTCCGAAGGGAAATGAGAAGATCAAGATCAGGCCTGTCTACTGTATCAGACCCATCCAAAGGAAAGATTGCAGGCACAAGAGCTGGCGGAAGCAGATCATTCGAAGAATCAATGACGGGTGGAGAAGAAGGAAGGACCGGCTCAAGAAGTCGTGCCGAAACAATAGGAAAAGAAAAAGAATCATTAGATGGTGAAAGAACAGAGGTATGAGAAATGAATGGAGCATCCTCAAAGAAAGTAACTTTTGCGGATACATACTATTTCTGGAGAACAGGATCATAACACCTATAACCTTTTATGTCGGATAATAGCCCAGAAAGATGTACTTGATAGAACGAGGAGAAAGTTTTTCACGACCAGAAGAAGGAGAGTAGACAAACGCGGTGCATCCAATGATACGAGGAGCTAGGTAAATGAGAGGTCTAAGTTGTTAGCCTAAATCACCTAGAGGGGGGTGAATAGGTGAAATGCGTGTCAAATGCGGAATTAAAAATTAACACAGCACACATCAAGCAATCACAGACGGCAAGAGATTTATAGTGGTTCCCCAACCTTGGGTACGTCCACTTTCCTCACCGATCTAGCAAATCACTAGACTCGGCTACTCCACTATCTCGGATTGAAAACAATCCTACACCTCGGAACCACGTTCCTACAAAACTCGATCCAACTGGATCTACAAAACTCGGAAGAAAGATCTTCCTACAAATCTCGGAGAAAAACTCCTACAAGGAAATTTTGGTTTGAGAATAAAAAAAATCAAAACAACAATCTCAGATCTGGATCTTTGACAGTCTTCTTCTTTAGGAACTTCGGCTTGATCAAAAAGGTTGAAGATGACTTGAGAGAGATCCACGAATCTGAAAACTAGAACCACCTCGATCGAGAAGATAGATCTGAAATCTTTGAGGCTCGGCGAGATCGAGTGATTCACTTTTGTCTGGATCGCTGGAGAAATAGTCGTGGAAGACGGAGATCGGCGATCCAAAGTTTCTTCCGTGAACAACGATGGCGGCGGCGGCGTGAGAATTAGGGTTCACGGAATTTTCTCTTTCTTAAAAAGAATATCTCTGTAATCTTGTTAATTAGTCAATTCTGAAATGACCTATTTATAGGTGGACTCCAACGGTCATAATCTTAATTAAGGATGACACGTGGACCAATCAGAATTGACGGATTTAAAGTACTTATGGCGAATTCGAAATTCTGGAATAGAGATCTGCTATACTCGAGTAAGAGAAGATATACTCAAGTATGGGAATTTAGATACTCGAGTGACAAAGAGGATTATACTCGAGTATGAGAGGAGAAATTTTACTGAGTGAAAGATGAACTACTCGAGTATCAGAAGAGATATACTCGAGTATCAGAAAGATATACTCGAGTATCAGAAATATATACTCGAGTGAAAGAAAGATATACTCGAGTGAAAGGGAAAGTTACTCGAGTATCAGAATATGTATCCGGGAAACATTCACTTACTCGAGTATCAAAGTCAATTACTCGAGTATGGAAATACTTACTCGAGTATTAAAATCAACTACTCGAGTATAGAAATACTTACTCGAGTATTAAAATCAACTACTCGAGTATAGAAATACTTACTCGAGTATTAGAAGAAACTACTCGAGTATAACTACTTGAACTTGCAGAGAAGAGAAGAAAAGGATCTACTCGAGTATGATACATGATTTACTCGAGTGATTAAGTTACTTACTCGAGTATGAAAAGAACTACTCGAGTATGACTACTTAACTACTCGAGTATAGATTTATCTACACGAGTATTCAGAGCCTACTCGAGTAAGTCTAACTGATTTACTCGAGTATGTCTAACTAACTACTCGAGTATGTCTAACTAGCTACTCGAGTATTAAGTCTGATACTCGAGTATAAGAAAGGGGTTACTCGAGTATTTTGGACTTGGAAATATTTTCTGAGGAAATTAGCTCCAATGCTTCTGTCCATCAATCCAAGTGCATGAATGAGAAGTGTATCCCAATAGAGAGGCTATACATGGGCCAACACTTTGGATCACACAATGAGGAATTACATTGCATGGTCCTGTGTTTGGTGACCCATTATAGACTGACATTGGTCTACACTTGGCAATTAGAACCTGCACACATACAACTCAAACACCACATCAAATACATCTTAATTCATCTTAGTTCAAGGTCTGACTTCCTACAAATCTGAGGTATTGTGGAGACAAACCCCAACAATCTCCCCCTATTTGTAGATGTCAGCACTCTCTATACTAAGGTGAATTACTTAAGAGTAAAAGAACAACATGCATATATCAGGAGAATAAACTAAACTAAAGCAGGGTGAACAAAACATTGCCATAATCAGAATTAAATATATATATATATAGAAATGTTTTAAGCACAGAAACAAAAGTCCAATTCCACATTCTCAGTTCAACTCAAGATGGGGCATCCTTGTGCATCCTTTCTCTTTTCAGCTCTTGCCTCTCTAGGTAGCTGAAAGGTTTTGGAAAGTAAGTCCTGGGCCTAGGAGGAGCAGCTGGGTTGTTGTGCCCCCAATTCCTGTCATGTAGCCTGATCTTTATCTGAGATGCTTCATAGGCTTTCCACTCTGAATAACTATAGTAATTATCTCTGTTCTCTCCAAGATCAGTCACTAACCTCAAAGTATCAAGAATTAGGGACTTAGAGGTAGGACTCCACACTTCAGCATGAACAACAGGTGGTCTACCTTCAGAAGCTGGCTCTTTCCTGGGTGCAGAACGGCTGGCAGAAGCGCCGTCACCATATCTTCTTTTCTTCTTAGAAGGACCTTGAGAACTGGAAGGAAAATCATCTTGCCATGCTTCAGTATAGGATAGGGGAGGCTCAGTCACATCACCCTCAGGTCTGGGTGAGAAGACTGGCACACCTCCTTGAAAGGTTGCTTGAGCTGAGACATCTGCTGGAGGCTGTTCTGCAAGAGGATCTAGATGCTGAGGTATAATGGTAAGGTCCAGTTGAAACTCAGGAAAGTTTTGATTATGCAGCCAGACAGCAGTGTCATAGGTATAGAATTTGACAGATTGGAGCTGGGAAAGAATGGATTCTTTCAATCCTTTTACTAGATCACTTACAGCATCTTGAGATTGGGTAGATAGTTGTTTGATTTGAGCTTCAGCCTGTTCAGAGAGCTTTTCAACTTGTTCTTTTACGATCTTCTCCCCCTTGCTGATATCTATGGATAGCTGGGCAATTGCTTCATCTCTGAAGGTGCCCACTTCATTACAGACTTTCACAACATTAGTTTCAGCTCTCTCATCTAGCTTGAGCTGATTGTGAGCTACTGTCTCTGCCTGGTTTCTTAGCTCACCTATGCTTGTTATGGTGTGATCTATAGCTTTGCCTCCAATATTGAACAGCTGCTTGAGTGTGTCAGTGTTTGCTTGAATTTCAGCAAAGCCTCTGCTCATCTCCTTTTCAAGAGCAGAGACCTTGGAGGTGACTGACTGCAGAGAGGCATCAAAGTAATCTCTCTGTTCTTTGTGCATAAGCTCAATCTTGCTTACAAGATCTGAAGAGGAAGAAGAAGAAGGAGGGGCTGAGGTTGATGCAGGGACTGAGGGAGCAGGAGTATTCCAAGGGGGGATCTCTACCACAATCACTGAGCTCACAGCTCTTTTGGTTGGAATTATCTCTATGGAATCACAAGGGTCAGTGAAAGAGGGGAGAGAGAAGTCAAGTGTCCTCAGAGGAGGGTCAACAGGTTCTGGGGAATCCTCCTCGTCATCAGACAGGATGATATCATCATGAAGATCTGCTGCTGCTAAGGGAGAGTGAGCAGGGGATGGAGAAGGTTCTGCTGCAGGGGTCTGTTCTTCTGTTAGCTCAGGTTCTTTATCATGACTTACAGTATCTGCTGGAGGAGGGGAACTGGTATCTCTCAGTTCTTCAATCATGCTGGCTATGTCTGCAGCTGAAGATAGAGGCTCCTCCTGAACCTGGGTCTCTGGCTGACATAGAGCTTCTGAGGATATCTGGAGATTTGGAAAGGATGATGGAGAAGGATCTCTGACAGTTTGGACTGGTATCTCTGAAGTCTGTACCTGAAGGGTGGATGAGGCATGCTCCCCCTCAATTACTGCACCCAGAGTGTCAGCAATTTGATGTTGAGGAGGAGATGGAGTCCTGATCACAGCCTGATGTCTGGGAGCATCTGCTGTTTGGGAGGCCTTAGAGGATTGAGCAGTGTTCTGAAGCTTGATCTCGTATCTGTGTATGGAGGAGAGGGTGACTTTCTTCATGTGATGTAGAGGAGTCCCTTTTGAGAAGTCAAACACTGTAGGGTTGATCTCATGGAGGAGGAGGGAGATAATCCTAGCAAAATTGGGATTTTTGACGCTTTCTCGGATCTTGTCCAGTATCATCATTCCGAACTGGAATTTCTTCCTGCAGACAATAGCTTGCATAACGTCGAAAAGATTTTGGGAGATGTCTCTTATGGAGTAGGTCTTACACCATAGGATTTTGGCGATGATGTCAACGAGAAACTTCCCTTCTGAATTGAACAAGGATCGATTCAGGGTTTCACCTCCACCTTCAGGATCTCGACCGCAGAACAGAGAGGTGCGGTCGGCATCTGCCTTGTCTAGGTCATCTTCTTCGTCGACCACTGGCATCCGGAGCAGAGTGGCGACTGAAGTTTTATCCAACCGAATTTCAACTCCCTTGACCTTGGATTTCAGAACTGTGCCGTTGTGTCTAATCTTCAGATTTCTGTAGAATTCTTCAACCTCAGGAAGCAGGAGACGGCAGGGTTCTTGAAGAACGAAGGACAACCCGGCCGTGTCCAGGAGAATCAGTAAGTTCTGGAAGTCATCAGAAATTTCTTCAATACCGTCTGTCACCAGTTCAGAGCCGATTCCAATCTTGGAGGAGGGAGGAGCCATCAGCGATTCTGCAATGCGAAGGAAACAAGAATGAGGACGACGAAGCTCTGCAACTGCGCTGGGAGACGAAGAGACAGGAATCTTGCGGCGACGGAAGAGGAAGAACAGGGTTCGGGAATACGAGAAGTCGGCGGCTACTCGAGTGAATGAGGAGTGGAAAGGACTTTTTCATTTTGAATATATATATAAATAATCCTAATTAGGTTTAAAAAAGGATTAAGTATAAGGACATACCTGAACGAGGCGGCAATTGCTTGGTGCGGATAGAGAGTATGAAAATCCAAAAAAAATTCCGTGTACTCGAGTAGAGGATGACAGCATACACGAGTATGAGGTTTAGTATACTCGAGTAGGTAACAACATACACGAGTAATCAAGAATTCATACTCGAGTATGTAATTAGCATACACGAGTATTAAGTCCTTGACGAATTTTCATACTCGAGTATAAGAAGTTCATACACGAGTATCCTTTGGATTACTCGAGTATATGAAACTTTTTACTCGAGTATTAGCCGTTTACTCGTGTAAGTGTAACGATGCTCGAGTTTCTAATACTTGAAAGAATTTCCCTGGTAGATGTCTATTTCCACTGAAAGACTGTACCTCTGAGCAGCCAACATTATTGATATCTTCTTAATTTGAGAGTCCATCACTGGTCTTCTTTGTTGAGCAGTCCAAGCTCAGTTTTGAAGAACGAGAACTTGGACTCGTCCAGCGGCTTCGTGAATATATCTGCCACTTGCTTGTCTGTGGAGACATATTGTAGATCTATGTCTCCATTCTCCACATGCTCCCGGATGAAATGATAGCGAAGCTCTATGTGCTTGGTCCTGTTGTGGGAGACTGGGTTGTTGGCTATTGTTATGGCGCTGGAAGAGTCACAGAACAGGGGAATGTTCTGGAAGTGCATGTTGTAGTCTTCAAACTGATTCTTGATCCATAAGAGCTGTGCACAACAGCTGCCTGCAGAGATGTACTCTGATTCAGCCGTTGAGATGGCAACACAGTTCTGCTTCTTACTGCTCCAGGAAATAAGTCTCCTTCCGAAAAATTGGCAAGTCCCGGAAGTGCTTTTCCTGTCGTCTTTGCTACCTGCAAAATCTGCATCTGAAAAACCAATTAGTTCACTATCATTACTTCTTGGGTACCATAAGCCAAGATTCAGTGTACCTTTAAGGTATCTCAAAATTCGCTTTGCAGCAGCATAGTGAGATTCCTTAGAGTTCACCTGAAATCTAGCACATACACATGTTGAGAACATTATATCTGGTCTACTCGCAGTAAGGTAGAGCAGGGACCCAATTATGCTTCTGTACTTGGTTTCATCAAAAGGTTTCCCTTTCTCATCCTTGTCCAGAGACATAGCTGAGGCCATTGGAGTCCTCATAGAGGTTGCATTCTCCATTCCAAATTTCTTAAGTAGCTCTTTGGTGAACTTGGTCTGTGAGATGAAAATCCCATCTTCAGATGGTTTCACCTGAAGCCCTAAGAAATACTTTAGCTCTCCCATACTGCTCATTTCAAACTTCCCTTGCATAAGTTTAGAAAACTTCTTGCAGAGGTTGTTATCCGTAGAGCCGAAAATAATATCGTCGACATAGATCTGCACTAGCAAAATCTTGCCTTTTATTTCCCTAAGAAATAATGTTTTGTCTATCTTTCCTCTTGTGAACTTGTTCTCAAGAAGGAAGCTAGACAGAGTCTCATACCAAGCTCGAGGAGCTTGTTTAAGACCATATAGTGCTTTTTGTAATAAATATACATAATTAGGATAGGTTGAATCAATAAAACCTGGCGGTTGCTCTACGTACACTTCTTCCTTTATGTCACCATTCAGGAAGGCGGACTTTACGTCCATCTGATAGACGGTAAAGCCCTTAAGTGCAGCGTAGGCAAGAAATAACCTGATCGCCTCCAGTCTTGCTACTGGAGCATAAGTCTGGTCGAAGACGATTCCTTCTTCTTGGCGATATCCCTTGGCGACAAGTCTGGCCTTATTCTTTACGATTATTCCATCTTTGTCCATCTTGTTCCGGTAGACCCATTTTGTCCCAATGACATTCTTACCTTTGGGTCTAGGAACAAGTGTCCAAACCTTGCATCGTTTGAACTGATTCAATTCTTCTTCCATGGCTAGAATCCAGGATGCGTCGGAGTTGGCTTCCTCAAATTTCTTTGGTTCAACCTATGAGAGAAAACTTAAGTGTAAATTCTCGTTAGTTGTACCTCGACGAGTTCTGACGCCATCCCGAGGATCTCCTATTATTTGGTCAACAGGATGATCCTTCAAGTGTCTGAACTCTAAAGTCCTTGCATCTGGGATCTCTTCAGCCACTGGAGTTGCATCTTCAGCTGAGATGTCTTCTTCATCTTGATCATCCACCTCTCCAATGGTGGTTGTAGAGGGGACCTTGATGAATGTCTCATCTTTATCTTCACTAGGTTCATCCAAGCTAAGTTCTTTCAACTTTGTACCTGCATCTACAATAGGCACACTAGACGAGTTGCTTTGCAACAGACTCGTCTCATCAAATACAAGATGTATCGACTCTTCCACCACCAGAGTTTTTCTATTGAATACTCTATAAGCCTTACTATGGCTACTATATCCTACAAAAATACCTTCAAAGCTTTTCTCGCTAAACTTGGTAGAGTGATACTTCCCGTTGTTGAGCACGAAGCATTTACAGCCAAAGATTCTAAAGTAAGAAATGGTTGGTTGCCTGCCTTTTAGAAGTTCGTAAGGAGTCTTGTCATGGTTCTTGTTGATGATTGCTCGATTTTGCACGTGACAAGCGGTGTTGACGGCTTCAGCCCAGAAATACTCCGGAAGTGAGGCATCACTCAACATGGTCCGACACGCCTCTATGAGTGTTCTGTTCCTTCTCTCAGCTACTCCATTTTGCTGTGGAGTGCGAGGAGAGGAAAACTCATGAAAGATACCTTGACTTTCACAAAATTCTGTCATGGCTCCAGATTTGAATTCCGTTCCATTGTCACTTCTGATTTTGACTACGGAACAGTTGTATTCATTCTGGATCTGCCTCACAAAATTAGTGAAAATACCGAAGGTATCTGACTTGTGTTTCAGAAAGAACACCCACGCAAAGCGCGAGTAATCATCCACAATAACCAACGTATATTCCTTACCTCCCAAACTTCTAACCTGCAGTGGACCAAACAAGTCCATATGGAGAAGCTGCAAACTTCTATTGGAATCCTTGCCTATTATGCTTTTAAACGAACTTCTTGTTTGCTTGCCTTTGATACAAGCGTGACAAGGACTGTCCGTAACGCACTTGACATTAGGTGCATCACGCACTAAGTTTTGAGAGAATAATTTATTAATAGTTTTGAAGTTAATATGTGCAAGTCTCTTGTGTCATTGATCAGCAAGAGATGCACTACTTTTTGCCAAAAGACACACTGGTGTCGAGGAGTCTATACAAATAAAATTTAAGCGAAAAATATTTCTGCTTCGAGTGCCTGATAAAATAGTTTCCATATTGTTAACCGATTTTATCAAACACTTGTCAGCATGAAATTCAACTACGTATCCTTTGTCGCATAGTTGGCTTATGCTGATGAGATTGTGTTCCAATCCTTCAACATATGCCACATTCGAAAAGGATACGCTACCATTAGAAATCATACCATAGCCTTTCGTTGTCCCACGATCTGAACCTCCAAAGATGACCTTTGGTCCGTTGCAGACTGGGATGAAATTCTGTAGTAGGCTCCTTGTCCCGGTCATATGCCGAGAGCATCCACTGTCCAAATACCAGATTGGCGTTTTAGTGGCCTTTGGACATACCTGCAATTACAATCATTTAGCCTTAGGAACCCAAACAAGTTTGGGTCCTTGGTCTCGAGTTAGATTACTCCCCCTACGAGTATTAGCCTCATGAGTGGTCACTCTCACGTTGCTAACTTTAGGGGTTGCAGCATTTTCAGGATTGAACCAACAATCACTGGCAAAATGACCAATTCTGCCACAGCACCAACAGTTGAACCTGTTGTATCATTGCCTTGTGTAGTCCTGCTTGACTTTCTGGAATGAGGGTCCAGCAGGAGCTTTACTCTTGGAGGAAGAGGCTTCATGATGATGGCAGTTACATGAGGTCTTCTCCTTCATAGGCTT
The DNA here is from genome assembly GCA_039513925.1 of Platanthera zijinensis. Lineage (NCBI taxonomy): Eukaryota > Viridiplantae > Streptophyta > Magnoliopsida > Asparagales > Orchidaceae > Platanthera > Platanthera zijinensis. Next base: position 60,387,569 of record CM077086.1, read on the forward strand.
TTCTACAATGGGTTTTACTTTTGGTGTCTTTTTGAAATTATGACCATGAGCATAAGGTCCATAGCTTTGAAGCTGAATCTCCTCATAAGGTGCCTTGAAGACACTCTCGCCAAAGTTACGAGGACGAGTCCAACCTTGGTATCTTGACTTAGGCTTCTCAGGGATCAGCCTAGAAAAGTGTCCGTAGGTGGACTCATAATCGAGTTCGTTCATGGGAAAGATAACTTTCTTGAACACAACAGGTTCCAAGGGAGCTTTCCCTTTTTCTTCAGCTAGAGCCTTCCGGGCAGCCTTATTCTTTCTCTTGGCCTTGTTTCTCCTAGAGGATTTACTAGAAGAGACAATGTGGCCTAAACCAGCACCCTTGGCCTTAGCAGAGAATTCAGCAACGATTGGAAGAACTGTCTTAGGCTTGGAGAAACTCTCAACAAGCTTCTTTTCAGCCTCGAGTTGTCGTTCCAATTCTTTGATGATTTCCTCTTTAAGGTCGATGTGCTTGAGAGCTTTATTGTATCCCTCCATAGCTGCATTGAGGTTCTCTTGAAGAGAGTTAGTCTTATCGACTTCTTCTCTCAAGCTGCTCTCACTAGCTCGTAGAGTATTTATCTCTTTGGCTTGAGTTTTCATTAATCTACGACATTTTTCGTAGGCGGTGAGTAACTCCTTATACTGATCCATGAGCTCAGATTCATCTTCAGAGGAATATCCCTCTTGCTCATTGTCATCATCAGAATCAGAGAGAGGAGTGTGAGATTTTACCTCCCCAGTAAACTGGGGAACTTGTTCATCATCTGAATAAGCCATGAGCCCAAAGTAAGCTTCCCCTTCTTCACTCGACTCGGATGAGTCAGAGTCGCTGAGAGTTTTGCTCTTCTTGGCTACTAAGCTTTTCTCTTTCCTGTTCTTATGGTGTGAGGATTTCTTTTCCTCTCTTCTTCCACCCTCTTTCTTTTTGTGAGGGCAATCGGCGATGACGTGACCTGGCTTATTGCAACAATAACAAATGATGTCAGTTGAGATCTGTTTGTTCTGTTTAGAATTATACCTGTCATGGCTGCTTGAGCCTTTCTTCCGATGATCACCGTCCTGTCGTGATCTTCTATATGAGGCATCCTTGCCTCTCCATTGCTTCTTCTTGTTCAAGAACTTCTTGAACTGCCTTGAGAGTAGGGAGAACTCTCCATCAGATAGTTCTGAGCCAGATGAGCTAGGCTCAGATGATTCTTCTTCATCAGCCTCAGGAATTGGGGCAGGAGAGCTAGCCTTTATCTTCCTTGAGCCATCTGCCTTTAGAGCGACAGATTTCTCCTTGGATGCAGACCTGCTTGTCTCTTCTTCAGCTTTTCTTGAGTTGATTTGCAGCTCGTAAGACATAAGCTTTCCGAACAGATTCTGCGGGTCCGTCTCAGCTAACCATCCAAACTCCCGAATGGCACATACCTTATTGTCCCATTCCTTGGTTAGGGATCTTGGGAATTTGTCATTGAGTTCCCCGTTGGTGAAGACTCGGCCATAAACTCTTAGGCCGTTCACTATCTTGAAAAAGTTCTCGAACGTGTCAGCTATGGCTTCCTTGTGACCTTGCCGGAAGGCTTCATACTTTTGATTCAGAAGGGATCTCCGATCATCCCTCACTTCCTATGTACCTTCCATTAGAGTCACTAGGGATTGCCACATCTCCTTGGCAGATTGGCAATGAATCAGATTTTGCAGCATTGAGTCATCGACTGCACTTGCTATGATATTCTTTGCTTTCTTGTCCAGAGAGACAAGTGCAATCTCATCCTTGTCTAGATCCATCAATTTCTTTGGTACCTTTTTGGTTGGATCTATTGTTGATGCGGTCATAGGAATATGAGGACCTTCTTCAACAATCATGAAGATCCGAGGGTCTACGGCTTCCATGAAGAATTTGACCCTTTCCTTCCACATAGGAAAGTTGTTCTTGGTGCAGATAGGGAGTTTGGCAAAATCCTTAGTCTTACTCATGCTTGATACTCAACTTAGAAGGATACGATCAAGGTGTTAACCTTTTAATGATCAACCTCCCTCTGATACCAATTGAGAGGTCTAAGTTGTTAGCCTAAATCACCTAGAGGGGGGTGAATAGGTGAAATGCGTGTCAAATGCGGAATTAAAAATTAACACAGCACACATCAAGCAATCACAGACGACAAGAGATTTATAGTGGTTCCCCAACCTTGGGTACGTCCACTTTCCTCACCGATCTAGCAAATCACTAGACTCGGCTACTCCACTATCTTGGATTGAAAACAATCCTACACCTCGGAACCACGTTCCTACAAAACTCGATCCAACTGGATCTACAAAACTCGGAAGAAAGATCTTCCTACAAATCTCAGAGAAAAACTCCTACAAGGAAATTTTGGTTTGAGAATAAAAAAAATCAAAACAACAATCTCAGATCTGGATCTTTGACAGTCTTCTTCTTTAGGAACTTCGGCTTGATCAGAAAAGGTTGAAGATGACTTGAGAGAGATCCACAAATCTGAAAACTAGAACCACCTCGATCGAGAAGATAGATCTGAAATCTTTGAGGCTCGGCGAGATTGAGTGATTCACTTTTGTCTGGATCGCTGGAGAAATAGTTCGTGGAAGACGGAGATCGGCGATCCAAAGTTTCTTCCGTGAACAATGATGGCGGCGGCGGCGTGAGAATTAGGGTTCACGGAATTTTCTCTTTCTTAAAAAGAATATCTCTGTAATCTTGTTAATTAGTCAATTCTGAAATGACCTATTTATAGGTGGACTCCAACGGTCATAATCTTAATTAAGGATGACACGTGGACCAATCAGAATTGACGGATTTAAAGTACTTATGGCGAATTCGAAATTCTGGAATAGAGATCTGCTATACTCGAGTAAGAGAAGATATACTCGAGTATGGGAATTTAGATACTCGAGTGACAAAGAGGATTATACTCGAGTATGAGAGGAGAAATTTTACTGAGTGAAAGATGAACTACTCGAGTATCAGAAGAGATATACTCGAGTATCATAAAGATATACTCGAGTATCAGAAATATATACTCGAGTGAAAGAAAGATATACTCGAGTGAAAGGGAAAGTTACTCGAGTATCAGAATATGTATCCGGGAAACATTCACTTACTCGAGTATCAAAGTCAATTACTCGAGTATGGAAATACTTACTCGAGTATTAAAATCAACTACTCGAGTATAGAAATACTTACTCGAGTATTAAAATCAACTACTCGGGTATAGAAATACTTACTCGAGTATTAGAAGAAACTACTCGAGTATAACTACTTGAACTTGCAGAGAAGAGAAGAAAAGGATTTACTCGAGTATGATACATGATTTACTCGAGTGATTAAGTTACTTACTCGAGTATGAAAAGAACTACTCGAGTATGACTACTTAACTACTCGAGTATAGATTTATCTACACGAGTATTCAGAGCCTACTCAAGTAAGTCTAACTGATTTACTCGAGTATGTCTAACTAACTACTCGAGTATGTCTAACTAGCTACTCGAGTATTAAGTCTGATACTCGAGTATAAGAAAGGGGTTACTCGAGTATTTTGGACTTGGAAATATTTTCTGAGGAAATTAGCTCCAATGCTTCTGTCCATCAATCCAAGTGCATGAATGAGAAGTGTATCCCAATAGAGAGGCTATACATGGGCCAACACTTTGGATCACACAATGAGGAATTACATTACATGGTCCTGTGTTTGGTGACCCATTATAGACTGACATTGGTCTACACTTGGCAATTAGAACCTGCACACATACAACTCAAACACCACATCAAATACATCTTAATTCATCTTAGTTCAAGGTCTGACTTCCTACAAATCTGAGGTATTGTGGAGACAAACCCCAACAGTAAATGAAAAGGATTCTCATTAGGATATAGAATAGAGAATGGGGGAGAACCAAAGACAAAACTCGGTTGATGAAAAAACAGGAAAGAAGAACAGCATGACCTCAAAAGGACCGAGGAACATTCATATGAGTGAGAAGGCTACGAGCCATATCGAGGAGATGTCAGTTTGCGTTCAGAATTCCTTTCCATTGAAAGGTATAAGGACAACTAGTTTGATGTATAATACCATGATGCATGCAAAATAATGTAAACTAATGACTTAGATACTCCTTAGCATTATCAGTGTGAAGTATCTTAATAGGGACATCAAACTGTGTACAAATCTCATTATAGAATGTAGTAAAAATTGAAAGAAGTTCAGAAAGTTCTTGTAACAAATACAACCACATACGTCTTGAAAAGTCATCAATAAAATTAACAAAATAGAAACTGCCCTACGAATAGTTCGGATAGGAGTAGAAATATTTGAATGAACATGTTCAAAAGAATGAGAAGAACTATGTCTGTGCTTTTCTAAAAAAAGTAGAACGGCGATGTTTGCCAAATTGACAAGCCTCACAATTAAGAGAAGAGTCCCCCTGAGGTAGATCAGGAAGAAGATGATAAAGAATTTGAGGAGGAGGATGCCCAAGGCAAAAATGCCACTGAAGAATAGAAGAAGAGGCAAAAAAGGCCGAAATGTTATCAAGGTAGAACAAGCCGCCGCATTTAGTCCCAGTAGCAATCGTCTCATTAGAGTTAGGATTCTGAAAAGAACAAGTAGATGCAGTAAAAATTGCCACAAAATTCAACTTTTTGCAAAGAGAATGAACAGAAAGAATGTTGCAAGGAAAATTCGGGACAAAAAAATGTCTTCAAGCTAAAGAGAAGGAGTGACATGCACGGTGCCAGACCCACAAATAGGAGATGGTGAACCATCCGCAATAAGAACTGGAGGTAACCTATTATGTTTGTCTAGGCGAGAAAAAACACGAGAATTCCCTGTCATATGACTAGCTACACTAGAATCAATAAGCCACCTACCCATAGTGGCCAATTGAGCAGCACACAAAGAGGTACCAAGATAATAAGCAGACTTCTTAGAGGGGGAATCAGCCGAAGCAGGGCGAAGATGAGGATTTTTAGTCCTGTGGCGATCAACCAAGTGACCAACCTTGCCATAATGAGAGTAGAGATACTTAGAGTAACCACGACCACCAGTATGACCTACTTGACCACCAGAGGTATCATGTCGAGCTAGATGAGCAACAGTATCAGGAGAGGGAAGTAAAGGACGTTGAAGAAGAGTAGTAATAGCAGAGATGCGGGCGGTAGTAGCATTACGAGTTGGAGTGTTAGCCTCTCCAAGAATCTATTGGCGAATCATATCATAAGATTCCGGCAGACAAAGCAAGTAATAAACAACAAGCAGTTCTTGAAAGTGTTTATGTTGCTCAGCAAGATCTGCAAAAAATGGTTTATGTTGAAGAAGTTCAGCACTATGAGTTTTAACTTCTTTATAGGCCGCCGCCGGTGTCATGATAGGCCGGGGAAAAAGATCTGCATATAAAGTATAGATACGTGAATACTGCACTCCCATGGAGTATAAGGCAACAAGATGATTCTAGACAGCCTTGACCATCGTATCATGTCGAATGACAGGAAGACACTCATCAGATAAACTATTGGCTAACCATATTCTCACCAAGGCATCACTAACATCCCAATCTTCGAAAGCAGTAGAGCCATAATTAGGGGGATCATTAGTTAAATGGTGGCGCTTACGTTGAGAGTGTAATAAGAAAATAAAGGGCATACTCCAGTCAGGGTAATTGGTGGAAGTAAGCTTTAAAGCAGTACCCAAATTACCTGAAGTAGAAATAGAAGAATTAGAAAGAGAAGGAGGAGCGGATAGAGTAGAAGAGAGAGCTAGAGTGTCCATAAAAAGCAACAGGAAACTACACAGGTAGAGAAAACAACCCGAGCGAACACAACAGAGAAAATAAGTCACGCGAACAGAACATATCGTGCGAACAGAACAAGTTGCAAAGAAGAGTGACTAGCAAGAGAGGGTAGGGCGGGAAAGAGACCGCAAGTTGTTAGAAAAAAATAACGAGCAAAGAGGAGCAAAGGAACGGTTAGCTCTGATACCATATTAAAAAAACTTAATAAAAGGCAAATTGTATTACTTCAAAAAGATAAACAATACAAAGGTATGACCCCTTATTAATAGAAATGGGGGAGATAAGAGATTACAACAAGCGATATGGGACTAAATACAAGCCGCACGGGCTATGCGGTTTGACTTTGTCAAACCGCAAGACTATACATTGAATAATACACATCCTGGGAAGCCGTTGATCTTCAATCGAGGAAAGTCTCGAGACCGCTACTGCGGGTTGGCTCCAGACCGCAGTTGCGGATAACCACCAGACCGCTACTACGGAAAACCACCAGACCGCTGCTGCGGATAGAATCTAGACCTCTACTGCGGATAACCTCCAGACCGTTGTTGTGGATAACCTCCAGACCACTACTGTGGGAAGAGACTGACCACAGCCGCAGGGAGCCACCATACTGTTGCTACATGTTGCCAACAAGTCGCAGTTGCAGGTTGCCCTCCAGACTATAATACAATAAGACAGAACCTCCAGGCCAGCTCGGCAGGACACGGGTCCATAACAGAAGTTTTCCAAAATGCTAGACTAAACTGCAGGTCTGTCAAACAACAAGACTGCTACCAAACAGACCGCAATCTCTAACCGCTAAGCCAAATTGCCATAACAAAGAAACTAGTAGACCGCTATAACTAGATAATAGACCACCCGGTCTCCTCAAGTTTAAACATTCTATATATAACAGAAGAAGGTGGTCCGGAAGTCATAGCCTTCTTTTTCCACTTTCGGAACCCAGACTTTATAGAACTCGATACTTTAAACTCGGGCTTCTTCACAGCCACGTCCTTCTTGCTCTGAACTTTTATTATATTTTGCTCCATAGATCGAGCAGTGTTGACTAATGTTAGAATGACCTACATCATCGGACCTGCAAGTAGCAACCTTGGATCATCCCGCAGACCTTTATAATACCGGTTAGTCTTGCGCTCCTCATCAGTGGAGATGGAGCCCGTCTACCTTCCCAATCTAGTAAACTCATGCAAATAGTCGTCAACACAACTCTCACCCTTAGTTAACCTCTGGAATTGATTTTCTATAGCAATCCTCTATTCCAAAGGGAGATACTGATCCAGTTACAATCTCGAGAACTCTTTCATTGAGATATTAGTAAGTTATCTTCCCGCAAAGTGATGCAACTCCAACTCATCCCACCATAGCCTCACCTCTTCGTCCAACAGGAAAGTATCCATGGTCACTTTCTGCCACTCCTCCATTTCCATTGTCATCATGGTTCTGTTAATCAGAGAGAGCCAATCTTCGGCTTGTGTTGGGGTTCCAGTCTCCATGAACACTAGAGGATTGAAGCTCATCACATACTTGAGTTGCTTCTCCATTGCTCTTCTTGCTACTAAAGGCTCTACAACCACTTGTTCCGCCACTAAGTGCTCAACCACGCCAACGGGCACCTGTCCTACTGTAGGGGCAAGAGGCTGCACTTGCCTCCCTAATTAGGCATTGATCAAGGTAAACACAACCTCTTCTGTTAGCCTTATCATTTTAAAAGGAGGGTTTGCAGGCACGACATTGCATGCACTACTCTTTGCAGAGTGCTGATTTTGGGATTGCTCTGCACCACTCCTAATCACCTATAATTACGCAATACGTAATTTAGTGACTTCAAAACCTAGCAAATAGCAAAAAAAAGGAACACGCAGGTCCCACAAATAATGTTTTCTTGCATGTTTCATGTGTATTTTTTATTCCTAAGTGAACATTCATGATTTCTTTTTTATTATAACGGTGATACACCTAAGTGCTCACCCCACCTTAAAAGAATATTCGTCCACAAATTTAAAGAAGGAAATGATAATAGAATTTGATACCAAATTGCAACACTCCCATCCGTCAAGAGTAATATAATAGCAGGTCTGGTCGGGGCCTCACGCCAATTAAACGGACAGACAAAAGAGTTACACAATGAAACCATAATTTATTCTAAACCTATAACACACTCTAACACAGAGTTGCATTCTAGCAGAAGCTTAAAGAGTTAAGAACCTCACAACTAGGAATTTCCACTACTAATGACAACAGGAATGAAAGTCACACCAAATAGTTATGGCCTTAAGGCCTTACAAAATCATGTTCAAGCTTAAAAGTATGTAATTTCCATACATCGGCACGTAGGCCGGTAACACATGAATATACTAAACGCAACACTTGGGCCTTTGAGGGCAAGCTTAGCAAAAAGGATTCAGTTCGCTATTTCCTACTTGGACCTGCATCACCTGCATAGAAGTATTCTACCAAATGGTGGCAAACAAGTCAATGGTTAGCATTAGCTGACCAAATTATAATGACCCCACCCCTATCTGAGGGTGGTAGTGCTCCTTCCCTACAAGTGAATAACATGTTCACAAATACGAAGAATGTGCAGCTTAAGAACCAATCACCACAGATGATGGCACGATCGTCCAAACATCCCGTGCACTCAAGGAACCTTATCGGTGTTTCAGTTAACCCAGGGTCCCACCTTTTTCCATCACGAGCAATCATTGGTGCATTAACACCCAAAAAGGGAAACTCCACGAGTCCCACCACTATCCTCAGTCCCAGATTGGATGGTCTCATATGAGCACTACTAGTTTGGCATACAGCCACGACTCTCTCCTATGCCAACGAAAACTTCCATGTACTTTAGGTCTATTTAGCTGAATGACATAGTGTGGGTACAGTTCAGCTCTTTCCTGTTGCTCAAATCATCGTGCCAATTAACGAAAATTATGCGGGTCAGCCTCCATTTTCCCGTAATCCGCAATACCAAGGATTCATTTTACGACTGGCACTCATGGACAATGAGGCTGTGCACTCAGGAACACAACTCAATGAGTTAGCCCTCGTGTCCCTAGGATACGAGCTTCAAAATCACACCCAAATCTCACTCAGAGCCATTGCCAACAAGACTTTGAAACCATACCATTTCTACGGAGTGTTCTCCGGCAAGCAAAACAAAACATCATCAATCTAGACCAACTTGTCCAGATGGGCTTCACAAAGCATGCCTAATCCTTACTCACACTTCCAGATACTACATGCAAAACATACTCGGGGATAAACATATCGACCCGATATAAATCACCTTTTCTCCACCAATCAGTGAGGGCTTGCATGCAAACATGTTAAAAGAGTACTTCACTTATCAAAGAGGTGAATTGTTTCCCTCGTAGTTCACTTATGAAGAGCCATGAACAGGGATCTAGTCTTCCTCATCACAAATCTAGGCTCGGCCTAAGACCCAACCACCACTTCTTTGGTAGAAATCTGACCAAGTTGATCTCCAGGAAATTGCTCCGGTTGGAGAGAAAGGAGGAGGAAGGTTTGGCCTTCTTCCTTAAACCTGCTCCACTTTAACCTGTAGACCTCAGTTCCGACCTTTTGCCTCTGTTTCGAACTGGCTGGAGGGCACACAAGGAGCTTCTAATGGCTGCTCAAGGATTCAATCCCACCGAAAAGTTTGTACAGACTTCCGCTCCTTCTTCTTCCTTCGGCTTGGGCAGAGAGAAAGCGAACAACGAAAATGTTGTTTGAGTCTCTCTCCGATCCCTTCTTTATATCCTAGACAAGATAGAACCCTAGCCGTGAGATCTAACCTAATTATAATGGATGGCCAAGATCCACCCTATCTCTTATTTTAAAGATAGAAATCACTGCAACTAAGCCGCTTAAGGACCAGAAGACTCACGTTCGTACAGAACATTACAACGAATTTGTCTAGACCACTCGACAAATTTTACTTAACCACTCGATGAATTCGTTCAGACCACTCGATGAATTCGTTCATATCACTCGGCGAATTCATTCTGACCACTCGACGAATTCATTTTGACCTCTCGACAAATTCATTCAGACCACTCAACGAATTCATTCAGACCACTTGACAAATTCTTCTTGACCACTCGACGAATTCATCTTGAACACTCGACAAATTCACCTAGATAACTCGATGAATTCACTTGGTCACTCGAGACTATTTGACGAATTCGTTCAGACCACTCGACGAATTCACTTGGTCACTCGAGACCATTTGACGAATTTGACTTGGTCGTTTTCAGTTAGGAGACCTGGGGTGTTATAAGATCCGTAGCCTGAACATCCTTAAGGGGAAGTGGAAAGTATTATCCTACCGTGCCCGGAGGTTGAGTTCCACCTACTCGAGAAGGCACACACTCTTCTACTAAATTTACAGATCGAATGTAGCACTCCTGGGCCATTTTTGTGTCGCTTCTAACCCTGAATTCCCCCCCCCCAGAAGGAATATTAGAACTTGGTGGTAGGTTGAGGCGATGGCCCTAAAGTCATCAAGGAGGGGTCTCCCAAAAAGTGCATTATAACTGCTTGGGGCATCGATAATAAGGATGGAATCCTGTCTTGCTATTCCATATAGGATGACTGTCAGATATATGCTCCTTTCTACGTCCTTACTCTCCCCTGATAAACCATAGAGGGGTCATCACAGGCCTTCAAGGGCTCATCCATCATTAACATCTCATAGGCAGGTTTGAACAGGACATTAACGGAGCTTCTGGTGTCCACCACGATTCTAGTGACCGCATAGTCCCATTGGACGACCTTGATGACGACTGTATCATGAAATGGGTTGATGAATTGAGGTAAATCATCATCTTTAAATGTTACTGCCCCATAAGGAGATGGGGACAATTATGTTGACGCCACTTCTCTTCCCTATAGGCGCCTCATGCTCCTCTTACGGGAGGACTCTACTCCGACTCTGCCATGGATGCAATGGATATATACTTCCAAGCGTGCCTACCCCTTCCACTTCTATTCACTATTCATCCAAATTTCCTTGCTCTACTAAATTACATTTCGGGGCGCCTGGCCCTTTCTAAACTTTCTCCTTTCCTTTTTGCGAAGGGAGGACCTCTCCAGCCCTCTCTGATTGTCTCCTTGCCAACGGATACTACAATTTTCCTTCTTTAAGCAGCCACTCCGCCATACAACAGAGAACCCAAAAATCTTCCGTATCGTGCCCTACATCATGATGGAACTTGAGTATAGGTTTGATTTCCTACCCCCGAGTCCTCCTTTTATGGGCCTCGGGGGTCGGAAGTCGGACTACTCTGGTGTCAGTATATTTGTTCGGTCCATTGATACCAATGTCCTGAATCTGAAGGACCCGCAAAATAATGTATACACATGTTATGATCTAACTTGTGTTCAAGGTGAATGATTGCAGTTTGTCCTAATAAGCCATGATGGGACAGCTATCCTAAGTTGCTAAGACAGGTAATTTCTTACCTATGCGGTGGAAAGACAGATAAATGTCTAAGTCCACAGGTGTTGAGTGAAGATCAGTCACTCAACGCCAGCTGACTTATAGCGTTGAGTGAAGCCTATACAGTCAAAGCCACATAGTGGCAAGCTGATAAAATGACTATATCCACAGGAGTTGAGTGAAGTTTAATCACTCAACGCCATACAGCAAAATGTTGTGAGACAGGCTAAAGTAGTAATAGCCTAAGTTGGAATGAGCTGAAATATGGCCGAGTCCACAGGCATTGAGTGAAATCAACTCACTCAATGCCATGCTACTATAGAGAAATATGGCTAAGTGTTTTGGCGTTGAGTGATGAACACACACTCAAAGCCATTCAGCAAAAAGGTTGTAAGTTGAACTGGTTGAACTAAGTTCAGAATTCATCGAACTGAGTTTAGAGTTTGTTGAGCTCAGCTGACCTTTCATCGAGCTAAGTTCAGAGCTTGAGATTCTGAGTTCGTCGAGCTCAATTGAGAATTCATCGAACTGAATTCAAAGTTTGTCGAGCTCAGTTCACCATTCGTCGAACTCAGTTCAAAGTAATACAGTCTAATCCCAGTGGTTTTAAACACAAAAAAACGTTGAGTGAGGCTTACTCACTCAACGCTCTCAACGCCTTAGTTGCAGAAAGATTTTGGTCATTCGTCGAGCAAAGCTATCCATTCATCGAACTCAGTTCAGTTCATCGAACTAAGTTCATGATTCTAGCTAAGGCAAAAAGCATTGAGTGAGGCGTGCTCACTCAATGCTCTCAACGCCTTTATGCAGAAATGAGTTAAAAACAAATAGCGTTGAGTGAGGAATGCTCACTCAACGCTCTCAACGCTTTAGTTGCTGAAGAAGCAGAAATATGGCCAAGGCAGATGGTGTTGAGTGAGGGTTGTTCACTCAACTCTCTCAACGCCTGAAAATATATTTATATTCTAAGTAGTTTGGCATTGAGTGAAGGTTACTCACTCAACGCCTAGAGATAGTAAATCTGTCTAAGTGTTTTGGCGTTGAGTGATGCTTACTCACTCAACGCTTATGCTAATGTTGCTTGATTTTTGGCTAAGCACGTATTTCAAATAAGTGGCAGGATGGCTAAGCACGTATTTCAAATAAGTGGCAGGTTGTCGCAGATTTATTGTACGATAGTTGGCGTTAAAGCAAAATTATAGCCAACATTAAAAGTGTGAGATCCACTGCTAAAAGAGCTTTTGGGTTTCAATAAATATAAGATAGTGCTCTTTATAGGATGAAACCCTAGTGAAAGTAGTTCTTCTTCTCCACCATTGTTGTGGAGCTAAAGAACAGGAAGCTCAAGTTAGAAAGACAAAGAGCAAGTTAGCTATTGAGATCAACATCTTCAACGGCAAGTGTAACGCCCCAAAATTCGGAAATGATCTGGTAGCGTCTTAAGGCCAATCTGGGGCCTAATAAGGGCCACACGGCCTTGGACACAGGCGTATCCATGGCCATATCCTGCTACGAGTTGGATGATTTTCAGTGTGGTTGACAAAATGTAGTCGACGATCATTGGACGTCGGTACACGGCTTGAGACACGGGTGTGTCCAGGTCCGTGTCCTGCTCGGGCTGTTAGTCGGGCTGTCTCGAGTAAGTTACACGGCCTTGGACACGGGCGTGTCCCAGAGGCATGTTTGGCACACGGCATGTGACACGGGCATGTAACATGGTCGTGTCCTTTTCGGGATGTTTTGGTCCTGTGTCGAGTGAGGAACACGCCCCACAATACGGGCGTGTACTAATTGACACGGGTGTGTCAAAGTTTGACACAGGCGTATGTAAGCCCGTGTCCTGGTCGGGATGCAACGGTTTCAACGTCAATTGAGACATACGGCTTTATACACGGGCATATCGCAAGTCGTGTTTGGCCCAAAGATGTTATTTTCAGGGCAAATCGTGGTCGTTCGTTTCCTTCTATTGGGATCCAAGGGCCCAGGCTGGTCCTTGCTGAGTTAAATCTGGGAATAGGGTTTGAAACCCTCATTCATCATCAAGCTTTATCTTTATAGATCTTTAGAGAGAGGGGAGAGCAAGGAAGAAGGAGAAGGTCAATTATGGCCGTCGGTGGAGCTTCGGAGCCCCAATTCTCGATCCGAGTCCAGATCTACGGAGGTGAGGCCGTTGTAGTGCTTTTAATCCGTCTAGATCTTCATGGCGCCAAAGAAAACCACAAGGGTAACGATTCTCTTCTTGGACATGTTAAGTCCTCTTTCCTTTTTGCATAGGAATCCCGCTCTCGTGAGTATGGGGTGAGTGCGAGTTATTCCTTCGGGTAGACATGAATAGTCCCCGTTGTTTTGCATGTATAGTCCATAATTAATGTACAGACATAGGCATGGTGTGTGAAGCCTACCCGGACAAGTTGTTCTGGATCGGTGATGTTTCATTATGCAAGAATAGACGGAGAAGACTATGTGTTAATGGTTGTTTTCGGGTTTTCTATGCGGTAGATTGCAGCAGGGAGCCTTGGGGACTAACTCCAAGGTGCACCCAGAAATCTGGGCAGAAGCGTGGTTCTTCCATCTTTGTGTATTGGGAGCTAAATTTCATATAACAGGGTTATGTAAAATTTGTGTGATTGATTTGGGACTCGGGGAAGCTTGACTCGTGCCTATGTCTTAAATTGACATGGCGGTGTGAGCAACGGGTTAGGTGAAACCGTACCCGCTCTATATGGTTTAGCTAAAGTGACCTATGGTACGTGGTACTTACCGTTGGAATAGATGGAGGGTCTTAGGCTTAGGCTGGAAAGACTATTATGCTCACGAGGTTTGCAGTCCTAGTGGCGGTGGTGAGACCACAAATTTTTACCGGGTTCACCGATTAAGTGCCCTGAGAGCACGGGGTGTATGGTCGTGCGGGCCTGTACCTATGGTGTATTGTGCAAATATTGTACTTTTACTTTAATCGTTGGATTATACTAATGCAATGCAGGGAAGGAGCACCACCATCCCGATCAAGGGGCGGGGTCATTATAATTTGGTCAGCTTTAGCTGACCGTTGCTTTTGTTTGCCACCATTGCGGTGGATTGTTTCTTGCAGGTGCAGCGGAGCCAAGTGGCAAATAGCGGGCTAAAGCCCTTGTTGCTGTACCGGCCCTCGAAGGCCTTTGCGAATGTTTACTTTTATTCTCATGTGTGACCGTCCTGCGTGCCGATATTTGGAAGACACCATTTGTTTAAAGTAAACTCATGTAACACCATAAGGCCAAGTACTTTGTGTATTTGTACGCTCAATACTATTTTGGGTATTTAGTGGACATTCATGCTTTATTTTGGGTTCTTTTCTTTTCAACATTAAAAGCTTCCTCTAGAATGTGCTATGTATCGGACGTTGTTATTGGAAGGATGGTTTCATTTAGTAACCCTTCGGTCTGTCTGCGGTTTATGGCATCGGGCCCCGGCCAGACCTACTGTTATATGCTGTGTGACGGGTAGGGGTGTTACAATTTGGTATCAGACTACCGGTTTCGTTCATGCTTATTAGAATTCGTGGGCGAATTCTTTTAAGGGGTGGTGAGCACATGTATGTGCGTCATTGGTATAACATAAAAGAACTCATGAATGTCCACTTAGGAATGAAAATACACATGTTTGAGAAATCTGCGTGTTCCTATAATTGCTTTTTGCAATATTGTTCGGTCACTTAATGATGTTTTGGACGTCAATAGGTGACCAGGAGTGGTGCAAGGCCTTCAGAAACCCACATTCTGAGGCAAGTAGCGCACCAAATGATGTGCCTACAA
The DNA here is from genome assembly GCA_039513925.1 of Platanthera zijinensis. Classification (NCBI taxonomy): domain Eukaryota; kingdom Viridiplantae; phylum Streptophyta; class Magnoliopsida; order Asparagales; family Orchidaceae; genus Platanthera; species Platanthera zijinensis. The sequence goes on from CM077086.1 coordinate 60,402,629, forward strand.
CACCTCCTTCGGCAGAAACCATAAGATTGGTGGCTAAAGTGGTGTTCGCTATGATAAACGCCCAGCCAGCAAGGCACATGCAACACCCAACTCCTGTAGTGGAGCAGGTACCGCTTGAAGAGGCAAAACCGAGAAGGGTTGAACAAGTGATGGTGGAGCCGTTAATACTAAGAAGAGCGACTGAAAAGCAGCTCAAACATGTTATGGGCTTCAATCCTCCGGTGTTCTCGGGGACTGGACCCCATCTCAAGCTGAGGATTGGCTCTCCCGAGTAAAGAGAGTTTTGACGGCTACGGAAATGGAGGAGTGGCAAATGACCACCATAGCCACTTTCCTATTGGATGGTGATGCAAGGTTGTTGTGGGAAGATTTAGAGCTACACCACATGGTGGAAGGCAACTCACGAAAGTCTCGATGGAGGAATTTTCGAGACTATTCTAAGCAAGATACCTTCCCTCAGCTCAAAGGATCGCGATGGAGAATGAGTTCCAGAAGCTGGTGCAAGGAGAGAGTAGCGTGGACCAGTACCTCCACGAATTTACACGGTTGGGTCGGTATGCAAGCTCTACATTCGTTGATTATGAGAGAAAGACAAACCGGTTCTTATGAGGATCTGTGGGATGACCTAAGGCTATTGCTCTCAGGGCCTATGATGCAGGGCTTCTTGACCCTAGTCAATAAGGCTCGGTCATTGTAGAAAGATCTGAAGAATGTACAAGCAAAGAAAGACTCTAGTACAAAGAGGACAGAGTTCAAGGTGTCGACTACCTCAAAGTCTGGGTTTCGCAACTTTAATAAGAAGGCTAGGACTTTGGGTCCAGCCCCTTCTTCTGGTGCATCTGGGGAGACTACAGGCTGAACCACGGGCGTATGCTACAATTGTGGGAAGTCGGGGCATTTTGCCCGAGATTGATGGAGCGGACGCCCAAAGTCTGAGAGGAAGCCGGGAGCAACGTATGAGGAGAAGGGCAAAGCAGTGGAGTCAACCGCATCACACTATGCTCCAACCTAGCCTAGGGTTTACAACCTTGGCCAGCAGGATGCCATAAAGCAAGCTGATGTGGTGATAGGTACGGTTTAAATTTTTAGCAGTTTAGCTTTAAATACTTGTTACCTTGCGCAAGCTAGCTTACTATTGCTTGTACAAATTTTGTTTTGATTTTTGATAATCCGGCGAGAGCACTCTTCGATATGGGAGCTTGGCACTCCTTTTTGTCCGAAGGATTTATATCGCGCATCGGAGTACCTTCTTCGATGGCAAAGGACAAATTGGATCTATTGTTGCCAAATGGGTGTTCAATGCGCATGGATAGAGTCTGTTGCGTAAAAATACGGATTGGGAGTCAAGAGTTTGACTTTCAAGCGTCGTTACTACCGTTGGTGGAGTTCAACGTGATATTTGGTATGGACTAGCTCTCGGAGTAGCGAGCATACATTGATTGCAACCGTAAGGAGGTCAAATTGGGAACTGCTCGTGAGACGACATTTGCGGTCTTGAAAGGGTCGAGCAAGACTTTGATGTCTGCTCTTTAGGTGGTTAAGGCAGTTCGTGTTAGTGCAGAGCTGTTCTTCACACTAGTGGAGGCTTCGAAGCCTTAGCCTACTTTGGACAGTATCCTAGTGGTATCCGAGTACCCTGATGTGTTCCCTTGCAATCTCCCTGGAGCCCCACCGCAGCGAGAGATTGACTTCATAATTGAGCTAATGCAAGGTACTAAACCTGTGTAACGCTCTCCGTATCAGTTAGCGCCTAAGTAGATGGCAGAACTGAAGGTTCAACTTGAAGAGTTGTTGGAACAGGGTTATGTGCGTCCAAGTTCGTCGCCTTAGAGCACACCAGTCCTTTTTGTTAAGAAGAAGGATGGAAGTTTTCAACTCTGTATAGATTATCGAGAGCTGAACAAGTTAACGGAGAAGAATAAGTATCTGATCCCAAGGATTGGCAATCTGTTCGATCAGTTAGTTGGGTCATCGGTGTACTCGAAATTGGATCTTAAATCTGGATATTATCAGCTGAGGATAAGAGAAAGTGATATCCCCAAGACAGCTTTCAGCACGAGGTATGGGCATTATGAGTTTACCGTCATACCATTTGGGCTGACTAATGTGCCATCTGTATTTATGGATCTGATGAACAGAACATTCAGAGAGTACCTGGACCACTTCGTGATAGTCTTTATTAATGACATATTGGTGTACTCGTAGTGCGAAGAGGATCACTTCAAGCATCTGTATTTGGTGTTGGAGACGCTGATGAGGAACCAAATGTATGCCAAGTTCTCCATATATGAGTTTTGGTTGTCCTCGGTGGCATTCCTTGGTCATATAGTCAGTGGAGAGGGAATTGCAGTGGATCCGGCGAAGATGTTGCTATACGGGAGTGGCCTGTGTTGTCTACGGTAGGGAAGTACGGAGTTTTCTGGGGCTTGCCGGCTATTACAGACGCTTCGTATAGAACTTCTCGCGGATAGCGTTACTCCTAATGACTTTGACGAGGAAAGATCAGAAGTTCTTTTGGATGCCTCAGTGCGTACAAGCTTTCGAAGATCTGAAGAGACGGCTAACCACGACGCATGTTCTATGTTCGCCGAGTGGGATCGAAGGTTTTTAGATCTAAAGTGATGCTTCGGGCAGTGGTTTGGGTTGCGTTATACTGCAGCATGGGAGTGTGATAGCTTATGGCTCGCGTCAGCTAAAGGTACACGAGAAGAATTATTCGGTCCATGACTTGGAGTTAGCGGTCATGATATTTTCCCTGAAGCTATGGAGGCATTACCTGTACGGTGTGAAGGTCGATATCTACACCGATCACAAGAGCCTGAAGTACTTGTTGGATCAAAAGGATCTAAACATGCGGCAGCGGAGATGGATGGAGTTCCTAGGGGACTACACATTCAAGATACATTATGTGCCTGGTAAAGGCAATGCGGTTGCTGATGCATTGAGTCGCAGGGCTCCCGCACAGGCCAACTGGTTGTCGGCTCATATCGAGCGTTTGATACGGGATTTGGAGGCACTAGAGATCTCTTATGTTGACAAGCAGACTAGTATCAAAGCACAATTGAACTGGACAGAAGTGCAGTATAACCTTACTGATAGGATTCGCTAGGATCTAGTTTTGGATAACAAAATGAAGCAGATAATTGATGAGGCTTTGGATGATTCAAATTCCCAATTTAGTGTTGCTGATGGACTGTTATGGAAGGATAGCCGTTTGTGCATCCCAAATGTGGGTAAGCTACGGGAGGAATTGATGTACGAGGCTCATCATACCAAGTACTCGATTATCCCAGGGAGCACGAAGATGTACTGTGATATGAAGAAGTTGTTCTGGTGGCCAGGACTTAAGAAGGACGTGGCACTTTATGTGGAGAAGTGTCAAACGTACACCTTAGTGAAGGTGGAGTGACAGAAGCCTGGAGGTTTCTTGAATTCCTTGTCTATCCCGGAGTGAAAGTTCGACGATATTTCAATGGATTTTGTGCATGGGTTTCCAAGGTCATAGAAGGGAAATGACGGCATCTGGGTGATCGTAGATCGATTGACAAAAGTGTCGCACTTCATTTCCGAATAGGAAGGATGATTCGGTAGATAAACTGGCAAAACTTTACGTGGATAATATTGTTCGATTGCACGGTGTGCCCCGCAGCATCGTGAGTGACCGAGATGGGCGGTTCACATCCAATGACTGTAGGTTGGTGGAACAAATGTTGGGGACCAAGCTGAGTTTCAGCACGGCCTTTTATCCGCAAACGGATGGTCAGACCGAGAGAGTCAACAGGACGATGGAGTACATGCTTCGCATATGCATCTTGGATTTCGGGAAGCAGTGGGAAGATCACTTGTACTTGGTGGAATTTGCTTATAACAATCGCTACCATGTGAGCATTCAAATGGCACCCTTCGAGACCCTTTATGGTTGAAAATGTCGTCCGCCGTTGTCGTGGTTGGAAATGGGTGAGTCGAAACTGTACAAACGATAAGAGGTGGAATACGCCACTTCGTTAGTACGAACAATACGAGAATGATTGTTGATCGCTCAGGACAGGCAGGCTAAATATTATAATGCCAAGCATCGGAACGCTGAGTTCGTTATTGGCAATTGGGTATACCTGAATATTAAGCTGTTCAAGGGTGTTTCACGGGTACGATGCTTGAAGAAGCTAAGCCCGTGGTACCTTGGACCGTTTGAGGTTCTGGAGCGTATTGGTGAAGCAGTTTATCGACTGAAGCTATCAGTGGAATTGAGTGATTTACACGACGTATTCCATATTTCGGTGTTGCGGAAGGCGGTCCAAGAGCAGTAAAAAGTTGTTTGTGGCCGATAAATTACCCGTCGATAATAGGTTGACGACGAAGATCAAACCCATCCGCATTGAGGACTCTGAAGTCAAGTGACTTCGTAACAAGGACATCAGGATGGTCAAAGTCCGTTGGGACAACTGCGGTCGGGAGGAGCTTTCGTGGGAGCGAGAGCAGACCATGCTTGAGGAGTATCACGATCTCTTCTTCTCGGGTACCGTTTAAGTTTGAGTACTTTCTATTCGATAATTTCGGGACGAAATTCTTTTAAGGGGGGAGAATTGTAATGCCCCAATATTCGAAAATGATCTGGTAGCGTCTTAAGGTCAATCTGGGGCCTAATAAGGGTCACACGGTCTTGGATACGGGTGTGTCCATGGTAGTATCCTGCTACGAGTTCGACGATTTTCTGCGTGGTCGACGAAATGCAGTCGACGATCATTGGAGTTCGGGCACACAGCCTGAGACACGGGCGTGTCCAGGGTCGTCTCCTGCTTGGGCTGTTAGCCGGGCTGTGTCGAGTAAGTTACACGGCCTTGGACACGGGCGTGTCCAAGGGGCGTGTATGGCACACGGCATATGACACGGGCGTGTCACATGGCAGTGTCCTTTTCATGATGTTTTGGTCCTGTGTCGAGTAAGGAACACGCCCCTTAACACGGGCGTGTACTAATTGACACGGGAATGTCAAAGTTTGACATGGGCGTATCTAAGCCTGTATCCTGGTCTGGATGCGGCGGTTTCAATGTCGATTGAGGAACACGGCCTTGGACATAGGCGTGTCGCAAGCCGTGTTCGGCCCAGAAATGTTATTTTCAGGGTGAATCGTGGATGTTCGCTTCCTTCTATTGGGATCCAAAGGCCCAGGCTGGTCCTTGCTGAGTTAAATCCGGGAATAGGGTTTGAAACCCTCATTCATCATCAAGCTTTCTCTTTCTAGAGCTTTAGAGAGAGGGGAGAGCAAAGAAGAAGGAGAAGGTCAACTCTGGCCGCCGGTGGAGCTTTGGAGCCCCAATTCTCGATCTGAGTCCAGATCTACGAAGGCAAGGCTGTTGCAGTGCTTTTCATCCGTCTAGATCTTCATGGCACCAAAGAACACCACAAGGGTAACGATTCTCTTCTTGGACATGTGAAGTCCTCTTTCCTTTTTGTATAGGAAGCCTGCTCTCGCGAGTATGCGGTGAGTGCGAGGTATTCCTTCGGGTAGACATGAATAGTCCCCATTGTTTTGCATGTAGAGTCTGGAATCGAAGTACAGACATAGGCATGGTGTGTGAAGCCTACCCAGACAAGTTGGTATGGATCGGTGATGTTTTATTATGCATGAATAGCCGAAGAAGACTCTGTGTCGATGGTTATTTTTGGGTTTACGCGGTAGATTGCAGTAGGGAGCCTTGGGGACTAACTCCAAGGTGCACCCGGAAATCTGAGCTGAAGCATGGTTTTGCCATCTTTGTAGCCTAGGATCCAACTTGCACATAACAGGGTTATGAAAAATTTGTGTGATCGATTTGGGACTCGGGGAAGCTTGACCCGCGCCTATGGCTTAAATTGACGTGGCAGTGTGAGCAACGGGTTAAAAAGAATCGTACCCGCTCTCTGTGGTTCAGTTAAAGCGACCTAAGGTACGTGGTACTTACCGTTAGCATAGATGGAGGGTCTTAGGCTTAGGACGGAAAGAATATTATGCTCACAAGGTTTGCCATCCTGGTGGCGGTAGTGAGACCACGGATTTTTACCAGGTTCACCGAGTAAGTGCCCTGAGAGCACGAGGTGTATGGTCGTGCGTGTCTGCACCTGTGGTGTATTGTGCAAATATAGTACTTTCACTTTAATCATTGGATTATAATAATGCAATGCAGGGAAGGATCACCGCCACCCCGATCAAGGTGTGGGGTCGTTATAATTTGGTCAGCTTTAGCTGATCGTTGCTTTTGTTTGCCACCGTTGCAGTGGATTGTTGCTTGCAGGTGCAACGGATCCTAGTGGTAAATAGTGGGTTGAAGCCCATGTTACTGTGCCGGCCCTCGAAGGCCTTTGCGACTGTTTACTTTTATTCTCATGTGTTACCAGCCTACGTGTCGATATTTTGAAGACACCATTTGTGTAAAGTAAACTCATGTAAGTCCATAAGGCCAAGTACTTTGTGTATTTGTACGCTCATTCCTATTTTGGGTATTTAGTTGACATTTATGCTATGTTTTGGGTTCTTTTCTTTGCAACATTTAAAAGCTTCTGCTAGAATGTGCTCTGTGTAGGACATTGTTATTGGAAGGATGGTTTCATTTTGTAACCCTTCGGTCTATCTGCGATTTATGGCGTCGGGCCCCGGCCGGACCTACTGTTATATGTTATGTGATGGATAGGGGTGTTACAGTAAGTTTGCTGGTGCCATCTTCATCTGCACCAGCTAGCAAGCTAAGGGTGACTCTCTGAGAAAGAGATGTAGCAAGAGCCAACCCTTGCTACAGGAGCTTCATAGATCCAGCCAATACTTTCTAAAAGAACATACACTTGAAGAGCTATGAATAAGAAGTTGGAGATGAGCAGTTAGCGCTGTTCAGAAAGGTGCCGATGCGCATAAAATACGGCAAGCGTACCGGTCGCACAAGTAATAAAGTTGGGAATAAATCCCCGGATGTCAGTCTCTTGAGGAATGCAATTGGCGTCGAACGATTTAGACTCCAAAACTATTGTTATGAGAGTTAATTGAAATAAGCAAAAGAAGGGGGGCTTTGGTTGGTGGTCTTACGACCAATTACACTAATGTAAACTATGCGGGTCGCAATCACCGCTTCTCAAGGCGAGATGGATGTAGCGGCCGCGATGTCGTACTTCGGTTGGCGAGTGGACGGAAGTCTAGCGAGTGAGGTGATTAGCGCGGAGTGGAATTGAGTGCAACGAATGTGTGGAGTGGAGTGAGATGGAGCGAGGCGCATCAAATGATAATTCTCACAAACATGAAGAAGCACAAAAGATCCAATTTAACATCAGAAATTTATGTTCATTACATGCATATACAATCCATACAACAAGGAGAGAGAGAGAATGCAAAACCGCGAGATTGAAGATCCACCGCGGTTGTTGGCCGGAGGTGCGGGTTGTCAATCCGCTTCCAAGCGCAGTTCGAGGAGGGCTTCCGGTACCACCGAGCTGTCACCTCGAGGGCCTGTAATTCCGTTCTCTAGGTATGCTTCGTCTTCTTCCTTGGTGGAGAGCTCGGAGAAGAATGCTTCGATGGCCGGGAGGGTCACCGGAGGAGGCGGAATGCTTTAGAATCGCCAGAGAAGGTCCTCCCGATGGTGGGGATGAAGGTGGAGGCGAAGGAAGATGTTGGAGGGCGAAACGGCGGACTGGCGTAGGCTCCGTAATAATTCGCTTGCCCTAATTCGCGGAACAGCGCTTTTTATAGCTTGCAGAATAAATAGGGCGCACGACCACGGGCGCACGACCAGTGGTCGTGCGCGACCAAGGTCAGCGCCCGTGCGCGAGCAACCTGAAGACCTGCATCAGAAAATAAATGGTCGCGCACGATCAGCAGCGCACGATCAGTGATCGTGCGAGGCAATGCTGATGATCGTGCGGATGGCCAGACAGAACTTTCGTAAAATGGGATATGCCTGTGCACGATCAACGCCGCACGAACAGTGGTCGTGCGCGGTATGGCAAGTGATCGTGCGGAAGGTTCAAGACAGGGATTTCAGAAATGAGTCCGAGCTGCGCACGATCGGTGATCGTGCGCCAGGAGGTCGATGGTCGTGCGTGGGTAAAAACGCACGACCACTGGCTCCTTTGCCAAAAACAGTGAAATGCCTATCCCGGACGCCCACACGATCCCAGAACCTACAGGAAAACTGCACGGGACATCGATCGCGGCAGACACAGCAAACAATAATAATCATGACAAGAATGAAAATGCACACAGCACAGAGATGGGCTAAAAAGGTGCACATGGCGTGGAATGCCGCAGCTAACCAAAAAGAGTACTAATGGCGCTAAAAGATAGTGCAAAGCTGACGAAAAAGGCCTAGATGAGTCCAAAATAAGATATAAAATAGGGACTCATCACACCCCCAGACTTAACCATTTGCACGTCCCGGGCAAATAATCACCTCGTGGACTCAAAAATGGCTAGCTGACGTAGTAATTTCAAAATACAGTAGGACGAGAAATCGAGAAACACAAGTGCATAGAAAATATAATAGAAGGAGTTTTTAATCATGCTAAGCAATTTATAATTTTCGATAAACGTAAATAAATACTGTCACTACTCAAAGATTGAATTTCCGGAGAATCGCGCGGTCATGTGTAGGAAGAAAATAGGCAAGTCGGATGGCGGAGCATTGCCAAAGAGCGGGGCTCTTGATCACCTCCAAAGGAATCCATCAATGTCGGGGACCATATGCTTGCCCGTTCACACTTTCTCCACGATGCTAGTTCGACTCGAGCATAAATCCGTAGGACTTTAGGTGAAGAGTTGGGGCTTGGGTGTAGACGTAGGTATGGATGAAAAAGCTGAAAACGAAGGCTACGCACAACCCAACGGAGCTCGCACAAAAACAGATTTCCCAGTAGCAGAATGAATGTGAGTGCACCACACCCCCAGACCTGGTTTTTACAACATGGGTGTGTGCACCGCCTACCCCAAAACAGATTTCTCAAAAACAGATTTTTATTTATACTTTTTATTTTCGCTTTTTCTTTTCTTTTTCACAATTTTTGCTTTTATAAATTTTGTTTTTTTTTCTTTCTTTTTCAAATTCTTGAATTTCAGCAAATATGACAAGATGGCAAATCCACAATATTCACAAAACCACCTCCCACATCAACAACCCAACGAGAAAAATGCTTGGAACTAGAGCTCGACGCGGGTGTGCGACTAGGATTGGCTTGAGGCATTGGTGAATTGAGTGTGAAGCTGAAACAAAAGGAAGGTAGGCTCAACGGGGCTAGCGAGGGCTATGTTAGGACGGGTGCAAGGCACAACCGGGCCGAAGTGATGGCCTACGTCACGCTCACGCTCGACTAACCGTGCACCAATGCTTCTAAAGTAGCCTGGGGCAAGTTCTTAGTCACCGAGAAAAGTGATCCGTCCTCCCGACTCGAGCAATACAAAGCTAGCGACGCCTACACACATTCCTACACTACCGAGTGATTACTCCGGATTCATAGATTTGAGTAGGACAGACAGTATTTACGAGTGCAGAAAAAATATAAATTGCAAGCATAAAGAAAAACTAAATCTATACAATTTCTACACAACGCGAGCACTCGATTAGGAGCACTGCACGAGTTTTGAACTACTCTAAATCAAAATCCTACGTCAGCACCACCATCTTAAAGTTTACACAAAATAATACATCAACTCGAGCCGCACGCGTGGTTAAGTGCGCGCTCATGTGGGTGCCAACGTGTGTGCAGCAGAAGAGAAAAAACTACTGGCATGTGAAATTAAATGTGCTCGTGGAGTGCACAGGCGGCTCTTCCCCCAGACTTGAATGAAAACATAAGGAAGTAAAATAGACATTCAACCAAGGAATGAAATCTGAAGCGAGAGAGAGTACCTAAGCTCCAAAGAGGGGAGCATACCAGAAGATTGCGTGATGATTCGCGGGAGTTGCTACTTCGCACAAAAGAATAGCGGAACCTGCGAATTAGGCCGAACAATAGAAAGTACAAAAAAATAGAAAACATAAAATAAAAAGCATAAACGAGGGGACCAAAGGGTCCAAGCTTGGGTTGTCTCCCGGATAGCCCTTTTGTTTACCGTCCTTAAGGTGGACCAAATACCTGTATTAGCAGTTGTATATAATGTTTTTGCAGCAAAATAGATAAATAACGACCAAAAATAAAATAAAATAAAACGGACAAACAAGAAACACGGATTCTGAAGACACAAATGCAGAGGTAGCTGTGGGGTGGAGGAATTGCACTCATTCCTCGTCGCTGCTGTCGATCTCAACGGGCGGCGGGCGGGGAGCGGGAGCGGAACGAACTGGCGGCGGAGGGATGCTCAGGCCACCACGCAACGCCTGCTGATATACCAAGTTTTGCACCCACAACTGGGAGGCCTCGATGTCCGCAAGGCGCTCATTCAGAAATGGAATGTTCTGACCCTGCGCAGCACTGAAATGAGGGTCGGGCTGCCTCTCCAGCTCAGCAGATGGTGGCCGAGAACGACGTGGCTGAGTGCCTCTGCATCTCTCCGCCTACCCATGGCGGAAGATTCTGGAGCAACTTCATCCTCGTCCTCCTGCAAAGCTCCTCGGGCGTCACCTGGCATAACAATCTCGAATCGACGATCGGATCGCCTCCCAATAACACGCAGCAGATGAAAACTGACCATGTTGGCTCGGGTGATGACAGAAGGGGTGGTAACCTGCTCCATCGGCGGCAAACTATCCCAAACTCCCAAATTCTTGGCGATGCGAGTGATGTAGTAAGCGCCACCGATCGCGCCGGCGAGGCGATAAGTAGCCTCATGATGGAAGAATGTCGCCAGCATATAACCAAGGTGGATGGGTTCCCGACGGAGCATGCTATAAAGTGAAACTAAATCCTGCCACCCAACCACATTCTGACTAAGTGACCGCGCCGTGAGTGAGTGGCTAAGAAGATGCTGAAGACACCGCAAGGCAGGGGAAATGATCTTGGTCGACTTGGCCTTCCGAGCCACATACTCCTCGTCGGAACCGGTAATTTCGCGCCAAGCAGACCCATGGGAGGACCCTTCAGGGAAGCCGGAGCCTAAACCTTGTGGTTCCGAGGCATCTGAGTAGAATCCGGCTCGGACGCCAAGCTCATAGATGGTCATGGAAATGACCCGTCCCCGAATCCGGAAGGAGCATTCAACAGGGCGATAGCCGCGAGTGTCGCATTCCCACTCAAACGTGGAGAGGAACTCCAAAGTGAGCTCTTTGAATCCGGGTTCGCGGCACTCGAAAACGTGGCTCCACTTGTCAAATGAGTAGAGGTGGAGGATAGAATCCGCAAGAACACCGCCGTCGCCAATGGACCTTAACTCCTCCCAGTCCACAAGACGCTGAGGGAGGAAGGGTTTGTTCTTCAAATCAGTAAACCGGCGCTGGTGGGTGTCCTTCTGAAATGCCGCCATCCTCTGCAGCACCTGAGCCGGAGTGGAGCGCTGGTAGGCGTTGACAGCCCTGCGATTAGAGGTAGAAGCCATTGCAAGAGGAAGATACGGTGGAGCGAGGAGGGAAGAAATCTCCCGGAGATTTTCCGGAGAAGAAGAGGGGGACGGAAGCTCGAGAGAACGACGCACGACGAAAGCTCGGGAGCGGGGAATTAGGGCGCACGCTCGGCACAGCCCGAGCGGCCTTTTTATAAAAACTGGGTCGACCGCACGATCACTGATCGTGCGAAAATAAATAGCGCGCACGATCACTGATCGTGCGCGATACTTAAAAATTACAGGCAGCCAATTTTTGTACCAAGATCGCTCGGATAACGCTGAGGATGCGCTAGGGAGATACAGAAATGAGGCAAAGCTACCGCAAGCATTTTTAGACTAAAAGGCAAGAATATATAAGATGAGATGAGAAAAGTGGAAGAAAATTGCCCAAAAATTCTAAAAGAAAAGAAAAGAATACGCTACCGAGATAACTATTGGGTTTTCTGTCTCCCAACATGACTTATTCAAATTCTCGACATTGCTTAACTGATTGGCGTATGGAAATGGAAATGCCCAGGCAATTGTTCTTGCTCGCGTGTTGGTAGCGGGTACCGGTATGGAGACAGAACAAATGTCCCACTACCTGTATAAGTACACCTGCCATGAGTGTCAGGCATGGGCAAGACATAACTTGTGAAGTTCTTCATTTCCAACTCCACCTGCATCTGGTTGCTAGCAGACATAGGCCGCATTACAAGCCCTTGCACTGGTTGAACCGGTTCCAAGATGGAATCCTGCAGGGAAGTGGAAACAAGAACGGGGTCAAGAAATAAATCAGAAGAATAACATAAACAATCCTTAATCTTGGAAATGATCCCGGAATCATCTCCCGTTGGTGGAATTGTAGAAATCTGAACACCACTGTCCAGGATGGTGCAAGAAGTTCCTAGCGCAGCATCCATTTCATCCGCGCATTGGACATCCTCACATGGGGTGAAGGTAGCAACCTCAACCACGGAAATGTCCTCCTCGACCGGATCTAACAGAAAGCTGAGAGTGCTAGTTTCCACCTGCGAATCAGCCTCAACAGAAACATCAGAAAAAGAATGAATACTATGCAAAGCGGAAGGCGGAGGTACAGAACTCAACAGGAAGTCAAGAACTGTCTCTTCGCAACCGGACTCGATGCTAGGTGATGCATGTTCATCAGAAGTATACGTATCCATGCCGGGATGGGGATCGACACAAGCATCGGGGCATGTACCGGAAGTGCTTTCTCCAAAACATGGAGATGGCATCGATGCATATCCCGAGGCTGAAGGGGTGCTGCTCACGGTGGAAGTGGGAATAATCCGGAAGTCCGGCTCATTATCCACTTCCAATTCAGCTAAATAAGCAGTGCAGTCCTTCAATGCATGATCCCAGCTTCGACAAAAGATGCACTGCTTAGCCGGCTTCCGCGGTGAAGCGTTTGCTGAAGCCGAGAAAAGTAATGCGGTAATGGCTCCGCTGGTCGGTGGATGACCGGCTTATGTCTACGAAATGTAGAGTCGTGAATTTCCTAGGAACTATACTTCTGGGGACATCGATCACTTGCATGCGAGATATCTCCACAATGAGGGCAACAAATATTGAAATTGGCCCACATTGCAGAAATATCAAAGTCAAACCGAAGCAGCTACTTTGCAAAGATTCATCGCGCAAAACTTACAATTCCAACAATGAACTACAGCAGAAGAGAAAAGAAATGAAACAGAGCAAAACAAATTAAATCGAATACCAATATTTTCAGAAATCCTCAGTCGTTCCACAGTTACATTCCTCGGCAACGGCGCCAAAAACTTGATGCGCATAAAATACGGCAAGCGTACCGGTCGCACAAGTAATAAAGTTGGGAATAAATCCCCGGATGTCGGTCTCTTGAGGAATGCAATTGGCGTCGAACGATTTAGACTCCAAAACTATTGTTATGAGAGTTAATTGAAATAAGCAAAAGAAGGGGGGCTTTGGTTGGTGGTCTTACGACCAATTACACTAATGTAAACTATGCGGGTCGCAATCACCGCTTCTCATGGCGAGATGGATGTAGCGGCCGCGATGCCGTACTTCGGTTGGCGAGTGGACGGAAGTCTAGCGAGTGAGGTGATTAGCGCGGAGTGGAATTGAGTGCAACGAATGTGTGGAGTGGAGTGAGATGGAGCGAGGCGCATCAAATGATAATTCTCACAAACATGAAGAAGCACAAAAGATCCAATTTAACATCAGAAATTTATGTTCATTACATGCATATACAATCCATACAACAAGGAGAGAGAGAGAATGCAAAACTGCGAGATCGAAGATCCACTGCGGTTGTTGGCCAGAGGTGCGGGTTGTCAATCCGCTTCCAAGCGCAGTCCGAGGAGGGCTTCCGGTACCACCGAGCTGTCACCTCGAGGGCCTGTAATTCCGTTCTCTAGGTATGCTTCGTCTTCTTCCTTGGTGGAGAGCTCGGAGAAGAATGCTTCGATGGCCGGGAGGGTCACCGGAGGAGGCGGAATGCTTTAGAATCGCCGGAGAAGGTCCTCCCGATGGTGGGGATGAAGGTGGAGGCGAAGGAAGATGCTGGAGGGCGAAACGGCGGACTGGCGTAGGCTCCGTAATAATCCTCTTGCCCTAATTCGCGGAACAGCGCTTTTTATAGCTTGCAGAATAAATAGGGCGCACGACCACGGGCGCACGACCAGTGGTCGTGCGCGACCAAGGTTAGCGCCCGTGCGCGAGCAACCTGAAGACCTGCATCAGAAAATAAATGGTCGTGCACGATCAGCAGTGCACGATCAGTGATCGTGCGAGGCAATGCTGATGATCGTGCGGATGGCCAGACAGAACTTTCGTAAAATGGGATATGCATGCGCACGATCAACGCCGCACGAACAGTGGTCGTGCGCGGTATGGCAAGTGATCGTGCGGAAGGTTCAAGACAGGGATTTCAGAAATGAGTCCGGGCTGCGCACGATCGGTGATCGTGCGCCAGGAGGTCGATGGTCGTGCGTGGGTAAAAACGCACGACCACTGGCTCCTTTGCCAAAAACAGTGAAATGCCTATCCCGGACGCCCACACGATCCCAGAACCTGCAGGAAAACTGCACGGGACATCGATCGCGGCAGACACAACAAACAATAATAATCATGACAAGAATGAAAATGCACACAGCACAGAGATGGGCTAAAAAGGTGCGCATGGCGTGGAATATCGCAGCTAACCAAAAAGAGTACTAATGGCGCTAAAAGATAGTGCAAAGCTGACGAAAAAGGCCTAGATGAGTCCAAAATAAGATATAAAATAGGGACTCATCAAGTGCAGAGAAACAGATCTGCTAGTTGCTTCTAGCATAAGCCAAAGCTTTTACATCATTGTTGTTGTGAAGAAGAGAGAGCTGAATCTATGGTTCAGTTCAGAAAGAGGCAGAATAGTATTCTGCAAGTTTCTTCCAGCTCAAGTGCATAAACTTATTGTTATGAAGTAGTTTGGAATAAGGTGCACTCAGTCCAGTAAAGTTGACATAGGAAAACTCTCCTAATGTCATAGTGGGGGGCTGAGTCTAACTCACCCAAGGCTGATTGTCATAGAGAAATTCCTCTTATGTTCAATCAAGAACTACATCAACCCATTTCCATCTTGTAGGATCCTTCTGGATCTAACTTGTAAGAGTGTTGCAGCACTCTGAGAGTAGGACCTAGTGCCAAAAATATAGGGATGAAAAGCCTGAGTTGTAGGCCTTAGAGATAAGGCTGAGGTAGGTGGTTTGAGGACCACTGAGCTGTAGGAGCACTGCAGGGCTCTGAGGTTGTAACCTTTGTGGTTTTGAGGTATGGTTCTGAAGAAAACTTGAGTGTAAGGCTGAGTGCCTGAGGTGTAAGCTCTTTGGAGCATTTTGGAGAAGTGCCTAGTCCAACAAGATAATTGGATAGGTGAGAGGGAAAGTGGATGTACCCAGTTGGGGAACCACGACAAATATCTGTGTGCTTTGCTGTGTTGTTTTCTTTGCGCAGGGTAAATCATCTTGAAAGCAAAAATTAACCAACCACTAAAGTAGCAAACTAAAAGGATAGAAAAGAACTAATAAAGAGACCAATAACCTATTCACCCCCCTCTAGGTGATTTAGTTATCCTTGAAATTAAAGACTTTCAAATGGTATCAGATGGAGGTTACTCAAAAAGGACCTAACAATCTGAGTTGACCTCCAAGGATAGCTAAAAGTTTAAACTTATGTGTTCAAAGATGAACCATAAGATGTGGAACTCTATGGATCTGCAAATATGCAGAGAGGACAAGATTAACATTGGTCTATTGGCTGCTCTTGGTGAAGACAAAGTCCTTCCAGATGCAAGGGAAAGAATCAGGGCCCCTCTATCACATTCAGAGAGTGACACAGAGGTGGATGAAGCTGAAGAAGGGGATTGCAGATGCTATGGACAAATAGCTACCCCAGAAGTAGAATCTTGCTAGGATCATCCTGGTCAAAATAATGTACATTCCACATCTAGATCATCCTCAGAGTCTGGATATGAATCCTGTGCAGAATCTGATGTCTCCTCATCTAGTGATGATGAGGGTCCTTTGACAGATGATGATATCAATCAATTGATTGGCAATCATGTTGCCCTTTTGAAAGCTTTCAAGAAAAGCAAGCTGCTTGTTAAGAAACAAGCAGAGGAAATAGCCTCCCTATAGAAGACTGCTTCCCAGCTGGATGAAGCTTCATACTTGCAACTTGTAAAAGAGAGGGAAGCATCTCATCTGAAAATCATGGTAGATATCCATATTGAGTCCTTAAAATACAAGGACTCTATTATCAAGAATCTTAAGGAGAAACTTGATAGAAAGAGGAGAATTATGGCTAACTTCTCTAAGATAGATTCTATCAAGAGAAGATCTAAATCTGAGTGGTTTTTAAAAGTAATCCAATCTTAGAAAAGAGTCTAAGTTCCTATCAGACCTCAGCCTACCTTTCACAAGATAAATCTCTCTTCCAATAGGTATGGCCAAGACCCCAGGGATGGTCACTAGAGGAATGGGAATCTTCCTTGTAAGACTACAAATGTCTCTAATAATGGAAGAAGAAAGGAAATGGGTCTGAGTGCTCAGAAGGCTCCCCATGAAGAAGTGCAAAAGGCCCATCCTGGACCTTTTGTATTTAATACACTAGCTCCATCTCTCTTGATCAAGGCAGTGGCCTTTTCACAAACTCTCCCTGCTAACACTCTGACCAAGGGTAAATCTGCCAGGATGCAAGACTTGGAATCTTCCAAGGGAACCAACAACATGTCCTCTGCAAAGAGAACTGCTGCAGATAGACCTTGTGAAAAACCAAGCTCTTATCATGTCAGACCCACTCTTAGTCAGATTGCGGCTAAGAGAATTTGGAATAAGGAAGCTGCTCTTCCTTCTATTCAGTATGCAGTCAACCGTGCTTCCAGACCTGCTTAGAAAAGAAGATACAAAATTCATGAGTGCTGGTGTTGTGGCAAAGTGAGCCACTTTTCCATAGATTATTGGCACGACCCTACTGTGCTAAGGGCAATAGATAGTCTTCCTGACAGGGCTCCTGTAGGTAGACATTTGCTTTTTCAAGCTAACAAGAACCTAGGACCCAAGTCAGCTTGGGTTCCTGTGGCAAGGTAATTTTGTCTTGTAGGATAGTCCAAGTGGCCATAACCATTTATGGTCCTTGGATAAAATTGTATCAGACCCAAGTATGGATATAAGAAATGATTCAACTTATCATCATGCACTAAATGTCAATGACAAGTGCAATTATTAAGGAGGGAGCTTTCAAAGGAAAGCCAGATGAACATCAAAGGCTAAAGCTAAGAAGAAAGTTTGCTAGTATGCTCAGAAACTATGAATCCAACATGGACTTCAAGTCTATAGAGCAGAGATAGTAGAATTCACCTTTCTTTAATTCTACTACTTAATTTCAAAATTAATTACTCATGTATGAGATAGGGTAATTGAAACAATGACTAAGAAGATGTAAGAAACAACAACTCTTCTTAATATATATGGTAGTGGCTTACATGATAACCATGCCACAAAATGTAATTTGTCTCAACATAACCAAAGATATATTGCATATGGAATACTAAGCAAGATAAGTATCAAAATTTGGTTGAGCTAATTGAGGTTGGGGGCTAATACACTCTTAGTTGAAATTAATGTAAGGTTATTGAATTAATGTCTAATTGCACCCCAATAGAACACATTTTAGAATGTGTGCTGCTGGTCTATATTACCCGTGCAAGTAAGGTCAATACAGTTAGGGGCTAATTGAAAATTTAATTACTAAATAAAACTGGTGTTAAGCTAAATAAGCTCAGTTAACAAATATTGGAGAAAAGACGGACTACGGATATGTGTTGGGATTCAATCCTGGCTATTGATCAAGATTAAATAACAAATATTGATTAGTGACTCCGCCTTCTTTTTAGCAATACCTATAAATAGAAGGGCTTATGCAATAAGCCAAGTCACTGTTCCTTACCCTCTCCCGCCTGCATTCGCTAAATCGACGGGAAGCCGCTTTCTCTAGCATTCTCAAATTCTCCAGAGAAATGGTGCCCAAGGGACCGGATTTCCTCTCTAAAGGAGCAGAGGTGGTTCGAAATGGATTCATTGATGCTCCGAAAGAAGTTCAGCGGGTGCTTAATCTTCTACATAAATCTGACCTAGCCTTCATCCTGATGGAACCATGCCTTCTATGGAAAAGGGAAGTACTAGAGTTGTTTTCCAACGCCAAAGTGGATGCTTCGGGTGGTAAATTATGACCATAGTAAGCGAAAATAAGATCAAGATAACCCCCAGAAGTCTAAGCAAGGCTCTGCAGCTGCCAAAGCTCTCTGCAACTGAGGACGAAGAAGAGATATTACTAGACAATGCAAAATCGGCAATGAAATAGTGTGGACTTTCCAAGCACACAGCTGGATCAATTCAAAGGAAAGAACTCAACCTGAGAGGCAAGTTTCTAGCCGATGCCATTGGGAAAGCTCTTATATGCAAAACAGGCTCCCATGACAAAATCTCAAAAGGATGTTTGAACTAATGGTTAGGGTCATACTGTCCAAGAGAACTGATTAGGGAAGAGTGATGTTTGAAATAATAGTAGACTGCTTGACTGAACGCAATTTGGGGAGAATCCTATCACTATTTATGCGAGAAGCTGCTCCAGAAATTCTGAATCTAAAACTTGGTGCAAGAATACACCACATGAGAAGGATGGACATCAGGATGCTTGAGAGATGGGACAGGGTCCTTCAACCCCGTGGTCTAGAAGCTATGGAGAGAAAAGGGAAGAGAATTGTTGTTATTGATCCCAGCTCCTCTAGCAGCTCATCTGAGGACGAAGAGCCTCATGATCCTGATCTATCTTCATCTGCTGAAGTGTCCATGAGGGACATGAATATCCAGGTATCCGCCTCTTCTGATCTTACCCCTCGTAGTCGTGTGAGAAGACTAGAGTCAAATACTATTCCAGAAGTGGATGATACTGCTGCTGAGTTAGCTGGATCTGCTGGAGAGGAAGGAGATGATTTGCCTCCAGCCAAGGATGTTGGGCAAATAACAAAGGAAATTGTTAACAAAATATATACAGAAATGGAGGATGATGCCTCCAGATTGGAAGATGCAGATAGACATATACCTATGTCTGAAGATGAGGAACTACAAGATAAAGTCTTGGAAATTCCTAGTGTTGAGGGAAGGATTGCTCAAATTGAGGGGGAGCAACTGATGTAAGAGATAATGCATGATGCATTATTTGTAGGGAAGCAACTGAAGGTTCCTCCAATAGAGGTTGTTGCTGTTGCTGACCTGCATGCAAATGAAAGCATGGCAGAGTTAGAGGGGGAGATACAATCTGATCTCCCTGCTCAGGAAGTGCATGATCTAGTTTCCTCAGAATCAAAGGAAGAGGAATATAGTCATGAGAAGTAATAATACTCAGCTCATATAGTGGATGACCCCGCTCTAAGAACAGGGGTTAGGCAAGTCCAGCAGACCCAAAATGAAGGAACACAAGCTGGAATAGATCAAATCTCACCAATACTCCTGGCCCAGCTGAAAAGCTTATTAGATGAGCAAAGAAGAACCCTGAAAATTTTTGTTGATGATACCTTTAAGAACATCAGGAATGAGCTGGCTACAGAAATCAAATCAATACGATTTGAACTAAACTTACTAAAGGGTGAAACTGTGAAGTTTTTCACCAGGGCTGCACCAGCTATCGACTATACAATGGATAAGCTGGATGAGGCAAACAAGAATGTGATCATTACCATACAAAATTAAGATATTCAGGGCCAGAACTCACTGGCTGTACACAATGCTACCCATGTATTGTTGAATAAGCAGACTGTTGCTATACTAACCAAAGCAGATGAATGCACCAAACTGCTAGATGACCACTTACTGGTGGTCAAAAATAATGTAATTGCTGGAGTTAATCATCTGGAGCTCAAGAGATTTGAAGCTAGCACCTCCCAGAATACTCAAGTAATTGAAGAAGTCAAAAATGGGGAGAGAAATATCATCAGAACAAATACTAGGAATATGGTCTGGGCTACAAATACTATGAGAGGCTCATTGGGAATGGAGTCACTGTAATATAATAACATCCCAATGATTTCTGATCATGTACAAGAAGCGTTGAACAATATGTATAGCAGTGGAGCCCAAGTTCAAGACAATCACGAATATGTTCAATACATTTAAGAAGATGACAGTGTTAATGCTTAGTGGGGAGAGAAGACTACTATTGCTCAGAATCCTTCCTTGAGCCCCACAGTAGACCGGTCGCTACAGGTTAAAGAAAGAATCACTAATGATGCTGAAGAGGAGGCCAAGCTAAGGAAAAAGAGATATAGAGAAGAAATGGAACAGAGGCCTGATTTCGAGCAGTGGATCCCAGATTCCAGATCTATTATTCTACTTGCTTGGGACTAGGTCAAGAATAAGAAATCAAACAGAGTTAAATGGTATAACAAGACTGAATGGGATAAAAGGGAAAAAAGAGACATAGAAAGAAGGATTTTCTGGAGGAACAAAAAAGAAAATCTTCTCACTCCTGATGCTGTGGAACCATCTAAATACTTTCCCAAGTCTTTCAGCTATTTTGAGTGACAAAGGATAAAACTGAAGCTGGAGCTACTAAGGATAAGGCTGCTGATGAAGCTGATAAGAAAGGAAAGAAGATAGCTGAAGATGACAAGCCGGCAAAGAAATCCAGAGACAGTGGAATTATGATAAGGGAACTTGAAACTTAAAATGTTTCAGGTTCTGCTTATATGGCTAGGGATGAAACACTGTGCTTATATTATTTAAACATCTATTCTCTATATGATTAAATAGAACAACCATTTGTTATTATCTGTCTAACTCATCATTTGTTATGATTTTGACTTATCTACTACATCATTTGATTTGTCTATAATTTATCTGAATTCTGCTGTGATGATGTGTTTTAAATATTTATAACATGAGTATATTAGTTTATACATTGGCTTAGGTTTTGACTTCATAAAATAGGGGGAGATTGTTGGGTCCATTGATCCCAATGTCCTGAATTTGAAGAAGAATTAGCAAAATAATGTATACACATGTTGTGATCTAACTTCTGTTCAAGATGAATGATTGTTGTTTGTCCTGATAAGCTATGATGGGACAGGTAGCCTAAGTGGCTAAGACAGGTAAGTTCTTACCTATGTGGTAGAAAGACAGATAACTGTCTAAGTCCACAGGCGTTGAGTGAAGATCAGTCACTCAACGCCAGGTGACTTATAGCGCTGAGTGAAGCCTACACGATCAAAGCCATATAGTGGAAAGCTGAGAAAATGACTAAGTCCATAGGCGTTGAGTGAAGTTTACTCACTCAACGCCATACAGCAAAATGCTGTGAGACAGACTAAAGCAGTAATAGCCTAAGTTGGAATGAGCTGAAATGTGGCCGAGTCCACAGGCATTGAGTGAAATCAACTCACTCAACGCCATGCTACTATATAGAAATATGGCTAAGTGTTTTGGCATTGAGTGATGAAGACACACTCAACGCCATTCAGCAAAAAGGCTGTAAGTTGAACTGGTTGAACTAAGTTCAGAATTCGTCGAACTGAGTTCAGAGTTCGTCGAGCTCAGCTCACATTTCATTGAGCTAAGTTCAGAGCTTGAGATTTTGAGTTTGTCGAGCTTAGTTGAGAATTCTTCGAACTGAGTTCAAAGTTCGTCGAGCTCAATTCACCATTCGTCGAACTCAGTTCAAAGTAAGACAGTCTAGGCCAAGTGGTTTTAAGCATAGAAAAGCATTGAGTGAGGCTTACTCACTCAACGCTCTCAACGCCTTAATTGCAGAAAGATTTGGGCCATTCGTCGAGCAAAGCTAGCTATTCATCGAACTCAGTTCAGTTTGTCGAACTAAGTTCAGGATTCTGTCTAAGGAAAAAAGCGTTGAGTGAGGCATGCTCACTCAACGCTTTAACTGCCTTTATGTAGAAATGAGTTAAAAGCAAATAGCGTTGAGTGAGGCATACACTTCAGTTGCTGAAGAAGCAGAAATATGGCCAAGGCAGATGGCATTGAGTGAGGGTTGTTCACTCAATGCTCTCAACGCCTAGAAATAGATTTATATTCTTTGTAGTTTGGCGTTGAGTGAAGGTTACTCACTCAATGCTAAGAGACAGTAAATCTATAAAGTGTTTTGGCATTGAGTGATGCTTACTCACTCAACATCTATTCTAATGTTACTTGATTTTTGGCTAAGTCCACAGCTGGTGACATCAGCAATGTTGGGTATTGCATCCACAATAACCCATATTTGCATGAAGTCACCTTTGAACTAAGATGAATTAAGTTGTATTTGATATCCTTGTTTTAGCTGTGTGTTTGCAGATTACCATTGCTAAGTGTAGACCAATGTCAGTCTACAGTGGGTCATGAACACAGGACCATACAGTGTAATCCCTCACTGTGTGATCCAAGGTTTTGACTCATGTGTAGCCTCTCTATTGGGATACACTTCATATTCAAACCTTGGATCATGGAATGAAGATTGGACTCTTGAAGAGAAGAGAAAGATTTTTTCTAAAGTTTAGAAAATTCTATAAGTCCACTTATCGAGAAGTGTCTCTTAGTTCTCGAGAAGTCCTTAGAGTTCTCGAGAAGCTCTACTTCAAAGTTCTCGAGAAGTGCTTAGAGTTCTCGAGAAGCTTAACTTCAAAGTTCTCGAGAAGTCCCAGCTTTTGGTTCTCGAGAAGTATTCTTTGTTCTCGAGAAGTCTTGGCCAGTTATCGGGAAGTCTCAACTATAGTTCTCAAGAAGTCCATCTTGTTCTCGAGAAGCTTGGCTTAAGTTCTCGAGAATTGCCAGCCCTATTTCTCGAATAGTCAAAAGTTTCCTAAGAAATCTCTCTAAGTGTTAGTTCTCGAGAAGTCTCCATAGTTCTCAAGAAGTCAGTTAGTTCTCCAGAACTCAGCCTTTTGTTCTCGAGAAGTCCAGAATTCTTCTAAGTAGTATAGTTCTCAAGAAGTCCTGATAGTTCTCGAGAACTCAGTCTCTAGTTCTCGAGAACTAAAGTTACTTCTCGAGAACTGAAAGTCGAATTTTTCAGAAAATTATGTTAATTCCAGATCGGCAGAAATTTTCAAATGACTTGACGTGATTGGTCCACGTGTCATCATTAATGTCTTTTCTAGCCGTTAAGGGTAATCTTATATAAATTCTTATCATTAAGACAAAACCCTAACATTCACAAGGAGCGGATTTCCGTACATTCTAAATTTCTGGATCGGCCTTCTCTTTCCAAAAGAACACGTTCTGAAGCCGCCGCCGTCGCTCACGAGTAGATCGAAATTTTTGCTTTCGATCGAGGAAGACTTGCTGCTCAAGGGATCATCATCTTCTCCTGTATCAAGTAGGTCTAAGCTTTCTCAGGTCAAATCGTCAAGTCGTCTTCAACAGTTTCTGAAAGAGCTGCCAATTCAAGAAGGAGACCTAAGGCTGAATTTTTCCAGATCTGAGAAATCTCTGTTTGTATTTTTCCAAATCCTTTTGTTATCTTGTAGGAGATTATTCCGAGTGTAGGAGCATTGTTCTCTGAGTTGTAGGAAGTTTTTGTTGGAGTTACCATGGTGATCTAGAAGTGGTCAAACATGTAATCTCACTGCCAACGCGATATGAGCCTGCAGGGTCATACATAAGAGCATGTGAAGAAGTTGGAAGATTGACTGTGTTGGTAAAGGTTACCAATCACCATACAGAATGGGGGGTCAGGAAAATGTTGCCAAGGAGGTTCGTCGAGAATCGTCGAGTATGACTCAATGACTCTCGACGAGTTCGTCGAGAATCGTCGAGTATGACTCGACGACTCTCGACGAATTCGTCGAGAATCGTCGAGTATGACTCGACGACTCTCGACGAATTCGTCGAGAATCGAAATGTTTTATTCCCGGCGATTGGTGATACTCGACGAATCTATCCTCGATTCTCAACGAATCAGCAGATGATTCTCGCCAAATCTGTCTGCTAATTCTCGCCAAATCTTGATCTGATTCTCGCCGAACCTGGAGTTCATTCCCGGCGAATGACTTTGAAACCCTATACTGTGTGGTCTACGGATAGCGATTATTTTAGGTCTGTTTATACCTTTGGTATAAATAAGGACTTAGGGTTTTGGGAGGATGTGTGAATGCGTGCTTTTCTCCTGTGGCCGGATAGAACCCGACGGAAGCGTTCCGCCGTGCCGATCTGCCGCATCCCGTACCCCGCCAGACGGAAGAGTTCCGCCTCCGCCGATCGTTCGCTCCGCCGACCTACTTTCCGGCGATAGTCGCCGGTGTTACTATTCCTGGTGCGGACCTAGCAGTCCGTGGAAGTGCAAGGTGCAAACGATCTCCTTCCCGATCTTTCGTGCGACGAAAAGCTCAGTGTTCTCTAGCTCGTGTGGATTTCTGCAGAGACGTAGACGTTATTCTACGTGAAACTCGCCACCGACAAGGACTCAAAGCTTGGAGCATCTCCGTTGAGTTGTGACTCAACGCCGCTAAGGTAATTTTTGCCTAGTTGTTTGTTAACTTCTTGATTCAACATTCATGGCCCGATCCCATCTCTTTTGGGTTGTTCTTGATATTTTATTACTTCTGCTGCGTGCACAAGTTTTATGCCATCCTCGTAGAGAAATCCAACAGTGGTATCAGAGGGAGGTTCCGGCCATGATCGTTGTATTGGAAGTTAGGTTATTCCAGTGTGTGTAAACCTAGGGATTTAGAAGTATTCTAAATGTCTAGATTTAATCCTGGATCATCAATTGTTGATGGTTTTCCAAGGGAAATAGGTGGGCCCATAACCCATAGGTTAGGGGCTCTGCCCCTTGGAACCCCGCCAGGAACGTCTGGGATTTCGTGGTAATTTCTAATTGTTAGAAATTGTTGTCTCCTTAGCAGTAACCGTCCCTCGAGTGGTTAATAAACTCGTATATTGTTTTGGATTTTGAATCCAACAATGAGAGACGAGCTTGTCTACTGCTTTAAGTTGAGTTGCCTTTGCCTTTGTCCAATGCATGTAAATCTGAAGATTTGGAAGAGTCCGAATGTTCAGATTGAGCCCTTCCTTCTATCAAATGTTGAAAGTGCCATGTTGTGCACATAAGGGATGCATGTGGATTTTAGAAATGTTTTTCTGTGGATGTGCACATTGATCAAATGTTGATCATGGTTAATTGTTAACCTATTATCAAAAACCCCTTCATCAAATATTAAGTGTTCGGATGCCTTCCAATGGATGACACTCTTCTTGCCTCGATCGATGAAGTGTGGGTTTGCCAAAGCAAGGTGCATTAATCTATCTTGGTAAGGGTGCGAGCGGATAATTGTGATATCCCACTGTCGACATAGGGTCCAACTTAACCGGGTGACCTCAAAGGTTGAGTGCTTAGAGGCATAGGGTTGGCATGCACCATATGATGGATGCGAATAAGGAGTTATTCACCAACCATACAAGAATTGCATGAGGATGCAATTGGCAAGCGTTGCCTACCTAAATAACCACATCGTGAGAGAAAAGCCAAAGCTGACTCATTGTGTTGGTGAAATATGGATCTTGTCCACTAAGAGAGTAGCTCGCATGAACTCTCTGTATTGATAGTGAGGGCCATCATTTTGAAATAAATAGTGGGAGTTTTAATTGAAGTCCAAATTAAAATAAATTGTATTTTGAAATTTTCGTACTGAAATTATTCTGCATGAATTCTTGTAGAATTCCCAGGCAAGTGGTTCACACTCCACTCTATCTCTGAGAGCCATCCTTGAGAAGGATAAGCTCAATGGGACTAACTACATGGACTGGTACAGGAACCTGAGAATTGTTCTCAGGCAAGAGCGAAAGCTCTATGTCTTGGAAGAAGAAGCCCCCGAGGTGCTGACCGGGAATTCTTCCCGTGCTGATAAGGAAACTTATAAGAAGTATACTGATGATGCCTTAGACGTCGAATGCCTTATGCTTGCCACCATGAACTCTGAGATTGAGAAGCAACATGATAACATGGGGTGCAAGGAGATTGACGAGCATCTCAAGAAAATATTTCAAGGGCAAGCTCGTCAAGAGAGGTTTGACGTCACAAAAGCATTGTTTCAGTGCAAGATGGGAGTTCGAGACTCAGTAGGGACTCACGTACTCAAGATGATTGGGTATATAGAGAACCTTGAAAGGCTGGGTTTTCCTCTGGGTCAAGAGTTTGCCATAGATCTGATCCTGCAATCGTTGCCAGACAGTTATGAGCATTTTTTCTTGAACTACAACATGAATGAAATAGACAAGACACTGCCCGAGCTCCTAGGCATGTTGAGAACTGCCGAAATCAACATGAAGAAGGCCAAGCCTGCCAGTCCCATACTGATGGTGCATAAGGGCAAGGGCAAGGCCAAGGGCTCTAAGAAGAGGAAGGTGGGACCTAAGTCATATCTTGAGTACAAGTCTTATGCACTGAAGAAAAAGAAGAGCACGGTGAAGGAAGGGAAATGCCACCACTATGGCAAGGCTGGTCATTGGAGGAGGAACTGTCCTTCTTACATTGAGGGTCTGCAGAAAATGAAGGGAGGTATGACTTCCGCTTCAAATATTTACGTTGTAGAGATAAATTTTTTTGCTCCTTCATCCTGGGTATTAGATACCGGATGTGGTTCACATATTTGTACAAATGTGCGGGAACTGGAAAGGAGAAGATTGTTGTGTAAAGGGGAGGTGGACCTGCGCGTCGGCAATGGAGTTAGAGTTGTTGTTGTAGCCGTAGGGGTTTACCGTCTTTCTTTGCCCAGTGGGCTTGTAATAGAATTAGATAATTGTTATTTTGTTCTGGCCATAACTAGAAACATTATATCTATTTCATGCTTGGACATGATTGGATTTTCTTTTATAATTAAGAACAATTATTGTTCTATATTTAAGAATGATGTTTGTTATGCTGTAGCCCAATTGT
Source organism: Platanthera zijinensis (assembly GCA_039513925.1). NCBI lineage: Eukaryota > Viridiplantae > Streptophyta > Magnoliopsida > Asparagales > Orchidaceae > Platanthera > Platanthera zijinensis. Next base: position 60,429,564 of record CM077086.1, read on the forward strand.
TTAACGGTCTTTATGTTTTGAACTTGGACCATTTGATCTATAATGTAGAAAATAATAAAAGACTAAGAACAAATGACTCAAACCCTACATATCTCTGGCATTGTCGTTTGGGCCATATAAACGAGAAGCGCATATCTAAGCTCCATAAAGATGGACTTTTAGACTCATTTGATTATGAATCATTTGAGCGATGCGAATCTTGTTGTTAGGCAAGATGACTAAAGCTCCTTTCACTGGTTATATTGAGAGGGCTGAGGATCTCTTGGGTGTTGTACATAGTGATGTATGCGAACCCATGAGCTCCATGGCTAGAGGTGGGTATTTCTACTTCGTTATATTTACTGATGATTTCAGTAAATACGGATATGTGTATCTTATGAAGTGCAAATTCGAGACCTTTGAAAAGTTCATAGAGTTCAAGAATGAAGCAGAAAACCAGTTGGGTAAAAGGGTTAAAGCACTCCGATCTGATCGAGGTGGCGAATACCTGAGTCATGAGTTTCGTGATCATCTGAAAGAGTGTGATATTGTATCACAGCTCACTCCACCTAGAACACCACAGCATAATGGTGTGTCTGAGAGGAGAAATCGTACTCTGTTAGACATGGTACGTTCGATGATGAGTCATGCAGACTTGCTTGTTTCCTTTTGGGGTTTTGCTTCAGAGACTGTTGCAATGACATTGAATCGCGCTCCAACGAAAATGGTTTTGAAGACACTATATGAGATTTGGACTGTGAAGCGTCCTAGTATGTCGTTCATTAAAATTTGGGGTTGTGAGGCATACGTGCGACATCAAATGCCTGACAAGCTGGAACCCAAATCGAATAAATGTTATCTGGTGGGATATCCTTAGAAAACGAAAGGGTATTACTTTTACCTACCGTCCGAGGGAAAAGTGTTTGTCGCAAGGACTGGCGTCTTCTTGGAAAGAGAATTCTTATCAAGAAAGACTGAAAAGGTAGAACTTGAAGAAGTTCAAGAACCACAAGTAGTGAATGAACCGGAATTGGAATCTGAGACAGGACTACAAGATGTTATAGCTAGAGAACCTACTCAAGAAACACAAGTCCTACATAGATCTGGTAGACCGAGGTTTGAGCCTGAGAGATATTGATTTCTCATGTCTCAAATAGGTAATGTATTGCTTATGGATCATGATGATGAACCAGCAACCTACTAAGAGGCTATGAATGGACTAGACTCCGACAAATGGCTTGAGGCTATAAAATCCGAAATGGACTCCATGTATGCAAACCAAGTTTGGAACTTGGTGGAACCACCTGAAGGGGTACGACCCATAGGGTGCAAATGGGTCTTCAAGAAGAAGACCGACATGGATGGGAATGTACAGACATTCAAAGGGCGACTGGTGGCTAAGGGTTTCAAGCAAATTCATGGTATTGACTATGATGAGACCTTTTCCCCTGTTGCCATGGTAAAGTCCATAAGGATATTGCTTGCTATTACTGCGTATTATGACTATGAGATCTTGAAGATGGATGTCAAAACGGCTTTCCTTAATGGAAACCTCCTTGAGGAAGTGTACATGACACAACCCGAGGGTTTTGTATCACCAAATGAAGCCACTAAAATATGCAAGCTGAATTGGTCTATTTATGGACTGAAGCAGGCCTCTCGAAGTTTGAATCTTCGTTTTGATGAGAAAATCAAAGAGTTTGGTTTCATCAAGAATGAAGATGAGCCTTGTGTTTACAAGCGAATCAGTGGGAGCATTGTTGTCTTCCTGATATTGTATGTAGATGAGATACTATTGATTGGGAATGACATTCCTATCCTGAAAGTTGTTAAGAATAACCTAGGGAACTGCTTTTCTATGAAGGACTTGGGTGAAGTGACTTATATACTCGGTATTAAGATCTATAGAGATAGATCGAAGAAGTTGCTGGGTTTGACCCAGAGTACATACATTGAGAAGGTGTTGAAGCGATTCAACATGCTTGGGTCCAAGAAAGGATTTTTACCCATGTCTCATGGTGTGAATCTCTCTAAGGACCAGTGTCCAAAATCTTGTGAAGATAAGGACCGCATGAAGTTGATTCCATATGCTTCGGCAATTGGATCAATCATGTATGCGATGTTATGTACTCGACCTAATGTCTCCTTTGCTTTGAGCATGACTAGCAGGTATCAGTCAAACCCCGGTGAGTGTCACTGGATTGCAGTCAAGAATATCCTGAAGTACTTGAGAAGGACAAAGGATGTGTTCTTGGTGTATGGTGGAGAGGAAGAGCTCGTTATAAATGGTTACACGGATGCTAGCTTCCAAACTGATAGGGACGACTCAAAGTATCAGACAGGTTTTGTGTTTTGCCTTAACGGAGGAGCTGTGAGCTAGAAGAGTTCCAAGAAAGCGATAGTTGCTGATTCTACAACAGAGGCCGAGTATATCGCTGCAGCTAACGTAGCGAAGGAGGCTGTATGGATTAGGAAATTCATCGGCGAGCTTGATGTAGTTCCTAGCATTGTTGGTCTCGTAGTTCTCTACTGTGATAACAATGGTGCAATTGCACAATCTAAGGAACCTAGATCCCATCAGCGCTCCAAGCACATACTTCGGCGGTTCCATCTTATTTGTGAGATTGTCGAACGAGGAGATGTGAACATTTGCAGAGTGCCGACTGAGGAGAATATTGCGGATCCACTGACAAAGCCTCTCGCGCAGAGAAAGCATGATGGTCATACTAGATCAATGGGTTTACGATACCTAAATGATCAACTCTAATGAGAGTCTTGTGGGTTGCATGTAAACATATATTCTGTTGGTTGTTTATTGTTTATTCATATGATGAATTATGTACCTAGATTTTTCTTTTACAATTAATGGCATGTTTTTTTATGATTTCTCTATGCGATAGTTAAATGTTAACATAATAAATACCCTTAGAATGTTCGCTTCCATAGGACATCAAGTACGTGACTTGAATGTGAGAGCCTATGATTTATTTGAAGCTTCATTCTTAAAAGGTCCCTGGTCGTTGTATCATCATAGAAACTAAGGGTGATGATACATTAAGACTAGCACGTGTGTTGACTGATGACCAGTTCTCATAGGTCATGATATTGTGATATCAAGTCATCACGTGGGTACTTGTTAATAAACAAGTTGTACTGGATAGACCCAACCTGAGACTACTCTGTGGATTGTTATCTAAACGTGTCACGAGTAGGTCTCAATTGACAATGGTGTTGTGGTCCTTTGACCTGAAGTCACAACATTCATCAAGTGAGGAAGTGCGTGCTTTGATGCCATCTAAAGTCTTCTTTGAGAAAGGTTGATGATAAGGGTGGTTGTTGGGCACGTTATGAATCATTTGGGTGTTTGTGTGTGAGCAGATATGGGATTTGTCCTCCTATATGACAGAAGTTGCATCCATGGGCCCCTTGATGGAACTGGACTGAGAAATGCATGATCATGTTTGGTTGAGTCAATATGTGATATTGGACTCACCATTCTCTGGAAGTCCGTTCCAGATCAAGAAACTTGGATTGAGCTATTATGAGGGTGACACGCTCCATGCCTCTAGCTCTTTCCGGATGTAAGGGACAAAGGGACAAAGACAATGCTGGAACATTGTTCATAAAGGCTTATTGAAAGAGAAGGGATAGATACTACTCTAGAGGGGGGGTGAATAGAGTAATCAAAAATTGCACTAGCAAAGTTGACTTTCTACTCAACTCCCTTGGAGTTAAATGCGGAAAGAAGGTTATAGATATTTGAGATTAAACCTTAGAGCCTAACACAAGTGTTGTGCATAAAAAGGCAGCCAACTGTAATTACAGTTAAGGCTAGGAAACCTAAACAGCAACTAGCAAACCTAGTTAAGATCTAATCACAGCCACAATGCAAGTAATTAAATAAAGCAATCCAGACGACACAAGGAATTTATAGTGGTTCCCCAAATAACTTGGGTATGTCCACTCTTCTACCAACAAGGTAGGAATCCACTCAGGTTTTTGATCAGGTGCCCTGCCACCAACAAGATCTGCTTCAGGTAGATCAAGACACCCTTTAGACTTTTGATCAGGTGTCTAAAAACCAACATAGGTTTTTGATCAGGTGCCCTGCCACCAAGGGATACTTTTGAAGGGAGTAATAACCCTGTACAGGAGGGGGAAAGGAGGTTAAGGTGTCTTCTCTATTTTACAATAGATTAGAGAAGCACAATAACTTGCACTGAGCTAGAAAGCTCTAATAGAATCAAGGCTCCCCCTGGCTCAAAGAGCGTCCAGGTGAAGTCTTGCTTCAGTGCAGAAACACTTCAGTAAATACTGAAGGAAGAACTACAAGAAGATATAAAATAAGAAATGAAAATCTTCTAGCAGCTATCTTCTTCTTCTTCTTCAAAAGATCTCTGAGTCAGAACTTCCTGGAAACAGGAGAACTCAGGTTGAAGAAGAGCAGAAGAGCTAACACTTCTCAGTTGAGTGAAGATTGCTGAGAGCAGTAAACTTGATCTTGATGTAAGCTTGCTGAAATGAATTTTTTTCTGAGAACTAGTTGATTTCTTTCTTTAAAGAAGTCTTTATATATCAGCAGCAGCAACGGCTCTAATTGAGTTTGAATCTTGTCTTCTTCTGAACTCTGCAAGCTGGGCTGCAAAAATCATAAAGCAAAAACAAAATACTGCAGGCAGATATCCTATAAAAGGATAAAGCTTTCTAAGAAGCTGCAAATACTTCTGATGAAATAATATAAGAGAAAGTCACATCAGAAAAGACTCTTTACAGCCAAGGAAGACTTTTTGAGTCTAACAGCTATAAAGGACAGCCTAGCAGAAATCATATCTTAGCTATAAGACAAACAACTTTGTCAGAAAAGATTAGCTCATGCATAAAGAATAGAACTGATATTGCATGGAAGTATTATCACAATTTACTCAGATAATCTTTTATAAAATATGCCAAAATAATTATAAAATATGTCACATCACAGAAGACGACAAAACTATTTAACACAAACAGCAAAACGTCGAACGACCCTCGGAGATCGTCGACCGACGCACGGAGATCGTCGACCTATCGGACAGATAGTCGAACGATCCAGATAGTCGAACGATCCAGATAGTCGAACTATCAAAGAAGATAGTCGAACTACCTCAGCAGATAGTCGACCTATCAGAACAGATAGTCGAGCTATCAGATAGTCGATCTATCCGGACAGATAGTCGAGCTACCAAAGCAAAACAGATAGTCGACCTATCAAGCAGATAGTCGACCTATCACAGAAAACAGATAGTCGACCTATCAACGGATAGTCGACCTATCAAAACAAAACAGATAGTCGACCTATCAACAGATAGTCGAACTATCAGATAGTTGAACTATCCAAGCAGATAGTCGAACTATCAAAGCAACACAGATAGTCGACCTATCAACAGATAGTCGAACTATCAAGGCAAACAGATAGTCGAGCTATCAAAGCAACACAGATAGTCGATCTATCAACAGATAGTCGAACTATCAAGGCAAATAGATAGTCGACCTATCAACAGATAGTCGAGCTATCAAAGCAACACAGATAGTCAACCTATCAACAGATAGTCGAGCTATCAGATAGTTGAACTATCAGGACAGATAGTCGAACTATCAAAGCAAATAGATAGTCGAACTATCAACAGATAGTCGAGCTATCAACGCAGACAGAACGTCGACCAACTGATAGACGATCGTCGATCAGCCGATAGACGATAGTCGAGCGACGTTCGACTATAGTCGAACGAAAAACTACTTAACCAAATATTCATCTGGAAAAGCAATTCCACACAACTAGAGAATCTAAACTATCAACTAACCTTTGACCATAGATAAATCTTGGGTCAAGAGACAGAAAGAGAGGACTGAACTCAAATCAAAACCTAGGGTTCCAACAATCTCCCCCTATTTGAGTTAAGTCTCTCAACAATTAAAACATACAAAACTAATTACTGAAAGTAAAATAAAATGCATAAAGGGAAATAACTAAGCAGATATCATCAAACAATCAGATAAGAAATTAATTGTCAATCAATGAATAATTAAGGTGCTTCAGAGTTAGATTCAGGATTACAAGAGCTAGAAACAAAAGTAATCTTTCTTGTAGGATCTAGAGCTTCTTTTTTTGATAGCTTCAAGTCTTGTTCTCCAATAATTTTCAATTCTGTTGTCCTTGGGACCACTGCCTCAGGATGCTTTTCCATATATTTTGAAGGATCAAACATCTCAGGTCTGACCTGAAATTTTTCGAGCTCCTTCTTTCTGAATTTAGACATTGTGGTTAATCCGGCAGTGTCCTTTCCTTCAGCTTTTGCTTTCCTTATTTGCGCTGCTCCAACCAGTTCAAGAAAACGAGCCATCCTAAAGTTAGGATCCAGCTCTGGGCTTTCATAAACAATCTCAGAAGAAGTGTCAACTGGTTCTTTATCTTGATTAACTAGATAACAAGAGAGAGCAGACTTAGCAAAGTTTTGCTAGAATTTTCAGTTAAAAAAATAAATCACTTACCTTTTGGAACATCTTTCTCAGTATGAACTGGCTTTGGAGATGAAACTTTTTTCTTTGGAGAAGGAGGAGGGGAAAAGGTTGGTCTTTGATATACTATCTCTTTAACTTTTTCTTTAACAGTATCAGGTCTTTGATAGCCATTTTGGCTTTTACCTTGGAATCCTTGCGAACTTATCCTTTGAGCAGATTGAGATGGATTTGATCTTTCAGATTGAGAGGCAAATTTAGAAGATAAATTTCCTGAGGCTCCTGCACCGGGAGGTGGAGGAGGAGGACCTCTAGGATTCCATCTAGGAATAGGAGAGTCATACCTCTTAGACTTTTTCCTTTGCTTTTGCTGGTTCTTAGAGAACAACATCCAATGCTGGAAGTCTTTTGACTTTGGATCAATTCCTTTCAGTATATAATATGGTGTATCATTGTCTGGATTAGCAGGAGGAGGAGCAACAGCATTTCTTTTCTTCTTAGCAATTCTTTTTCTTTTAGTCTCAGCAGACTCATCAGAATCGATCTCATCTTCAGAATTAGAAGAGATAGGCAGATCATAAGGGTCAATAGCATCTTTCATAGCTCTTTCTTTTTTCCTTTAAAGCAGCTCTTTCTCGTTCTTCTTCTATGGCATCCTGTGCCAATAGAGCATCTAGATCCAAGCCTGGGGAATCATCCCATACAGTAGATTTTTCAATCTGGGCATCTGCAGCTGATTCTTGAATCTCAGAAACTGTCAAAGTGACCAGTTCTGCTTGCACTTCAGGCTGAGCAACTTCAGAAATTTGAGCACTTGATTCTGGTTGTACTTCTGGAGCAGATTGGATAACAGGTTCTTGAACTTCTAGAATTTCTTCCAATTTATCTATAGTTTTATGAATAAAATTGTTCTAAATGACATCTAATCATGCCTTCCAGATATTCCCAAACTAGCATATCAGTTAAAAAGTCTAAAAAAATAAGTAAAGGGAATACCTTCATATTCGACCACAGCATGACCTAATTCCCACAATTTATCTAGAAAGGAGGTGATGATTCCTTCTAGGTATAGGGCAACCAAAGGAGTAGAACTCTCTTCTAAACAAGCTTTAACAATGAATTCAGATTACAAAACTGCATCAGAAATTTTCTATTCAGATAGAGGAGGAGGAGGAGCTGAATCTTCTGTTGCTTTCTCTGCTACTGCAAGATGAACTGCTGGAGGAGAGGCCAAGGGCTGCTCAGAGACGTCTTCATCAAGCATCTCCCCCTGCCTGATTTCAGTAGAAACTGAAACCAGGCCCCTAGAAGAAGAGGGCTCAGCAGACTTGAAGAGTTTCAGAATAGCAGCAGTTAGAGAGGAGATAGAGGAAGCAAGGGGAGCAATTGCCTCATCAATCATAATTTTGATTGAGGGGGTAATTAACTCCACAATGCTTGATATAAATGTAGGAGTAATTTCAAAAGAAGATGATGGAGGAATTTCAGAGGGTGGAAGAGCAGCAGTGATGGTATATGCAAGGTGAGCTGGAGAATGAGCTGGAGATGGAGCTGGAGATGGAGCTGGAGATGGAGCTGGAGAATGATGTGGAGAAACATGGGTGGATGCAGGGTGATCAAGATGATCTGAAGAGGGAATTGGTGACTGAGGAGGAGTGGGAATCTCAGACACCAACAAATTAAAGCTGGGTTGAGATATCCCAGCAAGATGAGTCGGGAGAGGAGATGCTGGAGGAGAAGCAGAATGTCGTACTTCAATTGAAGTTGAAGGAACTTCAACTGAAGTAGACGGCAAAGCTGATGAAGAAGATGGAAGAGATAAATTTGAGCTGCTAGAAGGGGGGGAGTGACTGCGACAGTCTTGGTGCTCTCAGAAGTAACTGGAGCAACCCATGCGGGAGCGGGCTTCAGGAAGGTCTTTTCCATTTTGAGAACAAGGAGGGATCCATCTTCTTGCTTGCCTTGATGGAGGTGGCGGCTGACACAAGCAGGTGAGGGTATTTCTCCTTCAGAAAAATTCTGACTACCCTTCCTAGGGTAACTTCTTTCTTTCCATTCTTTTTCCTTATCAAATCAAACATAATGCCTGCCCAATTTATCTGCTTCTTATTAACAATTGCACACATTAGTGCAAATTGTTGCCTTGTAATATTATCGTGGGCTGAGTGCTTTCCCAGTAGCACTTTTCCAACAATTTCCGCAAGAAACTTGATCTTAAACGGGAAATTCACTTTGAGCAGCTTGGAGGGAATGCCTTCGGCATGTCCCAGCTCAGTTAACATTCTTCTGAATTCAAGAGCATCTTGCTCATACTCTTCTTCACCATAAATAATCCAAAAATTTTAGTCAGAATAGCGGGAGTCAATATTACCTCTTCTCCGCTAATTGTTCCAGTCATCGAATCATCAGTAGAAGATGAAGTGAAGGCCCACTCTTTGATCTCTTGAGTGTTTATCTTTATTCTGTAAGACATGAGTTTTTCTAATCCTTGATCTTTACACAGATTTAGAATCTCCACTATCCCTGGTTCGCAGCAGCTGAAGGCGTCGAAATCAACACTGAAACCGGCATCAAACTTTACTACTGCAAGAAGCGCTGGAGCAATCGCCATCGAGAAAGCTGGAGAAGACGAGAGAGAGACGGCGAGGATATGGAGCGCAAGACAAAGAGCAAACGGGAAGACGGAATGCGAAAAGACGCTCTCCGTCGACGATAAGAGCAACTATCTTTTAACCTAGGTCGACTATCGGCTTTATATTAAAACAGCGATCGTCGATCTATTTAAAAGATACTAGAGACGATGGTCGAACGGTCGTTCGACGATCGGTCCTGAAGCAGAGTAGTCGATCAATCGTTCGACTATTTTTGTCTTCACAAACAACAAGCTGTCGTCAACCATAGATCGACGATAAGCTCAACCTGTTCGACGATCTTCGAACGCCGGTCGACGATCTTCAAGCAGATAAGCCAACATCAACCATAGGTCGACGATAGGCTTGCTCCGTTTGACGATCTTCGAGCATCTTTCGACGATCTTCAAGCAGGTTTCAACATGGCAGATAGTCACACTTAGTCTCTTCCATTGATCATGCCTAGTTGAACTAAAAAGAATAGATGCTTCTGTTCATCTAAGGGCTTGGTGAATATATCACCTCTCTGAAGGTCTGTGGATATGAACTCAAGGCTGATCTTGTTCTTTTCTACACAATCTCTCAGGAAATGGTGTCTAATCTCAATGTGCTTCGTTCTAGAGTGGTGCACTGGATTTTGTGCAATGGAGATAGCACTTGTACTGTCACACATGATTTTAGTGTTCTTGTGTGAGTACCCATAATCCAAAAGTTGATTTTGTATCCACAGGATCTGTGAACAACAACTAGCAGCTGCTATATATTCAGCTTCTGCAGTTGAAGTTGAGACAGAGGCCTGCTTCTTATAGAACCAAGAGACCAATCTCTCTCCCAGGAACTGACAAGTTCCTGAGGTACTTTTCCTGTCAACTCGACAACCAGCATAATCAGAATCAGAATATCCAATTAATTCAAATTCTGACTCAGCTGGGTACCAAAGTCCTAGATTTGGACATCCCTTCAGGTATCTCAAGATTCTCTTGAGAAGAATCAGATGAGATTCCTTGGGGTTGACCTGTAATCTAGCACAAAGGCATGTAGCAAACATTATGTCTGGCCTACTTGCAGTTAAATACAATAGGGATCCAACAATGGCCCTATAATTCTTTTGATCAACAGGCTTTCCCTGATCATCAGAATCAATAACTACATTAGTAGCCATAGGTGTATGCATTGCTGAAGCATCTGCCATCCCAAACTTCTTTACCAATTCCTTGGCATATTTGGATTGGGAGATGAAGATGCCATCAGCATCTTGCTTTACTTAGAGACCAAGAAAGTAAGACAGCTCACCCATACTACTCATCTCAAACTTAGAATGCATTAAGTTGGAGAACTTTTTGCATGGTTTGGGATCAGTGGAACCAAAAATAATGTCATCCACATACACTTGAACTAACAGGATTGTGTCCTTGTGGTGCTTGACGAAGAGGGTTCTATCAACTACTCCCCTAGTAAAGTTGTGCTCTAACAGGAAACTAGCTAAAGTCTCATACCAGGCTCTGGGAGCTTGCTTTAGTCCATAAAGAGCTTTCTGCAACTTGAATACATGTGAGGGCTGAGTTGAAGAAACAAAGTCAGGTGGCTGTTCAACAAATACCTCTTCCTTTAGCTCACCATTAAGAAAAGCACTTTTGACATCCATCTGAAAAACTTTAAACTTCATATAGGCTGCATAGGCCAAGAAGATCCTTATTGCCTCTAGCCTTGCAACAGGAGCAAAGGTTTGGTCATAATCTATACCTTCCTCCTGTCTGTAGCCCTGAGCTACAAGCCTAGCTTTATTCCTTACAATGATGCCATTTGCATCCAACTTGTTTTTATTCACCCACTTGGTGCCTATGATCAGTTGGCCTTTAGGTCTTGTAACCAAAGTCCAAACTTTACATCTCTCAAACTGATTGAGTTCCTCTTGCATAGCAATGATCCAGTGGGGATCTAGCTCTGCATCTTTAATGGTGAGGGGCTCAATCTGTGAAAGGAAACAAGCATGCATCACATCCTGTCTTAACTGATGTCTTGTTTGAACACCAGCTGATATGTCTCCTATCACTTGAGATGTAGGGTGATCTCTAAGTGTGACAGCATCAGCAGGTGGGATATGATCTTCAGCAATAGTTGAGATTAATTCCTCAGGAGGAATTTGATCTACTATTGGTGGTATAGCAACAACTTCTGCAATGTCTTCATCACTGTCGGATTCAGTGATATGAAGAGTTGAGAGATGGAGGATTTCTTGAGTGACATCTTTGGAAGATTCTTGTACCTGGAATGAACTTGAGGAAGGGGAAGTTTCCTTCTCCTTGTAAAACATTTGGGATTCATCAAAGGATACATGAACAGACTCTTCAATTTTAGAAGATGATTTATTAAAAACCCTATAAGCTTTGCTTACTTGGGAATATCCAAGAAAAATTCCCATTGAAGCATTTGCTTCAAATTTTCTAAGGTATTCTTTATTGTTATTATGAATATAAACAACACAGCCAAAAACTCTAAAATAATTTATTTTAGGTTTCTTTCCTTTAAGTAACTCATAAGGAGTTTTACACTTAAGTTTGTGTATCAGACTTCTATTCAAGACATAGTTGGTTGTACTAACAGCTTCTGCCCAATAGGAAAGAGGCATATTAGCATCTGCCAACAATGTGCCAGCAGCTTCAATTAGTGTTCTGTTCTTCCTTTCAACTACCCCATTTTGTTGGGGAGTTCTAGGAGCTGAGAAGCTATGTTTGATACCTTCTCTCTCACAGAATTCTTGCATGAGAAGAGAGTCAAACTCAGTACCATGATCACTTCTGATCAAGGCCACATGAGTAGAGTACTCAGTCTGTACACATAATAGAAAGTCTGTAAGGGCTTTGAAGTTATCAGCCTTAGTTCTCAAAAAGAACACCCAAGTGAACCTAGAGAAGTCATCTACAATGACTAGGGTGTAATACTTCCCTCCTAAACTCTGTACATTTATTGGTCCAAATAGGTCCAAATGTAATAAATACAGGATTCTAGGAGAATCACTTTTATTTACTGATTTAAATGAGTTCTTGGTTTGCTTGCCTAGTTGACAAGCCTTGCATAGGCTCTCCTTCTTGTAGGGGCAAGAAGGTAAACCTCTAACAAGGTTGTGTTTAGATAACCTAGATATATTCTTGAGGTTAACATGGCTAAGCCTTTTATACCACAAGGTATTATTATTAGTTACTTCATTAAACAGGCAGATTTCAGAATCAGTTGAATTAAAATCTACTAAATAAATGTTACCTTGTCTAATGCCTACTAATACAACATTATTATTTAAAGTAATATTACAAAGAGAGTTAGAGAATGATACCTGGTATCCAACATCACATAACTGACTTACTTAAATTAGATTATGCTTCAGTCCAGTTACATAAGCAACTCTCTTGAATGTAACAGCTCCAATTGTCATCCTGCCATAGCCTTCAGTTTGACCACAGCTTGAATCTCCAAAGATTACCTTTGGGCCAAGCTTTGCTTTGAACTTTTACAGATGTTCTTTATTTCCTGTCATGTGCTTGGAGCAACCACTATCCAAATACCATTTATTTTGAGTGATAGGATAGGTCTTCACCTGCGAATAAATCAATTTAAACATTGTGGACCCAGGTAACCTTCGGTCCCTTGTTTTTCACATAAGAAAAACTGGAAATAAATGAATAAGCAGGCTGAGGGTGATAACCTAATGGGTAAGATCTCCTAGGTGGGATTCTCCATGCAGATGATGGGTCAATGAACCTAGGGTTTCTATTCATATTCGGGTTTCTAAAGTTCTGGGTGTAATTTTGAAATTCATATTGGAAACGTTGACCAGCGTTCGACGATGGCTGCTCAGATCGTCGATCTCCGTTCGACCACTGAGCTTGCGCTCATCGATCGACGTTCGACGATAGATGCTCAGATCGTCGAGCTTCATTCGACCACTGAGTCTGCGATCGTCGAGCAGCGTTCGACATTTTTTGTAATTCCTTAAATTTCTGTTTTCTTTTCTCTCTTTTAGCTTTATTTAAAGCTCTATTTACTTGATTGACTTGCTCAGTGTTTTTTATTCCACAAGATGAAATAAAATTCACTGGAGTTGAAAGTTGGTTTTTAAGAATGATTGGGGGCTCACTAGAAGATGCTCCTAAGCCTAATTTGTTATTGCCTGTCCTAGTGTTAGACATGCTGGTTATTTCAAGCAACTTAAGGCTTCTACCATTCAGAGACTCTTCTAGCCTTTTGGATTTAGCTAACTCATTCTTAAGAAATTTAATTTCTTCACTAGAATTAGTGAGATCTTCCTTTAACTTAATGTTTTCAATAGATATGATTTCTGATTCAGCTAGCCTATGTCTAAGTTCTTTAATCTCTTTTTCAGAACTAATTAAATCTAAACATAAAGATTTAAATTCTAATCTAAATTCTGCAGAAGTGAAATCATAAGAAGATAGTACCTCATCTTCTATTGGCATTTCTTCATCTGAATCTGAAATCTCTGCAGCTGAGTGATTGCTGCAGGCATCAATTGCCATCAGGCAAACTTCCTTTGCCTTCTTTTCTTCTTCATCCTCACTGGAGCTTGAGGAAGAGGATTCCTCATCAGAATCGCTCCAGGTTTCAGCAACAAAGCCTCTCTCCTTCTTTTTGTTCTTGTAGGAGGATGGCTTGGAGTTCTTCCTGTGCTGATCCTTGTCTTTCCTTTTATCTTTGTTCTTTTCCTCTGGACAATCTGGAAGGATATGTCCAGGCTTCCTGCAACCATAACAGATTATTTCTTTAGAAGGGGTACGATCATACCTTGGTTTATCTTCATACTTTGAAGATTTCTTTCTGAATTCCTTCCTTCCCATCTTGAGAAACCTTTTGGCAAATAATGCCATCAGTTCCTCATTGGACTGGCTGCCTTCAGAAACTTCAGCAGCTTTAAGAGCAAGGGTTTGCTCTTTTCTTGTAGGAGTTGGGGTCTTTGCTTCAACTTCAGCTTCCCTGGACTTCAGCACTTGCTCAAAAGACTTGAGCTTGCCGAGAAGGGCTTCTGTTGAGATTTCATTTGTGCTTCTGGCTTCCTTGATAGGCCAGATCCTTAGATCCCATGTGCTAGGGAAGCACATAAGAATCTTATCATTGACCTCTGTCAATGAAATGTCCTTGTCAAGGGTCCTCAGCTCATTGATGATTGAGCTGAGCCTTGTGCACATAGCTTCAACTGATTCAGCATCAGTTTTCTTGAAATTCTCATACTGTGAGATAAGGTTGGACCTTCTGTCCTTCCTTTCATCAGCTGAACCAGCTACAATCTGGTTCAGTGTATCCCACATAGCTTTTGCTAAGGAGCAGTCAGCAACCTTCTGGAATACTTCATCAGACATTGTCTGAGCCAGAATGTTCATTGCCTTGGCATCTGCTATCTTTGCCTTTTTGTACTCATCATTGTAGTCTGGAGGAGGCACTGCACTCATATCAGTTGATGATGAGGCAGTAGCAGCAGCAGGTGCTCTTGGTGGTCCTGTCAAAATAGAAGCAAAGATACATTCATCAATAGAGTTCATATATAATTTGATCCTTGCCTTCCAGATGCTGAACTTAGCTAAGTTGCATGCTGGAGGTCTGGTGCTAGAATAATCCTTGGACTGGGCCATGATAGTGAAAGTGAATATCTATAAACTTTGGTATCTATCAGGATCTTGTGACTTAGGTGTTAGCCTATTCAGTCAGTCAACCTCCCTCTGATACCAATTGAAAGAGAAGGGATAGATACTACTCTAGAGGGGGGGTGAATAGAGTAATCAAAAATTGCACTAGCAAAGTTGACTTTCTACTCAACTCCCTTGGAGTTAAATGCGGAAAGAAGGTTATAGATATTTGAGATTAAACCTTAGAGCCTAACACAAGTGTTGTGCACAAAAAGGCAGCCAACTGTAATTACAGTTAAGGCTAGGAAACCTAAACAGCAACTAGCAAACCTAGTTAAGATCTAATCACAGCCACAATGCAAGTAATTAAATAAAGCAATCCAGACGACACAAGGAATTTATAGTGGTTCCCCAAACAACTTGGGTACGTCCACTCTTCTACCAATAAGGTAGGAATCCACTCAGGTTTTTGATCAGGTGCCCTGCCACCAACAAGATCTACTTCAGGTAGATCAAGAAACCCTTTAGACTTTTGATCAGGTGTCTAAAAACCAACACAGGTTTTTGATTAGGTGCCCTGCCACCAAGGGATACTTTTGAAGGGAGTAATAACCCTGTACAGGAGGGGGAAAAGAGGTTAAGGTGTCTTCTCTATTTTACAATAGATTAGAGAAGCACAATAACTTGCACTGAGCTAGAAAGCTCTAAAAGAATCAAGGCTCCCCCTGGCTCAAAGAGCGTCCAGGTGAAGTCTTGCTTCAGTGCAGAAACACTTCAGTAAATACTGAAGGAAGAACTACAAGAAGATATAAAATAAGAAATGAAAATCTTCTAGCAGCTATCTTCTTCTTCTTCTTCTTCAAAAGATCTCTGAGTCAGAACTTCCTGGAAACAGGAGAACTCAGTTTGAAGAAGAGCAGAAGAGCTAACACTTCTCAGTTGAGTGAAGATTGCTGAGAGCAGTAAACTTGATCTTGCTGTAAGCTTGCTGAAATGAATTTTTTTTCTGAGAACTAGTTGATTTCTTTCTTCAAAGAAGTCTTTATATATCAGCAACAGCAACGGCTCTAATTGAGTTTGAATCTTGTCTTCTTCTGAACTCTGCAAGCTGGGCTGCAAAAAGCATAAAGCAAAAACAAAATACTGCAGGCAGATATCCTATAAAAGGATAAAGCTTTCTAAGAAGCTGCAAATACTTCTGATGGAATAATATAAGAGAAAGTCATATCAGAAAAGACTCTTTACAGCCAAGGAAGACTTTTTGAGTCTAACGGCTATAAAGGACAGCCTAGCAGAAATCATATCTCAGCTATAAGACAAACAACTTTGTCAGAAAAGATTAGCTCATGCATAAAGAATAGAACTGATATTGCATGGAAGTGTTATCACAATTTACTCAGATAATCTTTTATAAAATATGCCAAAATAATTATAAAATAAGTCACATCACAGAAGACGACAAAACTATTTAACACAAACAGCAAAATGTCGAACGACCCTCGGAGATCGTCGACCGACGCACGGAGATCGTCGACCTATCGGACAGATAGTCGAACGATCCAGATAGTCGAACTATCAAAGAAGATAGTCGAACTACCTCAGCAGATAGTCGACCTATCAGAACAGATAGTCGAGCTATCAGATAGTCGATCTATCCGGACAGATAGTCGAGCTACCAAAGCAAAATAGATAGTCGACCTATCAAGCAGATAGTCGACCTATCACAGAAAACAGATAGTCGACCTATCAACAGAGAGTCGACCTATCAAAACAAAACAGATAGTCGACCTATCAACATATAGTCGAACTATCAGATAGTTGAACTATCCAAGCAGATAGTCGAACTATCAAAGCAACACAGATAGTCGACCTATCAACAGATAGTCGAACTATCAAGGCAAACAGATAGTCGACCTATCAACAGATAGTCGAGCTATCAAAGCAACACAGATAGTCGATCTATCAACAGATAGTCGAACTATCAAGGCAAACAGATAGTCGACCTATCAACAGATAGTCGAGCTATCAAAGCAACACAGATAGTCGACCTATCAACAGATAGTCAAGCTATCAGATAGTTGAACTATCAGGACAGATAGTCGAACTATCAAAGCAAACAGATAGTCGAACTATCAACAGATAGTCGAGCTATCAACGCAGACAGAACGTCGACCAACTGATAGACGATCGTCGATCAGCCGATAGACGATAGTCGAGCGACGTTCGACTATAGTCGAACGAAAAACTACTTAACCAAATATTCATCTGGAAAAGCAATTCTACACAACTAGAGAATCTAAACTATCAACTAACCTTTGACCATAGATAAATCTTGGGTCAAGAGACAGAAAGAGAGGACTGAACTCAATTCAAAACCTAGGGTTCCAATACTTATGAGTTATGAACTCTTATTGCTTGGGTAGCAATGATGCATTGCTAGATGCCACTCATTGTTTGTGAGGTTTTTTGTTTGATACTTTCAAGATCAAGTGGGAGACCGTTGGAGTTACCATGGTGATCTAGAAGGGTTTCAAACATGTAATCTCACTGCCAACGTGATATGAGCCTGCAGGGTCGCACAGAAGAGCTGTGGAGAAGTTGGAAGATTGACTGTGTTGGTAAAGGTTACCAATCACCATACAGAATGGGGGGGTCAGGCAAATGTTGCCAAGGAGGTTCGTCGAGAATCGTCGAGTATGACTCGACGACTCTCGACTAGTCCGTCGAGAATGATTCGTCGAGAATCGTCGAGTATGACTCGACGAATCTCGACGAATTCGTCGAGAATCTAAATGTTTGATTCCCGGCGATTGGTGATACTCGACGAATTTATCCTCGATTCTCGACGAATCAGCGGATGATTCTCGCCGAATCTGTCTGCTGATTCTCGCCGAATCTGGATCTGATTCTCGCCGAACCTAGAGTTCATTCCCGGCGATGACTCTGAAACCCTATGTTGTGTGGTCTACGGATAGCGATTCTTTTAGGTCTGTTTATACCTTTGGTATAAATAAGGACTTAGGGTTTTGGAGGATGTGTGAATGCGTGTTTTTCTCTTGCGGCCGGATAGAACCAGACAGAAGCGTTCCGCCGTGCCGATCCGCCGCATCCCGTACCCCGCCAGACGGAAGAGTTCCGCCTCCGCCGATCGTTCGCTCCACCGACCTACTTTCCGGCGATAGTCGCCGGTGTTGCTATTCCTGGTGCAGACCTAGAAGTCCGTGAAAGTGCAAGGTGCAGACGATCTCCTTCCCGATATTTCGTGCGACGAAAAGCTCGGTGTTCTCCCGCTCGTGTGGATTTCTGCAAAGACGTAGACGTTATTCTACGTGAAACTCGCCACCGACAAGGACTCAAAGCTTGGAGCATCTCCGTTGAGTTGTGACTCAATGTCGCTAAGGTAATTTTTGCCTAGTTGTCTGTTAACTTCTTGATTCAACATTCATGGCCCGATCTCATCTCTTTTGGGTTGTTCTTGATATTTTATTACTTCTGCTTCGTGCACAAGTGTTGTGCCATCCTCATAGAGAAACCCAATAGTTTTGTTTATCTTCCGAGTGTAGATCCATTTGGATCTAGGTTGTAGGAACTTGGTTCTGAGGCGTAGGATTGTTTTCAATCTGAGATAGTGGAGTAGCCGAGTCTAGTGATTTTCTAGATCGGTGAGGTAAAGTGGACGTACCCAAGATTGTGGAACCACTATAAATCTTCTTGTCTTTCTGTGATTGCTTGATTTCTTGTGCTAGATCGTTAAAATTTTTATTCCGCAAATAGACGCACGATTCACCTATTCACCCCCCTCTAAATGATTTAGGTTGACAACTTTACACTTTCAATTGGTATCAGAGGCAGGTTGGTCGTTAAAAGGTTAACACCTTGATCAATTTCCTCTCGAAAGTTGTCATTTGGTTATTCAAGCAATGGACAAGGTCAAAGATTTTGTCAAGCTTCCCCTGTGCACAAATAATAACTTTCCCATGTGTAAAGAGAGAATCAAATTTTTCATGGAAGCTGTGAACCCCTGAATCTTCATGATTGTTGAAGAAGGTCCTTACGTCCCCATTACTACCTCCACTATAGATCCAACCAAGAAGGTTCCTAAGAAATTGATGGATCTAGATAAGGACGAGATTGCACTTGTCTCTTTGGACAAGAAAGCTAAAAATATTATAGCAAGTGCAGTCGATGACTCGATGCTGCAGAATCTGATTCACTGTCAATCGGCTAAGGAGATGTGGCAGTTTCTAGTAACTCTGATGGAAGGTACTGAAGAAGTGAGGGATGATAGAAGATCCCTACTAAACAAGAAATATGAAGCCTTCAGGCAAGGATCAAAGGAGACCATTGCAGATACTTTTGAGAATTTCTTCAAGATAGTAAATGGCCTAAGAGTGTATGGCCGAGTCTTTACTAATGGGGAGCTGAATGATAAGTTTCTGAGGTCTCTCACAAAGGAATGGGACAACAAAGTCTGTGCCATCCGGGAGTTTGGCAGACTAGCTGAAAAAGACCCACAGAATCTATTTGGCAAGATGATGTCCTATGAACTGCAGATCAATTCTAGAAAAGCTGAAGAAGAGAAAAGTTGCTTCTCTTCAAAAGAGAAGTCTGTTGTATTAAAGGCTGACAGTTCAAGGAAGGGAAAAGCTGCCTCACCAGCACCTGCTCAAGAAGTGAGTGAAGAAGAAAACTCTGAGCCAAGCACCTCGGGGTCAGAACTATCTGAAGGAGAGTTCTCTTTGCTCTCACGGCAGTTCAAGAAATTCTTGAACAAGAATAAGCAGTGGAGAGGCAAGGATGCCTCATACAGAAGATCACGACATGATGGTGATCAGCGAAAGAAAGGCTCGAGTAGCCATAACAGTTATACCTCTAAACAGAACAAACAGATTTCTACTGACATTGTTTGTTACTGCTGTAACAAACCAGGTCACGTCATAGATGACTGCCCCCACAAGGAGGGTGGAAGAAGAGAGGAAAAGAAGTCCTCGTACCACAAGAAGATGACAGAGAAGATCCTGTTGTCCAAGAAGGGCAAGACTCTCAGCGACTCCGACTCATCTGAGTTGAGTGAAGAAGAGGAAGCCTACTTTGGGATCATGGCTCAATCAGATGACGAACAAGAGCCCCAGTTCACTGGGGAGGTAAAATCTCACACTCCTCTCTCTGAATCTGAAAGTTCTGAGCATGATCATGAGGACCGCTCTTCTGAAGATGAGTCTGAAATTATGGCCTAGTACAAAGAGTTGATCATGACTTACGACAAATGTCGCCGAGTCGTGAAAACTCAGGCTAAAGAGATTAAGTCTCTAAAGGCTATTGAGAGCAGCTTGAGAGAAGAAGTCGCTAAGACTGACTCTCTTCAAGAGAACTTCAATCTTGCTATTGAGGAATACAATCAAGCTCTTAAGCACCTCGACCTTAAAGAGAAAATCATCAAAGAGTTGGAAGAATAATTCGAAGCTGAAAAAAACTTGTTGAAAGTTTCTCCAAGCCCAAGAATGTTCTCCCACTCATTGCTGAATTCTCAGCTAAGGCCCAAGGAGCTGGACTAGGCCATGTTGACGCTCCTAGTAAATCTTCTAGAGAAACAAGGCTCAACGGAAGAATAAGGCCGCCAAGAAGGCCTTGGCCAAAGAAAAAGGGAAAGCCCCTCTAGATTAGACTGTCTTTAAGAAAGTTATCTTTCCAACAAATAAGTTTGATTTGGACTCGTCCTATGGTCACTTGACCAGGTCTACTTATGTAGAGCCAAAGTCTCGGTACCAAGGATGGACTCGCCCTCTGAACTTTGGTGAGAGTGTCTTTAAGGCACCTTATGAAGAAGTGATTCTTCAGGGCTATGGTCCTTATAATCATGGCCACAACTTCAAGAAAGCACCTAAAGTAAAGCCCGTTGGGGAAAGGCCTCCAAAGGAGAAGAAATCATGTGACTTCCATCACCATGAAGCTTCCTCCTTCAAGAATGCTACCCCTGCTAGACCACCATCTCAAAATTTCAAGCAGGAGTACATAAGGCAAAGATACAATAGGTTTGACTGTTGGTGCTGTGGCAAAATTGGTCATTTTGACATCGATTGTTGGTTTAATACCAGGAAGGTCACTACTCCTCAAGTTTGCAACATGAGATTGACCACTCAGAATGCTAATCTTCGTAGGGGGAGTGTTCTAGCCCGAGACCAAGGACCCAAACATGTTTGGATTCCTAAGGCAAAGTGATCATGAATGCAGGTATGTCCAAAGGCCGCTAAAATGCCAATCTGGTACTTGGACAGTGGATGCTCTCGGCACATGACCGGGACAAGAAGCCTACTCAAGAATTTCACTCTAGTCTGCAATGGACCAAAGGTCATCTTTGGAGGTTCAGACCGAGGGATAACTAAAGGCTACGGTATGATAACTAACGGTAGTGTATCTTTTTCGGATGTAGCCTATGTGGAGGGATTGGAACACAATCTCATAAGCATAAGTCAACTGTGCGGCAAAGGATACATAGTTGAGTTCCACGCTGACAAGCTCTAGATAAAGTATGTTGACAATATGGAAACAATTCTATCAGGCACTCGAAGCAGGAACACATTTTGCTTAAATTTCATTTGTATAGATTCTTCTACACCAGCGTGTCTTTTGGCAAAAGATAGTGCGTCTCTTGATGAACCAATGACACAGGAGGATAGCACATATTAATTTTAAAACTACTAATAAATTATTCTCTCAGAACTTAGTACGTGATGCCCCAAATGTCAAGCACGTCAAAGAGATACCTTGTCATGCATGCGTAAAAGGCAAGCAAACAAGGGATACCTTTAAAAGCATCATAAGCAAAAACTCTAATAGGTGTTTACACCTACTTCATATGGACTTGTTCGATCCACTGCAAATTAGAAGCTTAGGAGGTAAGGATTATACGTTGGTAATTGTTGATGACTACTCGCATTTTGCGTGGGTGTTCTTTCTGAAACACAAGTCAGATACCTTCGATATTTTTACAAATTTTGTCAGGCAGGTCCAGAATGAATACAACTGTTCAATAGTCAAAATCAGAAGTGACAATGGAACGGAGTTCAAATCTGGGACCACGATAGAATTTTGTGAAATCCTAGGTATCTTTCATGAGTTTTCCTCTCCTCTTACTCCACAGCAAAATGGAGTAGCTGAGAGAAGGAATAGAACACTCATAGAGGCCTTCAGGACCATGTTGAGTGACGCTTCACTACTGGAGTACTTCTGGGCTGAAGCCGTCAACACTGCATGCCACGTGCAAAATCGAGCCCTCATAAACAAGAATCATGCTAAGATACCCTATGAACTTCTAAAAGGAAGGAAACCAACAGTTTCATATTTTAGAATTTTTGGCTGTAAATGCTTCGTGCTTAATAATGGTAAGTATCATACTACCAAGTTTAGTGAGAAAAGTTTTGAAGGTATTTTTGTAGGATATAGTAGCCATAGTAAGGTATACAGTATTTTCAATAGAAAAACTCTGGTTGTAGAGGAATTCATACATGTTGTATTTGATGAGACGAGCTTGCTGCAAGGCAAATCGTCTAGTGTGCTTGTTAAAACTGCAGGTACAAGTCTTAAAGAGATCAACTTGGATGAATTGACCGAAGGTAAAGATGAAAAGTTCATCAAGATCACCTCTCCAACCCCTATTGGAGAGGTAGAGGATTAAGATGAAAATATTGTCCAAGTTGATGAAGTCACTCCAGTGGCTGACGAAGTCCCAAATACGAGGAATCTAAAGCTTAGACATCTAAAGGATCACCCAATGGATCAGATCATAGGAGATCCACGGGATGGTGTCAGAACTCATCGAGGTACAACTAACGAGATTTTATATTTAAGTTTTCTTTCACAGGTTGAACCAAAGAAGTTTTAGGAAGCAAACTCAGACGCATCATGGATCTTGGCCATGTAAGAAGAATTGAATCAATTCAAGCGCTGCAAAGTTTGGACGCTTGTTTTAAGACCCAAAGGTAAGAATGTCATCGGAATGAAATGGTTCTACATAAACAAGTTGGACGAGAATGGGATAATCATCAAGAACAAAGCAAGACTCATCCCCAAAGGATACCATCAAGAAGAAGGGATCGACTTCAACCAGACATGCGCTCCAGTGGCAAGACTGGAGGCCATGAGACTGTTCCTAGCTTATGCTGCACTGAAGGGGTTCAATGTCTATCAAATAGACGTGAAGTCCGCCTTCCTAAATGGTGACATAAAGGAAGATGTGTACGTGGAAAATCCCCCATGTTTCGGGTATCCTAATTTTCCTTAGTATGTTTATTTATTATGAAAAGCGTTGTACAATTTGAAACAAGCTCCTCGAGATTGGTACGAAACGCTATCTACCTTTCTCCTCGAGAACAAGTTCACAAGGGAAAAGATAGATAAGACATTATTTCTTAGGGAAATTAAAGGCAAGATTTTGCTGGTGCAAATCTATGTCGACGACATTATATTTGGTTTTACAGACGATAACCTCTGCAAAAAGTTTTCTAAACTTATGCAAGGGAAGTTTGAAATGAGTAGTATGGGAGAGCTGAAGTATTTCTAAGGATTTCAGGTGAAACAATCTGAAGATGGAATTTTCATCTCTTAGACTAAGTTCACCAATGAGTTGATTAAAAAATTCGGAATGGAGAGTGCAACCTCTATGAGGACTCCAATGGCCTCAGCTATGTCTCTGGACAAGGATGAGAAAGGGAAATCTTTTGATGAAACCAAGTACAGAAGCATAGTTGGATCCATGCTCTACCTTACTGCCAGTAGATCAGACATAATGTTCTTTACATGTGTCTGTGCTAGATTCCAAGTGAACTGTAAGGAATCTCACTATGCTGCTGCAAAGCGGATTTTGAGATACCTTAAAGGTACACCGAATCTTTCCTTATGGTACCCAAGAAGTAATGACAGCGAACTAATTGGTTTTTCAGATGCAGACTTTGCAGGTAGCAAAGATGATAGAAAAAGCACTTCCGGGACATGTCAGTTCCTTGGAAGAATGCTTATATCATGGAGTAGCAAAAAGCAAAATTGTGTTGCAATCTCAACGGCTGAGTCAGAATACATTTCTGCCGGCAGTTATTGTGCACAGTTAATTTGGCTCAAGAATCAGCTAGAATATTACAATATGAAGGTCAAAGACATTCCATTGTTTTGCGACTCATCCAGCATAATTCCAATCGCAAACAACCCAGTCTCGCACAGTCGGACAAAGCACATCGAGCTCAGATATCACTTCATCCGGGAGAATGTGGAGCAAGGGGATGTGGATCTGCAGTACGTGCAAACAGATCGGCAAGTTGTAGATATTTTCATGAAGCCGCTGGATGAGACCAAGTTCAATTTCTTCAAAACTGAACTTGGGCTGCTGAATAAAGAAGAATTGACCAAAGTGGATCTGTTCAAGGCTCAAGAATCTAGGACTCTTCAAAAATGTCAGAAATCTCTCAAGAGGAAGCTAGTTCTCGAAAACTCAGCCTACTTCTCGAGAAGCAAAGTACTAGTTCTCGAAAACTTACTCAACTTCTCGAGAACAAAAGTCTGTCTCTCGAGAAGTCCTTTAAGTTCTCGAGAACTAATAACTCTACCTCTCGAGAAGTACTCTGAAAGCTCTCGAGAACTAGGAGCTACTTCTCGAGAAGTCTACTATCAGCTCTCGAGAACTTATTTCCTTACTTCTCGAGAACTATATGACACTTCTCGAAAACTAACCCTACCTCTCAAGAAATGCCCCATCTTTTCCATTTCTGTCTAAGTTTTAGAAATCAATAATCAACCGACATTTCAAATTTCCTCTTCTCGAAAACTCTTCGTCTTCCGCCGAAAGAAAGCTTCGTCGCAGCCATTATCTTGCGCTCCATCCATCGCCGCCGTCAGCGCCCATGGCACAGAGTTCGAAGATAGGAGTGGGCAATGAACTCGCCGTCATAGGGATTGCAGACATTTCTGATGACTTCAAGAACTTGCTCCTTCTCCTGGATATAGCCGGTCTGATGTTCGTTCTCTCAAAACCCTACAAGATTTCATTTCCAGATGTAGAGGAATTCTTACGGAATGCCAAGGTGAGGCAAAATGGTACAGTGTTGAAAACTAAAGTCATAGGGATCAAAATCAAGTTGGATAAAACCAATGTTTCAAAGCTTCTAAAGTTGCCCGTTGTGGATGAAGAGGATGACCTAACACTTGAAGATTATGACAGAACTTACTCTTTCTGTGGAGTTTCTGTGGAGTTCAACTCTTTAAGGAGAAATCTCTTCAATGATGTAGGAAAGTTTCTCGTAGATTTAATTGGAAAGATCTTGTGGTGTAGAATAGGGTCCATTAGTTTCATAACCAATGATCTATTTGGTGTTATGACAGTTATTATCTGAAGAAAAAAATTTCAATATGGAATGATGGTATTTGAATTGATCAGGGATAGTATTCAGGCTCCCAAGTTTGTAAGGATAATCTCCCTATTGTTGAGTGGGATTGACCCAGTCACCTTCAAAACCTCTAAAGGTACTCATATCCATCATCTGAAAAAGATTTCATTGGCCTCCACCCAAAGATGGGAACTCAAGCTGAAGAATTCCAAGCAGTTAGCTAAAGAACTTGCAGCTTCTGCCTCTGAGTTCAGGACCCCATCTCCTTCCTCTCATCATGTTGATGAACCTTCTGGTGCAGCAATTGAGGGGGAGCCTGCAGCCTCTGTTCCTCCTATCAGGCCTACTCCTTCCTCTCCAGCCAAATCAACTAGCAGATCTGCTCTCAGAAGCCCAGTGAGATCTCCAATCAGGAGTCCTGTGGCCGATTCTCCAAATGCCACCCTATCAGATATTCCAGGACAGGAAACCCTCAAGGACACAAATGTAGCAATTGACAGCATGATTGAAGAACTCATTTCAGATGAACCACTTCCTCCCCTTCACAAAGAAACCTCTACAGAACCATTAAAAGAACTTTCTCCACCACCCTCACCCCAAGCTACTCCACCTCCTTCTCCCTCTCCAAGGAAAGAATCTACTCCACTAGAGACCATTCCTATCTCTGAAGAGGATGAGCCAGAACCTGAAGAGGTGGAAGCCCCTCTCAGGAACCTTAACTTCTCCCTCCCAAAATTTGTTGATGAGGAGGCTGATATAGTATCTCACACTGTAAGAGCCCAGAGCTCTGTGGTCATAGAAGAAATTCCTCCATAGAAAGCACCTCCTCCACCTCAGATTGCTACATCTAGTACCCCTCCTACTGCCATTATTTCTGCCACTCCTGCTGCTGCTGCAACTGTCAGTTCAGATATTCTATCTAAGATTGAAGGTATGCTGGCTGCCCAAAGCCAATATTTTGATGAATCTCTCAAGTCAGTCAAAGATCAGGTCACCTCTCTAGAAAAGGAAATGAGCAGAGGATTTGCAGAGATCCAACACAACACAAATTATCTTTAAGAGCTGTTCAGAATTGGTTGCAAAGCCATAGACCACACCATTACCAGTATTGGTCAGGTCATGGACCAGTCTGTCACACTAGCAAATAATCAAATTCAGTTGGAAAAAGAAAGCTCAAGAACATGTAATGAAAATCTGTGAGGAAGTTGGAACATTCAAAGAAGAGACCATAGCAAAGCTTTGTGCAGAAATCAGAAAGGGGGAGAGTTTAGTGAAAGAACAAGTGGAAAAACTTACTACAGATGCAAAATCTCTTTGGAATGAGAAATTGACTGAGATAAATAAGAATGTTTTAGATCAAATCCAATCAGTGAAATTCCACACTTATGACACTGCAGTCTGGATGCATAACCAGATTTCCCCTGACTTTCAGGCTGATCCTAATCTTATTCCTCATCACCTGAACCCCCTTGCTGAAGGTCAATCCAGCCAGATGCCTCAACCTCAAATGCCTACTTTCTCTCCAAGGCTAGAAGATCAGGATCCTCCTCCTGCTTCCTATGACTAGGTTTGGGATGATATTATTCCTAAGGATTTACCAGAAATTCACACCTCTAAGAAGAGAAAGTATGGAGAAGGTCCATCTACAAGCAAATATGTTCCCTAGCAAGATACATAGAAAAGGAAAGCAAAGGAGTTTGCTGAAGTTTGGAGCCCCACTTCTAAAAGCTTAATTCTTGGCACTCTCAAATTGGTGATGAACTTTAATGAGAACAGAAATCTCCACTACAGCTCATCTGAGTGGGAATTATATGAGAAGTCCATGACCAAGAGAAGGATATATGATAGAGAGTTTGGCAGGAACAATCCTAAAGCTCCTCCTAAGCCTCCAAGGTACAATCCTAAGCCCTTCAGCTATCAGAGGAGACAGCAAGAGAAGCAGGACAGCCAGCATCAAAGCAAAGAATGAACTCTTGTTGATATGTTTTTGAGAATTTGGATGAAATGATTGTTGATTAGAAATCTAAAACATTACATATATATAATCTCTAGTTTTGCCTAATTGTGTGTTTAATTAATCTGTTATTGCATTTAGCTTAAATTATTCATTTCCAGTTCTTTCTTAATTGTCATAATTAATCTTAGTGTAGAGGGTTCGGACTTCTACAAATAGAGGGAGATTGTTGGGTATTGCATCCACAATAACCCAGATTTGCATTAAGTCACCCTTGAACTAAGATGAATTAAGTTGTATTTGATATCCTTGTTTTAGCTGTGTTTGCAGATTACTATTGCTAAGTGTAGACCAATATTATTCTATAGTGGGTCATGAACAAAGGACCATACAGTATAATCCCTCACTGTGTGATCCAAGGTGTTGACTCATGTGTAGCCTCTCTATTGGGATACACTTCATATTCAAACCTTGGATCATGGAATGAAGATTGGACTCTTGAAGAGAAGAGAAAGATTTTTTTAAAAGTTATGAAAATTCTCTAAGTCCACTTCTCGAGAAGTGTCTCTTAGTTCTCGAGAAGTCTTTAGAGTTCTCGAGAAGCTCTGCTTCAAAGTTCTCGAGAAGTGCTTAGAGTTCTCGAGAAGCTTAGCTTCAAAGTTCTCGAGAAGTCCCAGCTTTTGGTTCTCGAAAAGTGCTTAGAGTTCTAGAGAAGCTTAGCTTCAAAGTTCTCGAGAAATCCCAGCTTTTGGTTCTCGAGAAGTCTTCTTTGTTCTCGAGAAGTCTTGTTCAGTTCTCAGGAAGTCTCAACTATAGTTCTCGAGAAGTCCATCTTGTTCTCGAGAAGCTTGGCTTAAGTTCTCGAGAACTGCCAGCCATATTTCTCGAATAGTCAAAAGTTGCCTCAAAAATCTCTCTAAGTGTTAATTCTCGAGAAGTCTCCATAGTTCTCGAGAAGTCAGTTAGTTCTCGAGAACTCAGCCTTTTGTTCTCGAGATGTCCAGAATTCTTCTAAGTAGTATAGTTCTCGAGAAGTCCTGATAGCTCTCGAGAACTCAGTCTCTAGTTTTCGAGAACTAAAGTTACTTCTCGAGAACTGAAAGTCGAATTTTTCAGAAAATTATGTTAAGTCCAAATTGGCCGAAATTTTCAAATTACTTGACGTGATTGGTCCATGTGTCATCATTAATGTCTTTTCTAGCCATTAAGGGTAATCCTATATAAAGTCTTATCGTTAAGACAAAACCGTAACATTCACAAGGAACGGATTTCCGTACATTCTAAATTTATGGATCGACCTTCTCTTTCAAAAAGAACACGTTCTGAAGCCGCCGCCGCCGCTCACGAGTAGATCGAAATTTTTGCTTTCGATCCAAGAAGACTTGTTGCTCAAGGGATCATCATATTCTCCTTGATCGAGTAGGTCAAAGCTTTCTCAGGTCAGATCATTAAGTCTTCTTCAACCGTTTCTGAAAGAGCCGCCAATTCAAGAAGGAGACGTAGGGCTGAATTTTTCCAGATCTTAGAAATCTCTGTTTGTAGGAGATTATTCTCCGAGTGTAGGAGCATTGTTCTCCGAGTTGTAGGAAGTTTTGTTTATCTTCCGAGTGTAGATCCATTTGGATCGAGTTTGTAGGAACTTGGTTCTGAGGCGTAGGATTGTTTTCAATCCGAGATAGCGGAGTAGCCGAGTCTAGTGATTTGCTAAATCGGTGAGGTAAAGTGGATGTACCCAAGATTGGGGAACCACTATAAATCTTCTTGTCTTTCTGTGATTGCTTGATTTCTTGTGCTAGATTGTTAAAATTTTTATTCTGCAAATAGACGCACGATTCACCTATTCACCCCCCTCTAGGTGATTTAGGTTGATAACTTTACACTTTCAAGCAAGTCAACAAGTTAATATATTTCAAATAAGTGGAGGGATGGCTACAGTACGCAACAAAGGTTGTCGTAGACCTACTGTACGATAGTTGGCGTTAAAGCAAAATTGCAGCCAGCACTAAAATTGTGAGACCCACTGCTAAAAGAGCTGTTGGTTTTCAATAAATAAAAGGAAGTGCTCTTTACAGGATGAGACCCTAGTGATAGTAGTTCTTCTTCTCCGCCATTATTGTGGAGCTAAAGATCAGGAAGCTCAAATCAGAAAGACAAAGAGCAAGTTAGTTGTTGAGATCAACATCTTCAACGGCAAGTTTGCTGGTGCCATCTTCATCTACACCAGCTAGCAAGCTCACAGTGATTCTCTGAGAAAGAGATAGCAGCAAGAGCCAACCCTTGTTGTTGGAGATTCACAGATCCAGCCAATACTTTCTAAAACAACATACACTTGAGGAGCTGTGAAGAAGAAGTTGGAGATGAGCAGTTAGCTTTGTTCAGAAAGGAGCAGAGAAACATATCTGTTATTTGCTTCCGAGATAAGCCAAAGCTTCTACATCATTGTTGCTGTGAAGAAGAGAGAGCTGAATCTTTGGTTCAATTCAGAAAGAGGCAGAATAGTATTCTACAAGTTTCTTCCAGCTCAAGTGCATAAACTTATTGTTGTGAAGTAGTTGGGACTAAGGTGCACTCAGTCTAGTAAAATTGGCACAGGAAAACTCTCCTGTTGTCATAGTGGGGGGGGCTGAGTCTAACTCACCTAAGGATGATTATCTCAGAGGAATTCCTCTTGTGTTCAATCAAGAACCACATCAACTCATTTCCATCTTGTAGGATCCTGTTGGGTATCGTATCTACAATTACCTGTATTTGTGGAAGCCTCCGGTCAAGCTAAGATGAATTCACAGTGTATTTGATGAAATCCTTCAAGTTGTGCTTGCAGCTATTCATCGCTAAGTACACACCAATGTCAGGGTGCAGTAGGTCAATATACACGGGTCTGTGCAACGTAATCCTTCGTTGAGCAGATCAGTGTGTTGGCTTACGTGTACTCTCTCTATTGGAGTGTACTTATTTTCAAGCACAGGGCTATGTAAGATTAAGAGCAGACAAAGAGAAAGGTGGGCCAAAGACCAGCTCACGGGAAGAAAGACGAAAATCGTCTAAGTACAAATCGACGAGAATCACTAAGTGATTCTCGCCGAATCGTCGAGAATCACGAACTGATTCTCGCTGAATGTTGTCGGTTGTCTCGAAGCTGTCTTGAAATCTTCTAAGGCAGAATCGTCGAGAATCACGAAGTGATTCTCGCCGATTTGTCGAGAATGACTCTGCATTCTCGACGATTCGGCGAGAATCAATTGTGATTCTCGCTGATTCTCACCATCTTGTATTATCAGTGGAGATTGAATTCTGTTAAGAAGAATTCGGCGAGAATCGTAGTTGATTCTCGCCGATTCGGCGAGAATCACCTACGATTCTCGCCGAATTTGACTTGGGCAAATTCCTGTTGTTCTCTGGACCGGTCCAAGTTACCTAGATTATTTCGAACCGGACTTAGGTCTTCTTCTTGGTGGGGCCCACAACGGTCATCTTGTTGACCTAATGTATAAATACATCTGTATTTTTGAACAGTAAAGACACGGACAGAAAAACGAAGAAAGCCGAGCCGCCGACGTGACCTACATCGCGCATCTTGCTCCGCCGCCGTCGTCATCGCTCGTGCAGTTAGTCGCCGTTGCTGATCACGGTTTCTTCCAGATCTCCGGCGACAGAAGCTTAGCCTAGCACAGTGTCTCACGCGTCTAACCAGAGATCTTTTGTCTCTTGATTCGTAGATCGGGAAAACCATCCCCTTCCGAATCGATCGAGACGATCGATCCTAGTGTGATTGTTGGAAGACCTTGCTACCTTTGCTATGAAGGTTGAATCTCCATTGCATCTCCGCAGCACTCCGTTGCCGCCGCCAATCCCGAGAGCCAAGCCGCCGCCCTTTACCGCAGCCGGTTTCGGGGAGATTCTCTCCAAGAGAGATCTAGGGTTGTGGACTCTTCGTTGACTTCAAGAACACGTCGTCGAACGAAGAGGGACACCTTAGTCTCCATAAGTTGTTTGTATTTCTAATACATTCTATTTTCAACTTTGTTGTAAAGGAACGATTGGTTCCTAGTTGTAAGGGTTGGGTGCAACCCGTGGTGTGGGAGTGGTGACTCCTACGTGTGGAAGGGTTTCTTCCGTTAGTGCAAGGATTGGATTTCAATCCTGTTGGTGAAGTGACCGAGTCGTCCCTGGTTGGGAGATAGGTCGAAGGGGGAAAGTGGACGTACCCAAATCGGGGAACCACTATAAATTGCTTGAGTCTTTTATGTGTTGTGTTGTTTGATTTATTTGTGCAGGTACAGTTTTTAATTCCGCAAAAACGCTACAAGACACCTATTTCCCCCCCCCCCCCCATAGGTGAAGCTAGTTGGCACTAGGTGGACTTTCAAGTGGTATCAGAGGGAGGTTGCTCATCAAATGGGTTAACACCTCGAGCAAGTTCCTGCCACCAGTGTCAAAAGCATGGAGCTGGATTATGAGATCTCTCCGCTCAGACTCCCCACGTGCACAAAGGAGTATTATCCCGTCTGGAAGATGAGAGTGTCATTTCACTTGGAGGCTATCGATCCTCGAGCATCTCTCATCTTGGAAGAGGGTCCATTCATTCCAATGAAGACCTCCGGCTCTGGAAAGGATATCCAAATCCCCAAGTGTATTACTGAGATGTAGGAGACTGAACTCTCATTATTCAATCTAGACAAGATGATTCGTCAGATCATCATGGATGTCTGGTCTGGACCTTCTCGATCTAGACTGGAAAAGTGTAGGACGGACAAGTCAATGTGGGTAACCATCTCAGATCTCATGGAGGGGTCAGAGAAAGCAGGGATCTGCTGCCAGCAAGAGGATGAAGCCTATGTGGGGGTCCTCGCCTCTGAAGATGAAGGCAAGGACCAATCGGTCAGCATCAGGGCTCCGGTGTCCTTGTCAGAGACTGAAGAAGAAATTGAGGAAAGCAGTTCTGATGAAGCTGACTCAACGGTCTCTGGCGATTTTAACAGTAACTCTGAAGAGCAGGTAACTTCTTCATCTTGCCCCTCTTCTCTTGAAGTTCCTGAAGACAGGAATAGTTCGGATGGCTGCCCTTCAGAAAATCCTGATTCCCTGAAGAGAGCCCTTCAGAAAAGCAACCTACTTATTGATGAGCAAGCTCAGGAGATTGCTCGACTGAAGATCTTGTTGGATCTCTAATTGGCATCCAACAGGGTTAAGGACTCTAAAATCTCAGATCTAGAGAGTAGTCTAGAAAATGAGAAGAGGATAGTATCCAACTTTTCCAAGATTGATGTTATCAAAAGAAAGGAAGAAAATGGGTGGATCTCCCGAATTATCAATTCATGGAGAAATGGGGAAACGGTATTCAGACCCCCCACCCCAGGCAGGGAGGGTACTCATCATGCCTTCAGGTATGATCACAGGAACAATCGTGGTCACTGCAAGGGTGATCAGCCCTCATGTGGAGACACCAATAGTGCAAGGGCTGTCATGGCCACCCTTGAGAGAATACCTAAGGCTCAGTCTGAACCCTTTGTATTCTCGGCCACAGCCCCAACTCGGCATGAATCTGCTGGTATCAGCTCTCACTGCGCTTCTCACCGCCCTAGGACACAGGAAAGGGGGGTTAGAAGTCATGCAGTTAGTGCTCATGGGGCCTCTGGAAGGGTGCTGACTGAAAGGAAGGCACCACCTCCCAGGCCTCATGACGCTCGCTACATGCATTCCTTCCACCCTTCCAAGTGTCACGGTGGAAGAGGCAATTTTGTGAGCAGATCCGGCTCTATCCCATTTAGACCTAGGACCATGACTACCTCAGTCACCGGATCAGGTCAGAAACGGCGAGACAACATTCACACGTGTTGGTGTTGTGGCAAGGTGGGTCACTTTGCCATAGATTGTTGGCACAACCCCTCTGTTTCAAGGGAAAGGGCATATCCACCTCCTCTGAGCAGAGGTAGTTTTCCTGACAGGATTTCTGAGGGAAGGCATTCGAGTTTTTATGCTAACAAGAACCTAGGACCCAATACATATTGGGTTCCTAAGGTAAGGTAACACTCTTTTGCAGGGTAGTCTAGGTTCCCGTAAACCTAATGGGAACCAGACAGGAGATGTTCCAAGAATGACGTGGAACAAGTATCTGGAATAGGAGCAGTGCCATCAATACAGGCACATTCAAGTTGACCACCTGGTGTGCCTTGAGCAGAAGATCTAAATGATACATCTTTTAATCTCAGGTAATTGCAATCAGCTTCAATATATGAGTCATAGTGCATCGATTTTTACATATATGTATATATGTATGTCTACATATCCACACTAAGTCATGAATTCCCTCTCTCGAAAGTAAATGGTCATGTGTAGATTTACACTTATATGCTTGTACACCTAAGGAAAGATTAAAATTGTAAAAATAACCTTTAGATACATTGTTAAAGATTTATCTGTAAATATACTGGTAGATTCGAGAATGAACCTCAACAGGCATAAGTCAGCCCACTGAAAATTAAAAAAGATACGTCATTGGAAGTCACTAAAACTTACAACTGACATTAAGAATATTGTGTATATCTCGATCGAGAAATCACCTATTAAAGTTGCTTGCCACGGTTATTGTCTTGGGTATACCAAAGTTGATATGCCTCCTAACGCTGTGTGGAAAACTCCTTCCAAACCCTCAATAGATACATGTATTAAGAAATATATATATTCCGAAGATTGGTATTAAGAAATATATATTTAGAAGATTTCTAAACCCTTTGATATCAGAAGATTCCGAGAATCCGGTATGCCTTTAAACCCGTCGATTTCTATTGAGAATCCCGTCGATTTCTATTTTGAAAAACTCCCGCCGACCCTTCATCTTCCGCATTTCGCAGAGAAACCCGTCGATATCCCGCAAGAATCCCGCCGACCCTTCCTTCCCTCCTCCCGGCGACTTCCTGCATCTTAGGTTCCAAATCTCGTCGACCTCGTTCCGGATTCCGTAGACCTCACTTCTCGCGTCCAGAGTGCTCGTCCAAGTATTCACTCTCCGCTGTTTCGATCAAACAAAGACGCGAGCTCCTCCAGGTTTTCCGTCGACTCGCGCTTCCTCCGCGTTTGGGTAACCACTTCTTCTCACTTACAGTGACTTACTGTTAATGTAGCTTCCTTCTTGACTTCTGATTAGGCGTAGACTTGGGATTCCCTCCCTAGGTTTTCTATGGCTCCAAGGACCACTGCCGACCTCGTCATTGAATGTGAGTTAGTTCGAACCGGGTTCTCACATGCCTCGGATGAGTTCAGAAACATCATCATGATGCTTGAAGAGGCTGGACTCACTTTTGTACTGGAGCACCCCTGCAAAACTCTGGATAAGGAAGTGATGGAGTTCTTCGCAATCGCCAAACTTCGGAATGAAGACACTATCATCAAGAGTAAGGTTGCAAGTGCAAAGATCAAGATGTCTGCAAGGAAACTGACTCAATGCTTGCAGCTCTCCAGTTCTGAGCACGTGGATTATCTGGAGGAACCTGATAGAGCCAGGACCCTATTATTCTGTGGACTAGCTTGGGGAACCAGATCGATAAAGAGAAAAGAAATGAATGAGGAGGGGAAACTCTTGTCCGACATCATAGGGAAAGTACTGATATGAAAACCCGGCTCACACGACCACATCTCAGCTGACATGTTCAAGATTCTTGTTGCGATAGTCTGCCGAAAGAGATTCAACTGGGGGGCTATGCTTTTTGAGAAGATTAAGGACACTCTCAGATCTCCAAGTTTTGGAAGAATCATCAGCCTATATCTCAATCAGTTGAACGGAGATAGGTTCGACATGAGCAAAGGAGTTCCTTTGCATTATTTGAAGAAAATGGACTCCAGCATATTTGACAGATGGGAGCGACGCATAGGGCAAGATGCTGTGGTAGTAGAACATGAAGAATCTCCTGCCGAGGACAACAGAACTTCAGCAGATTCCGTGGCAATCCCCAGTGAAGTTCCTGATGCACTGACTGCAGGAACTGAGGGGGAGCCTCTACCCGCTTCTGCTAATGTCATATCTGAGATCTCTCAGATAGCTAGAGATGCTGTTGAGAGTATGCAAGAAGATAGTGAGGATGTGGTGGAAGATGAGGCGGCCCTGAACGACAGTGATCTGGGAGATAGAGGTGATAATGAGGAGGATGACGAGGAAAACTTAAACAATGCTGCAGCTGAGAAAGAGCACATGGGTGATGAGGAGGAGGAAACTGGAAGTGAGAGGATGGAAGTGGTGAATCCTCGGGATGCTGCTGAAGTTCCATCTAAGGAACATGCTCCTGAGACAACTGATGCAAGAATGGAGGGGGAGCCCTTCCAGCAACTATTGACAAGCATTCTTGTACAACCTGCTGTGGCGGCCAGCATTCCCCTTGTGGAACCTGTACTAGTGTCTAGCTCACCCAGTGCCTCTGCTGATGAGCCAGACCAGGGCTTGCCGTGAGGTCCTCCACTGCAAGCGAATATAGCCAATCATACGGTCAACATTGTTCAGGGAATCGTGAATGAGCTGAAGGCCTCGTTTGTGAAAGCACAAGACGTAGTGCTAAAAAGGGTAAAAGAATCTGAGGATCTAATGTTAAAGAACATTGTGGAAGTCAATCACAAGTTGGATGTTATGGAAAAGAAATTCGAGGAAAAGTATACTGAAGCCGGCACAGCTGTCTCTCTGCTGATGCAAGGTCTTAAAAAGAACACAGATGATCTGGCTGTCATAAATCAGAATGCACATGTTATGGCTAATAGCATCCAAAAATTTGATGCCAACGTGGTGATTCTGAACGCGGATAAAAAGACCCTGCTGAATGAATTTTCAAAA
Organism: Platanthera zijinensis; assembly: GCA_039513925.1. Lineage (NCBI taxonomy): Eukaryota > Viridiplantae > Streptophyta > Magnoliopsida > Asparagales > Orchidaceae > Platanthera > Platanthera zijinensis. Next base: position 60,465,440 of record CM077086.1, read on the forward strand.
ACTGTGAAGCACATCAATGAGTCCCTGCACGCTTACGCAAACTCAATTGCTGTAGAAGCCAAAAAGGGGGAGGAAGACTACAAAGCTAAGATGGCCGGGCTGCAACAGATAATCATCGAAAACTTCGATCAGTCTAATAGGTATGCTCTTAAACTCTAACAAAATCTTAATTGACGCCTTCAATCAATCTAATAGATAATAATTAACAAATTCGGTCATTCGAATAGGTATGTGTTTGAAACGGACCATTGGTTAGTACGACAAGCCTCGGGCATACACATTCCTGTTGCTCCTCCGGAGCAAGAGGAGCATACTGCTGCTGCTGCTGAAGAAGAGGCAAGTATTGAAGAAGTTATACTGAGTGAGGCTGAAGCCAAGAAGGCTGCTAGGGCTGCTGCAAGAGCAGAAAGCTGTTGCTGGTTTGATCAAGAAGCCCTAGCAAAAGCTAAAGGGAAAAGGAAAAATCAAGAAGGAACCTCAAAGGAAACGCCAACTGAAAAGAGAATCAGACTGAAGGAGGAAGAGGTGCGAAATGAAAGGTGGAGCCCAGCATCAAGAAGCATCATTTTGGACACATTTGCGTTGCAACAAAGGGGGGAGATAAACAAGAACTATGTCTACAGTCAGTACGAGTGGGAGCAGCACAAGACCTTTGAAGCCAAAAGAAACATCTTCTTCAGGTCCGATACTGTGGCGAATAAAGCTCCCCCTCCCAGATACTACCCTAAGCCTAAGGAGTATTTTGAACGACAAAGCAGCAAGTTCTTGGCGCAGTAGCTCAAAGATGAAATTGCAAAGGATAAATAGATTTAGGAATTTGACTCATGAACTCTGTATGTATTCATTGTTATCTTCGTGTAAACATATGAACACTTATTGTGGATATTTATATATATGTATATGTGATTCGATGGTTGTCTCCTATGTAGCTCTGCTTGTTCTTAGTGTTCCTCTCGTAGTATAATGCATGTATTATCTGGATTGGTGAAATTCATCTTAGCTAGTAGAATTTTGGCTTTTTCAAATAGGGGGAGATTGTTGGGTATCGTATCCACAATTACCTGGATTTGAGGAAGCCACCGGTCAAGCAAAAATGAATTCACAGTGTATTTGATGAAATCCTTCAAGTTATGCTTGCAGCTATTCATCGCTAAGTACACACCAATGTCAGGGTGCAGTAGGTCAATATACACGGGTCTGTGCAACGTAATCCCTCTTTGAGCAGATCAGTGTGTTGGCTTACGTGTACTCTCTCTATTGGAGTGTACTTATTTTCAAGCATAGGGCTATGTAAGATCAAGAGCATACAAGGAGCAAGGATGGGCCAAAGACGAGCTCACGGGAAGAAAGACGAAAATCGTCTAAGTACAAATCGACGAGAATCACTAGTGATTCTCGCTGAATCGTCGAGAATCACGAACTGATTCTTGCAGAATGCTGTCGGTTGTCTCGAAGCCGCCTTGAAATATTCTAAGGCAGAATCGTCGAGAATCACGAAGTGATTCTCGCCGATTCGTCGAGAATGACTCTGCATTCTCGACGATTCGGCGAGAATCAATTGTGATTCTCGCCGATTCTCACCGGCTTGTATTATCAGTGGAGATTGAATTCTGTTAAGAAGAATTCGGCGAGAATCGTAGTTGATTCTCGCCGATTCGGCGAGAATCACCTACGATTCTCGCCGAATTTGACTTGGGCAAATTCCTGCTGTTCTCTGGACCGGTCCAAGTTACCAGGATTATTTCGAACCAGACTTAGGTCTTCTTCTTGGTGGGGCCCACAACGGTCATCTTGATGACCTAATGTATAAATACATCTGTATTTTTGAACAGTAAAGACACAGACAGAAAAACGAAGAAAGCCGAGCCACCGACGTGACCTACATCGCGCATCTTGCTCTGCCGCTGTCGTCGCCGCTCGTGCAGTTAGTCGCCGTTGCTGATCACGGTTTCTTCCAGATCTCCGGCGACAGAAGCTTAGCCTAGCACAGCGTCTCACGCGTCTAACCAGAGATCTTTTGTCTCTTGATTCGTAGATCGGGAAAACCATCCCCTTCCGAATCGATCGAGACGATCGATCCTAGTGTGATCGTTGGAAGACCTTGCTACCTTTGCTACGAAGGTTGAATCTCCATTGCATGCCGCAGCACTCCGTTGCCGCCGCCAATCCCGAGAGCCAAGCCGCCGCCCTTTGCCGCCGCCGGTTTCGGGGAGATTCTCTCCAAGAGAGATCTAGGGTTGTGGACTCTTCGTTGACTTCAAGAACACGTCGTCGAATGAAGAGGGACACCTTAGTCTCCATAAGTTGTTTGTATTTCTAATACATTCTATTTTCAATTTCGTTGTAAAGGAACGATTGGTTCCTATTTGTAAGGGTTGGGTGCAACCCATGGTGTGGGAGTGGTGACTCCTACGTGTGGAAGGGTTCCTTCCATTAGTGCAAGGATTGGATTTTAATCCTGTTGGTGAAGTGACCGAGTCATCCCTGGTTGGGAGATAGGTCGAAGGGGGAAAGTGGACGTACCCAAATCGGGGAATCACTATAAATTGCTTGAGTCTTTTCAGTGTTGTGTTGTTTGATTTATTTGTGCAGGTACAGTTTTTAATTCCGTAAAAACGCTACAAGACACCTATTCCCCCCCCCCCCATAGGTGAAGCTAGTTGGCACTAGGTGGACTTTCAGATCCTTTTAGATCTGAGATGTAGGAGTGTTGTAGCACTATGAGAGTAGCGCCTAGTGCCTGAAATTATAGAGATGAAAAGCCTAAGTTGTAGGCCTTAGAGATAAGGCTGAGGTAGGTGGTTTGAGGACCACTGAGCTGTAGGAGCGCTACAGGGCTCTGAGCTAGGAACCTTTGTGGTTCTGAGGTAGGGTTCTGAAGAAAACCTGAGTGTAAGGCTAAGGGCCTGAGGTGTAAGCTCTTTGGAGCATTTTGGAGAACTGCCTAGTCCAAAAAGACAGTTGGGCAGGTGGGAGGGAAAGTGGATGTACCCAGTTGGGGAACCACTATAAATATCTGTGTGCTTTGCTGTGTTGTTTTATTTGTGCGGGGTAAATCATCTTAAAAGCAGAAATTAACCAACTACTAAAGCAGTAAACTAAAAGGATAGAAAAGAACTAATAAAGAGACCAATAACCTATTCACCCCCCCCCCCCCTCTAGGTGATTTAGCTATCCTTGAAATTAAAGACTTTCAATATTCTTGCACCTCATTTTCCCACTGCTCCGGGGAGTCTCCTAACAACAATGGCGGTTGATAATTATCGCCTTATCGCGGTTGAAAGTGTCTTGTTCTCATCTAATGAAAAGCTCATGGACCTTGATGACAAGAATCGCGACCCCTTCAATTTGGGGGACGATACTCCTGGGAGATAAAGTTGTTCTTTTGCAGGGTTTCTAAGGGGCGATTGGAAGATCTGTGTGGGAAATTCTCCCCTAGTTCTTTGAGGCTGGCAATGAAATCTTCGTTGTTATACTTGTTGTTGATGAACTGGTTAGCCCTTGTTATGAGTTCTGCGTAACTCCTTGGCTTCTTTTCCCTAATCATAAACTTAAACAACTCGGGTCAGAGTCCATTAGTAAAAGCAACTCGATAGACGTGGGATTTTCCCTCCTGAAACTTCCGTGATCAGACTTGGGAAACAATCCACGTATTGTCCCACTGTCTCTTTTGATCGTTGTTGTATTTGGAAGAGAGCTTTGACATCTTCCATGCGCCACTTCAAGGTGGCAGGCCTTTGTAAGAAGTCCACCCTTTGCTCCCTTAAGGAAGTAACTGAGCCTGGAGGAAGACCGTGAAACCATTCTCTTGCATTTCTATCGAAGGTTGTGGAGAGGAGCTTGTAGTGCAGGGCCTCAGAAAGAGGTTGTAGGGATATAGTAGTGTAGAAGGCCTGAAGTGAAAAGATGGATCTTCCTTTTCCAGTGAAGCGGGGAAGATAGGTAACTTAGAAGCCGTTGGGAGTGGTTTCTTTGACGATCCCGAGGGTAAACGGGGAGAACAGCTTCGCCCCCTTGACTTGTTCTTGTTCCTTGAAGTCAAGGAACCCTCCAGGTCGGGCGGCTTCTAGGATGCTCGACGACATGTTCCCCCGTTGGTTGGTCACCAACTCATTGACCAATCCGAACAGTCGGTTGAACTTGGCACGACTGACAGGCTGTTCACATTCTGGGGTCTCTCTTCTTGCCATGAGAGTAAGTTTGTAGGTTGGTTAAGACCTGAAGGTCGCATGTTCGATTCACGCTTACCGTACCAAATTTTATTGGAGCCAAAAAAGATCACCAACTTTTCGCGCGCTATCCGTGAGTAGTGTGTTTGGTAGAGGAAAAAAACGTGGTTCGCAAACAACTGGTTACTAGCCCTGCGGACGATGGTGAGAGGACGAAAAGAGAGAAAAGGAGGATGTTGCTAGCAGCGACGAACATCCGACTGGACCCGCCGTGGTGAATGCCTCTCTTGTGACGGGGCTCTCATTATTATCTTGAGAGAGGTTATAATATGTTGTTCGGCCACCCGGGGGTATGCACACATACAACAACTGAAAGAAAAAAAATAGGAACGTAGTGTCGGCACCTACAATGTGGCATGTTCTGAGCTAAGTTTGTGTGTCCCCTCCAAGCACCATGGTCCCCCTTTTTTTACTAGGAGGTAGGTTGTGTGTACGATTCACGAACCGACGGACATTTAATGTCTTATTAATAGTGACATTAAATGAGCAACCACCCAAAGTTCGTGAATAGTTGAGCGGTGGAGTCTAAAGAAGTGACCACACGAAACCGCACGACGCTGCCCGAGCTGGATAAGAAAGGGAGAGTCAGCGCGGACTTGGATGAAGCGACCACACGTACACTAAACTGGAGCTCCCGAATTGCACTCCGAGAAGCTTCTTTAAAGTCGCCTATTGACTGTCCGCACCAAACATTGTCGATCTTCCAGTGGGTGTCCGCGAGTGCTCCAGAATGTCCGCCCAAGAGCTCGACGGGCTCTGAGAACGATTGCTTGGCATGGTATGTCTGCCATCTCTAGATGCTCTCTTTCATCGTCGCATGATTTAGGGTTAACACGTGCGCTGCGCTCGGGGGGGGGGGGGGGCGTGTTACGCACGCGGGAGGAGCGCGACGTACCTGCGCCTGCCCCCACCCGCGACGCAATGTGCGCGTGTCACGCGAGCATGTTGCGTGCGCATTGTGCTTATGCTTGCTTTCCCGTGCGAACTTGCGCAGTCCCCTCGCGTGTGTGTTTGTGCTTAGCTCCAACCCCTTCTTCCGAGGTGGTTTTGGTCCCTTCGAGCATGCGCGCATTGCATGCACGGCTCACTTGGTTGTGTCGTGTTACTTGAATACTCTCGGCAGAAGTCCTACCGGTTTGACTTAGAAAATTTTGGGAGAACCCTATTATGTATATAAGATAATGACGAAAACATTTTGCATATACTATTAAAAATATAAATATTAAGTAGATCAACGTTTTGAAAACATTTTATATTAATTGAATCTATTTAATATTTAAATTAATCATTTAAATTAATAATATTATATAAAAGGTTTTAGAATATTAATATATTATTTTTATGCAAATATAGGAGATAACGCCGATTATTTTTAAGATGCTATGTTTGGACTCAGGTTGACTTAATGCTTGAAGCAAATATGTTTGGACTAATTTTTAATGTTTTTTATTGTTAAATATCTTATGATATGTCTGATATCTACTAATTTTAATTAGTTTTGCTCGACTATATATGTATAAATCTAGTGATCTTTGCATGTGTAGTTAAATCTAATTCAATTCTCGTTCAATCAGTTAAATCGGTTAAACCTTGAATGACTCCTTCCGATTCAATTTCCGAACAGATTCAGAAAACCTCTTAAATTAGAATATTTTTCTGCGTAATTATTCATTCAAAAAAGCAAATAAATAAATAAATAGTCAAAATAGAGTTTTCAAATTGTAGTAATTATTATATTTTCTAATCATGACAAGTGGTGGGCAAATAGCCCGGCCCCGGCCCGGCAAAAGCCCGGCGAGGCCCGGCCCGGGCCAAGGCCGGGCTTGGGGCCCTTATCGGGCACCCATTTTTGCCGGTTGCCCGGGCCGGGCCGGGCTAGCCAGAGCCTGACATCGGGTTAAGGAAAAATCCCTCTTGATTAGGCGGGATTTAATCCTGTCTGCCTGAGCCTGTTGAATTCAGGCCGGCCCGGGCCGGCCTGAAGGGCCTAACTGGGCTCCCCCTTTGAGAGGAAGCCCGAGCCCAGCTCAAACTGGGACCGGGCCGAGCCCAGGTTGAAAAAAGCCCGGGCCCGATCGGGCCGATCCAAGCCCAGCCCGATCGGGCTTTTTGCCCATGACGGATCATGATTGTTAAATTATACAAAAAAAATTGACATTGAAATGAGAAATGAGAAAAAGAGAAGGGAGAGTGGAGAGAAGATAGGGTGGTATGGTGTCAGTGTGTCACGCAAGAGGCCGCGAGCTACGTGAGTGTCGTCGTTGCACTATTGCGGTCGGGGCACTACCACGGCTACACACTCAGCCTCCTAGATACTATTACTGGTACTATATTAAAAGGGGAAAAAATCCCCATGTTGAAACATTCATAATATTAGTACTGCCATTACTTTTTAATCAAATATCATCAAATTCTTTTATTATTCAAAATAATTTAATAAAAATGGCATCTAGGTAACTATACATACACACAAAAAAAAGAAAAAAATGTCAAAATCACGTTATCAAAATTTTTAGTTGTTCGCAATTATTATAGAGCAATGTTATAAGCACACCAATTATCGCTATTAACAGCCCATTTATATTGGCACATCAAATTTTTTTATTTTCACATCAATTCTTTATTGCCACACCAATTGTTGAAATTGTTAATGGCACACCAAAAAGTCAAACTTTTTTCTTTTCTATTAGATTTTTGACAGTCCAAAAATACATCCAATAGTCCAAAAATACATCTAATAGTTCAAAAATACATCCAATAGTCCAAAAATATATACAACATTAAAAAATTTGAGATCCCAAAAAATCAAGTTAACATGTCTGGTTGGCAAATCTCCACCAAAATATTCTAGACCTGCGTACATATTAAACTATTCCAAGTTAGCGAGATATAAAATAAAGCTTAACTAAGATTATTAGTAACACTATATACCTTTGATTTAAAATCAGTTTTAACGATAAATGCTTAACGACGTAGATCCAAGGCTTCCGTACCTACAAGAGATAATATTATGAAAAATTAAATTATAATAAAGTCAGTTTATTTGCTATGAATTAAAATGTATAATCTTACGTAGCTTAAGGATTGGCCAAATTAACTATTTCATCATCTTCACCTTTATAACTAGAATCTCATTAGCTTGCAACTGCAGTGTGATATCTCGTCGGCATGCTGATCACAGGCGGCATTGGACAATCCTTTTTCACTAATAACTGAATGAAGTAATTGTTGTTGACAAAACCAATTTAAATAGTCTTCCTAGTCATTTGAGGGGCCGAATGTAGTGGCAAAAATGTGAATGACTGAAACTTTGAAAAATGTACAACTACCACATTGTAACATGATGAAATGACTAGTCTCATGTCCGGCATCGTCTGAAAAATGATATAATGATCCTCTGAACCCTGTGTTTACCAGAATTGAACTTTGCCCAAAAGAGTGTGTTGGAACACCCTATTACTAATTTGGGTAAGGATCACTATGTGCTTAGGAATTTGTTTTGACCTTGCTGTATAGTCTAATAGGTCAATTAGAATGAGTCTTAGAGTTAGTACTTAGGTTTATGTGAGAATCCGCCCGCCCATATCGCATCTCAAAACCCAGGTGTTGAGATGAAGGGTGGCGGGGTATATAAACACGGAGGAGCAGGCGCTGCGGGCGATGTGGAACTAATCCCAACCACAGGACCGCGGGGATATTCCGCCACAGGGGGCCCACCGGGGTCAACACCCAGACCAGGAATGCGATGGGGAAAGCCACGGGGTCGGTCCCACACACACGTGTCCTGCTGGCAAATTATTCTCAACACACCCCCGCAGCAAGACAACCGTACAACCTCCCTCTGATACCATATGAGAACCCGCCCGCCCATATCGCATCTCAAAACCCAGGTGTTGAGATGAAGGGTGGCGGGGTACATAAACACGGAGGAGCAGGCGCTGCGGGCGATGTGGGACTAATCCCAACCACAGGACCGCGGGGATATTCCGCCACAGGGGGCCCACCGGGGTCAACACCCAGACCAGGAACGCGATGGGGAAAGCCACGGTGTCGGTCCCACACACACGTGTCCTGCTGGCAAATTATTCTCAACAGTTTAAAAGCTGCCCTCAAGACCTTCTAAAGATCAGGTTTCAGTGCTGAAGACTAGGACAATTCTCGTCGAGCTCAGGTAAACGAAACGTCGAACTTAGTTCGACTATCTCTGAGCTCAGTTCAAATGAGGCGTCGAAGTCCGTTCGACGATCTTCGAGCTCAGATCGACGCTCTGTCTCTAGTTGTTTTCCAATCTTTGAGCTCGGGTCGACGATTGTAGAGCTCAGATCGACGATTTCTGTTTTCAGTCTAAGTTCAATCTCTAAGCTCAGTTCGACTATCGTTGAGCTCAGATCGACGCTTCTCTGAAGTGATCGATGATTTCAGGATTCAAATTCAGAACAGTTATGGAATTCATTCAGACTTATTTTCAGCATTTATGACAAAGAATTTTGTAGCTGTTTCAATCAATCTGGAGCAAGTTTCAAGGAAGACGAATTGGAATGTTTCTCAAGGACTTTCCTCTAGAGGCAGATATCAGTTAAGGTAGTCATTTATGAAAGATTAACGGCTATCAAGAAGTCAGAATCTGATATACTCTTTAGAGAGTCATTTTGAAATACAATATAGAGAACTGACAAGATTTGAAAAAGATTACAGAAGAGAGAACAAGAAATATTGGTTCATCAAGAATTCATCTTCTGGAATAGACCCAGTAGACAAAAGTTTACAGAATTACTGAGTCAGAATTCTTCAAGAACACAAGGAACATTACTGTGAAGGAGATAATCTGCTATTCTACTCCTTCATGCATTAAGTGTTCAAAAGCTGCTTCATCAAGGACTCCAGACATCACACATTTCAGCATCTGCTGAAATCATCTATTGCTGGAGATCTGAAGCAACTGAAGGCCTATCACCCTAAGCAAAGCTCATCTTCCTGAACCCTTACAGATCTCAGGGGGAGCTTTGACAACATCTTCCACTTGTCTTCTCTAAGATTGTTGACAGAGAAGAACAACTCAACCTTTTTGTCTTTCTTTATTCCTTCTGTAAAAGGGTTTCTCAAAACTCCCTTCAAAAGTTTTGTGGCTAGTTTCTGAGACCTTGTCAAAACTCAGTGGTGGCAAGACACCTTATCAAAAAATCTAGGTTTGGTTTTTGAGCACCTTATCAAAAGCTCATTGGTGCTCAGGACACCTGATCAACTATTCCTGCAGTGGATTCCTACCTAGGGTGGTAGAAGAGTGGATGTACCCAGGTTGTTGGGGAACCACTATAGCTCCTTGTGTCATCTGGTTTGCTGTGTTTTTTGCTTTGTTGTGTGCTGTGTTGTGTGCTGTGTGTTTCTGTTTTCTTACTGCTTTAGTGTTTACTTTTCTGCTACCACATTACACATATAAGTAAACCAAGTCTTCCACTGCATTCAGTTTTAAATAGTAAATTATTTTAATATACTCTATTCACCCCCCCCCCCCTCTAGAGTAAGCTAGATCTTATCCTCACTTTCAGAGTGCCTAATTTGTGTACATCTCTTCCACTATCCGTTCTTCTTCTTCAATTAATCTAGCCGCATAGCTATGTGCCTCTAAATTAACAAATTGATGATTATGTTTTCCATTTTTAACATCACTTTTCCACTTATCACCACATGCATTTCTTTGACCAAGTAACAAAAATTGACACCCACATCTCTTCGAACTAGTCTTTCTTAGGTTTTTCTTAATATACCCCTTCCTTTGTTGATTATCACGAGCAAATCCGGATCTATCATAACCCATAAAAACCCTAGGCTTAGGTCTCTCATCTATTTTGTCTGCTCTTTGGATGGTGACAACGAAACCCAAGCCTTTGGCAACATCACGAACCCACTCAAGTATGCTCTCTTTCGTAGGAAAAACCATATCAGTTACAAAATTCATTCTTACATCGATTTCTATGGAAATCGATGGCTTTTCAACTACATGGGGAACAATTTACATCCTACAAAAATCACAAGTTCACAAAAAAACACTCAAAATCTCATGCATCCATTATCATTCAAAAGGAAATCATAACTATGAAAATCAAAAAAAAATCCTACACGATCACAAAATCCCTGTATCGATTTTTCAAAAACAACACCTTTAATCATTCAAGATTTACATATATTCAACATCATTAACTAAGTTTTTCAAGGTATATGCATGAGAATTTAATATTTGGAGGAGAGGGATGAAAAATTATACCTTAGGGTTTGGGGGTAGAGCCAAATAATCCCAAAATAACTTTCAACTCCTAACAATAACAACTTTAGATGGATAAAATCCTCAATACACCGCTGAATTGGCTGCAAAAATGGGAGAAAAAAATGAATGGAGGGTTAGGGTTTGCCCTAGTGAGGAAGAAGGCCAGAAAAAACGGGGGATTCGGGACTTACATGAGAGGAAGGGAAGGATCCCGGTGTCGCCGGCGAAAAACCGCCCTCCGACGGCCTGCTACACGGGCGACGAAGTGCTGCGAAGGAGGGCCTCCTGTTTCGGTCGCTGGGAGTCGGGGTCGGGAATAAGCGGGAGGGAGAGATAGTGGGTGTGCGTTTAATGAGGGTGGGATAGTTTTAGGTTTTATTTTGCTTTAAAATTGGTGTGGGGATAGCTGTTTTAGGTGTGCTTATAACATTGCTCTTATTATATTATCCATCACTACTATTGTCAAATCAAATAATAAACATGGCTTTGAAAAGAGAGAAAAAGAAGGTAATTGTTATTAGCACTATAATTTTTGCTAGTCACACAACTTTTTCTCCTGATTTCTCGTGTCTTTTGAAAATACGTCTTGTAAATGTATTTTTAGGAAAATTGTTCAACATGAATGTACAAGGTATGTTTTGAAAATACATCCAGATTTCGCGCCTTTTAGAAATACGCCTTGTACATGCATTTTTAGGAAAAGTATTCAACAACTTTTGTGTTGAACATTTTTCCTAAAAATATATGTATAAGACGTATTTTCAAAAGAAAAAAAAATTAGGAGAAAACATTGTGCAACTATCTAAAATTATAGCGCTAATAACAATCACAAAAAAAGAAAGGAAAAAAGAGAAGAGGGACAGGGAGCAGCAATGAAACTCTTGCGCCGTGACACAAATTAATGAATGTTATTTAAGGGTGACCGTGACAGAGAAAAGAGTCGGCAAGAAATTACTAATATTATAAGGTGTCATAATCAAATGCATAATTTGCACAATAACTTTTGTTCATATAGCATATTTTTATTTTATATATATTTATAAAAACATTAATATTGTTTAAGAATGGTTAGTCAATGTTTTCGTAATTACTTACTAACGATATTTTTAAAATTTGACATGTATGCAATGTTTTTTAATTAAATCATTGGGTTAGACTTTGGCATCGTTTGACAGGCAGATCCGCTGCGGTCGCGTGGATGACACTGTCTGGCCGTTATCGTGCGCCGTTTGGTAGGGCTGCGGGTATCCGCTCCTCTGAAATCTGCGGATTTCTCATGGATTTTAGTAGGTCATGGTCGCCTCCGATCGGATTTCCTATGCCGGAAATCTGCCACATCAAAGTAGGGGTGCAAGTTTAGTTGAGTCGACTCATGACCTCGATGAGCCGGCTCGAAAAAAGCTCGACTCGAGCTCGATTGTGAGCTCGAGCTCGATTGTGAGCTCGAGCTCGTCTGCTCTTGTTCATGTGCTCGTGAGCCGGCTCGCGAGTTTTTTTTGTAACTTTTTTATAATATATATAAATATAAAAAATGATTAATAAACTGAAAAACTCGTGAGCAGCTCGAGCTTGACTCGAGCAGGCAAGCTCAAATGCTCAATCTCAATATATTGGACTCGAGCTCAAGCTCGAGGCATACCAAATGAGCTCGTAGAGCTCGAGCTCAAAATGTTTAGCTCGAGCTTGAGCTTGGGAATTTTGCCAAGCTTGACTCGAGCTCGACTTGTTTACCCCCTAAGCAAGAGTAGTGGTGCGCATAAAGCCCGGCGGGCCCGGGCTTGGACCGGGCCTGCCGGGCCCGGGCTTTTCCGAACCGGGCCCGGCTCGGTCTTTGCACTGTAACCGGGTCGGGCCGAGCTATGCTCCCTGGGGGGGCCTGGTAAGGCCCCCCAGGCCGGGCCCAGGCTAAGCCCGACCCGGTTATTTTTTTAAAAAAAAAAAATTAAATGTTTTTTTATTCATAAAAAAAAATCAAATCATAGAATTTACAAAAAAAATAAAAAACCCCAACATCGCAATATTGAAAAATAATTTTTTTTATTAATGTAACAAAATTATACAAATTTAAAAATTTGAAAATATACAGAATTTTGCAAATATACAGAAATTTGAAACTTCTAAATTATTAAATTAATAACGATAAAAATAATAATTGTGAATGACAAATTACAAATGACAAAAATACAAGAAGTTGTCTAGTTGTCTAGTTTAAGTTGATCGCGTCCATCTCGTCTTTCATGTCCGATGAGCTAACCTTAATCGCTGAAATATGTTGCTTCCTCTTCATCGCACCCAGGTGGTCCTTGTAGCATATGCAGATCTCGAGTGATTATTCGCTTAGTCGACTTCTCCGCTCGTTCAGAACCCTGCCACTAAGAGAAAAAGCAGGCTCCGAAGCTACCGTGCTAGCTTGGATCGTTAGTAAATCTCGGGCAATATAAGCCATAATAGGATAAGTATTTACTTTACCTTTCCACCATTTTAAAATATCGAAATTTTCTAATTCGTCTGTGGACTTAAAATCACGAAATTGTGTTTTTGTGTACAATCCTAATACATTTAAACTACTAGATGTTGTGCGTGCTTTTTTCCTAGAGGCTAACTCTAACATTTTATTTTTAAAACTACTAGATGTTTTGGATTGCGACACATCTTCTCGGGGTCGCGACCCATATAAATTATCGTAATAATTATAACATTCAGTAAAAATAGTGTTAAAATTTAAAATACTCAGATTATCTAAATCTGAATCACTTATATCTACGTCTATATTGTTATTTATTTCTTCAATAAAATTTTTTACGCCGTCTACGCCGAAAAGAGGATTCAAAGCGGCGGCGCATGAAAACATAACTGGGATTTCTCTATAATATTTTAAAAATTTTGTTTCCATTATTTTTATTAATTCGATCAATCCAACGTATTGTTTAAAATAATTTAATTTTTGTGAAATATTAACAATATTTTCAATAACTAGCGGGCTAGTAGGATAATATACGTCCGATAAACTATTTGTCGCAGTATAAAAAACTTCTAACAAATCCATGTAATTTTCTAAAATTGCCCAATCGGACTCGGTTAATTCATGTTGACCTAACAAAGTATAAAATTCCATTAATAGTATTTTTTGGCGAATCGCTCGTTTTAACATTATATATGTAGAGTTCCATCTAATTGACATGTCAAATAGAGGTTTCAAAAATTTGTGACCTTGACCGGTTACGAATTTTTTAAAATCTTGACGTCGTTCTTTAGAACTATAAATAAATTGTAACATTAAACTTATTTTATTAATGTATGGTTCCATATAAGACAAACTATCTTGTACTACTAAATTTAAAACGTGACAGCGCAACGAGTATGAAAAAAGGCGCCGTTTAATATAGGTTTCAAATCACGTTTTAACCACTCAATTGAGGTTATATTATTTGTAGCGTTATCGAAAGAAATACTCATAATTTTATCTTTTATTTTAAATTCGCGCACACATTTTTAAATTATTTGATAAATCGCCTCACCGGTGTGCGGGACTTCAAAACTTTCAAAACAAATTATTCATTTATTTAGATCCCAGGAAACGGGATCGACCCAGTGACACGTTATAAACATATATAATAATTCTAATTTTATACTACTTGTCCAAACGTCGCTCGTTAAATTCACTCGACCCTCAAATTTTTCAAAAAAATTTATTAAAGTTTGTTTTGTCTCTAAGTAATATTTAAGCGCGTCGCGTCTAATAGAAGATCGACTTACTTGGTGATATTTGGGTTGTAGCCCTTGATGAATGTACTCGGTCTCTTCTTCGTTGTCGTAGTGGTTGAACGCCAACCCGCGTCTGATGATATTCTTCACCTGCAGCTCTCGCTGCCGACCTTGATCGTACGTCCATATTTGTCCGGATGCCGATAATTGCGCTTGGGTCGACTCGGGAGGAGCTTGTTTGGCTGCGGAAGACTAAACGTGTTTTGCGAGTGTCGAGTTGCCAGCGGTCGAAAGTAATTTCGAGCACTATTTGCACCTCGCCTTTTGCTTCGCGCCGACTTGTACTAAGTCGAAATATTCTCAAACTGCCGTCGTACGCTTGTGCTCCACCACTTCACGAGCAACGGATGAGGAAGACGACGCCTGCGTTGACGACATGTTCGCGAGAAATTGAGATTAGAGAGAGAGAGGGTGGTGGGGGGGGGGGGGGTGAAAGGAAGAAAGGAGGGGGGGGGGGGGGTTATAGTTTTTTTAAAAAAAAAAAATTAAAAAAAATTTTAATAAAAAAAATGCCACTTGGGCTGCAAATAGCAGTACAAGTGGCTGCTATTACCAACGGCTCTTAGAGCTGTTGGTGCTGGCAACCAACGGCTCTAAGAGCCGTTGGTTGGAACCAACGGCTCCAGCTAGTCCGGGCTTAGCCCGGGCTTTTCCAGGCCCGGGCCGGGCATTGGCCTTATACTGGGGCTCGGAAGGGCCCCATGGCCCGGCCTGGGCCCGAGCCGGGCTTGGCCCGGGACCGGGCCTACCGGGCTTTTCCCCGGGCCGGGCCGGGCCGGCCCGATGAGCCCGGTTTTTTTGGACACCTCTAAGCTAGATTAACAGGATTACATTATTAAAATGATTTTACAAGAAATAAAGGGCACCCTAATTAGGCCTGCTTGGGAACGGGTCAGCTCAACTCATGTGAATAATCAAATATGGTTGATCGTTTGACTTTATATTTTAAACTATTACTTGCCATTTGTGTGTGTAAAGTTGTAAATATATGTAAACGTTGTTAATAAAAGGTAGAAGTCGGTGCCTGTGATGTTATGCAGTCTAATTTAAAAAGCTTGGACCCGGAAGGCCGGAAAGCCCGCCATGGGCCGGCCGGGCAAAAACCCTGCTAGGCGCGGGAAAAGCCTGACCCGAGTCTGGGCTGTGCTTGGGGGCCTTATCAGGCCCCCATATTAGCTGGTTACTCGGCCCGGCCAGCTCAAACTGGACCTAGGCCGAGCCCGATTGGAAAAAAACCCGGTCACAACCAGCCCAGTCCAAGCCCGGCTCAGTCGGACTTTTTGGACACGATTTAGTCATACATGGAGTTGCAAATAAACATGAGTGTGGAGATCCGACACATCGATTTGATGGTGGAGATGACCCATCCTAGATAAACGGTTGATATTAATTACCCTATTAATAGCGCCATATATCACTACCCAAAATACTATTCTAATAACTCCCAACAGTGCAATGAACCGTCGAATAATCCTAGCCTAAAATTCATCTTCTTATTTAAATTAAATTTAGTTTATTAATTACAGTTTTTATTAATGTAGCCCAAATTCTTTTGAACATATAGATTAAATACATATATTACTTACAAAATTAGTTATATTAATTATATTTTTTTTATTAATATAGCTCAAAATACATATGATCCTATTTTTTTGGCTCGGGGCCTTGCCAAACGGGCAGGGTTAAGATAACTGTCTGCCTGGGGTACATGAGAACTGAGCAGAGGTGAGAGGTGACGAGATACAAGCTTAAAAGAAAATAGGCAGATCGTGTGACTAGATGGTTTGCCTCTACAAACTGCGTGACTTCTTCTCAAGCGCTTACGACTTGCCAATCTGGTGTTGAATGCGGTTAGAAAGATCGTAACCGCGCAATTGTATTTGCCTGATGGCTGGTCACGGGCTCTTGGGCAAACATGATCCCTGCACATTTCTAAATTTCAAGAAGTTTTGGAAATATAAGTTTTAGCCGCAAGACCGCGACTGTCTTTGGCGCTGAGGTGTCTATAAATATTCTTGAGATTTCTGCATTTTTCAAAAAATCTTTTCAGCCACGAGACAATTTTCACCGCTTGTTGTTACCTTTTGCAAATCACAACAACTGGTCTCAAGATGGATATAATGTCCTTGGACCTGAACCATGAAGAGAATGTCGCCGGACTGTCAGAGAAGAAGAGAGTTGTGATCAGGAAGCAAGATACTTCAGTTCACTATGTCGCTAGGGATGTTGGAATGTCTTATGCACTGGTGATCACAAAGATCGCCCCGAAACCCGCTGAGGTCGCCTAGATACCTTTAAAATAGCCAGCGGTCTCTGATGTCGCACCTCTTTTTGAAATGGGAGAACAGTTAACTAAATACTCTGAGTTTTCTCTAGAGGGGAGGGGGGGGGGGGGGTGAATAGAGATTAAAATTTATTTTTATTTTAACTATATTTTTCATAGAATTTGCATATACTCAAATTATCAACCATAATTTATGTTAATTATTTATAAACACAACACATTAAATAAATAATCACAGAAACACGCACAATCACAAAATACACAAGAAACATAGTGGTTCCCCAAAATCTGGGTACATCCGCTCTTCTACCCCCTTAACAAAAAATTACTATCATTATGCCTGAGTCTTTTGATAAGGAGACTATTATAACCAATCACTAGATCTTTTGATAAGGAAATCTTGAACCAATATAGTTTGAGTCTTTTTGCAAGTAGACTCTCAGAACCTCTATTTGAATCATTTGATGAGTGATTCTTAAAACTCTTTTCACAAACTGAAAAAATTCAGAAAAAAGGAATTAGAAGAGGATATGAAGATGTAATCTTATTGATAAGTCCTCTCAGCATAATCCTGAGAACTTGTTATTAAATAAATTGACTTCTAGAACCCTTCTGAATCCTTGAATGAGAAGATCTCAAGGATTATTAGCCCTTTATTCCAGATTATGCTTTAATCTTCACTGAATCTGATACAACAACTAATAAACCCTTGAGAAGAAGAAGAACTGATTCTTTATTCAGATTCAGGAATAAGATGTTGATCGACTGATTCAAGGAAGAACTTCAATTGTAGATGATGATCTTTCTAATCTTCTCTATCGAATTCAATCTTCTAAACCACAATTTAATCTGTGGGTAATGATCGTTGTAGCTTATCCTCCTCTGTGTTGTCTATTACAGATGATCATGTATCTCTCTCTCTTTCTATATATATAATCATCTTCTAACATCTCCAAGAAATAGTTATTTAGTTTAAAATTTTCTTGAATGAATTTTGATTTAATCCCCAGAATAATTCTTGTTTAGAATATTATTCGACGTAACGTCGAGTTCATATAGACGTAACATCGAATTCTGGCTTCATTCAATTTGTCTCTCAAATTAACTCTGCAATCAACGTTACGTCGACAACATATCGAAGTATGCGTCGATGGAGTAATGTTGACTAAACTTATTTTGATACTATGACTTATAATCAAAGTAGCGTCGATATTGAGTCAAAGTTGCGTGGACTTCCAGTCAACACATCTCGACATTTCCTGACTTTTCTCTAAAATTCAGTGTGTCGTTCTAATGTCTTTTACTCCACTGACATCCTAGGACTTCTAAGACCATATTACCCTCTTTATACATCACGGGTAAAAAACCTAAGATGTAAAATCAATTAAAGTAATTTGTTAAAGTAAATCATAAGGGTTTTTATCAACACTTTCCAAGGTTACAAAGGATCCATCGTTTGATGTCACCTTTTCTCCTTTTAGTGTGGTTTTGCCTAAGGTCCCGGGTTAGAGGAGAAAAGTGGTCTCCCCGAAACTGACAGTCGAAGAGCAGTCGGGCGGCGATCTGGTTTCTTCTTAAAATATCGTTGTCATAGAGGATTCAATCTGCGAAGGGTTGTGTCAGGTCAGTGTTAAGAATATTGTCCACATGATTCCTGATTTGAAAAAGGCCTCGGAATGACAATAAACATCTTATATTTGATGTCTGTGTTAGTTTTGATGTGATAGGTACAATAATGCTTGACAAATATAGTGTTAGGCTTATGGGTACCCAAATAAGGTTTTTCCCTTGTAATCCCTCAAGGTACAAAACTCATGTTGACCTATGATATAATCTTATATTAGACTTGTCATTATCAAGAGGAAAATCAGTAAAGTTAAAGATAATCAAAAAGCAAAAGCAATATTTGCACTAAGTCAAATATCGACTACATCGAGTAGAAAATGTCGACTGCATGACCTAGAAGATAAGTGATTTGTCAGTTGCATCGTCTGAATCACTAAGGAAAAAGTTGACTGCATTGAATAGAAGCTAAGTCATTTATCGAATGCATCAACTGTAAGGATAAGCAATTTATTAACTACATCAACTACAAGGATAAGCAATTTGTCGACTGCATCTTCTTGACTGTTAAGGCAGCTGTCTGCATCGACCGGAAGATTACATATTTTATCAACTGCATCGACTAGACTGTGACAAAATGATTTTTATTCGATTAAATGCTTAAGTGTTGACTACATTAAGTTGTGTTCTTAAACTATAACATGACGACTACATAATATTTATAAGTACTGAAGGACTTTATCGACTACATCACCTGAAGTTTACTTAGAATATATTATCGGCCTGAAGCGTATTTTAACGATCTTCTGTTGTGATCATGCCGCAGATTGCGCATCTATTCAAAATGATTTGAATTTCTCTTTCTGCTACAATAATCAAAGAGCCTTTAGAGGAAAGGTGTTGGGTCCATTGTGCCTAATGTCCCAGATTTGTAAGAAGTCAAACAAACCAATGGTATACACATTGTTGTATTTGATGTTGTTCAAACTCATCATGTGCAGGATATTCCTTGGAACAGGTTTGGACAGATAGCCTAAGTGTCTAGGATAGGTGATGTCTAGGCAAGCTTGTAGAAAGACAGAAAATCTGTCAAAGTTCACAGACGTTGAGTAAAGCAAGCTCACTCAACGCCAGATGACTAAAAGCTGTGAGTACAACATTCATAGTCAAAGCCAAGCTAGTGGTAAGTTGAAACTATGGCTAAGTTCTCATGCGTTGAGTGAAGTCTACTCACTCAATGCCATGCAAAAAAAGCTGTGAGGCATGCTAAGGGAGTAAAAGCCTAAGAAGAAACAAGAACAAAATTTGGCTAAGAGCACAGGCGTTGAGTGAAGTATATTCACTCAATGATATAACTTCATATTTGTTGAATATTGCACAGACAGTCTAAGCCACAGGAAATCTGAGTGGATATTTGACTAAGTCCACATGCGTTTAGTGAAGCATATTCACTCAATGCATTATGATAAAAAAGGGTAGAATTTTGTCTAAGGACAAAAACATTGAGTGAAGCTTACTCACTCAACGTCATGTCAATATACTTGACAGATGATGAAAACATTGAGTGAAGAAGCTACACTCAACGCTTCCTGGCAGGCGAATTGACTAAGTCCAATAGCGTTGAGTGATGATCATTCACTCAACGCGTTATGAAAGAAAACTGTCTAAGTGCTTTGGCGTTGAGTGATGGTCACTCACTCAATGCCTAATGACAGAAATCTTTTCTAAGTGTTTTGGCATTGAGTAAAGCTTACTCATTCAACGTCTAGTGACAAAAAAACTGCCTAAATGGTTTGGCGTTGAGTGTAGCTTACTCACTCAACGCCTAGTGACAGGAAATCTGGCTAAGTATTTTGGGGTTGAGTAAAGCTTACTCACTCAACACATATACTAAAGATGTTTGATTTTGGCTAAGTCCACAGATGGTGATGTCAGCAAATTAACAAGTCAATAGAATTTGAATTCGTTGCGGGAAAGCTACAGTACGCAACAAATGTTACCGCTTGCCTTCAGTACAACTATTAATGTAAAAGCTAGGTACTAGCCAACCAATTTTAAGTGGGGACCACTACTCAAAGAGCCATTGATGGGCGAATAATAAAAAGGCAGAGATCGATGAAGGAAAAGTAGCTTTTTGGAAAACACATAACTTGAATTTATCTTCCTTCTAGACATTATTGCAGAGCTTGGAGAACAAGTTCAAAGTGCTGATCTAAGAGCAAAAAATCAAGTCAGCCTGTGACTCACAGACAGTTAGCTGTTAAAGAAGCTATTCTTTGAAGAATCAAATCATCTTCAACCACAAGATAAGAAAGTACACTTTCTGACTTAAGTTGCAACAAACTGTCAACCCTAGCTATAATTACTTCACAGGTCCAGTAGAGCATTTCTTGAAGATAAATTTTTAAAGCTGTGAAGAAGAGAGGACTGAGTTTCTGGTTCAGTTCAAAAAGGTGCAGAGCAGCAAATTTGAAAAGTTGCTTGCAGCTCAAGATTCTTGTTACTGTGAAGAAGTTAGGGCTGAGGATATCTCAGCTCAGGAAGAATAAGGCTCAGAGAAATTTCTCTGTTAATAGAATCATCAACACCTACATACATCCTGTAGGATCTTAATAGATCTTAGCTGTAGGACTAAATATATAAAGGCCAAGTGTAAGATCTAAGTGTGGATCTGAGGTCGGATTCTGTTGAGAATTTGAGTGTAGGGATTTGGCTCGAGTAGTAGGATTCAAGTTTTAATCTGAGCTGTAGGATCCAATTTAGATTTGAGGTAGGTAATTAGTTGATCACTAAGCTGTAGGGCTATTGATCCTAAGGTAGGAGAGTAATTCTCACTGAGTTGTAGGGCACTTGTGCCTGATTTATAGGATCCTTGGATCTGAGGTAGGGCCTTTGCGTCTAAGCTATAGGAGAGTCATTCTCTTTGAGGTATGATCCTTTGTGGATCTGAGGTAGGGTTGTCCTCCCAGCCTGAGTGATAGGGCCTTTGGCCTGAGGTAGGTGATCAGTTGATCAGTGAGTTATAGGGCTTAGTGCCTGAGTTGTAAGTCTTGGAGGAGACTGAGAGATCCTGAGGGATCTGTGGTGTAAGCTCTTAGGAGTTGAGATTGGATAAGTGTCTTGTCTAACAAGTTGTTAGAAAGGTGGGAGGGAAAGTGGATGTACCCATAATTTGGAAAACCACTATAAATTTGTTGTTGTCTGTGTGATTGACTTGAAAGCACAAATAACATAATCACATCACTCACATAAGTAATTAAGTTAAAAATATAATAAAAGAGGCCAATAACCTATTCACCCCCTCTAGGTAATTTAGCTATCCTTGAAAACAAAGAATTTCAAGTGGTATTAGAGGGAGGTTACTCAAAAAGGACTTAACAGTTTGAGTGATCTATAAGGATAACTAAAAGGTTTGTGCTTATGAGTCAAGTAGTGAACCATAAGGAGTGGAGCTTAATGAAGCTTCAAGGCTGCAGAACAGAAAATACCTACAATGGGTTATTGGCAGCTGTTGTAGATAAAGAAGACTATCCTACTGTCAGGATAGGAATCAAAGCCCTACTATCCTCAATGTTCAGAGATTGTGGTAAAGTTAATGTCTATACAAATGCAAGTTTAAAGATCAGAGCCCCTCTTTCACACACCGACAATGATTCAGAGGTGGATGATGGTGAGTAAGTTGACTGCAGATGTTATGGGCTGATGTCCATGATAGAAGAAGAATCCTGTCAGGATCAGCCTGATCCAGATCAGGTTCACTCCCTATCTAGCACATCCTCTATATCTATGTATGAGTCGATCCAGACTCTGATGCATCCACATCAAGTGTTGATGAAGAACCTGTATCAGAGAAAGATGTCAATCAATTGATTGACATGTATGGTGCACTTCTGAAGGCTTTCAAAAGAAGCAAAAAGTTGGCCAAGATGCAAGCTGAGGAGATTATCTCTCTACAGCTAGCTGCTTCCCAGCAAGCTAAGACAACAACTCTGCTTGAACATAAGGCAAGGGAAGTTAGCCAACTAAAGGCTATCTCAAATCTCCAAATTGAGACTTTAAGCCAGAAGGACAAGATCATCTTGGATCTTGAAGAGAAACTCCTAAAGGAGAAAAAGGTTGTGTCCACTGATTGACTCCTTTACCTCTCAAAAAGATGAGAGATGTTTAGTGTCTAAGTGGAATTCTAGAGTTGACCTTTCCAAAAGGAAAGGCAAAGCTCCTGTTGAGCCTCAGTCAACCTTTCACAAGGTAATCCTCTCTTCTAACAGGTATGACTAAGGTTGCATGCATAGTCACTAGAAGAATGGGAATTCTTCTTGTAAGGGTACAAGTCATTCTTAAAAGGGAAGAAGGAAGGGTAGGAGAATGAGTGCCTGTAAGGCTCCCCATGAAGAAATTCAAATGGCCCATCTTGGACCATTTGTATTTAGTGCACCAGCCCCTACACTCATGAGTAAGGCAGTGGCCTTTTCTCAAGATTTCCCAGCACACACTCAGAGCAAGGGCAAGTTTGTCAGCAAACCAGACTTGGGCATTTCTGGAGACATCAATAGTACATCTTCCACAAAGAAAACCACTGTTGGTAGACTTCAAGAAAAACCAAGCTCTTCTACTGCTAGACCTATCTTCAGTCAGATTGTGGATGAGGGAAATTAGAACAAGGAAGCTGCTCTTCCTTCTGTTATGTCTGTAGTTAACCCAACTGCTAGACCTACACAAAAGAGAAGGTATAATATCCATGAGTGCTGGTGTTGTGGTAAAGTGGGCCATTTTTCCCTAGATTGCTAGAACAATCCAAGAGTGCACAGAGCTAATGTTAGTCTTCCTATTAGAAAATCTGCAGGAAGACAAGTTGTGTTTCAGACTAACAAGCATTTAGGACCCAATAAAAATTGGGGTCCTAAGGTAAGATAATTTTGTTTTGCAGGATAGTCCAAGTACCAATCCCCTATTTGGTACTTGGACAGAGGATGCTCCAGACTTAGGACTGGAACAAGGAAGCTATCTTCAGGGTCATACACCTATAGATGGAAGTGTACAGACAGACTATCTAGCAAGGAATGTTTAAGAGATATGCAAATATTCAGGGGGAGACCACCAAGCTAGATGCTCCTATTGAGGGGGATCTAGTAAGATAGATCCAGATACACATCTATGGCTAAAAGAAGAGGAGAAGATTTGGCTCAGTAAAGAGAGAATTGGCAGGGTGGAAGAAAGTTGTTGTGCACAGTTGCTAAGAATCCAGTATCTATTTCGAGTCTACTTTATTAAGATAAGTAGAACTCCCTCATATTGTGTTTCTACTAAGTACAATCTCAATTGTTAGGTATCCTGTCTCTCACAACAGGACTATGCATATTGAGATAAGTTATCATGTTAAATTAGAGAACACAAGGAGGAGAAAGACATTAGTCTTAAATTTGCCTCAATAGACAAATTAATGGCTCTCATCCTTACTAAGCCACTAGATGGACCTAAGTTCAACTCTTTCAAATTAAAATGGGTATATTGAATTTAGTTCAGCCTAAGTAGCTCCCTATTATACATATGTGCTATGCTCGTTGTACAACCCCGTATCCCGCGAGTGGTCGACAGGAGTTGAACCGGCCGGCTCAGACCAATGTGAACCCAGCATGCCGAGCTCGAGCTCGGCAATAGCCGAGCCGAGCTCGGCGATAGTCGAGCCAAGCTCGACGATGGCCGAACGAAGCCCGGCATGCCGAGACCGAGCTCGGGTGCAGGAACAGGGCTCGACGGTAGTCGAGCCAAGCTCGACGATTCCCGTGCCGAGCTCAGTTTCTGTTGGAGCTCGGCGATCGTCGTGCCGAGTCCGAGCTCGGCGGTAGTCAAGCCGAGCTCAGCGATAGTCGAGCACAGTCCGCCGAGTACGTGCCCGCCTAGGCCCAGGGCGAGGCGAGTCAGGCCCCCCGCCGAGCGAGTGCCCCCTCAGGTCCAGCTCGCATCTTGGCCATGGCATACTTTTACTATGTTGCCCCTTTTGGTCTGCCTGTAGTCCTCGAAAACAGTGAAGGTTGTATACTGGCAGGCCATCTTTTCCTATAAATAGGACCCAAGGGGTACCTCAGAAGGCATGCTGACTAATTCTCCGGCCTACTAGCGCTTTCTGAGGTACCTTAGCCCGGCACTTGGCTAAGGAGGGGAAGCGCTCTAAGATCTTCCGGGTGTGTGGTGGGACCTCCACGCCGGGCCCTTGGTCTAGTCCTTGTTTCTTCTCTTTTCTTTGTCATTTTCTTGCAGGAGTGAAGTAGGTGCGCGACCACCCCTTCCCCAAGGGTCGAACTCCACAAGAGACCGGTTTTCCGGTTTAAACATTTTGGTGCGGTGAGCGTGGACAGTGGTCAGCAGAGAAAACCTTCTGCAGGCTCGATGACTGGAGAAGAAGGACAAGGATCAGGCAGGGGCAACTCGCCACCCCCTCCCCCACCCCCAGCGGCGAGTGTGCCGGTGGAGCTTAGGGAGGAGATCCTCGGGCTCGTCAGGACCGCCCTCGGCATGCGAGCTAAGAGTGCGACACCGGCAGTCCCGGTGGTCGCCGCTCCCGCACTCGGCGACGACGCGCCGCTCAGGCGACCAGGGAAGGAACCCGCCGAGAGAGGCGAGGGCGAGTTCCAGGGGCGAGTTCTGTTCCCCGGCTCGGCCGCCGAGTACCACTTCGGCGAGACTGCAGGGAGGGAGTTCCCGTCTCGCCCGGCTGAGGGGGGAGCCCCTTCAGCGAGTTTGTTTCTTCAGCCCCAGTTCCCGAGGGGTTTCGCGAGCCGGAGATGACTTACTACTCCGGGAGAGGAGACCCGGTCCACCACATCCAGTGGTTCGAGGACATGGTCTCTATTCGACAGATGTCAGACGGCTTCAAGTGCCGACTCTTCGCCATCACCCTCAGAGAAAAGGCGAGAGAGTGGTTCCACCAGCTCCCGACCGGGTCCATCTACTGCTTTGAGGATCTGCGACGGGGTTTCATGCTGAGATTCACCACTTCTAAGAAGAGGAAGAAGGAGGCGGAGTCTTTGTTCCGCATCAAGCAGAGGGTAGGAGAGACCCTGGGAAGCTATCTGGACAGGTTCCAAGAGGAACTGTCCCAAGTTCAGGAGATGCCGGGGCACACCAAGATGGTGGCCTTCACCCTGGGTCTCCAATCCGAGTTCTTCGCAATGGAACTGAAGAGATCACCTCCAGTGTATTTCGAAGCGCTCCTGGAGAGGGCGGCCAGGGAGGCCGATATGGAGGCAGCACACCCAGAATTTGCGCGAAGGTTGGCCAAGTGGGCCGTGGAGGAGGAGAGGCCAAGGGGTGGACGAATTCAGGAGGAGAGGAGGGCCGAACCTCGGCAAAGGGAGCAGCCGCAGCAACAGCCGCAACCCAGGTGGGTGCGTCCGGAGCAGACCCACCGTTTGGGATGGAGGCCTGAGTGGCAAGACCAGGCACCACGAAGAGGTTATCAGGGAGGAGATAACCGCCAGGGTGGCCGAGGGCAGTACAACCCCCAGGGGGGTAGGCAGGGTCAGAGACCCCCTCTCCCCGACCAGAAGGAGGCAATGACAATTGCCATGAGGGGGAGGAGGAGAGGACAGCCGAGGAGAAGGAGGGAGGTCAGGGTGGACCTGCCCTATTGTGACTTTCATCAGGAAGAGGGGCACCTCACATCCACGTGTCCGGAGTTCCTCGAGATGAGGCGGAGAAGGGAGCAGCAACAGCAAGACCAGCAGGAAGTCCGGATAGAGGAGATCCGGCCTCGGGAGGAGGGGGATCGGTGCGAAGACCGGGTTGATGTGGGCACCCGAGGAAGGATCGGAGCGATCCACGGGGGGGGGGGGGGGCCGGGATCGAGGCTTCCCATAAGTCAAGCCTCCACACTATGTACCGAAGGAGCGTTGGCTCCACATCCCAGTCCCCTCCCCCGGAGGAGAAAATCACCTTCTCCAGAGAGGACTTGCCGGGTCACGAGGACCCCTTTTGCGATGCGCTGGTTATCCAGACAGCCATCGAGGATTTCACTGTCTCCCGGATCCTTGTGGACAATGGGAGTTCGGTCAACGTCATCTTCAAGAAGGCATTCGATGCGATGAAGGTAGAGGCCAGGAGGGTGTTAGCCTCGGATGGGCCTCTGTTCGGCTTTTCAGGAGAGAGGAAAGAAGTCGAGGGAGGAGTGGGACTGCATGTCACCCTAGGGGGGCAGTCACGCAACTGCAAGTTTGTCATCGTGGACGCTCCTAGCAGCTACAGTGCCATCTTCGGGAGACCCCTCATCAACGCCTTCCGCTGCGTCCCCTCGTCCTTCCACCAGTGCCTAAAGCTCAGCGTCGAGGGGGTCCAGATCCGGGTCTGAGGAGACCCTAGGGAGGCAAGGGAATGCTACGTCTCGGCGGTAAACTCCATCTCTTGGCTGGAGGGGGCCGAGGAGATGGGGCGGAGGTTGGAGGAGGAGAAGCAGGAAGCTGACAAAGAAATGGAGGTGGAGTGCCGCGCTCGGGAGGAGGTCACGGAAGAGACTCGGGAGTCGGCCGAGGCCATGGCCATCGAGGAGGCTGAGGAAGAGGTCCTCGCCCCCGGAAGGGGAGGTATCGAGGAATGGGAGGAGCAGTCCCGTCTGGAGGCAGTGGAAGAGGTGGAGGAGATGGAGGTCCTAACCATTGGAGGCAGGGTGGAGAAGGTCCGCGTCAGCGGAGGCCTGACCCCGGGAGCTCAAGGCAGGATGCTGGAGTGCATCCAGAGGAACGTGGACATCTTCGCCTGGAGCGCCGCAGAGATGCCAGGGATCGACCCCGACGTAGCCTGCCATCGCCTCAACCTGGACCCGGAGGCTCCCCCCATCCAGCAGAAAAGAAGATCCATCACGGACAAGCTCGCCGAGCCAATCAGGGAGGAAGTCGCCAAGCTCCTCGAGGCTGGCTTCATATCTGAAATCCAATACCCCGGCTGGGTCTCCAACGTTGTAATGGTTAAAAAAGGAGACGGCCGGTGGAGGATGTGTATCGACTTTTCTCTTCTTAATAAATCATGCCCGAAAGATTGTTATCCTTTGCCTCGGATTGACACGCTGGTTGACTCAGCCGTCGGTTTCCCTGTAATGAGTTTTCTAGATGCTTTTTCAGGTTATCACCAAATCAGAATGCACCCCCTGACGTCAAAGACGTCTCGTTCATCACGGGAGACGGATGTTATTGTTACAAAATGATGCCCTTCGGGCTAAAGAATGCAGAGGCCACCTATCAAAAAATGATGGATAGGGTCTTCCGAGAGCAGAAGGGGAGGAATCTCGAAGTGTACGTGGATGACCTCATGGTCAAGAGCTTGGATGTCGACTCCCACATCAAGGACTTGGAAGAGACTTTCTGATAGTTTAACTTTCAAGACAGCCTAAACACCTAGAGGGGGGGGGTGAATAGGTTCTACTTATTTATAAAAACTTCTAGGCAGAATTCAATTTAATGGCTAACACAATAATCACAGCAATCATAGAAAATAAAACATCACAGATTGCACAATGTTTTATAGTGGTTCCCCAAGGTCTGGGTACATCCACTTTCCCCCTTCACCTATCTAGCAGTATGCTAGATTCGGCCAAACTTCCGCTAATCTCAGATCAACAGATCCTACAACTCAGAACCCAACTGGTTCCTACAACTCAGGCACAACAGCCCTACCTCAGCCTTGCCCCAAGGCCTACAACTCAGAGAAGACCCTTCTCCTACACTCAGGCAAACAGCCCTACTACTCAGAGTTCAACACTCCTACACTCAGCCTTTATAACACAGGCTTACAACTCAGATCTGTGTAAACAGATCCTACAGAAATATAGAAAAGATTATTTAACTGTCTTGCCTGAATTGAGAGAGAAAAGGCCAAGACAATTCTTGATCAGCTGATGAAATCAACTGTATCTGAGCTTTCTTCAAAGCTTCTTGAATATGAACTTAGCTGAGTTGATTTCCAAACAGCTTCTTGAGAATCCACTGGTGGTTTCTTTCTTCTTCTTCAAATTCTGGCTTGATCTCTCTCTATCCAGCACTTTTGAATGATTCTTCTGAATTCTGATTAGAACTCTTCTTTGATCTATCCTTAGATAGTCTTCTTAGATCTTCCGGAGGAGATCTTCTTAAGTGCCAAGCACTTTTTTGAAATGAATTGGACTGTAATCCTTCTCAACTTTTTGATTCTTATCAATGTTTTCAAAAGTTACTTTCTTCTTCTGAATCTGTCTATTTATAGACTTTCTTCATGGTAACCGGCTGATCCGGTTTCTAACCGTTTTCTGACAAGTCTGACAGCCTCAGTTAACCGGTGGCAACCCACAGCTGTCAAGTCTTCAAACAAGTCCTGTGCCTTAGTCTTGAACCACAGGTTGTCGAGACAGTCTGTCAGAAAGTGTCGAGACCATCTGTCTATCTGTGTCGACACAATTGACTTTGGTGTCGACACAGTCTTCAGTGATGTCGACTAAGTTGCCTTTGAGTCGACACAGCTTCTTCTGAAAATAACTTGGTCTTGACTTTTCAGTGTGTCGACACAAGTCCTGTGTGTCGACACAATTGTTGTAGAATCATAACTTAGTAAGTGTCGACTTAGCCTTCAGGTGTCGACACAGTCTTCTTCTAACTCTGCTATAATGTGTCGACTCAATCACAATGTGTCGACACATTCTGCTGGTGTAGACAAACTTGAGGTCGACTATATTCTTCTGTGTCGACACATTTTCCCAATATTGAGGTCGACGCTTTTCTTCTGTGTCGACACAAATTCCCAGTGTTGTGTCAACTTACTTCTTCTGTGTCGACACACTTTCCCAGTATTTGTTGTAGACTAACTGCTATGTGTCGACACACTTCCTCTGTGTCGACACTTTTTCCCAGTGTAGTTGTAGACTACCTGCTATGTGTCGACACTGCTTCCCAGTGTTGTGTCGACTACTTTCTTCTATGTGTCTACACATCCTTCTCTGTGTCGACACTTGGACTTAGAAGTCTTTTTTTTTCTGCATACTTTATCAATTCTTCACCTGCACATGTCAACTCAAAACAACATCAAATACACCTTGATGGATATCATTGAGCTAGGTTGGGCTTCTTCAAATCAGGTACACATTTTCCAATGTACCCAACAATCTCCCCCTATTTGGAGAAGTCATAACCCTTATAGCCAATGATATACACCATTTATAAACAGTACTAAATGATGATATATGACAAAAACACAGGGATACTTAATTATAAACAAAATAATAAAAACATCATAGATAAAACAATCTATCATAGACTTAAACAATATTTTGTCTATTACTGGGTAATGTTTGATTACATTGTTTTACATTTAATGATTACAACATTACAAAACATTATGAAGGAACTAAAACACAATCAGGATTGATCAGGCTCTTTAATGATAATCCCTTTGCCAGATTGAATTTTAGCTGTCACAGGAGCTTCTGATTCTTCAGCTATCTTCTTTCCTTTTAGATCAGCTTTCTTCTTAGCTTCTTCCTTGAGCCTTTGCCTTTCAAAATAGTGAAAAGGCTTTGGGAAGTACTTGCTTGGCTCCTTAGTATCTGGTGACAGCCTCCCCAGCTTAGCTTTCCTTCTGAATTGTACTATTACTTCCTGTCTTGCCTCATACTTCTGCCATTCTATCTCATTGTACCACTTTCCTCTTTCATGAACTTTGCCTTGTACAGCCTTCCATGCAGTGAGTATTATGTTCCTTGAAGTAGGACTCCACTGCTCATAATCTGGCTTAAGTGCAGCCTGCTCTCTAAATCTCTTCTTTGCTAATAGAGCATCTTGCTGTTCTTTCAGGAAGGCCTCTGGCATCTCAACTTTCTCAATCACAACATTATGCACATCCTTTGGAGTACTATACATATCCTGCACTTGCTTATCCAGAATTTCAAAATCAGAAGGGGGGTAAATAACTTGGGCAACCTCAGGTTGGTTGCCTTCAAGTAGTCCTGCTTGAATGCCTGATTCAGCCATCATATCATCATCACACAAGGGTGGACATCCCAAGGTGGCTCTTATACTATTTGTCACCCATTTAGAGTGCTCTTGGCCTGCATGAATCAATAACCTCTCCCCCTTTATGACTTCTCTTGTCATATGATCTCTAAGATCATCCTTCTAAAACCTTATCTGTCCATCTAGATAATTTATACCTTCTTTGAAAAATGGTTTCAACTTTTGTAGCTTGGTTGATATGTCCTGTTGGCAGGTGGAGATAGCAGTTTGTACTGAGGCAATAACATCTTGAAATTTTTTATCAAAATCTTCCATTTCTTTTGTTTTATCTGCAGGCAGGCCTGGAACAATCTTTTTCAATTCCTTTATTATCTCATGATGAGATTCAGTTAAATTATCATTCATTCTTAACTGATTTTCCAAGACATAGCTTTGCTTCAGGACAACATCATCTACCTTTTTAGTAATAGCCTCCTGTTGTTGGGCAAGATAAACCACAGCATGGCCTCCCTTTTGGAAGCAATCTGTCATTTCTGTCTTATGCATGTTGACTTGAAACTGGATGGACTTTATATCCTGAGCTAAGTCAAACTGCATAGACTTGCTATTTTCATCAACATATTTTTCCAGAGCCATTCTTTGTTCATCCAATTTCACCTGTAGATCTACCATAAACTTGTTATGATCAAAGGACAGGAGATGCTTGTTGAGGTGTTGTCTGTAAAGCCTGCTTATAATTCTTGCTTCTTCTCTTAAAGACAACAAGTTTTCTTTTCTTGGCCAGCCTGGCTTCTTCAGTTTCAGTATCAGATGAAGTATCTAGGTGAATTCTTTCGTGAGAAGGATGAAGTGTTTCTGTCCCAGTGACCTGTTGTTCAGTCTCAACATCCACTGGCTCCCCCTCAACTTGTGG
The DNA here is from genome assembly GCA_039513925.1 of Platanthera zijinensis. NCBI lineage: Eukaryota > Viridiplantae > Streptophyta > Magnoliopsida > Asparagales > Orchidaceae > Platanthera > Platanthera zijinensis. Next base: position 60,496,422 of record CM077086.1, read on the forward strand.
CTCAACTTCAGCTTCCTGATCAATTTCCATACCTATGGACTTCTCCATTTCTTGTCCTCCTCCTACTTTATCAGTAGTAGTATCAGCATCAGGGAATAACTCCTCCAGAGTAAATTCCAGTTGAGCTGTATCTTCTGCAGCAGTTAAATTTTGAGATAAGTCTAACTGTGCATCCTCTTGCACTTGTACTGACAACAGCTCCCCCTGAACCTGTGCAGTAATAAGAATATGAGCAATGTCTTTTATAGTAAAATACATTAGCTCCTCCTACACTTGTACCTGATCAGGAGTAGATACATTTTGAGCAGGAGAGTGAACTGGCTCCCCCTGTATCTGTGCAGGTGTTGACACTTGCTGGAGTATAGTTGAGTCAGGCTGTTCTCCAACCTGTGTCCTGAGTGGGTCTTGTTGTTGTTGTTCAGTTTCTTGAGTGTGAGAAGGGGATTTCACAGGGGTGTCTGGCCTGCTCTCTTCAGGCACATCTTTGGACAGCACCCTATCCCACCTAGAGAATAGTCTCATATCCATCCTTCTCATATGATTGATCTTAGTCCCTGGCAGTTGCTGCATCACTTCAGGGATCACTCCAATGAGATATAAGCACATGATTCTAGCCATGTTGGGCTTCTTGATTCCTTCTTTGATCTTGTCAAAGAGTACTCCTGACCAATCAGTAGGAATTGTAAAAACAATCCTGGTCATAAGGCTGAACATATAGGCAGAAATCCTATCATGTCCACCTGTCTTGCAGAGAATTACTTTCCCAACAATTTCAGACAAGAACTTCCCTTGCTGATTCATACCCTTCCTGTTGAATGCAGCTCCAATCTTCATACTCGAGTCCAGTCCACACCATTGAAGGGCTTCCCTTGTCTTAGAACTAGGAACTTCCTCTTCATTCTCAACTACTTGTAATTGAAAGATCTTTCTTAAATTTCTTGGAGTAATCTTTACCTTAGTCCCTTGAACATTGGACTTAATCTTGAGGCCATTTGAGTGGACTGATGCAGAGATAAAGAACTCGTGCACCTCCTTCTTCCAGATTTTAGTCGGTTCGGAGATTAGAAATTCTAACCCTGACTCGGAGAGGAGGGTGATAACCCCTTGAACATCTGGCGGCGCATCTGCAAAGGCCTGGCGCACCAACTCATACCCCTCATTGACGTTTTCTTCCATCCTTGGCGCCATCGATTCGTCGAGAAAGCTTGAGAGAAGAGAGAAAGATAGACTGTCGACACAGGGTTTTAGTCTCGAAAACCTTGGAAGCGTGTCGACAGAAAGAGTTTTTCACCTATTTATACCTTCTGTTGAAAGAAGTTCAAAAGGCGCCAAACACAGACTAAATGTGTCGACACAGACGGAATGTGTCGACACAAACTTCTATTGTCTCGACATTACTTCAGCCTACTATGTGTCGACAACAATTTGTGGTTATGTCGACACCTTGGATACATAATAGATAGACAGAAATTCTGTGTCGACTCTAAGGATAAGTGTCGACACATATTCTGTAAGTGTCGACACCATTTTCCTGGTTGAGTCGACATTACATTTCTGGTTAAGTCGACCATATAACTCTTAAGTGTCGACACATATTCTTTGTGTCGACACAATATTTCTGACTTGTCGACATAATTTCTCTGAGTCGACACATTATTACTGAATGTGTCGACACATTCTTACTTAGCCAATTTCTGTTGGTTCAACACCACTTGTAAGTGTTACTTCAATGTGTCCTTTTTTTAAACACTTAATTATGTTGTTATTACTTTAACTTACTTAAATACCACTTCAATTGCATTGTTAATGATTTTGTTAATACATTAATCAATGGTTAACATACCTAATTCAATTTTGAATTTATTGAATTTGGTTTCATCTAAAGGCTTAGTAAATACATCTGCTATTTGATAATCTGTTTTTACAAATTCCAATGAGATGTCTCCTTTTTCTACATGTTCTCTAAGAAAATGGTATTTGATTTCTATATGCTTAGTTCTACTATGAGAAACTGGATTATTAGCAATAGAAATAGCACTCTTAGAATCACATAAAAGGGGTGTTCTACTTACCTGAATACCATAATCCTTAAGCTGATGCTGCATCCACAATAGCTGTGCACAGCAGCTTCCAGCAGCAACATACTCTGACTCAGCTGTGGAAATTGCCACACTGGTCTGCTTCTTACTACTCCATGATATTAGTCTTCCTCCCAGGAATTGACAAGTACCTGTAGTACTCTTTCTATCCTCTCTACATCCTGCAAAATCTGCATCTGAATAGCCTGTTAGTTGAAAATCTCTATTCCTAGGGTACCAAAGACCTAGATTAGGTGTGCCCTTAAGATATCTCAGAATCCTTTTGACTGCAGTATAATGAGATTCTTTAGGACAGGCTTGGTACCTAGCACAGACACATGTTGCATACATAATGTCTGGTCTACTAGCAGTGAGATATAGTAGAGACCCAACTATTCCTCTATACAATGATTCATCAACAGGTTTACCTGCCTCATCTTTGCATATAGGCATACTTGTTCCCATAGGAGTTCTCATGGTGGAGGATGACTCCATACCATATTTCTTAATTAATTCTTTGGTGAACTTAGACTGGGATATGGACAATCCATCATCAGTCTGTCTTACTTGGAGTCCCAAGAAGAACTTAAGTTCTCCCATACTGCTCATCTCAAACTTCCCTTGCATAAGTTTGGCAAACTTTTTACAAAGGTTGTTTTCAGTAGATCCAAAGATTATGTCATCAACATAGATCTGAACTAAGATGATCTTACCTTTGGATTCCCTAAGGAATAGAGTTTTGTCTATCTTTCCTCTTGAGAATTTATTCTCAATGAGGAAGGTAGACAGGGTTTCATACCAAGCCCTTGGAGCTTGTTTTAACCCATACAAAGCTTTCCTAAGCTTATACACAGAATCAGGTTTAAGAGGATCTACAAAACCTGATGGCTGCTCTACATATACTTCTTCTTTAAGATCACCATTCAGAAATGCTGACTTCACATCCATCTGGTATACTTTGAAGTCTTGGTAGGCTGCATAGGCAAGGAATATTCTGATAGCCTCCAGCCTTGCTACTGGAGCAAAGGTTTGATCAAAGTTAATCCCTTCTTCCTGCCTGTATCCTTTTGCAACCAATCTTGCTTTATTCTTCACTATTATCCCACTTTCATCTAGCTTGTTCCTATAGATCCACTTAGTGCCAATTATGTTGTGGCCTCTTGGTTTAGGAACAAGCTCCCAGACTTTGCACCTTCTGAATTGATTCAGCTCCTCTTGCATAGCATCAATCCAGTGCTGGTCTTGGATAGCTTCTTCAAACTTCTTAGGTTCCATCTGAGACAAGAAACTTGAATGCAAAACTGTGCTTTGATTTCTGCTTCTAGTTTGCACTCCTTGTCTTGGATCACCTATTATCTGATCAGCAGGATGATCTCTTAGATATCTTATAGCTGGAGGAAGATTCCCTTCAGGTTGAGCATCTCCAGCTTCTTCATTCTGCTGAACCTCTTGGTTTTCATCAGCTTCCATTATCTCTTGTACTCCCCCTGGACAGCAGCCTTCATTTTCCAATGCTCCATCTTCCTTTGAAGCTTCAGCAATGGAGAGCTTGTCCATCCTCTTGCTTATACCTGTTGAGTCATTTGATCTACAAGACAACTCACAATTGATTAATCTTGTTTCATCAAATACAACATGCACAGATTCTTCAACAACTTGAGTAGTTAAGTTGAAGACTCTATAGGCCTTACTATTTGTGTTGTACCCAACAAATATCCCATCCTGAGATTTGGCAGCAAACTTAGTCAAATATGACTTGCCATTGTTAAGTATATAGCACTTGCAACCAAAGATCCTAAAATAGGATAGATTTGGTTTTCTGCCTTTCACAATCTCATAGGGAGTCTTTCTGTGGCTTTTGGTGATAGAAGCTCTATTGATGACATGACAAGCAGTGTTAACTGCCTCAGCCCAAAAATATTCTGGGAGAGAGGTGTCACTCAATAGAGTTCTACCAGCTTCAATTAATGTTCTATTCTTTCTTTCAGCAATTCCATTTTGCTGAGGTGTTCTTGGTGAGGAGAACTCTTGGAAAATCCCAAAGTCTTTACACAAGTTTGTTATGCTTTCAGATTGAAACTCAGTACCATGGTCACTTCTGATTTTGACCACTGTACTATTCAGTTCATTCTGAATTTGCTTTACAAAATTAAGTAATACACTTGGGGTTTCAGATTTTTGTCTCAGAAAGAACACCCATGTAAATCTAGAATAGTCATCTACAACCACAAAAGTGTAGACCTTCCTACCTAGACTATGAACTGGCATAGGACCAAAAAGATCCATATGCAAGAGGTATAAGCACCTCACAGAATCCTTGTTTTCAAGGCTTTAAAATGAGGATTTTGTCTGCTTGCCCTTTTGACAAGCTGAGCATACCCCTTCCTTTATACACTTAACTTGAGGCCCATTCCTCACTAGTTCTTTACTAATGAGTTGGCCAATTGTCTTGTAGTTTAGATGAGCCAATCTCTTGTGCCACTTAACACAATGGGAAGCATTGTCATCAGCTACAAGACAAATGGGGGAAGCCTTATTTTCACATTCAAAATTAAGGCAATATACATTTTTCTTCCTATACCCAGTCAATATGATCTCTTGATCACTTGACCTTTTGATATGACATCCATCCTTACCAAATGAAATGTCATATCCTAGATCACTCAGCTGGCTTATGCTTATTAGATTATGTTTCAAACCTTTTACATAGGCCACTTGGGTGATAGTAATTAGGTTAGAAGAAATGTTACCAAACCCTTTGATGACTCCCTTCTCAGATCCACCAAAGATCACTTTAGGTCCATCTTTGACAGATGAATACTCCTTCAGCAGCCCCTTTGTTCCAGTCATGTGCCTGGAACAACCACTATCCAAGTACCATATAGGGGCATGGTTACTTGGATTCACCTGCAATATAGAATTACTTACCCTTAGAACCCAAGTAAGTCTTGGATCCTTGGTTCAGGTTAGCATTAATAAAGTTATCATAACCTCTTCTAACCGGTAGACTCTTATTCTTTATAACACTTGTGTTATACCAGCAGTCTAATGCAAAATGGCCTCTCTTGCCACAGCACCAACATTCAAACTTATTGTATCTAGATCTAGATACATCCTTGTCAGAAGAATTTCTGTTCATTGCTGGTGCTGTTGCAACTTCACCTACTGATTTCTTAAAACCATTGGGTTTATGACCATAGGTAGGCCTGCTTGCATTTACACCCTTGTTCTTCAGAACATTAGTCTTAATATGACCTTGAATGTCTTCATGATCATATATGTTAGAAGGCACTTTCACCTTACTAAACTTTATGGGGACTGAAAGGTTTAGTGGCTGAATAGGGGCTTTGCCTTTCCTCTTGAATCTGCCAGCCCTGGAGTTACCTTTAAATCCTAATCCAGCCTTACCCTTCTGAGTGACAAATTCATCTATCAAGGGTAAGACAGATTTTGGCTTAGAGTAACTAGCCACTAAATCCCTTTCAATTCTAAGTCTGGCCTCCAGACTCTTCACTTGATCATTAGTATAATTAATTGTGCCCATCTGAATAATAGTTATATTCTTCAGCTTGGCAATTTCATTTAATTTTTGATCAAGGACTTTTTCTAACTCAGTTGTTGCAACCCTTAGTTCAGCAATTTCCTGAGCCTGAGATTTAACCAGGTTCTTGCTTTTCTTAAGGGCCTGCAACAAGTCCCCATACTTATCTATCAATTGATAGACATCTCCTTCAGATTCAGATGCATCTTCATCACTTGATGCAGATGTAGCTGATTCTTCACTTGTACTACAAACAGATGTACTGGAAGGACATTTTACCTCATTAGGACCAGACTGATTCTGGCATATGTCCTCTTCTGATCTTGTCATCAACCCCATGCATTGATGTTCATTGATGGAGTCTAGCAACTGCATAAACTCCTCTTCCTCAGATGCAGCATATAGTCCAATATATGCTTCAGCTTCAGATCCTGATTCTGAAGTTGACTGGTCTGACAGACTCTTATCTTTTTTTGCTACAAAGGATTTCTCCTTCTTGCCTTTCTGATAAGTCTTCTTCTTTTCTGAAGATTCCTTTCTCTTGTCAGGACAATCAGCCACTACATGTCCAGGCCTATTGCAACAATAACAGACAATCTTTGAAGTAGTGGCTTTGCTGGGTTTTGATCTGCTCTTCTCTTTCCTTGATGACCTTTTCTTCTTATAATAGTCATCAACTTGCTGTGATGGGGAAGGCCTAGACTTCCACTGCTTCTTCTTCAAGAACCTCTGGAATTGTCTTGTGAATGCAGCAAAATCTGCATCTGAATCACAGCTTTCAGAACCCTTGTTTGAACTTTCAGAACTATCTTCTGTAACTTCCTTAGGAGGAGATGGTGATTTCCTCCTATTCTTTCTAGTGGCTTCTGCATTGAATGCCACAGTATTTTCTCTATGCTCTCCTCTTGAGTTTCTTTCCTCCTCCTTCCTCACCATAAGTTGCATTTCATAGGATAGCAACTTTCCAAACAGGGTTGGAGGAGATATCTCTGCCAATTTAGCCACTTCTCTTATGGCACAGATCTTTGTATCCCAATCCTTTGATAAGGATCTTAAGAATTTGTCATTCAGTTCATAGGTACTGAAGACTCTTCCATAGGATATTAGCTCATTCACAATTCTATAGAATTTCTTATAGCACTCAGTTATGCAATCAGATTTTCCTTGTCTAAAGCTTTCATACTCCTGATTTAGCATAGACTTCCTGTCCAGCCTTACTTCTTCAGATCCCTCCATGTAGACAATCAATGTGTCCCACATTTCCTTGGAGGTCTTGCAGTGAATCAGATTCTGAAATGTTGAATCATCTATGGCACTAACAATAATGTTCTGAGCTCTTTTATCCATGGTTGCCAAGATGATTTCATCCTTGGTCATTTCTGAATAACTCTTTGGAGTTTGGATATTTGCATCAAGAACTGATACCTTCATTGGAATGAAGGGGCCTTCCTGTACTGTGATGTAAATTCTTGGGTCAGATGCTTCCATAAACAGTCTGACTCTTTCTTTCCAAATTCCAAAAATTTCTTTCTTGCATATGGGTAATTTCATAGACCCTAGCTCCTTATGATTCTCTCCAGAACCCATCTTCTTGAATCTTGAATCTGCCTTTCAGATCTACCTCAGACTGTTAAGTCCTTTTTGAGGAACCTCCCTCTGATACTACTTGATAGTTTAACTTTCAAGACAGCCTAAACACCTAGAGGGGGGGGGGGTGAATAGGTTCTACTTATTTATAAAAACTTCTAGGCAGAATTCAATTTAATGGCTAACACAATAATCACAGCAATCATAGAAAATAAAACATCACAGATTGCACAATGTTTTATAGTGGTTCCCCAAGGTCTGGGTACATCCACTTTCCCCCTTCACCTATCTAGCAGTATGCTAGATTCGGCCAAACTTCCGCTAATCTCAGATCAACAGATCCTACAACTCAGAACCCAACTGGTTCTACAACTCAGGCACAACAGCCCTATCTCAGCCTTGCCCCAAGGCCTACAACTCAGAGAAGACCCTTCTCCTACACTCAGGCAAACAACCCTACTACTCAGAGTTCAACACTCCTACACTCAGCCTTTATAACACAGGCTTACAACTCAGATCTGTGTAAACAGATCCTACAGAAATATAGAAAAGATTATTTAACTGTCTTGCCTGAATTGAGAGAGAAAAGGCCAAGACAATTCTTGATCAGCTGATGAAATCAACTGTATCTGAGCTTTCTTCAAAGCTTCTTGAATATGAACTTAGCTGAGTTGATTTCCAAACAGCTTCTTGAGAATCCACTGGTGGTTTTTTTCTTCTTCTTCAAATTCTGGCTTGATCTCTCTCTATCCAGCACTTTTGAATGATTCTTCTGAATTCTGATTAGAACTCTTCTTTGATCTATCCTTAGATAGTCTTCTTAGATCTTCCGGAGGAGATCTTCTTAAGTGCCAAGCACTTTCTTGAAATGAATTGGATTGTAATCCTTCTCAACTTTTTGATTCTTATCAATGTTTTCAAAAGTTACTTTCTTCTTCTGAATCTGTCTATTTATAGACTTTCTTCATGGTAACCGGCTGATCCGGTTTCTAACCGTTTTCTGATAAGTCTGACAGCCTCAGTTAACCAGTGGCAACCCACAGCTGTCAAGTCTTCAAACAAGTCCCGTGCCTTAGTCTTGAACCACAGGTTGTCGAGACAGTCTGTCAGAAAGTGTCGAGACCATCTGTCTATCTGTGTCGACACAATTGACTTTGGTGTCGACACAGTCTTTAGTGATGTCGACTAAGTTGCCTTTGAGTCGACACAGCTTCTTCTGAAAATAACTTGGTCTTGACTTTTCAGTGTGTCGACACAAGTCCTGTGTGTCGACACAGTTGTTGTAGAATCATAACTTAGTAAGTGTCGACTTAGCCTTCAGGTGTCGACACAGTCTTCTTCTAACTCTGCTATAATGTGTCGACTCAATCACAATGTGTCGACACATTCTGCTGGTGTAGACAAACTTGAGGTCGACTATATTCTTCTGTGTTGACACATTTTCCCAATGTTGAGGTCGACGCTTTTCTTCTGTGTCGACACAAATTCCCAGTGTTGTGTCGACTTACTTCTTCTGTGTCGACACACTTTCCCAGTATTTGTTGTAGACTAACTGCTATGTGTCGACACTTTTTCCCAGTGTAGTTGTAGACTACCTGCTATGTGTCGACACTGCTTCCCAGTGTTGTGTCGACTACTTTCTTCTATGTGTCGACACATCCTTCTCTGTGTCGACACTTGGACTTAGAAGTCTTTTTTTTCTGCATACTTTATCAATTCTTCACCTGCACATGTCAACTCAAAACAACATCAAATACACCTTGATGGATATCATTGAGCTAGGTTGGGCTTCTTCAAATCAGGTACACATTTTCCAATGTACCCAACACTTTCGCCACTCTCCGCAAGTTTAAAATGAGGCTGAACCCCTTGATGTGTGTCTTCGGGGCAAGCCGAGGAAAGTTCCTAGGGCATCTTCTCACCCCCGCCGGTGTAGAACCTAATCCAGATAAGGTGAGGGCAATCATGGAGCTAAGGTCACCACAAAATACCAAGGAAGTATAGCAACTGACAGGGAAGCTGGCGGGGTTGAGTAGATTCCTCTCCCGGGCCGGGGAGAGATGCTCCTCGTTTTTCAAAACCTTGAGAGGGGGTCGAAAGTTTGAATGGACCTCGGAGTGCGAGGAGGCATTCCAGGCTTTAAAGAAACAGCTGACTCAGGCCCCTCTGCTCCAAGGGCCCAAGGAGGGGGAAGACTTATTCCTATATCTAGGGGTCGGGGCTGAAGCCTTGAGTTCGGTTTTGGTTCGGGAAGAAGGGAAGAGGCAACTCCCCGTCTATTATGTGAGTCGGATATTGAAGAGGGCCGAGCTCCGTTACCCCATCCTGGAAAAACTGGCCTTCGCCTTGATCATCTCAGCCCGGAGGCTTCGACCTTATTTCCAGGCACACTCAATTCGAGTAGTGACCGACCACCCCCTGCGCAACATCTTCAAGGGGGTAGAGCATTCAGGTAGGTTGGCCAAATGGTCAGTGGAACTGAGCGAGTTCGACATCTCCTTCGTCCCCCGCCTCTCAATCAAGGCCCAAGCTATGGCTGACTTCCTGGCAGAGTATGTGGTCGAGGTGGCGGAGGAGAGACTCACTCGCCCTCTCCCCTGGAAAGTCAGGGTGGACGGTGCCTCAGGGAAGCATTCTTTAGGGGTTGGGGTCATCTTAGAAAGCCCCCAGGGGATGAAGATCGAGCAGACTGTGGTAGTGCACTTTCCTATCACCAACAATCAAGCCGAATACGAAGCCGTAATCGCAGGTCTGCGCCTGGCAAGAGACTTGGGGGTGCATGACGTGGAGGTCCTCACCGACTCCATGGTGGTGGCTTCCCATGTCAAGGGGGAGTTTGAGGCGAGGGAGCCCACCCTGCAGCTCTATTTGATGAAGGTAAGGGGAGTCATTGGGACCTTCCAGACCTTCTCAATCAAGCACGTGCCGCGAGGGGAAAACGAGCCAGTCGACCAGTTAGCAAAGCACGGCCCCCGGATGGGAGGCACCATTACGGATCTCTTCCGACCTTCCATCGAGGAGGGGGAACTAATGGAAGTAGAACAGCACCCCTCATGGATGGATCCCTTCGTCACCTTTTTGTCCACCGGAGAATATCCGGAGGGAATGGACCGGAGAGGGCTCAAGCATAAGGCGGCGCACTACCTCCTACGTGAGGGACAGTTGTACCGCAAGACCCTCTCAGGGATGTTGGCCCGTTGCGTGGCCGAAAGAGAGGTGCATAAAATTTTGGAGGAAGTCCATTCCGGTGAATGTGGAAGTCATTCGGGGAGTCGGACCCTGGAAGGGAGAATCGTCAGGCAAGGGTACTTCTGGCCCACCCTCGGTCAGGATGCAGCCGAATTCGCAAAAAAATGTCATAAGTGCCAACTATATGCCCCGCTCCAGCTCCAGCCGGCTCAGAGGCTAAGAAGCATCATGGCACCATGGCCCTTCGCCATATGGGGGCTGGACCTCGTAGGACCTTTCCCTCAGGCCAGCGGGCAGAGGAGGTTTTTGTTGGTCATGATCGATTATTTTTCTAAGTGGATGGAGGTGAAGGCTCTAGCCAAGGTAACCTCTCAGGTAGTCAGGAACTTTATCTGGGGAGAGATCATCTGCAGGCATGGGCTTCCACAGGCTATCGTCACGGACAACGGACCTCAGTTCGCCAGCGTGGAGTTCATTCGCTTCTGCGAACAGCTGGGGATTGACCTTCGGTTTGCTTCTGTCCATCACCCCAGGAGCAACGGGCAGGTGGAAGCGGCCAACAAAATCATCGTGAACCTCTTAAAGAAGAAAGTGGAAAATTTGAGGGGAAGCTGGGTGGAACAGCTTCCATCAGTCCTCTGGGCCTTGAGGACCACCCCCAATACGGCCACAGGGGAGACACCTTTCAAACTCTCTCACGGCTGCGAGGCCGTTCTACCTATCGAATTCGAGGTCCAGACGCCTCGGGTCGTCGAGGCAGGAGCCGGAAGGGAAGAATGGAGGTCAGAGAATGAGGAGGAGCTTCGACTCTCCCTCGATATGGTGGAAGAACTACGCGACTTGTCCGACGTCAGGCAGGAAGAGGCCAAGCGAAGGATGGCCAAGTATTTCGACAAACACGTCCGTGCCAAGCAGTTCGTGGAGGGGGACCTTGTCTTGAAAAAAGTGGACGCGGCAGGGAGATCAGCCACTGTGGGAAAACTCCACCCCAATTGGGAGGGCCCCTACATTGTGCAGGAGGTCTTGAAATCGGGGGGGGGGGGGTATCGCCTCCAAGATATAAGAGGGGACACCCTCAGCCACACTTGGAGTGGCGACGATCTGAAATGTTTCTACCCTTGAAAATATTGTAAATATCTTGGCCTTAAGAATGAAAACGAATCTCATTGTCGTATTTTATGCTCTGTCAAAATAGTGAGGGTAAAGGGGTTCGCAGCTTAAGCCCCCAAGGGGCAAAAGTTTCTAAGTCTTCTCGCTCTGGGGTTAGGTTTCGTCACTCCCCTGCCAGGCTCCCACCTAGCAGGCACGGCCGAGTCTCGATGGACATCGCTATGACCCTGGGGCTGAGCCCGGAGGATGTTCAACACCCGCCCTCAGGCTCTCACCTAGCTGACTGGCCCGGTGGTAGCACCCGGGAGAGGCAAAAGTTTCTAAGTCTTCTCGCTCTGGGGTTAGGTCTCGTCACTCCCCTGCCAGGCTCCCACCTAGCTGGTACGGCCGAGTCTCGATGGACATCGCTATGACCCTGGGGATGAGCCCGAAGGATGTTCAACACCCGCCCTCAGGCTCTCACCTAGCTGACTGGCCCGGTGGTAGCACCCGGGAGAGGCAAAAGTTTCTAAGTCTTCTCGCTCTGGGGTTAGGTCTCGTCACTCCCCTGCCAGGCTCCCACCTAGCTGGCACGACCGAGTCTCGATGGACATCGCTATGACCCTGGGGCTGAGCCCGGAGGATGTTCAACACCCGCCCTCAGGCTCTCACCTAACTGACTGGCCCGGTGGTAGCACCCGGGAGAGGCAAAAGTTTCTAAGTCTTCTCGCTCTGGGGTTAGGTCTCGTCACTCCCCTGCCAGGCTCCCACTTAGCTGGTACGGCCGAGTCTCGATGGACATCGCTATGACCCTGGGGCTGAGCCCGAAGGATGTTCAACACCCGCCCTCAGGCTCTCACCTAGCTGACTGGCCCGGTGGTAGCACCCGGGAGAGGCAAAAGTTTCTAAGTCTTCTCGCTCTGGGGTTAGGTCTCGTCACTCCCCTGCCAGGCTCCCACCTAGCTGGCACGGCCGAGTCTCGATGGACATCGCTATGACCCTGGGGCTGAGCCCGGAGGATGTTCAACACCCGCCCTCAGGCTCTCACCTAGCTGACTGGCCCGGTGGTAGCACCCGGGAGAGGCAAAAGTTTCTAAGTCTTCTCGCTCTGGGGTTAGGTCTCGTCACTCCCCTGCCAGGCTCCCACCTAGCTGGCACGACCGAGTCTCGATGGACATCGCTATGACCCTGGGGCTGAGCCCGGAGGATGTTCAACACCCGCCCTCAGGCTCTCACCTAGCTGACTGGCCCGGTGGTAGCACCCAGGAGAGGCAAAAGTTTCTAAGTCTTCTCGCTCTGGGGTTAGGTCTCGTCACTCCCCTGCCAGGCTCCCACCTAGCTGGTACGGCCGAGTCTCGATCGACATCGCTATGACCCTGGGGCTGAGCCCGGAGGATGTTCAACACCCGCCCTCAGGCTCTCACCTAGCTGACTGGCCCGGTGGTAGCACCCGGGAGAGGCAAAAGTTTCTAAGTCTTCTCGCTCTGGGGTTAGGTCTCGTCACTCCCCCGCCAGGCTCCCACCTAGCAGGCACGGCCGAGTCTCGATGGACATCGCTATGACCCTGGGGCTGAGCCCGGAGGATGTTCAACACCCGCCCTCAGGCTCTCACCTAGCTGACCGGCCCGGTGGTAGCACCCAGGAGAGGCAAAAGTTTCTAAGTCTTCTCGCTCTGGGGTTAGGTCTCGTCACTCCCCTGCCAGGCTCCCACCTAGCTAGAACGGCCGAGTCTCGATGGACATCGCTACGACCCTGGAGTTGAGACTGGGAGTTGGCCCGAGGAAAACACCAGGGTGCGAGCTCGCCAGTCAAGACGGCGAGCTCGGAATATCCTACCCCCCCCCCTCTCTCCAGCTCGCTACTAAGGAAGCCCTGGTCCCGTCCCAGACCCAGGGGAAGGAAAGCGGCTCTCTCCAGCGAGCCTAGCCTCGCTCCAGTTAACTCGGCGAAAGACACGCCCTGATGTTTAAGGCGGATGCCGGCAGCATCTTGACCCAAACATATTTTCACTTGTCTGAGTTGTCGAAAAAATGAGGCGAGACATGGCGGGGGAAGGTGAGGCGCGAGTAGGATATGGCGCGAGCACGTGTCCTAGGGCTTCGCCGCGAGCACCGCGGGGGCTGGTCCTAACTCAAGACATTCTACGGGCGAGGTCGCTCTACCAAGCGCGCGGGTATAATATCGCAAGTAAGCTTAAAAAGAAGATAGTGAAATTGTGAAAAATGTCTTTGATTCATCATTACAAGTGTACAAGGAGAGGCCCGCCCCGGCATGATACAAAAAAAAAGAGAAGAAAACAGAAGCTAGCTCTCGCCCTCCCCCCCTCGAGTGATGGTCCTCCTCGCCACCAAGCCGAGCGTCCTTCTCCCCCACCCCCGCGAAGAGCGAGTCAAAGCTATCTTCCTTCTCGCTGAGCGGGCTGGGCGGGAACAGGGTTGGCAGGAGCTCCCGGACGGTGACCTCCTCGCAGCCTTCCGCCAAAATCCCCGTTCCCCTCATGGACTTCAGGAGACACTCGGCAGCCTCGACGGAGTTGACTCGCAGCCGCTCCGCGACATCAGACTCGCCAAACACCCGGGGCCTCTTGAAGGGGAAGGCCGGCTCGCTGGCGCCGGGGGAAGGAGAGCGTCGGCTTGGCGGAGGACCTCTCCCAGGAGCCCCTTGTTCTTCTCTTTCAACTCCTCCACCTCCACCCCCAGCCGGGCGGCAACAGCCTCCTGCTCGCGGGAATATATCTTTTGCTCGGCAAGCTGGACTTCCCGCTCAGCGAGCTGAGCCTGCAATTGAGCCACCTCGCCTCGCATCGCGTCAGCGGCTTCGGCGTCCTGTAGGGTTAAAAGTTCAGAACACGCGCAGGAATAATCCTAAGCAAGGTAAATAGAGGTATCCAGTGATTACCAAGCCACCGACAGACTTCGCGAGTAGAGCGTCGGCAAGGCCGAACCGCCTTTCCGCGTCGGCCGCGCTCTCCTTCGCCAGGTCGCGCTCCTGCTCGGCAGTCAGCAGGGCATTGCTGAGCTGGAAGCCGCGGCGGACCATCATGTGATGGAGCTCGAAGGCCCGCAGGTGGGCTTGCAACCCCTCATAGCCGAGCTGACTGGGGGTAAGTTTCTTGTACGATTCGGCGCTGTCGCGGCTGTAGAGGCCGAAGCCGAAGGCGAAGGCGTGGGCGGTAGGAGGCCGGCGAGCTCCCCAGGAGGGGGCGCGAGTAGAAACAGAAACTCGGTGAGCCCCCTCGTCCCACTTCAAAATGGGCTCGCCAGCCGCATCTTTGCTTTTGCACCCCTTGCCGAAGTTGGGGCGATCCTTCGGCAGACTGGGCTCGCGGAGGGTGTCCTCTCCGGTAGAATCAGAGGACGGCCCGTTCTTCTTCTTCCCCTTTCGGGGGGAGGAGGCTTCCTTCAACGGACTCAAGGGTGGCTCGTCGGACAGAGCCTCCGGCGAGCTCATGAATTTGGTAGGCGACGGAGGAAGGCGCAGCCGTCCGCGCGAGACCACCTTCGCCCTCTTCTTCCTGGGGAGCGAAGGATCGGGGCGCGAGCTTGACCCCCCGGACTCCAAGCGCTTCCTGCCGGGGAGTTGGCCTCGCGCTTGCTCCTCGCGACAAGCCGCTGCCGCCGCCCGGGCCAGCTCCAGAGGATCTGAGAATATCCCCGAGTCGGCGAACGGCGGATGCTCCGGCAGAACCCGTTCCCCTGCAGAGAGAGACTTAGTCAAAAAAAAGAGAGAGAGAAAAATATATGTAATATAGAGATCCACCTTGATAAAGTTCGCGAGAGGGCAGAGCGAGATATACCTTCACCGGGGAGAACGGGTTGAAGCAAATCAAGGCCGCGGCGGAGGAAGGCGACCTCGAAGTCCTTGTGGAGGAAAAACTTGTGGAGGTCGGCGTCGCTACCAGACAGGGAAGGAGGACGATATATGTCCTCGCTTTTCTGCAGGGGGCGAAAGGGGATGTTGCCGAGCTTGCCCTTAATGAAGACGAGCCGGGTCATCCAATTATGATTCTTGTTCGCTAGCTCGCGAACCTTGATGAAGGACCCGCCGAAGTAGGCGACCCCGTCAGGGGTAGCCTTGTAAGAGAACAACTTACGGAACACCGCGAGGTTGAACTCAATCTGCTCCCGGCGGAGGAAGCAGGCGAACGCCACCATCATAGCAATGGCGTTGGAATTCAGCTGCGCGGGCACCGCGCCGTAGTACTTCAGGATCTGGCGGATCTCTGGCCAGAGGGGGAGGCGCAGTCCCACCTCGAAGTGCGAGATGGGGAAGGCGAGCTCACCCTCCGGGAAGGAATTGATGGCTTCATGCTCGGCGAGCCTGCGAGCCTGGAAGCCGGGGGGGACGAATGCCGCCGCGAACTCGACGAGCTCCTCCTCGGTAATGTGCCCCTCGAAGAAGCAATGATCAACGAAGTGCTGGGCGCACTTAGACCGACCGTCCGCGTCAGGGTTGGTCTTGACCATAGTCGCAGAGGAAAGGAAAATCGCGAGCTCGGGAAGACAGAGACGAAGCAAGGATTTGAAAGCAATAAAAGCGTGCCCCGGGGGTAGGTGAGAAGGTCTATTTATAGAAGAAGGCAAAGAAGGGTGAGAGGGAGGGCGAGTCGGCCAATCAGCCCGGTCTCGCCACGCCACCTCGCCACCCTCTCCTCGCAGATCCTGCGAGCCGGCCAGACCCCCGAAGAGGGAATTTGAAAAGACTCACCAAAATATTGAAAAAGCATCTACATATACAAAGTGGTAGAAAAGTTGTTCGAGTTATTACAAGCAGATCATTCAGAGCAAATAAAAAAATATATATAATAATAAGGGCGCGAGGACCATGCGAGGGCGAGGGCGAGTACCGGTCGGCTGACAGAGGAGCCGTTTCATTCTCCCCGGTCTCGCCGGCCCGCCGTCGCAGGTCGCCGCGCATAAAGTTTGCGAAGTCGCCCCATGTTCCTATTTATCACCCGCAGGTTCTCGTCAATTTCATCCATCAGCACCAGGGAAGACGCCTCCTCGAACGCCAAGCTGACTCCAGCACCGTCCGCGAGACGCGAGCACTCCCACTGCAGCCTGTTGTTGTCCTTCCGCAGGTCGTGGAGCTCGCGCACCAGCTTCTTGAGAACCTTCCGCTCCCGTTTTGCACGTTCAGGGCTGCTCACCTCGGAGTCCAGGAAGGCGTCCAGGGCGCTTGGAGAAGGGAGGGGCGAGTAAGGAGGTCGATCCACGGACTCGCCGTCCTCCGTCCGGCCGGGAAATTCTGGGTGAAGAACTGAAAGACGGTCAGAAAAATAAATATCCCCGGAATAGAAGAGCAAAGTTGGAAACTTACCGCGCGAGCCTGGCTCCTCTGGGTTGGCGCGAGGAGAGAAGTGGCGCAGGTCCTTGCCACGCCCCAGCAGTTCCTGAGGGGCAAGTTGGTAGCCGGGGACAGGGATAGTCCCGGCGCCTCTCCCCACGACTATGGATCCAGGGGAGGGTTGCCGGGAAGGGAGGTGACTCGGCGACGCCAGTTCTCGCGAGCCCGGCTCCTTGACCTCGGGATCCTGCCGTGGCGAGCTGACAGGAATACTTTTGGCCCGAGGGGTGGATGCTTCGCCGCTGTTCTCCCGGTCGGAAGACAGTTCCACGAGATTTTTAGTGGAAGAACCAAGAACCGGCTGGTTGGAGGAACCGGCCCCGTTCCCCAAGGCGGCAGCAAAGTCGGCCAGAATGGGTTCGGCCCCCGGAGGAAAGGGCTTCGCCCGCTTGGCCGAGCCAAAATCGGCAAAACGGCGAGCAGGGGCCTCAAGGTTGGTCAGCCCCGCGGCCTGAGCAGCGATCTCCTCGCGGGAACGTGCGAGTCGCTCTAAGACTTCCTTGGGGAGCGGCATCTTGACAGAATTTGGGGGAAGGGCAAAGGTCAGCCAGATGCGCAGGGGTACATATATATAGCTACCTGTGAGGCCTACCAGAAGATTCCTTTTTGCCCCTGTCGCACTCGCAGGATCCTATGGGGTTGGATGTTTCTTTCTGAGCTTGTCCCAACCTCGCAAAGAGCGGGGATTATGTACAACCCCGTATCCCGCGAGTGGTCGACAGGAGTTGAACCGGCCGGCTCAGACCAATGTGAACCCAGCATGCCGAGCCCGAGCTCGGCAATAGCCGAGCCGAGCTCGACGATGGCCGAACGAAGCCCGGCATGCCGAGACCGAGCTCGGGTGCAGGAACAGGGCTCGACGGTAGTCGAGCCAAGCTCGATGATTCCCGTGCCGAGCTCAGTTTCTGTTGGAGCTCGGCGATCGTCGTGCCGAGTCCGAGCTCGGCGGTAGTCAAGCCGAGCTCAGCGATAGTCGAGCACAGTCCGCCGAGTACGTGCCCGCCTAGGCCCAGGGCGAGGCGAGTCAGGCCCCCCGCCGAGCGAGTGCCCCCTCAGGTCCAGCTCGCATCTTGGCCATGACATACTTTTACTATGTTGCCCCTTTTGGTCTGCCTATAGTCCTCGAAAACAGTGAAGGTTGTATACTGGCAGGCCATCTTTTCCTATAAATAGGACCCAAGGGGTACCTCAGAAGGCATGCTGACTAATTCTCCGGCCTACTAGCGCTTTCTGAGGTACCTTAGCCCGGCACTTGGCTAAGGAGGGGAAGCGCTCTAAGATCTTCCGGGTGTGTGGTGGGACCTCCACGCCGGGCCCTTGGTCTAGTCCTTGTTTCTTCTCTTTTCTTTGTCATTTTCTTGCAGGAGTGAAGTAGGTGCGCGACCACCCCTTCCCCAAGGGTTGAACTCCACAAGAGACCGGTTTTCCGGTTTAAACACTCGTAGGTTACAAGTTTATGTAATCCATGCAGGGAAGGTTAGTCAAATAAGACTAGGTATAAATGTGTGGAGAAAGTTGAGTGAATTAAGTTAACTCAACAAATACTATGGGATTGTCCTTTTGTGCCTAAGTAACGGGAGTCAATCCCAACTGTCGATCATATCGTGATCCCAAACAAGTAAGTGCCTTTCCGCCTTCTCACTTAGAAATAACTATAAATAGAAGAACTTTTGCATAGTGCAAAATACACTGTTCCTTGCCTTCTGCCTGTATTTGCCAAAACGACGGAACCATCTCGCCGTCCTCTAGAAATTTTGTACAAAATGGTGTCGAAAGGTCAGGATTTCTTGTTCGAAGGCTCTGGATTAGTGAGGAGTGGCTTCAAGAATGCACTAGAGGAGGTACAATATGTACTCCATCTGCTCCAGGTTTCTGACCTAACTTTCATTCTAACGGAGCCCTGTTTGCTGTGGAAACGAGAGGTCCTAGAATTGTTTGCTAATGCCAAGGCAGATGCATCTGCGAGGAAGATCAAAACTATAGTTAATGGAAAAAGTTAAAGATAACATCAAGACGATTGAGCAAAGCCCTTCAGTTGCGAAAGTTCACTGAAAGTGATGTGGAAGAGGACCTTGATAAATCCGAGGTCAGGTCTGCTTTGAAATGGTGTGGCCTATCCAAGCACACCTCTGGTGTAAGACCCCTTTTTTTTCTTTTTCAACCACCGGAGTCTTAGCCCAAAATTGCCGCTTTGCGGTGGCACCGACTCACGGGAAGGCCTCCACTACAAAACGCCAATTCTGCCGGCCCTTTTCGATCACAAAGAGAGAGAAGTAAGTATACATAAAAGGTAAAAAAGTCCACAGAAACATATATGAATAGAAAATCACAACCAGTCCATCAATAGTTAATAACAGAAAATAGAAGTACTGCAAAGATACAGTTCAGATGAAATATAGATAAACGGGCTCGAGCCCGGTACATCAGAGTCCTCACTACAAATCACTCATTGCGGAAACTATAAAATACTAATCACTCACGGAGCTAGTCGCAGGTGCACCGGTGCTAGACTGACCCACCTCCATGCGCACCTTACTCCGCTGGTGCTGGTCCCTGCTCCCATCCGGAGCTCCTGTAATGTTGTGGTTCGAAAACCATTAGTCATAAAAAATAAGCCCTATCATCCCCTACCCCTCCCCCCACGGCTCCTAAGCACCGAGCGGAGAGGAGGAAATGGAAGCTACAAAGGTGGAGAGTAATCAAGCAGATGACAATAGAGCTAATCTAACAACTATCATGGTGTATAAACAACTATCTAGAATAAAATACATCTAGCAATTCTACGGTAGTAAGTAATAAAGTGGACATGTAGTAAGTAGCAAATATATAAGAAGGCAGATAGAGAACAAATAAGTAAATAAGTAATTAACCTTAACTTATATGAATGCCCATACAAACTTATAAGTTAAGGGGTCTTCTGCAAGGCTCCCATCGTATAAAAATTCTCATACCAATTTATACGTTGGGGTGTCGGTTGTATGCAAATATGAGTGTAGTGATATGCTATGCTATGATTCATGTAAGTGTAACTCACGCACACGACTCTATGCGCACAGACCTTTAGTTCCCCAAGTTCGGGCAGCTAGCTTCACTCCCAGGAACCTCCGTAGTGGCAAATGGAGACAGTGGGTCGGGCCCCCCACTCCTAGGCGGGTATCCACACTACCGGGCCTAGCCCTTCCGTACGCCCCTAGAAGAACACAACCTATAGTATCCGCGTTCTAGTGCTGGCTATATCCACCAGACTTTCTTTGGCTAAGAGTCCCACACCACCGAGTCAACGTACCGATGTCGGTGTGAACAACAATCAAATACCGAAGACCCACC
Organism: Platanthera zijinensis; assembly: GCA_039513925.1. Taxonomy (NCBI): domain Eukaryota; kingdom Viridiplantae; phylum Streptophyta; class Magnoliopsida; order Asparagales; family Orchidaceae; genus Platanthera; species Platanthera zijinensis. The sequence continues at coordinate 60,516,579 of CM077086.1, forward strand.
ACCTTTATTCTGTACTAAAACCCTCGAGCCCTCGGCTCCCCGGACTGTCTCGTCCGTGCATCTACCTTCAGAGCTACTGTCTGAATGGCAACCAAACCAACCTATTCTACCTCCTTAGCTACCGGGGTGTATGAAAGTGCAACCCTAGTTATACTAGTTACTCTTTTAATTTATTATTCATACGGTTTACGTTAACCCAGGACTGCCCCCGGTATTCCCCGTGAAGGGCTCTCAAAGGGCACTAGGAACTATGATGGTAGCTGAAGCCCACCGTTCCCTTTCGCAAGACACTTATTATTGGTTAATCTCCCTTTACCCGATCCCTTTTTAAGTTACTTTAGATCTATCCCTAGAGTATTAAGACTCTTCCTCTCCTACCCGGGGTGGACGATCTTTCATCATTCCTGAACGCCACTTAACACTAGCCAATCTCACACTCTACTTATCCTGACTTCCAATAATGAACTTAAACTTAACTTGCCTTATCCAAACCAGCAACTACCAAAATTCCATCTCCCCAAGTTCATTACCCACTCTGGTTCATTTTCCGTGGTTTTACTATATGCAGACAATCTTAAGATACATGAGGTATATAAGGATAGGTACTCCAAATTTTCTCTCAAATCTCCTATAATATTTACTAGTGGTCTATCATGACATGATATAACCAAGTCCAAGATTTCCAAATTTTTCCTATTATCGGGCATTTAATTTATTTATTCTAAGCCTCCCAATGCCCTAGTATGAACATGAAGTGCACTAATGAGACAACAATAAATCATCATAAAATCAGTAAAAATCTTATGAGACATTTAAGCAGTAGTTCCAAGTTTTGAGAAATTTAAGAGGTGTTTAGGCCTATATTTCCTCATTTACCATTTTAGACCACTTCTACCATATTATGAAGCAAGTACTGTAAATATGTACCCAAAAATCACAAGAAAATTATAGAAGCTTTATGGTGACCTAAAACTATCATAAACCAAGTCCCATGATTTTTATCTAATATTTTGGGCTCTGAATTTATTTAATGTAAAATACTAATTTTCCTAACTTAGTGAAAGAGGCACTATTTTTAATTATCTAAAATCCAGAGAAAACTATAGAATGACTACCATGGTTTGAAAAACCAAGTGACCAAATTTCATAATTTTCAAAATAATAATTGGGCATTATTTGTATTTTTGACTACATATCCCAAATGGTATGTTAAAGAAGTAAGTACCCAAAATAATGAGATAAAACTCCCAAGCAAAATACAAAAGGTATAACATGCTACAAAATGCCCTAATCCAAGATTTCATAACTTTCCAGTGAACAAAAATTCCAGAATTATCAAAATAAATATCTAGGGCACAACTAGAGTTGTGAATGAAGTACTGTATAAATTAACCCAAAAATCTCAAAAAAATTATATTATAGCCATTTAGACCAGAAAATCACCCTTCCAAAATATTATTTGATTTTTAGTTCATTTGTCAGCATAATAGTTCAAATTAAGATTGGTGCCCTAAACTAGGGTTAGGATTTTAGTTGGCCTAACTGTATCCAAATCCCCTAAGATTTTGTCCAGAGAACTATAATAACTCTATGGTCCTCTCCACAAAATTTCAAGTCAGTCCAAGGTCATTTGACTCAATGACCTTCACAACCCTACAAATCCCCATTAAGGAACCTACCCTAGGGTTCCAGGGCTACCCTAAACCAAACCACCCCAAACTCCCTTGGAGGGTGTGTCATGCCCTAAAGAGTCAGTGACCAAAGTATCAGACTCTGCTGAGATGATACGACCACTCAAATTACCAAGGGGGTGATTTACCCTAAATAGCCCTTTATGGGGCCAACTAGGGTTGAGTAAAACCCTAGTCAAAACACCTCCAAATGAGATAAAATTTTTTCCAGTGTCCTATTATGTCCTCTAAGGCCGCCAACCCAAATTTGGGGGGATTTTAAGGTGTTTAGGACACTTGATTAAAATACACATGATTTATTAATTTTTTCTAAAAACTTTAGAAAAATGTTTTCCAAAAATCCTAATTTTTGGACAGCACCTAGATATAGGTAAGATTAGGCCACACCCCAAATTTCAAGTCATTTTGATGACTGGATTGGAGTGGGGAATTTTTCTAAGTTCAGGACAGCCCTACTGATTGACCTCACCAAAATGAGTGTTGAGGTCTATCCAGTGGTCCAAATCACTTGAAACAAATTTTAAAATTTTCTAGACTCATAGAGATATAATATTAGTGTTGACAACTTTTTCTGTAAGAGCCTCTAAGTATTTTTAGAAATTAATGCAAGTTAAAGGCAGAAACATTATAGAAAATATATAGAAATTACTTTAATCAATATGTTTGCACGGATCTTAAAGGTCGATCCGTCGGCTGGGATGTTGTCTTCAACCTCCAGCCGACGGTCTAGATAGCACATACCTGGGAGCACTTCTCCCTCCCACAGCTGGCCGTCCAACCTCCTCCCTGGTCGGCCACCGCCACCACCACCTCCGTTGAGGCGGTGGCCATCGCCGGGCGGCGGCGCGGCCGCCGAAGAGGCTTTTTACGGCGAGCCTGAGACTTCATTTTTGCAGAAAAATCGGATAGAGAAGCTCTTCCGATCGGGCTCAATTGAGCCCGAATCTTAATCCTAAGGAAGCTAAGATCTACCAGTAGAGAGAGAGGAGGGGAGGACCTTATTCGCGGGATGGAGGTGTGCAGACCGTCGGGATGCCATTGGTGCGGTGGTGGCGTCGCCGGAATTCTCAATAGCACAATGGGAGGCTAAAAAAATTCAGGTAAAAGCTGGGAAACCTCCTCTTGGGCCTCTGAGGGTGTTTAAAGGCTTGGTAAGGGAGGGGGAACGACCAAAAGCTGGTGGCCATTAATGGCCCATTATAGCTTGGCTCGGCCATGGTGGTGGAGGGCTGAAACGGCTCTGTGACAGCTAGCTAACGGCTGGAATCTCCTCCTCTTCCCTAAAGGAGTTGAATCCAGCCGTAAAAGGGGAGGGGAAGGGCTGCCAAGGTGTCAAGTGCCATTACTGGCTATGAAGGCCGGGCTCGGCCATGGCCGTAACTGCTCCTTTTGCAAAACCGACAGTCCACGTGGCACGGCTTCACTTGACCGGTCAACCTTCTTTAAAATAAGACTTAATTGGGTCTTAATAAAATAAAACGGCCCACTCCTAGACTGGCCCGGTTCAGCTGAACCAGCACCCAGCCCAAAACCAATCTGCTAGAAAAAAAATTCTAAGTACAATGGCGTTGAGTGAGCTCAGCTCACTCAACGCCATCAAGCTACGGCATTGAGTGAGCTCTACTCACTCAACGCCATCCCAGATACGGCGTTGAGTGAGCTCTGCTCACTCAACGCCATCCAGAATGGCCTCCCAGACCATGGCGTTGAGTGAGCTCAGCTCACTCAACGCCATCCGGATTATGGCATTGAGTGAGCTCTGCTCACTCAACGCCATCAAGAATATGCCCTTTTTAAAAGTTGGTGTTGAGTGAGATTAGCTCACTCAACAAGCTCACTCAACGCCGTCAAGATTATGGCGTTGAGTGAGCTCTGCTCACTCAACGCCATCCATACAAAACCAAATGGCGTTGAGTGCGGTCAGTGCACTCAACACCGTTCAACTTATGGCGTTGAGTGCACTCAACGCACTCAACGCTATCCCGCCTGACAGTTTACGGCATTGAGTGAGCTAAGCTCACTCAACGCCATCCAGTCTACAACGTTGAGTGAGCTCAGCTCACTCAATGCCAACCAGACGACACCAGATGGCATTGAGTGCAGTATGTGCACTCAATGCCGTCTAGCTTATGGATTTGAGTGAGCTAAGCTCACTCAACACCATCCAGACTACGGCGTTGAGTGAGCTTAGCTCACTCAACGCCATTCCAAGGTCACGGGCGTGACGGATAGGTCACGGGCGTGTCAGGCCCATGTTGAAATTTCTGAGTTCGCCGATCGTCTTTCTGAGGTCGACGATCATCGAAGGGGTCACACACTAGATCACGGGCATGGCGGGTCGGTCACGAGCATGAAAACCCCTTGACTCGAAATCTTGGTCGATAAACTTCAATTCCTGGGTTTCCTAGGGTTGTGTTATGACAAAACCACTTCCAAGGGTCTAGCCGGAAATGAGATGTTACAAATCCCAATAAACAAAACAAAGATTTCGTCCCCGAAATCAAGGTTAAGCCTACGGGGGCTCCAATCGAGAAAAAGAAGCTTGTAACATCCCATGAAAGTCGAAAGATTTACATCTCTACGTTACGTTTGCTATGTGCGGTTTCAAATCTAAGACCAATTCGTCCAATTGACTAGGTATATACCCGAATAAAAAAAAGATTATCCCCTATTCTTGAAATTTCAGTCCTATTGGTTTAAAACAGGAACGCAAATTGATTGTCCAGAGGGGTTGTGAGGTATACCTGACCGAAAAGCTCCGGATACTTTTGCCACATCAAGTCCTGTGGCTCCCATGTATGCTCCTCCTGCCCATGATTGTTCCACAAAACCTTGACTAACGGGACCTTCTTACGTCGCAACACCTGCACTGTCGTGTCATCGATCCTGATAGGCTCCAAGTTGACTGACCGATCCGAGGCCACCGGGCCATCTGCCAAGGAAATCAGCTGCTCAGGGCGTAGCAGAGCCCTCCGAAGTGAGGAGACGTGGAAGACATCATGCAATCCCGCTAACTCCGGCGGTAGCTCCAGTCTATAAGCCAAGGGGCTGATCCGCTCCAGGATCCTGTAAGGCCCCATATATCTCGGACTGAGCTTCTTCCGCCCGTGAACCCGCGAGACTCCATGCATCAGCCGTATTTTCAAGAAAACCCGGTCTCCCACCTAGAACTCCACTTAACGATGCCTCGCATTGTAATATTTGGCCTGCCTGCTCTGGGCTTCCAACATCCTGTCCCGGATCAATCTAATCTAAGCATCTGTATCCCCCACAAACTCCGAGCCTAGTGCCTGCGGATCCTCATCCTGAACCCATGATAGTGGGGTCTTGTACCTCCTTCCATATAATGCCTCGTATGGAGCCATGCCTATGCTGGACTGATGAGCGTTGTTGTACGAAAACTCGACCAGTGGCAGCAATCTCTCCCAAGACTCGCCGCGGTCCAAAATACACAGGCGCAAAAGATCTTCCAGTGTACGGTTGGTGCGCTCTGTCTGCCCGTCGGTCTGAGAGTGAAAAGCTGTGCTGAATGTCAACCGAGAACCCTGATGGGCCTGGACTGACCTCCATTCCCTGGATGTAAACCGCCCATCCCGATCTGAAACGATAGTCTTGGGCACCCCATGATAACGCACAAACTGCTCAATGAACCTCCGTACTAATACACTAACCGGAGCGTCCTTCGCCACTGGAATGAATCTGGCCACCTTTGTTAGCCTGTCCACTATCACCCAGATCGAGTCATTCCCCGTACGGGATCAAGGTAGCCCATGTTTGAAGTCCATGGCTATATCCTCAAATTTCCACTCCGACACCGGAAGTGGCTACAACAAGCCTGCTGGGTTCCTACACTCTGCCTTCACGAGTTGGCAGGCCTCGCAATGCGTCACAAAGTACGTAATATCTTTCTTCATACCCGGCCAGTACATCGTCCTCTTCAAATACTTTACCATCTTGGTGATCCCCGGGTGTACCGAATATCGGCTGTAGTGAGCTTCCGTCATGATGTCCTCCCGAATCTGGCCTCCTGCCGATATGTAGACTCTGCCTTTGAAACACAGGAGACCATCCCTCAAAGAGTAATCTCCTGTCGTTCCTTCCTCCAAGGCTCGGAATATCGGCTCAGCTCTCTCATCCAGCTTCTGCCCATCTCTGATGCGGTCCCGAATATCATCAATTGTAACCATCGACCCTAGGTACTCCATGTATTGCTCCGGGTCATCCTCGGACACTAGTGATATCTGCATCTCCTCGAATGATCTAACTAACTCCAAGGCCATCAACTGCGGCCTACTCCTGACGTACTAGCTCTCCGGCTCAGAGCATCTGCGACCACGTTTGCCTTCCCCGGATGGTAGTGTATGGTATACTGGTAGTCCGACAGAAACTCTACCCAACGTATCTGCCTGATATTTAACTCCTTCTGGGTGTCGACGTACTTCAGATTCTTGTGGTCAGAGAAGATATCGCAATGTACTCCGTAAAGATAGTGTCGCCAGATCTTAAGAGCAAAAATAACTGCCCCCATCTCCAAATCATGCACGGGATAGTTCTGCTCGTGCTGCTTCAACTGACGGGAGGCATGGGCTATTACGTGCCCATTCTGCATCAGAACGGCACCCATCCCTTGATAGGAAGCATCTGTGTACACCTGGAATCCTTCCTTCCCTGATGGAAGAGCAAGGATGGGAGCCGAGGTAAGACGATCCTTCAGCTCCTGGAAAGCAGATTCGCATCGTGGTGTCCAAATAAAAGGGGACTCCTTCTTCGTCAGAGACGTAAGAGGGAGAGCAATCTGAGAGAACCCCTTTACGAACTTCCGGTAATAACCGGAAAGTCCCAAGAAACTTCGAACATCCGAGGCCGACTTTAGCGGTGGACAATCCCGTACTGCCTGGACCTTCGCCGGATCTACTGCCAGACCTGCTCCACTTATGACATGGCCCAGAAAGGCCACCTCCTTTAGCCAGAACTGGCACTTGCTGTACTTGGCATACATCTTATACTCCCGTAGCTTCTCCAAGGTCAAGGCCAGATGTCTCGCGTGCTCCTCCTCCGTCCTTGAATAGATAAGGATGTTGTCGATGAATACGATAACAAAGACATCCAGATACTGTTCGAACACCCGATTCATCAAGGTCATAAATGCGGAGGGTGCATTCGTGAGCCCAAAAGGCATCACGGTAAACTCGTACAAACCATATCTGCTGTTGAAGGCCGTCTTCGGGATGTCCTCCTCCCGAATGTGAAGCTGGTAGTACCCTGACCTCAGATCCAGCTTTGAGAACATATGGGCTCCCTCCAGCTGGTCAAATAGCTCGTCTATCCTTGGCAAGGGATAAGTATTCCAGACCATCAACCTGTTCAGGGCCCGGTAATCTATACACAGTCGAAGAGTCCCGTCCTTCTTCTTAACGAATAACACCGGAGCTCCCCATGATGAAGAGCTAGGCCGAACAAAACCGGCCTCCACTAACTCCTGAAGCTGGCTTCGAAATTCCACCAACTCCTTTGGGGCCATTCGATAGGGAGCTCTGGATACCGGCTTAGCCTCCAGTACGAGCTGAATCTGAAAGTCCTTCTCTCGGTGCGGGGGTAGCCCTGGTAGCTTCTCCGGAAACACGTCGGCGAAGTCCCGCACTACTAGAATATCTGAAATGGAGTCCTTTGCAACGACCGCCTAAAAGGACCTTATAAACTTCTTCCCCCTGCAGATGGGCCTTAACGGCCTGCACAGGTGATAATAAGGTGCGGGGTGCTGGTATAATACCTTCGATGACGATGAAGGAGTCGCCGTGCCTTACGGTGATCCTCTTCGACACGCAGTCGATCTGGGCATGGTTCCAGCACAGCCAAGTCATGCCCAGGATCAGATCGTAATCTGGCATCTTCAGAATCGTCGCTGGTGCCTCAAACGCCTTCCCGCCGATCTTTGCTTCCATATTGTATTGAGCAGAGATCATTATCTCTGATCCATCGGGTAGGCGCACCCTCATCATCTTCCCGGTGAATGGCTCCACACCTGCCAGTCCTTTCACGAAATCCTCCGACACGAACGAGTGCGAAGCACCAGTGTCGAAGAGGGTGTGAGCGGGCTTGCCGCTAACAAAGACTATGCCTGGGGTAATTACGTGTCTTAGTATTCTTGTTGTAGTTGTCTTCTCTTAATTTCTAACTAGGTTATGTCTAGAATACTAGTTCATATGAAGAAAAATTAAAAGTACTGCCATACCTGCGATAACCTGCTCCGGGTTCCGGGGCTGTGTCAGGTCTAGAGCATACACCTGCTCCCTCTCTGGCCTGCGGCCTCGATCCTGAAATCCTCGTCCTCGGTCCTGTCCTCGTCCGCCAAACTGTCGGGGAGGTGGAGCGCCCTGATGTGCTGGTGGGGGTGCTCGCCTCATAGGGCAGTTCCTCTTGATATGCCACGGCTAATTGCACTGAAAGCATACCGGTGCCTGCTCTGCTGTCCGTGGCATCTCCAGTATCTGTAAAGCCTGGGGAGCCAATGCCCCCTGACTCCTCTGCTCCTGCCCAATCTCCTGATGAGGCTGCTCCCCGTTCCTTTTCTCCCCAATAACCTGGCCCCGAGGATGGTCTCTACGACCTCCAATCACCGTATCATCAGCCGGTCTCTTCCGGCTCCTGACTGTAAGCTGATCCGCTTCTCTCTTCTTAGCCATCTCCAGAATCCTGGCCAAACTCCCCTCTGAGACGAAAAGGAGGGCCTGTCTCATGTCATCTTGCAGCCCCTTATAAAACCTCCGGGCATAGCCAGCGTCGTCCAACTGATAAGCGTCCGCATAGCGGGCCAGGTGAGTGAACTCCTGATAATACTCTACCACAGTCCTGTTCCCCTGCCTCAACCGCAGGAACCTATCCTCCAAGTCGTCCCTCACCGACTGAGGTACAAAATGTCTCAAGAGCGCTGCTCTGAACTCCTCCCAAGTAATATCAGCACAATCCATCCCCGTAAAGGTGGTGTCCAGCTGAGATTTCCACCACCTCTTTCCGTTTTACTCTAGGCAGGAGACTGCCAAAGCAACTGCCTCCTCAGTGGGGCATCGAATCCCCGCTAGCATCTCGTAAATTGTATCCAACCACTCCTCCGTACATACTGCAGACTCCGTCCCCAGGTAGGATGGAGGGGAAAGTCCCCGGAATACAGTCATCCAATTGGCCCCGGGGTTTGGCTGTGGAGCCGGGGTTTGCTGAGCTCTGAAGGCCTCCAAAATGTCCATCAGTGTTTGTCCCATCTCCGTCTCCTGGAACGGAGCTGGAGCCGGCGGAGGTGGGACCACATTCGGAGCCTGGGGTGTCCCCTGTTGTGATGTAGGGTTCGTCACAGGCTACAAGGAAAAATTCCACTTGTTAGAGGTTGTATGAATGGAATATAAGAAAGGGTAGGATGGACTTTCACATGTGATTTCCCTTATGGGCACACCACTGCTTCCGCTGCTAGTTTGTCCGCAAACTAAGCTTACACGGGGGTGGCCCAGGGTTTTGTGGACTACTTCTCTTCCGATCGAGGTCTCCTCTGATACCACTTGTAAGACCCCTTTTTTTTTCTTTTTCAACCACCGGGGTCTTAGCCCAGAATTACCGCTTTGCAGTGGCACCGACGCACGGGAAGCCCGCCACTACAAAACGCCAATTCTGCCGGCCCTTTTCGATCACAAAGAGAGAGAAGTAAGTATACATAAAAGGTAAACAAGTCCACATAAACATGTATGAATAGAAAATCACAACCAGTCCATCAATAAATAATAACAGAAAATAGAAGTACTGCAAAGATACAGTTCAGATGAAATATAGATAAATGGGCTCGAGCCCGGTACATCAGAGTCCTCACTACAAATCACTCATCGCGGAAGCTATAAAATACTAATCACTCACGGAGCTGGTCGCAGGTGCACCGGTGCTAGACTGACCCACCTCCATGCGCACCGTACTCCGCTGGTGCTTGACCCTGGACTGCTGGTCCCTGTCTCCAATCCGGAGCTCCTGTAATGTTGTGGTTCGAAAACCATTAGTCATAAAGACTAAGCCCTATCATCCCCTACCCCTCCCCCCACGGCTCCTAAGCACCGAGCGGAGAGGAGGAAAGGGAACCTACAAAGGTGGAGAGTAATCAAGCAGATGACAATGGAGCTAATCTAACAACTATCATGGTGTGTAAACAACTATCTAGAATAAAGTACATCTAGCAATTCTACGATAGTAAGTAATAAAGTGGACATGCAGTAAGTAGCAAATATATAAGAAAGTAGATAGAGAACAAATAAGTAAATAAGTAAGAACCTTAACTTATATGAATGCCCATACAAACTTATAAGTTAAGGGGTCTTCTACAAGGCTCCCATCATATAAAAAGTCCCATACCGATTTATACGTTGGGGTGTCAGTTGTATGCAAATATGAGTGTAGTGATATGCTATGCCATGATTCATGCAAGTGCAACTCACACACACGACTCTATGCGCCCAGACCTTTAGTTCCCCCTATTCGAGCAGCTAGATTCACTCCCAGGAACCTCCGTAGTGGCAAACGGAGATAGTGGGTCGGGCCCCCACTCCTAGGCGAGTATCCACACTACCGGGCCTAGCCCTTCCGTACGCCCCTAGAAGAACACAACCTAGAGTATCCGCGTACTAGTACTGGCTATATCCACCAGAATTTCTTTGGCTAAGTGTCCCACACCGTCGAGTCAACGTACCGATGTCGGTGTGAATGACAATCAAATACCGAAGACCCACCACCTTTATTCTGTACTAAAACCCTCGAGTCCTCGGCTCTCCGGACTGTCCCGCCTGTGCATCTACCTTCAGAGCTACCGTCTGAATGGCAACCAAACCGACCTAATATACCTCCCTAGCTACCGGGGTGTGTGAAAGTGCAACCCTAGTTATACTAGTTGCTCTTTTAATTTATTATTCATACGGTTTACGTTAGCCCAGGACTGCCCCCGGTATTCCCCGTAAAGGGCTCTCAAAGGGAACTAGGAACTATGATGGTAGCTGAAGCCCACCGTTCCCTTTCGCAAGACACTTATTGTTATTGGTTAATCTTCCTTTACCTGATCCCTTTTTAAGTTACTTTAGATCTAGCCCTAGAGTATTAAGACTCTTCCTCTCCTACCCGGGGTGGACGATCTTTCTTCGTTCCCGAACGCCACTTAACACTAGCCAATCTCACACTCTACTTATCCTGACTTCCAATAATGAACTTAAACTTAACTTGCCCTATCCAAACCAGCAACTACCAAAATTCCATCTCCCCAAGTTCATTACCCACTCTGGTTCAGTTTCCGTGGTTTTACTATATGCAGACCATCCTAAGATACATGAGGTATATAAGGGGAGGTACTCCAAATTGTCTCTGGAATCTCCTATAATATTTATTGGAGGTCTATCATGACATGATATAGCCAAGTCCAAGATTTCCAAATTTTTCCTATTATCGGGCATTTAATTTATTTATTCTAAGCCTCCCAATGCCCTAGTATGAACATGAAGTGCACTAATGAACCAACAATAAATCATCATAAAATCAGTAAAAATCCTATGAAGCATTTAAGCAGTAATTTCAAGTTTTGAGAAATTTCAGAGGTGTTTAGGCCTATATTTCCTAATTTATAATTTTAGGCCACTTCTACCATATTATGAAGTAAGTACTATAAATATGTACTCAAAAATCACAAGAAAATTACAGAATCTTTATGTTGACCTACAACTATCAGAAACCAAGTCCCATGATTTTCTCTTATATTTTGGGCTCTGAATTTATTTAATGTAAAATACTAATTTTCCTATCTTAGTGAAGGAGGCACTATTTTTAATTGTCTAAAAATTAAGAGAAAACTACAGAGTGACTATCATGGTTTGAAAGACCTACTTACCAAATTACATAATTTTAAAAATAATAATTGGGCATTATTTGTATTTTTGACTACATATACCAAATGGTAAGTTAAAGAAGCAAGTACCCAAAATAATCAGATAAAACTCTCAATAAAAATACAGAAGGTATAACATGCTAAAAAATGTTCTAATCCAAGATTTTATAACTTTCCTGTGAACAGAAATTCCAGAATCATCAAAATAAATATCTAGGGCACAACTAGAGTTGTGAATGAAGTACTGTATAAATTAACCCAAAAATCTCAAAAAAATTATATTATGGCCATTTAGAGCATAAAAGCGCCCTTCCTAAATATCATTTGATTTTTAGTTCATTTGTCAGCATAATAGTTCAAATTAAGATTGGTGCCCTAAACTAGGGTTTGGATTTTAGGTGGCCTAACTGTCTCCAAATCGCATAAGATTTTGTCCAAAGAACTATAATTGCCCTATGGTCCTCTCCACCAAATTTCAAGTCAGTCCAAGGTCATTTGACCCCATGACCTTCACAATTCTGCAAATCCCCATTAAGGGACCTACCCTAGGGTTCTAGGGCTACCCTACACCAAACCACCCCAAACACCCTTGGAGGGTGTGTCATGCCCTAAAGAGTCAGTGACCAAAGTATCAGCCTCTGTTGAGATGATACGACCACTCAAATTACCAAGGGGGTGATTTACCCTAAATAGCCCTTTATGGGGCCAGCTAGGGTTTAGTAAAACCCTAGTCAAAACACCTCCAAATGAGGTTAAAATTTGTCAAGTGTCCTATTATGTCTTCTAAGGCCACCCACCCAAATTTGGGGAGATTTTGAGGTGTTTAGGACACTTGATTAAAATACACATGATTTATTAATTTTTTTTAAAAACTTTAGAAAAATATTTTCCAAAAATCCTAATTTTTTGACTGCACCTATATATAGGTAAGATTAGGCCACACCCCAAATTTTAAGTAATTTTGATGACTGGATTGGAGTGGGGAATCTTTCTAAGGTCAAGACATCCCTATGGATAGACCTCACCAAAATGAGTGCTGAGGTCTATCCAGTAGTCCAAATCACTTAAAACAAATTTTATAATTTTATAGACTCATAGAGCTACAATATTGGTGTTGACAACTTTTTCTTTAGGAGCCTCTAAGTATTTTTAGAAATTAATGCAAGTTACAGGCAGAAACATTATAGAAAATATATAGAAATTACTTTAATCAATATGTTTGCACAGATCTTAAAGGTCGATCCGTCGGCTGGGAGGTTGTCTTCAACCTCCAGCCAACGGTCTAGATAGCACGTACCTGGGAGCACTTCTCCCTCCCACAGCCGGCCGTCCAGCCTCCTCCCTGGTCGGCCACTACAACCACCACCTCCGTTGAGGCGGTGGCCATCGTCGGGCAGGGGAGCGGCCGCCAGAGAGGCTTTTTCCAGTGAGCCCGAGACTTCATTTTTGCGAAAAAATCGGGAAGAGAAGCTCTTCCGATCGGGCTCAATTGAGCCCAAATCTTAATCCTAAGGAAGCTAAGATCTACCCATAGAGAGAGAGAGGAGGGGAGGACCTTGTTCGCGGGCTGGAGGCGTGCAGACCGTCGGGATGCCATTGGTGCGGTGGTGGCGTCGCCGGAATTCTCAATAGCACAATGGGAGGCTCGAAAACTTCAGGTAAAAGCTGGGAAAAACCTCCTCTTGGGCCTCTGAGGGTGTTTAAAGGCTTGGTAAGGGAGGGGGAACGGCCAAAAGTTGGTGACCATTAATGGCCCATTATAGCTTGGCTCGGCCATGATGGTGGGGGGCTGAAACAGCTATGTGATAGCTAGCTAACGGCTGTAAACTCCTCCTCTTCCCTAGAGGAGTTGAATCCAGCCGTAAAAGGGGAGGGGAAGGGCTGTCAAGGTGTCAAGTGCCATTACTGGCTATGAAGGTCGGGCTCGGCCATGGCCGTAACTGTTCCTTTTGCAAAACTGACGGTCCACGTGGCACGACTTCACTTGACCGGTCAACCTTCTTTAAAATAAGACTTAATTGGGTCTTATTAAAAGAAAACGGCCCACTCCTAGACCGGCCCGGTTCAGCTGAACCAGCACCCATCCCAAAACCAATCTGCCAGAAAAAAAATTCTAAGTACAATGGCGTTGAGTGAGCTCAGCTCACTCAACGCCATCAAGCTATGACATTGAGTGAGCTCTGCTCACTCAACGCCATCCCAGATACGGCGTTGAGTGAGCTCTGCTCACTCAACGCCATCCAGAATGGCCTCCCAGGCCATGGCATTGAGTGAGCTCAGCTCACTCAACACCATCCGGATTATGGCGTTGAGTGAGCTCAGCTCACTCAACGCCATCCAGAATATGCCCTTTTTAAACGATGGCATTGAGTGAGCTTAGCTCACTCAATGCCATCCATATTATGGCGTTGAGTGAGCTCTGCTCACTCAACACCATCCAGACAAAACCAAATGGCGTTGAGTGCGGTCAGTGCACTCAACGCCATTCAATTTATGGCGTTGAGTGCACTCAACGCACTCAAAGTCATCCCGCCTGACAGTTTACGACGTTGAGTAAGCTAATCTCACTCAACGCCATCTAGTCTACGGCGTTGAGTGAGCTTAGCTCACTCAACGCCAACCACACGACACCAGATGGCGTTGAGTGCAGTCTGTGCACTCAACGCCGTCTAGCTTATGGCTTTGAGTGAGCTAAGCTCACTCAATGCCATCCAGACTACGGCGTTGAGTGAGCTTATCTCACTCAACGCCATTCTAAGGTCACGGGCGTGACGGATCGGTCATGGGCATGTCAGGCCCATGTTTAAATTTCTGAGCTCGACGATCGTATTTCTGAGGTCGACGATCATCGAAGGGGTCACGCCCTAGGTCACGGGCATGACGGGTTAGTCACGGGCGTGACTACCCCTTGACTCAAAATCTTGGTCGATAAACTTCAATTCCTGGGTTTCCTAGGGTTCTGTTATTACAAAACCACTTCCAGGGGGCTAGCTAGAAATGGGATGTTACATATGGTTTCATCCTCAGCAAGGAAATGAACTTAAAAGGTAAATTCCTGGACAATGTTTTTGGGAAAGCTTTGATCTATAAGACAGGGTCCCATGACAAGATATCTAAAAAGATGTTTGAACTTTTGACTAGAGTAATTCACTCCAAAAGTACCGATTGAGCAAGTGTTCTATTGGAAAGGATAGCAGATTGCCTGATTGAGCCAAACTTGAGAAGGATCCTATCTCTTTTCTTACTTAGAACTGTTCCTGAGATCCTCAATATGAGGTTAGGATTCAGGATTCACCACATGCATCGGATGGATATCAATATGCTAGATAGGTGGGATAGGGTCCTTCAGCCCCATGGACAGCTTGTCATTAGGAAAAAATCAAAAGGAAGTTCTAGCTCCAATACAGAGCAACTCAAGTAGTTCTTTTGAAGAAGAGGAGGAAGAGCCTCATGACCCCAATCTTTCCGTGTCTGAGGAAGAGACCAGGATAGACATAGCAGCCCAAGTGTTAATATCTTATAATCTTGATACTAGAAATCAGTTGAGCGGGGCTCAATTTGAAGATGTTCTAGAACATGATGTTGACTTGCCATCAGCTGAGGAAGCTGGGGAAGTAGCTGAAGATATTGTCAACAAAATCTCTGCTAGGATGGAGGGTGAGATTTCCAGGCTTGATTCTGCTGCTGAAAACATTCTAGATCCTGCTGATGTAACCAACCCTCAGAGTGAGGGGGGAGAAACTCCTGAAACAAGTAATGTAGGATGTATTTGCTGAGGGGGAGCAGTTCCAGATTCCCCCAAAAGAAATTAAGACAGATGTCACTAAAGTTGATACTGTAACATCCCGACTTTTATTGGGCCACCAGAGCCCTAGTGGGCCCAATAAAAGTGACCCGAGCCTCTACCCGTGACCCAGTATGAGGCAACCCTAGGCAGGGTATCGAGCTAGAGAACTCCGAATTAAGTTCTGTCAGTTCCTGTGGCCTCTTATAGTAAATACGAGCGCATCGGAACTTGTTCAGTTGGACCCCGAGGTCATATAGTGGATTTGTCCATTCCTCGCTTAACGTCGCGAAAATGAGATTTTTGGATATTGACATAGAGAACTCCGATTTGAGTTCTGTCAATTCCTATGACTTCGTATAGTTGATACGAACGCATCAGAAATCATTGTGTCACGATTCGAAGCCTAACGATGATCATGAGCGTTTTGACAATTTTAGCACGATGCGACGCGCAAATTTCGGACTTTCGCCAAACGGGCTCCGATTCAACCCCAGTCAGTGGCGTTAGACTTGTATGGTCAATACGAAGTCAACAGTAGTCATTCCGGTCAATTTCTACGACAATTGGTCAACTCGTGGTCAAATCAAGCATAATCGTGCATTCAAAAGCGTGCGCACACCAATTGTGACACGACACCCGAACTTTCTGACCCCGACGACTTGGACCCACATTGAATTTGACCAGCAAGGGGGACCCACCCGAGGGTTGACTTGGTCAAACCCTCCTAAAAATCCACTTTTTGGATTTTTCTCCAAATGAGGAGCCCACCTCCTCTCCAAAGGAGGATGGCTCATGCCCCCTCACTCTCCTTGGGCCCCCAACCAGCGACAAAGCTTAGGATGGGTGGAGGCCCACCCCACCCCTCTTCTACTCAATTTCCCCTCTCTTTTATAATTTATATTATTATAATATTATATTATTATAATAAGGGGTTTGATTTTTCATAGGCTAAGATAGAGCCCTCATGAAAAAGTTTTGAACAAGAAAATTGTTGCCCTCAATGAGGTCAGTCTCCAAAATTTTTTTGAGAATTTTTGGAGTTGATTTGGTATTTTAAAATCCCAAATAAAATTTGTTTGGCCAAATTAAAGGCCCAAAATACTTTGGAAAATTACAAAAAAATTATTAGGCTCATTTTAGGCTCTCTTAAGGGTTGTATCAAAATTTAGCGTCATGGGGATAAGTTTTGATATTTTTCCTAAAATCTGGAAGCGCTTGGACCAGGATGATCCTAACACTGATCATTTTCTGACAGAGCCATCAGCCCTCTACAGCAATGGTCTTCCACTCCATTTATGGAGTCCAGCATTTGTTGGAATTCTAGTTCCCTAGAATCCTCTTCATTTGAGAACAGCCCAACATATGCTTCTGCATCATCTTCTTCTCCTTATCCTGAAGATGAAGAGTCCGTCCAACTCTTTTGTTTATAAGCAACAAAGGATTTCTCCTACTTACCTTTCAGTTGATGCTTCTTCTTATCCTTAGATTCAGTCCTCTTGTCTGGACAGTCAGCTATGACATGTCCTGTCCTGTTGCAACAATAACAAACAATCTAAGAGTTAGTTTGTTTATTATGTTTTGAGGCATACCTATCCTCCTTGGGATTCTTTTTTTTCTTGTAGTACTCATCCTTAGAAAAGGATGTTGATGGTCTGGTTCTCTACTTCTTCTTTTTCATGAACCTTTGGAACTGCCTTGTAAAGGCAACAAAGTCCTCATCAGAGGTGTGGCTGTCTGATGAGGTAGTATAAGGAATTCCTTCTTTTGCCTCAACACTCCTTCGGGGTGGAGAAGGAGATTTTCTCCTGCCCTTTCTTGTGCCTTCAGCCTTGAAGGCAAATGATTTGTCCTTGTACTCAGACCCGCCGCTCTTCTCGTCCTCCTTCCTGGCAGTAAGATGCATTTCATATGATAGCAACTTTCCAAACAAAATGGGAGGAGGTGTATCAGCAAGCTTGACCACCTCTCTGATGACACAAATATTTGTGTCCCAGTCCTTGGTCAGAGACCTAAGAAACTTGTCATTCAGTTCATATGTGCTGAAGACTCTTCCATATGTCATCAGCTCATTAACTATCCTGAAGAACTTTTTGTAGCATTCAGCTATGCTGTCAGTCTTGGCTTGTCTAAAGCTCTCATATTCTTGATTCAGCATAGATTTCATGTCTTCTCTGACCTCTTCAGTTTCCTCCATGTAGACAATCAGGGTGTCCCACATTTCCTTAGAGGTTTTACAATGCACCAGATTCTGAAATGTGGCATCATATATAACACTTACAATAACGTTCCGTGCTCTTTTGTCTAGTATTGCCCGAATGATCTTGTCTTTTGTCATTTCAGAATAGTTCTTAGGGGTTCTAACATTTGCATTCAGAGCTGATACCTTCATTGGAATGAAGGGTCCTTCTAGTATAGTAATGTAGATTCTTAGATCAGAAGCTTACATAAACAATCGAACCCTTCCTTCTAAATTCCAAAACATTCTTTCCTGCAGATAGGCAGTTTTATAGATCTAAACTCCTTTTGATTCTCATTTGAACCCATTCTTGAAATCTGTTTATTGCCTTGGAGATTCACTCAGACTGTTAGGTCAATCTTTGAGCAACCTCTCTGATACCACTTGAAAGACTTATTTCAAGAGCCTAGAGACCTAGAGGGGGGGGGGGTGAATAGGTTCTGATTTTCTTTTGTAATTTAGACAATTAACTAGTATGAACTCAGCACAGGAAATACAATCTACAATACAGAAATCACAGCACAGCAAACACTAGAGTTATAGTGGTTCCCCAAGGTATGGGTACATCCACTTTGCCCCTTCGTTTATCTAGTAGAGAACTGGATTAAGCCCAACTTCCTTCCACTAGCTCAGATCCACAGATCTTACAACTCAGAACCTTATTGGTTCCTACAGCTCAGACTTATACAAGTCTTACCTCAGATTCTTCCCAAGAATCCTACCTCAGGCCTCAGCCCTACCTCAGCCTTTATCACTAGGCTTACAACTCTGACTATCACCAGTCCTACACCTCAGGAACTTAGCCCTACCTCAGTCTTTATAATTACAGGCTTATAACTCAGATCTTATAAAGATCCTACAAGATAATTGAATGTTTACGAGATACAAAGATATCACCAGATAGATCTATCTATAGGTGTTAGCTTCTTGATCAATTCTTGAATAAACTAAATCTTCAGATTCAACCAGACTTAGCTATTTCAAAGCTTCTTGATAGAACAAAATAAGGTTGAATTCTTCTTGATGTAGAAGTTGATCTCCTATCAGCTCCTTCCTTGAATTAAGAATAAGATCTGAATCTTCTCTTGCAGACTCCTCTGGATCTGTCTTCTTAAGGGTTTCCCCTTTACTTGTTGTCAGATTCTCTTTCCTGAGATAGCTTGATTACTTCCTTAGTTATGTTATTTCTCTGATTGTCAAAGATCAGTCCCTTATAGAGATTTTCCTCATGGTTACTGGCTGATCTGGTTTGTAACAACCTTCTGACAGTTCTGACAAAGGTGTCAGACCTGTTGGTTATGACAGCTGTCGAGTCACTAGTCATGACAACTGATTCCTTAAAGACTTTACAACTCAACATACCCACTCAACAAACTGCTTCACATGTGTCGACAAAAATAGACTAAATGTTGACACAAGTTTTGATGATGTCGACATAACACTCCATGCATTGACATAATCATTCTTCATCTACTCAACACAACTTCTGTTTGTATGTGTCGACACAAGTCCTGTGTGTCGACACAATGTCTCCTGGTCTTGACATAACTGATGCTGGCAGATGGCGTTGAGTGTATATCCAGCTGTCGTTGAGTGTGTGTCAAGACGTCGTTGAGTATGTGTCGACACAAGTCCTGTGTATCGAGACAAGCCTTCTGACTCATTATAGCTATTGCTGTTAGATGGCATTGAGTGTCATCGAGATGTCATTGAGTGTGTGTCGACACAAGTCCTGTGTGTCGACACAACTGCTTCTGGTCTTGACTTAGCTGTATATAAATGGCATTGAGTGTGTGTCGACACAAGTCCTGTGTGTCGACACAAACCTTCTTCAAGTGTCGACACAATTCCTGAGTGTCGACATAACTCATGTGTGTCATCACAACTTCTGCTTTAGGTGTCGACACAATTCTTTCCTTCGGTGTCGACACAATTCTGGGTGTCGACACAGCTTCTTCTTCAGGTGTCGACACAATGCCTGGGTGTCGACACAGGCCTTGCTTCTAGTGTAGACACAACTTCTGGGTGTCGACACAATTCTTCACAAGTGTCGACACTTGTACTTAGAAAAATTTCTTGCAACCTTACACCTGCACAATGAAACTCAAACATCCATCAAATACAAATTGATGTATATCATTGAGTAAGATGAGGCTTCTCCAAAACTGGTACATATTTTTCAGTGTACCCAACATATACGATGAGAGCCTTGCAAAAGACCCCTTAACTTATAAGTTTGTATGAGCATTCATATAAGTTAAGGTTAATTATTTACCTGTTACTTTTATTTATGGTGCACTTTACTTTTTATACCCTTTCTGCTCTAGTTGATATAGAACTGCTAGTTAGACACTTGTAAATTTTATACTATATAATCTACTAGCTTAGGACCACCGTCTCCTGCTTTTGCCTACTCTCCACCATCATAGTTTTCCTATCATTCCTCCTGCATGACGTCTAGGAGACACTGGGGGAGGGGTGGGAGAAATAAGGCTTAGTCTTTTGATTAACGGTCGGTGAACTCAACTTTTCAGGGGCTTCAAATGGGAGACAGGAAGCAGCAACAGGAAATGCAGCACCAGCGGACTACGGTGCATATGGAGGTGGGCCAGTCTAGTACGGGAGCACCAGGCTTCTTTCTCCATTAGTGTTAGTTTTACTTAACTTCCGCGAGAATGTTGTAGTGAGGACATGATGTACTGGGCATGAGCCCGTTTATTTTTCTACTTTATTATTCTGTTTCAATACATTGTCTCTGTGGACTTTGCTGTGATTTATGCTCATATATGTGTGGTGATTTTTTTTGACTTGACTTGTTTGTACCTCTACTTCTTTAATGATCATTAATGCCGACAGAATAAACATTTTGTAGTGGCGACCCTCCTGAGAGTCGGTGTTACCGCAAAACGACAGTTCAGGTCGTAAGACCCGATAGCGCAAAAAAAGGGTCTTACAACACCTTTGTGTGCCATTTATGATCTGATTTGATAAGAAACTGAAGAATTGTTTGACGGAATTGAGACGAACTGCCAGGGATTTCTGTAGGTCGATAGAGAACTAAACAGTCGGGAGAGCAGTGAAAACTCGATGAAAGGAAGATAGGTCGCGTGAAGTCTTGAATGCCCTTGAACATTTTTATATATATATATATATTTTGATTAAAACTAAAATGGCACGTACCAGAGGTGCTGATAAAAAAATTCTTTGTATCCAATAATAAAGAAAGTGAGCCAAGTCCGATTTGCCAAAAGCTTACGGGAGTACATGTTGATTTCATCGAATGCTTACGTGATTACACGTCTAATTCATTAAATGAGTCGAAGACCTCTCGTAAAATTGTCGAGTGTTCAAGAATATTTGTCGAATGTAATTGTGACTTCCAGATTAATTTCACGAGTGCTTCTATGACGACTTAATGAATTGAACCTTCACTTGGGTAGATTTCTTTTGATTCTTTGAAAACCTTAAGAGTCCTTATTCAGCATTCCAAGTTCAATTTTGAAGTATGTGAACTTGTCTTCATCTAGCGGCTTCGCGAAAATATCTACAACCTGCTTGTCCATTGATATATAACAAAGGTTGATATCCAGATTCTCCATATGATCCCGGATGAAGTGATAACATTCTCTATATGATTTGTCTAGCTGTGAGAAATTGGATTGTTGGCTATTGCAATTGCGCTTGATGAATCATAAAACATAAGAATCTCCTTCAACTTTATGTTGTCATCTTCAAACAGATTTCTTATCCATAGAATTTGTGCGCAATAACTTCCTGCAGAGATGTACTCTGACTCAGCAGTCAAGATTGCCACATAATTTTGCTTCTTGTTACTTCATGAGATAAGCCTTCTTACAAGGAATTGACACGTCCCAGGAGTGTTTTTCTTATCCTCCCTTCTTCCTGTAAAATCAGCATCTGAAAAACCAATTAGCTCACAATCATTACCTCTTGGGTACCATATACCAAGATTAGGAGTACCTTTAAGGTATCTCAGAATCTTCTTTGCAGTGGCATATTGAGATTCCTTAGAGTTCACCTAAAATCTAGCGCAGAAACCTTTTGAAAATATTATATCTGGTCTACTGGCAGTGTGATAGAGCAAGGATTCAATTATGCTTCTTTACTTGGTTTCATCAAAAGGTTTCCCTTTCTCATACTTATCCAGAGACATAGTTGAACCCAATGGAATCCTTATAGAGGTTGCATTCTCCATTCCGAATTTCTTAAGTAACTCCTTGCTAAACTTTGTCTGAGAGATGAAAATTCCATCTTTAGATTGCTTCACCTGAAGTCCTATGATATACTTTAGCTCACCCAAACTACTCATTTCAAACTTACCTTGTATCAAGTTGGAAAACTTTTTGCAAAGCTTGTCATTTGTAGACCAAAATATAATGTCATCGACATATATTTGTACTAACAAAATCTTGTCTTTTACTTCCCTAAGAAATAATTTCTTGTTTATCTTTTCTCTTGTAAACTTGTTTTCAAGAATAAATCTAGACAGCATCTCATACAAAGCTCGAGGAGCTTGTTTTAAACCATACAAAGCTTTATGAAGAAAATAGACGTAATCAGGATGGGATTAATCGACAAAACATAGGGGTTATTTCACGTATACTTCTTCCTTTAAATTACCATTAAGGAAGGTTGACTTCACATCCATTTGATAGACTTTGAAGCCTTTGTGAGCATCATACGCTATGATCAATCTGATCGCTTTGAGTCTGGCCACCGACTCTAAAGTCTGAACGAAATCTATCCCATCTTCTTAGCGATAACTGTAACACCCCAAAAAGGCTCAAAATTGGATTTGAGTTGCAGGTTGCTTAACACGGCCTGGGACACGGGCGTGTCCCAGGGCGTGTCGGGGTACACGGCCTGGGACACGGGCGTGTTCAGGTTAGTCGACGATCGGAGGTCGACGATAGTCGAGCCTGGGACACGGCCTTCGACACGGGCGTGTCCCAGGGCGTGTCACTCAATAAAATGCCATATCGAGTCAGAAATGTACACGGCCCGGAACCAAGGCTTGAACACGACCGTGTCAGTTTTGACACGGGCGTATCAGAGGGTGTGTGCCTACCCGTGTACTGCTTTGACTGGATTTAGCGCTCGTTGAGTACCGTGTAATAGGTGTGACACGGGCGTGTCACATGACCGACACGGGCGTGTCAGGTTCGACATGGGCGTGTGGATGCCCGTGTTCTGGTAATTTTTAGTCGGTGCGAGCACCGCGTGTGCCGCTTAAGGGTACACGGCCTGTGACACGGGCGTGTCATAGGCCGTGTCGGCCAAAAAGTATAATTTGTTGGGCAGATCTTGGCCGTTCATTTTCCTTAAAGGAGATCCTGTGGCTGGGGCTCATTCCTGGGCTGATAAGTTCGGGAAAGGAGGAGAAAAGGACTCATTTCTAAAGTCTACTCTCTTTCTAAATTTTAAGAGAGAGGTGAGAGCAAGGTGAGGAAGAAGAAGTGGAGTCCGGCTGCCGGTGGAGCTACGGTGGTCCAAATCGCGAGCCGAGTTCGGATTTGCGAAGGCAACGCTGCTGCGAAGGCTTTCATCCGTCTCAAATTTCTCTCCATGGCTCCGAAGCGAACTCCTAGGGTAACGATTTCCTGCTTGGACATGTGAAGTCCTTAATTCCTGCATTGCATAGGGAAAACCCTTCCCCGCGAGTGTGCGGTGGGTTGTGGCGTCCCTTGGGGTAGATATGTGAAGTCCCCCTTGTTAGAGTCTGGAATTGGAGTACGGATCTAGGCATGCTGTGTGATGCCCATCTGGACATGGTCTGGATTGGTGATGCTTGTTTGCATATCGGAGAAGACTCCGTGATTCTTGCTTGTAGGCATGATGGATAAAGTACTGGAGGAAGTCCAGGAAATTATGAGAGTTGGACTCTCTTGTGGCCGTGAGTTGCTAATTTATGTGAGGTTGAGCCGTGGGGCTGCAACTAGGAAATGGTGGAACGGGCAAGGTGAAGCTGTACCCGCGTTAGTCCAGGCATGAGTCTGACGATTTGAGCAACGAGAAAGGTGGATCTGTACCCACGTTATGGTTGTCTAACCTTGGGTGCTTAAGACCCTGTTAGGATCACATAGCGAGAGTCGACGGCCGGTGAGCCGATCAGACTAGAATGCTCATATTGAACCGTTATGTCTGGGACCTCTGAACGGTGGTGTGGCCGTGGAAATACGGAATACCGATAATGTGCCCTGAGTGCACGGAGCGTCGGGCCGTCGTGCCGGCGTTTGTGATATGTGACTGTGCGGGCGTGCACGTCTTGCTTGAATTGCTATATATCATGTTGGAAGATTGCTATGCAGGGATGGAATTCCGCTGCCCCGTGCCAGGGGCAGGGTCGTTATAATTGGTCAGCTGAATGCTGACCGTTGCCCTGTTTGCCACTGCTTGGTGGATTGGTTCTTACAGGTACTGGAGGTGCTGGTCCGAGCGGGACTTAGCGGGCTGAAGCCCAAAGCTGCGCTGCTGCCCTCGAAGGCATTGTTTTGTTTCTTTTGTTCATGTGTGGCCAGCCTGTGTGCCGATGTCTGTAATCCACACTTTTGTTAAGAGAAACTGTTGTAAGGCCTTAAGGCCAGACTTTTGTGATGTTTATATATATTCCTAAGTTTTAGTGGACAATGTTCTTTATCTTGAGTTCAATTATTCAACTGTGAAACTTCTGCTAGAATGCTCTGTGTTAGGATGCGTGGTTTTGATATTATTTCGTAGCGTCTCCGCCTGTTTGTGGAATATGGTGTGGGGCCCCAGCCGGACCCTCTATTATATTCTTCTTGACGGGTAGAGGTGTTACAATTTGGTATCAGATTGTTGGTCGATCTCTTCCGAATTCGCGGTCGAATTCTTTTGAGGGGTGGCGAGTACGTGTCAGTGTCGTCGTTATAACACTTAATTTGAACTCAAGATTGTCCACTTAGGAATGTAAATACACTTGTTTGTTGAACTTGTGTATTCTTTTTGTATGGTTGCCGTTTTCATTGGTCGTTAACCTGTGTATTTTACACATATAGGTGACCAGAAGTGTTGCGGGTCAATCCGAACCATAGCGTTCTGTTGAGAGTGCGGCACCAGCCGAGGTGCCCACAACTCCTCCATCCGCTGAAACAGTCCGTCTCATCACGGAAACGGTACTTGCTGTGATGAATGTTCAGCAAGCTGGGCAGGCACGTCCTGCAGTGATGCCAACGCGAGCTGGGGTACGGCAAGAACCGGTAGAAGCCGAAGTTGGTCCGCGGGTAGCAGATCAACAATGGAAGCAATTCTTGAGCTTCAACCCTCTGCAGTTTCATGGGGCGGGTACACCGGCCCAAGCAGAGGATTGGCTTGCAAGAATCAAGAGAATTATGAGAGCTATCAAGGTTGAGGAGGAACAGAAAGTTATGTTAGCCACTTTCCTACTGGAAGGAGAGGCGCGATTGTGGTGGGATGAGATTGAAATGCATCACTTGGCTGGCAGGCAATTGGCAGAGATTACAATGGATGAATTTTCTCGATTATTCTTAGCGCAAAATCTGCCAATGCAGCAAAGGATATCGATGAAAATTGAATTTCAACGGTTAGCACAGGGAGATCGAAGTGTGGATGACTACCTGCATGAGTTCACCCGGTTGGGAAGATATGCGGGCACGATCTTCGCCGAAGAAGAGCGTAAGACTAGTCGGTTTTATGCGGGACTGCGAGATGAGCTGCGGTATTTGCTCTCGAGTTCTGTGAGTCAGGGATTCCAAGCCTTAGTCTGTACGGCTCGTTCTTTGGAGACGGACATGAAACGGGGGCAAGCAAAGGGAAACTTGACGGTTGTGAAGCCAGAGTTTAAGCCGCCGCGTCCGGACAAGTTTGGCTACCGAAAGAGATGGAATAAGAAGTCTAAATCTTCTGGACAAGCTCCTTCTGCGACTGTGACAGATACATCTGGGTATGGATCTCGTGCTTATTTTACGTGCGGGAAGGTTGGACACTTCGCACGTGAATGTCGATATGGTCCTCCAAAGGGTGATAAGAAGACAGGAGCGTCTTATGCGGAGAAGGGGAAGTCTGTGGTGGAGTCTTCTGCCTCGCACGCGCAGCCCAGGGTCTTCAACCTTGGATAACAGGAGGCCATTAAGCAGGCGGATGTCGTCACAGGTGCGCGTAGGTTTTAATGTTCTTGTTGTTATGATGTGCTGTGCTTGTTTTAATTGTAATGTTATAGGGTTTGTCCTTATACGAGAGTATCCGGCGCGAGCACTGTTCGACACAAGTGCTTCACATTCGTTTCTGTCTGAGGACTTTGTCTTTCGTGTCGGGTACCTATCCGGACCACGACAGACAGTGTAAAGGTGTTGTTGCCTAACGGATGTTTGATGTGCGCGGATCGATCTTGCGGTCTTAAGGTCAAGATAGGAAGTCGGGAGTTCAAGGTGGAAACATTAGTATTGCCGATCAAAGAGTTTGATATAATCTTTGGTATGGACTGGCTTTCAGAGCAGCGTGCCTGTATAGATTGCACTTCAAAAGAGGTCACACTTGGGCAAAATACCGAACAAGAGACCAAGTTCATTGGTATGCAAGGGATGAGTGGGATGTTGTTATCCGCTCTCCAAGTTGTTAAGGCAGTTCGGAAGGGTGCGGAGTTGTTTTCACACTCATAGAGGCGGTGGCGCCGAAGGCCAGTGTGAGTGAAGTGCCGATTGTGTCGGAATATGCTGATGTGTTTTCAAAGGACCTTCCAGGGTTACCTCCCCAAAGGGAAATCGACTTCGCTATCGAGCTGGTGCCGGGTGCGAAACCCGTGGCCCGTTCGCCATATCGGGTAGCGCCAAAAGAAATGGCCGAACTGAAAGTTCAATTGCAAGAGTTGTTGGAGCAGGGATACATACGCCCAAGTATGTCACCTTGGAGCGCGCCTGTTCTTTTTGTGAAAAAGAAAGACGGTGGTTTGCGACTATGTATTGATTATCGCGAACTAAACAAGCTGACGGAGAAAAATAAGTATCCAATTCCACGGATCGATGACTTGTTTGATCAGCTAGCAGGCTCAACCGTCTATTCAAAGTTGGATTTGAAGTCCGGGTATTACCAGTTGCGGATTAGGGAAGGTGACATTCCCAAGACAGCGTTTGGCACACGTTATGGTCATTATGAGTTCACAGTGATGCCGTTCGGCTTATGTAATGCGCCTTCGGTATTCATGGATCTCATGCATCGAACGTTCCGCGAATACCTGGATCTGTTTGTGATTGTGTTTATTGATGATATCCTTGTATATTCACAATTTGAGGAAGATCATGCAAACCACTTGCGATTAGTATTGCATACCTTGCGAAGGAATAAGCTGTATGCCAAGTTCTCGAAGTGTGAGTTCTGGCTCTCGTCGGTGGCTTTTCTAGGCCATGTGGTAAGTGGAGAGGGCATAGCGGTGGATCCAGCAAAGATAAGTGCCATTCGTGATTGGCCAGTGTTGTCTTCGGTGGCCGAGGTCAGTAGTTTCCTTGGACTGGCAGGCTACTATAGACGGTTCGTGGAGAACTTCTCCCGGATTGCTTTGCCTCTGACTACGTTGACGAGAAAGGACCAGAAGTTCATTTGGACGCCGGAGTGCGCACGAGCTTTTGATGAGCTGAAGAATCGTTTGACCACGGCGCCCGTTTTGACGTCGCCATGTGGTACAGATGGATTTGAGATATACAGCGATGCGTCAGGAAGAGGCTTAGGCTGCGTTCTCCTGTAGTTTGGCAAGGTGATCGCTTATGGTTCACGTCAATTGAAAGTGCATGAGCGTAATTACCCCGTCCATGATTTGGAGTTGGCGGCGGTGATCTTTTCGCTAAAGTTGTGGCGGCATTATCTTTATGGAGTGAAAGTGGATATTTATACAGACCATAAAAGCTTAAAGTATCTGCTCGAGCAAAAGGAGTTGAATATGCGACAAAGGAGGTGGATGGAATTCCTTGGGGATTATACCTTCGACATTCACTATGTTCCCGGAAAGGGAAATGTGGTCGCTGATGCCTTGAGTCGTCGGACTCCGGTGCGGGCAGCTTGGTTGCGGATACATGATGAGCGGTTAATCCAGGAGTTGGAAGCTTTGGAGATATCTTGTGTGGAAAGAGATTCTTCGTCTGTTGCATGCGTGAACTGGTTGGAGGTTCAATATGACCTTGCTGACAGAGTTCGGCGGGCAACGGTGTTGGATGAAAGTCTCCAACGCTATGCAAAGGAGGGGTCTGGTGATCAATTCTCCTGGGATGACGGTTTATTATGGAAAGATGGCCGATTGTGCGTTCCTAGTGCGGGTAAATTGCGAGAAGGATTGCTATATGAAGCACACTTTACAAAGTACTCAATTCACCCTGGGAGCACAAAAATGTACAAGGACATGAAGAAACTGTTCTGGTGGCCTGGTTTAAAGAAGGACATAGCCGCGTATGTGGCTAAATGTCGCACTTGTGCTTTGGTAAAGGCAGAATGTCAACGGCCGAGTGGGTTCCTGAAGTCGTTGCCGGTTCCGCAATGGAAGTTTGAGGATATTTCTATGGATTTCATGCATGGATTGCCGAGATCTCAGCGTGGCCATGACTCAATTTGGGTGATTGTAGACCGGTTGACAAAGGTGGCTCACTTTATACCGAACAAGCGAGACGATTCAGTGGAAACGTTGGCAAAGCTCTATGCGGAGCAGATTGTTCGATTGCACGGTGTTCCCCGGAGCATCGTAAGTGACCGAGATGGGCGCTTTACCTCGAAGGATTGGAGATTAGTTCATCAGATGTTGGGCACGAAGTTAGCATTCAGTACGGCCTTTCACCCGCAAACGGATGGCCAAACTGAACGAACCAACAGAACGATGGAGGATATGCTCCGTATGTGCGCCCTGGACTTCGGTAAGAATTGGGAAGAACATCTTGTTATGGTGGAGTTTGCCTATAATAATAGCCATCAAGCGAGTATAGGCATGGCCCCATTTGAAGCGATGTATGGTCGTAAGTGTCGTACACCGCTAGCTTGGGCAGAAACTGGCGAGACTAAACTTTTAGGCAAAAAGGAAGTCGAGGATGCTACCTCAACAATATGCTCTATTCGAGAGAGGCTCCTAAAAGCCAGGGTCGGCAAGCCAAGTACTACAATGCTAAGCACCGGAACGTGGAGTTCGCAGTTGGTGACTGGGTCTATTTAAAGATTATGCCCTTCAAAGGCGTATCTCGGATTAGGCGGTTGAAAAAGCTAAGTTCGCGATGCCTTAGTCCGTTTGAAGTGGTGGAGCGAGTTGGGGAAGCCGTCTATCGGCTAGCTCTTTCATCGGAATTGAGTGGATTGCATGATGTATTTCACATCTCGGTGCTACGCAAAGCAGTCAAGGATCCAGCTCAAGTAATTAACAATGATCGAGTGCCGATTGAGTATGGGCTAACGACAAAGGTGAAGCCTATACGGATCGAGGATCGAGCCGAGAAACAGTTGCGGAACAAAGTGATCGGGATGGTCAAAGTCCGGTTGGACAATTGTGGCCGAGAAGAGCTAACATGGGAGCGCGAGCAGACCATGCAAGCCGAGTTTCCCGAGTTATTTTCGTAACTTGTTTGCTCGTTATATATGTAATAGCAACATATAAATGTTTTGTTATTTTTCTCCCTACTGTCTTCAAATTTCGGGACGAAATTTTATTAAGGAGGGGAGGATTGTAACACCCCAAAAAGGCTCAAAATTGGATTTGAGTTGCAGGTTGCTTAACAAGGCCTGGGACACGGGCGTGTCCCAGGGCGTGTCAGGGTACATGGCCTGGGACACGGGCGTGTCCCAGGGCGTGTTCAGGTTAGTCGACGATCGGAGGTCGACGATAGTCGAGCCTGGGACACGGCCTTCGACACGGGCGTGTCCCAGGGCGTGTCACTCAATAAAATGCCGTATCGAGTCAGAAATGTACACGGCCCGGAACCAAGGCTTGAACACGGCCGTGTCAGTTTTGACACGGGCGTATTAGAGGGCGTGTGCCTACTCGTGTACTGCTCTGACTGGATTTAGCGCTCGTTGAGTACCGTGTAACAGGTGTGACACGGGCGTGTCACATGACCAACACGGGCGTGTCAGGTTCGACACGGGCGTGTCGATGCCCGTGTTCTGGTAATTTTTAGTCGGTGCGAGTGCCGCGTGTGCCGCTTAAGGGTACACGGCCTGTGACACGGGCGTGCCACAGGCCGTGTCGGCCAAAAAGTATAATTTGTTGGGCAGATCTTGGCCGTTCATTTTCCTTAAAGGAGATCCTGTGGCTGGGGCTCATTCCTGGGCTGATAAGTTCGGGAAAGGAGGAGAAAAGGACTCATTTCTAAAGTCTACTCTCTTTCTAACTTTTAAGAGAGAGGTGAGAGCAAGGTGAGGAAGAAGAAGTGGAGTCCGGCTGCCGGTGGAGCTACGGTGGTCCAAATCGCGAGCCGAGTTCGAATTTGCGAAGGCAACGCTGCTGCGAAGGCTTTCATCCGTCTCAAATTTCTCTCCATGGCTCCGAAGCGAACTCCTAGGGTAACGATTTCCTGCTTGGACATGTGAAGTCCTTAATTCCTGCATTGCATAGGGAAAACCCTTCCCCGCAAGTGTGCGGTGGGTTGTGGCGTCCCTTGGGGTAGATATGTGAAGTCCCCCTTGTTAGAGTCCGGAATTGGAGTACGGATCTAGGCATGCTGTGTGATGCCCATCTGGACATGGTCTGGATTGGTGATGCTTGTTTGCATATCGGAGAAGACTCCGTGATTCTTGCTTGTAGGCATGATGGATAAAGTACTGGAGGAAGTCCAGGAAATTATGAGAGTTGGACTCTCTTGTGGCCGTGAGTTGCTAATTTATGTGAGGTTGAGCCGTGGGGCTGCAACTAGGAAATGGTGGAACGGGCAAGGTGAAGCTATACCCGCGTTAGTCCAGGCATGAGTCTGACGATTTGAGCAACGAGAAAGGTGGATCTGTACCCGCGTTATGGTTGTCTAACCTTGGGTGCTTAAGACCCTGTTAGGATCACATAGCGAGAGTCGACGGCCGGTGAGCCGATCAGACTAGAATGCTCATATTGAATCGTTATGTCTGGGACCTCTGAACGGTGGTGTGGCCGTGGAAATACGGAATACCGATAATGTGCCCTGAGTGCACGGAGCGTCGGGCCGTCATGCCGGCGTTTGTGATATGTGACTGTGCGGGCGTGCACGTCTTGCTTGAATTGCTATATATCATGTTGGAAGATTGCTATGCAGGGATGGAATTCCGCTGCCCCGTGCCAGGGGCAGGGTCATTATAATTGGTCAGCTGAATGCTGACCGTTGCCCTGTTTGCCACCGCTTGGTGGATTGGTTCTTACAGGTACTGGAGGTGCTGGTCCGAGCGGGACTTAGCGGGCTAAAGCCCAAAGCTGCGTTGCTGCCCTCGAAGGCATTGTTTTGTTTCTTTTGTTCATGTGTGGCCGGCCTGCGTGCCAATGTCTGTAATCCACACTCTTGTTAAGAGAAACTGTTGTAAGGCCTTAAGGCCAGACTTTTGTGATGTTTATATATATTCCTAAGTTTTAGTGGACAATGTTCTTTATCTTGAGTTCAATTATTCAACCGTGAAACTTTCGCTAGAATGCTCTGTGTTAGGATGCGTGGTTTTGATATTATTTCGTAGCGTCTCCGCCTGTTTGTGGAATATGGTGTGGGGCCCCGGCCGGACCCTCTATTATATTCTTCTTGACGGGTAGAGGTGTTACAATAACCTTGAGCTACAAGTCTGGCTTTGTTCTTTATGATGACTCCATTCTCGTCCAGCTTGTTTCTGAAGAACCATTTTGTCCCTACAATATTGTGACCTTTGAGCCTCGGTACTAGCTCCTACACCTTGAATCTTTTGAACTGATTGAGCTCTTCTTGTATTGTGATGATCTATAAAGCATCCATATTTGCTTCTTCGAACTTCTTCGGCTCAACCTGGGAAAGGAAACTCAAATGCAATACTTCATTAACCGTACCTCTTCTTGTTCAAACCCCTTAACTAGGATCTCCGATTATCAAATCAATGGGGTGATCTCTTGAATGTCTAATCACTAGATTCCTTGTATTACCACCAGGGGGTTCTGCTTCTTCGAGTACACGTTCTTCAACTTGAAGTTCTTCATCATCAATCAAGCTTGGAGAATTTACTTTGATGGAGCTTGGGACACCTTCTTTAATTGCTTCTTCTAATTTTAGCTCTTTTAGTTGTGAACATGCATCTTCAACAAGAATACTAGAAGCACTACTATGAAGCATACTCATTTCATCAAATACAACATTAATAGAATCTTTTATAACCAGGTTTTCTTATTAAAAATCTTATGCCTTATTATGGTTACTATATCCTACAAAAAATACCTTCAAAGTATTTTTCACTGAACTTAGTTTTGTAATACTTCCCATTATTAAGTACGAAGCATTTGCTTCCAAAGATTTTGAAGTAGGAGATAGTCAGTTTCTTACACTTAATATTGGGCATCACACACTAAGTTGTCAGAAAATAACATATTTATGGTTTTGAAATTAATATGAGCTTGTCTTTTGTGTCATTGGTCATAAAGAGATGCACTATATTTTATCAAAAAGCACACTAGTGTAGAAGACTCCAAGCAAAGAAAGTTAAGACAGAAAACATTTCTACTCTTAGTGCCTGTTAAAATAGTTTCTGATTTATCAGAAGTTTTTATTAGACACTTGTCCTTGTACAACTCAACCATATACCCTTTGTCACATAATTGACTTATGCTTATGAGATTATGTTACAATCCTTTATCATAAGCCACGTCTATGAAAGAGACTATACCGTTAGTAATCATACAATAGCCTTTTGTGATTCCTCTATCATAGCCCCCAAACAATACCTTTGGACCATCTTTGACTGAGGTATATTCTTATAGTAGGCTTCTTATTTCATTCATATGCCTAGAACATCCACTGTCCAAGTATCAGATAGGATTTTGGTTGGCCTTTGGACATACATGCATTCACAGATTAGTTTGTCTTAGGAACCCAAATAGATTTTGGTCCTTGGTTTCTCGTTAGATTGACACCACTAGGATTGTTAACTTTGCGAGGGGTCTTTCTATCATTGTTAACTCGTGGTGTCTTATATTCAACCAAATTATACCAACAATCTATGGCGTAGTGACCAATCTTGCCATATCACCAACAGTCAAACTTGTTGTTCCTTCTTTTCTTTTCCTGGTTTACCATTTGCGCGGGAGGTCTAGCAGAAGGTGTTGATCTAGAAGTAGAAGCCTCATGAGAACAACAATCAGTAGGATTCATTGTCTTACGTGGTTGCTTGGCAACTTGCTTCCCTTTCGATGCTTTTCTTCTTCTTCGGTCCATGAACGAATGGACCATAGTGCTTCAAAACAATCTCTTTATAATGTGCCTTGAGAGCACTTGTTCCAAGATTTATGGGATGGCTCCATCCTTAGTTTTTTTTATTAGAGACAACATGTGTTTGTTTAGCAAAGTGACCATATGATGTTTTTAGGTCATATTGATTGGTAGGAAGGATTACATTCTTGAATACTGATTGACCTTGAGGAGCTCTCCTTCGATTTCTAGGAGCCCTATAACTAACATCACCTGTCTTAAAGGCTGTAAATCCATCAATGAGAGAAAGAATAATCTTTGGTTTCGAGAAGCTTTCAACAAGTTTCCTTTCAATCAACAACTTCTCTTCCAGCTCATCTATGGCCATTACTTTCAAACTTATCAACTAAACAAAGCACTCTAGTTCCTCTTTCAAGGATTTGATTTCTTCTCCGAGGGGAGTAATTCTCTCAATTTATTCCCTCAGTTCAGACTTTAATGCCTTGAGAGATACGATTTCTTTGGCCTGAGATTTGAATACTTTGCGGTATTTATCAAATCCCTTCAATAGTGCTCGATACTGCATCATTAAGTCTGACTCATCCTCTGAGAGGTGGTCTTCATGACCGTTAAAGTCTACATAAGAATCAGATAGGGGAGTGTGAGAATTTACCGTCCCATTATTTTGGGAGTTGTTGTTATCCTTATTGTTGGGTATTGTATCCACAATGTACCTGATTTGAAGAAGCCCCTGAACCAGCTAAGGTGAATTGACAATGTATTTGATGATATTTCTTCAAGATTGTGCTTGCAGCTATTCTATGCTAAGTACACACCAATGTCAGGGTGTAGTGGGTTAATATACACGGATCTGCGCAACGTAATCCCTCGTTGAGCAGATTAGTGTGTTGACTCATGTGTGCTCTCTCTATTGGAGTGTACTTATTTTCAAGTACAGGGTTGAGATAATTCAAGAGCAGAGGAGGAGCAAGGATGGGTCAAAGACCAAGTCATGGGAAGAAAGTAAAAAAAATCAGCTAAGTCAGAATCGACGGGAATCACTAAGTGATTCTCGCCGATTCGACGGGAATCACTAAGTGATTCTCGCCGATTCGACGGGAATCACTAGTGATTCCCGCCGAATCGTCGAGAATCACTCGCCGATTCCCGCCAACTTCATCCGGCTGACAGTTCGCCTTAAAGAATTCTGCTAAGTCAGAATCGACGAGAATCATTAACTTATTCTCGCCGAATCGTCAAGAATGACTTTGCATTCTCGCCGATTCGTCGAGAATGACTTTGCATTCTCGTCGATTCGTCGAGAATGGTCTTGATTCTCGCCGATTCCCTCCGGATGGCAAGCTTTTCAAATGAAACTCTACCAAGGATAATTCGACGAGAATCATGAGTGATTCCCGCCGACTTCGACGAGAATCACCAATGATTCCCGCCGAATTTGCCTTAGGCGATTTTTATCTGCTCGCTGGACCGAACCAAGATAACAGGCCCTGATTAGACCGGGCTTAGGGTTTCTTCTTGTGGGGCCCACAACGGTCTTGTAGGGTTGATCTACAGTATATATACTCGCCTATTTCGAAGTTACAAAGGCATCAATAATTATAGTGAAGAAAACGAGAAAGGATTACGGCCGCCGAGCGTGACCTAGCCGATCGCGGACTTCCTCCTGTCGCCGTCGCCGCTCGCAAGCCGTCGCCGCTCGCAAAGTAGTCGCCGCTTCAGATCGCTGATCTTGAGTGATCTCTCGACGACAAGACCGAGGCTAAGTAGTGCGTATCACGCTTCTCTCTCGAGATCCCTTGTCTCTCGATTTGTTGAAAGAAGTTAGATCTTCATTCCGAATCGATTGAGACGACCGATCCGATTGAGATCATTGGTAGACCTTGCTTGACTCGTTAAGAAGTTTTGATCTACAAAGCATCGCCGCCGCAGTCATTTGCCGCCGCCGGTCTCGGGAAGATCCTCTCCAAGAGAGTGCTCCAGTTGTGGACTCTTCGTCTTCATCAAGAATGCTTCAACGAACGAAGAGGGATATCAGGTTCTCCATACTTGAAGTTTGTATTTTTTATACATTCTAATTTTCGTGTTGTTGTAAAGGAATAGTGATTCCTCGTTGTAAGGGTTGGGTGCAACCCGTGGTGGAGGAGTAGTGACTCCTTCAGGTGGAAGGGTTTCTTCCATAGTGTGAGGATTGGATTTTAATATGTTTGGTTAAGTGACCGAGTCGTCCCTTGTTGGGAGATAGGTCGAAGGGGGAGAGTGGACGTACCCAAATCGGGGAACCACTATAATTGCTTTTGTGCTTTTCTGTGTTGTGGTTGTTTTCTTGTGCAGGTTATTTTAAATTCCGCAAAAGACTGCAAATCACCTATTCACCCCCCATAGGTGAAGTTAGTTGACACAAGATAACTTTCAAGTGGTATCAGAGCGAGGTTGCTCGTCAATAAGGTTAACACCTTGAGTAAGATCCCGGTTCTAGTGTCAAGCAGAAAGAAGATCTCTGAAATGGAAGGACTCAAGTATTCAGGGAAGATCCCAGTGTGCACCAAGGTGAACTTTCCAATCTGAAAGGAAAGGATCAGGTACTACATAGAAGCAGTCGACCCACGACTCTTCATGATTGTGGAGGAGGGACCTTGTATCCCCACTAAGGCCTCCACCATTGATCCAACCAAGAAAGTGCCCAAGAAACTTTCTGAAATGGATAAGGATAAGATGGTGCTTGTCGGACTTGACAAGAAAGCTCAGAACATTCTTGTAAGCGCCGTCGATGATTCCATGATGCAGGTTTTCTGCAACTGCAGGACTGCCAAGGACATTTGGCACTGCCTGATCATCCTGATGGAAGGCACTAATTAAGTAAGGGATGATCAAAGATCCCTTCTGAACCAGAAGTACGAGGCCTTCAGACAAGGTCCCAAGGAAGAAATCGGAGTGACATTCGAGAACTTCCTGAAGATCGTCAATGCCCTGAAGGGCTATGGTAGAGTGTTCACCGATGGTGAACTAAATGACAAATTCCTTAGATCCCTTACTATGGAATGAGATACCAAGATCTGTGCCATCAAAGAATTTGGTAGGCTGGTAGAAACAGATCCCAAAATTCTGTTTGGGAAACTTCTGTCCTATGAGCTTCAGCTGAACACCAGAAAAGCTAAAGAAGAAGCCGAGAAAGCCGCTGCCCGAGAGAAGACTGTGGCCCTAAAAGCCAATCACTCAAGGAAAGGCAAGGGTGCAGCCTCGTCCCGTTCTCGGAAAATGGATGAGGAAGAAGACTCTGAGCCATGCTCTTCCGGCTCAGAGCTATCTGAAGAAGACTTATCCCTCATCACTCAGGAGTTCAAGAAGTTCCTCAAGTTGAGGAATCAAAGAAAGAGAGACGGCTCCTCCTCCAGACATCAGAAGAAAAATTATTCTTCTGACAGGTATGAATCCAAACAGAACAAAAATCGCTCTAATGATATTATTTGCTTTGGATGCAATAAGCCAGGTCACGTCATCGCCGACTGCCACCAAGGCAAGAGAGATAAGGGGAAGGGAGAGGAGCACAAGTCCTCTAGAGATAAGAAGAAGGAGAGGAGCTATATAGCCAAAAAGCCAAAGACACTGAGTGAGTCTGATTCCTCAGACTCCAGTGATGATAAGGAAGCCTACTTCGGGCTAGTGGGTCGCTCTGACTCAGAAGGAGACTGTCCCCCATTTACTGGGAAGGTAAAAGCTCATACCCCCCTCTCTGACTCTGACTATGGGTCTCCTGATGATGATCTCGAGGACAGCCCATCTGCCCGTGAAGCTGAGCTCCTCGAAAAGTCTGAGCTTCTGCTCAATACCTTTGAGGAATGCCGTAAGAGGTTGAGGGCTCAGAAAAAGGAAGTCAAATTCCTTAAGGCTGAGGGTGTGTCTCTAAGAGAAGAGATCACTAGCTTGATCTCTCTCCGACAGGAACACCTGGGCCTGACTTCTGAGCACTCAGAGTCTCTAAGGCTCCTTGACCTTAAACAGGAAGAAATCAACAAGTTGGAAGAACAACTTGCGGCAGAAAGGAAGATTGTCAAAAGCTTCTCTATGCCGAAGACTGTTCTTCCACTGGTTGATACCTTCTCTTCTCAGGCTAAGGGGGGTGGCTTGGGGCATGAGGGTGTGCCTGGTAAATCATCCAGGAGAAACAAAAAGCAGAGGAAAAATAAGGCTGCTAAGAAGGCCTCTGCTACAGAAAAGGGAAAGGCCCCACTCAACCCTGTTGTGTTCAGGAAGCCTGGCTTTCCCTGCAATGAACAGGACTTTGAGTCAACCTATGGCCACTTCTTCCAGCCCTCGGATAAAAAGCCCAAGAGCCGGTATGATGGTTGGGTCTTCCCCCGCAACTACGGTGAGAGTGTCTTCAAGGCACCTTATGAGGAAATCCAAGTGGAGGATTATGGACACTTCTCTAGTGGCCATAATAGGAAGCAGGCACCAAAAGCCAAGCCTGTTATACTGAAGGAACAGAAGGTGAAGAAATCATGTGACTGTTATCATCATGATGCCTCCACCTCCAGATCCAAGGCCCCGGCTGGACCCACCGCTCTAAGGGTGAAGTAGGAGCAAGGAAAAGGTACAACAGATTTGACTGCTGGTGTTGTGGCAAAGTTAGTCACTTTGCCGTGGATTGCTGGTTTAATCCAAGATACAACGAGACTCCTCATGTTAGCAATGCGAGGCCGAGCACTCGTAGGGTTAACCGCCCGAGGGGGAGTATGCTAACAAGGAATCTAGGACCCAAGTTCGATTGGGTTCCTAAGGGAAACTGATTCTGTTTTGCAGGTATGTCCAAAGGCCACCAAAACGCCCATCTTGTACTTGGACAGTGGATGTTCCCGGCATATGACTGGGACAAGAATCCTGCTGCGTGAGTACTCTCCAGTCGAAACTGGACCCAAAGTAATCTTTGGAGGATCAGATCGAGGAGTCACCAGAGGTTACGGTATAATTTCCAACGGTATAATCTCTATCACTGACGTGGCCTATGTTGAAGGGTTAAATCATAACCTGACCAGTGTAAGTCAGTTGTGTGATAAAGGTTATGACGTTAAGTTCTGCAAGGATAAGTGCTTGATAATATCGTGTGCCTCTTCGAATACGGTATTAACTGGCATTAGGAGCAGAAATATATTTTGTTTAGATTTTCTTAGAGTAGATTCTTCTACCCCCGTGTGCCTAGTAGCAAAAGGCAGTGCATCCCTTTGTGAACAATGACACAAGAGATTAGCACATATTAATTTCAAGACAATTAATATGTTGTTTTCTAAGAACTTAGTAAGGGATGCCCCTACTATTAAGTGCATCAAAGATAGCCCTTGTCCTGCATGCCAGAAGGGCAAATAGACTCGGGCTACCTTTAAGGGCATTGCAGACAAAGACTCCTCCAGATGTCTTTATCTTCTGCATATGGACTTGTTCGGTCCAGTGCAAGTTCATAGCTTAGGAGGCAAATCGTATACGCTAGTGATTGTTGATGATCACTCTCGGTTTACGTGGGTGTTCTTTTTGAAACGAAAGTCAGATACGTTTGATATCTTAACGAGTTTTGTCAAGCAGATTCAGAACGAACTTAACTGCTCAGTGGTCAAAATCAAAAGTGACCATAGAATAGAATTCGAGTCTGGTTCTATGATAGAATTTTGTTAAGAACTTGGTATCTTTCATGAGTTTTACTCCCCGCGTACTCCGCAGCAAAACGGAGTTGCGGAAAGGAGAAATAGAACGCTCATTGAAGCATGTACGACAATGTTGAATGACGCCTCTCTTCTAGAATACTTCTGGGCAGAGGCTGTCAACATGGCTTGTCATGTGCAGAACCGAGCGTTGATCAACAAGAATCATCGTAAGACGCCTTATGAGCTATTGAAAGGCAGGAAACCGACAATGTCCTATTTGAGGATTTTTGGCTGCCGATGCTATTTACTCAATAATGGGAAGTACCCACGTACTAAATTCGGAGAAAAATGCTTTGAAGGCATCTTCATGAGCTATAGTAGCCATAGTCGGGCATATAGGGTCTTCAATAAGAAAACCCTAGTGGTAGAAGAGTCCATTAATGTTGTATTTGATGAAGGAAGCTTGCTTAATAACAATTCTTCCAGTGGCATTCTTGAAGATACAGGTGCAAGACTTGAACAGCTAAGTCTCAATGAGACCGCTAAAGATGGAACTCCCAAGTATGTCAAGGTCTCCACCTCAACGTCAACTAGAGATAATGACGGTCAGGATGGAGAAATCCTCCCAAAAGAGGGAGGAGCCCAAGAAAATGTTAGAGCTTATAATGCCAGACTCCTAGAGCTCCGACACGTGAGGGATCATCCCCGAGATCAGATCATAGGAGATCCTCGTGACGGTGTCAAAACTCGGAGAGGTACAATTAACAAGATTTTGCACATTAGTTTTCTGTCACAGGTTGAGCCAAATAAGTTCGACGAAGCGAACAAAGATGCAACATGGATATTGGCCATGCCAGATGAACTGCATGTAAGACCCCCTTTTTTTTCTCTTTCAACCACCGGGGTCTTATGCCCAGAACCGCCGCTTTGCGGTGACACCTTCGCACCCGGGAAGGTCGTCACTACAACGCGTCGATTCTGCCGGCCTTTTCGATCACAATAAGTAGCACAATAATTGAAGTAAGAACAATGCAGTCCACAATAATAAATCACATGTAAATAAGATAAAATCTCCACGAAGGGAGTGTCCACAGAAAACATCAGAGTACTATAAATGCGGGCTTATGCCCGGTACAAAATGTCCTCACTACAAGTCTCTCATGCGGAAGCGAAACAGAAACTACTCAAGGTCGAGACTCACGGTCCCGACTGTATGAACTCCGGAGCTAGACTGCCCCATCTCCAGGCGCACCGATCTCTGGGGCTGCTCCTCCATGCTGGGCTCCACGATCCCCTAAATGATGCGGTTCGAAAACCGTTAGTCATAAAGACTAAGCCCTATCATCCCCTACCCCTTCCCCCATGGCTCCTAGGTACCGAGCGGGGAGAAAGAAAGGGGAGGACATATTTGTGGAGAATAAAAGTAAACAAGTGACAGTGGACTTAATCTAGCAAGTTGTATTCGGTGAGCAGTTAATATGAATGTTATAATAGGTCTAGCAGTAAGAAAAGCAATTATATGAATTTAAACCTTCACTTATGCGAGAACACATAAGCAAAAGGGATCTTTTGCAAGGCTCCCATCGTGTAGAGTGTCCCATACCACTCATACGTTGGGGTGTCGGTTATCAAACAGCAATGGTTGTTATATATTGAAATTAACCTTTGATTTATAAACTTGCCCACACAAGCTTATAGACCAAGGGGTCGTTTTGCAGGTCCTAATGTATAAGCGTCCCATACCACTTATACTTTAGGTGTCAGGGTTAAATGAATCGATTATGCCATGACATGCTAGTGGGTTTGATGAAACATGCAAGTGCAACTCACACACCCGACTCTGTGCACACAGACCTTTAGTTCCCCCTTTCGGAGCCGTTACCTCCCAGGATACCTCTGTAGTGGCAGACGGAAGCGGTGGGTTGGGCCTCGCCCACCTCAAAACCAGTAAAAGCACCACTGGTCTGACCTATCGTACGCCTCAACGCTTGGTGCACTAAGCGGACGCCTGCGTACTCTTGCCGGCTGGCGCACCGGACTTCTGTGGGCGAAATGCTAATCACCCCGCCAAGTCAACGATATCAGTGTCGGTGCAATCGAACTCCCCGATATCGAAAGACCCACCACCTTAACTTTTCCTATTTTATGCACATGCAAGTTTAATCATAAACACACAAAAACCGAGCCGAAGCTCCCCGGACCAAAACGTCCGTCTCCAAACCAACCGAGCCGAAGCTCCTCGGACCATCCCGTCCGTCTCTTAACCAACCGAGCCGAAGCTCTCATCAATCTTCCTGTGCCAACAGTGTTTGTGAAGAGTGCAACCCTAGTTACTAAGTTACTCTTGTCGGTTTGTTATTTCAGTTTACGTTAGCCCAGGACTGCCCCCGGTATTCCCCGTGAAGGGCTCTCAAGGGGCACTAGGAACCAAGACGGCGGCATTACGGCCCGAAGTTCCCTTTCGCAAGGCACTTATTGTTATTGGTTGATCTCCCTTAACCCATTCCCTTCTCACATTACGATAGACTATCCTAGGGTGATTTTTAAACCTTTCACTCTTCGGGGAAGACGATCTTTCGTCGAACCCGAGCACCTCTTAACTCTAGCTATCACCACTACTCACTACTCTTTATATATTCCTATTGTAATTTCCACCACAATTGTCCACCCAGACAAAATGTTTAACTCCAATGACTTCCTCAGATCGTGTCCTATTGCATTTCACAAATTGTTATATGCAGACCGACCTAGGCTACATGTCGGACCGGTTATGCAATGATCCATTACTCATCCAACTGCCCTAAATTATTTATCGGGGGTCTATCCTAACAAGATTTACCTAAATCCAAAATATTGGAATTTTTCTAATAAATCCGAGAACTTATTTATTTATTCTTAAGTGTCTAATATCATCATTTGAACATGAGGTATAACATTCTAGTTGATTCCAGCTATCACAAAAATTGAGGTAAATAATAGTAGGCCTAAATATCAAGTTTCCAAAGTTTGATAGTTTTACAATGATTTTCAAGGGCCTAAACTTATTTAATCATTATTTCAGTTATTCCAAGCTTAATGAATAAGCTACCTTAATTTGTCCTCCAAATAATTCAAATAAAATACAGGGTGCTGGTTTTATCCTGAAAATAACTTTGACAAAATCCCATAATTTTCTTGCTGGTAATTAAATCATAATAAATCAAATACTAAATTACAACCTAACATGCTGTGTGAATGAAGTGCCATAACAGTAACTCTAAAAATTTCCGAATAATTCCCAGTGATATAAAAGGGCCTAAAAACCTTAAGTTCCAATTATGATAATTTTCCAGCGATTGTACAAGCCCTAAATTATTTTTATGCTCAAAAGCCCATATTGAAACATTGAGAATGAACCTCTAAAATTTCTCAACATAAAATTCTATAAAAATTCAGGGATCAATATTCTGCTAGTCAAGATCTAAATCCAGAATTTTAACTGAATATAATTAATTTAAAACTTCCAAATAATTGAAACAACAATCAGGCTAATAATCATTTAACCCATGGAGTATAATATTTATTAATCATAAAATTCCAGAAAAATTACTATAAGTCTAAAACATCCTAAAACTCCCTCTTCCCGAGTTTCATAATTTTTGGATTAGATTTAGTGCTTAAAATAACTAAATTACATTTTTATCCTAAACCGAAATCTCAACCTTCGAGGTACCTAATTACCTCCAATTCCTTCACTATTTCAACCAGAGGGTTTTCATCATATCATCCCCCTCTCCTCCAAATTTCAAGGGCATACAAGAGCTTTTGCTTCTATGTCCTTCACAAACCTCAAACTACCACACACTGGGTTTGAGCCGATCTCTTTGGGTAAAATCCACCCTAATCCACACCATATTATCCAAGAGGGTAGACATAGACTTAACAAATCAGTGGCCACAACTTCAGCCTCTTTTGAGGAGATTTGTCCACTCCATTTCCAATTGTACTTTTCCCCAAAGTACCCCTCACCAAGACCTATCTAGGACTTGATACTTCCCTATTCAAAACTCGACCAATTGAGTTGAAATTTTGTACAGATCTTAACATTGATGCCAGGGACCACCACCCAAAATTTGGGGGAGTTTGGACTTAATTTCATCTCCTAATTAATTTTATAATGTTTATTAAAATTTTACAAAAACTTTTGGCAAAAGTTCTCCAAAAATTCTCATTTTTG
Organism: Platanthera zijinensis; assembly: GCA_039513925.1. Lineage (NCBI taxonomy): Eukaryota > Viridiplantae > Streptophyta > Magnoliopsida > Asparagales > Orchidaceae > Platanthera > Platanthera zijinensis. The sequence goes on from CM077086.1 coordinate 60,559,396, forward strand.
GAAAGCCTCTCGATACACATATTATAGACCTCCAGCCCAAATTTCAAGTCATTTAGACATGTTATGAACCGTGGGCAACCATTTCAATTTCTGGTTAGCCTAGGTCTTGATCCCACCAAAATGAGTGCTGTGGTCAAACCACTCACCCTAAATTGAATAAAATCAATTTTAAATTAAAGTAAACCCAGAGGGCTACAACTTTTGTGACTGGTCATTTTTCCTAATTCGGCCTCTAAGTGCCTCGTTTTGCAGCCTCAAAATATATTCAAATAATCTATTTTTCCATTATGTAATATATAATAATCTATGTATTATAATATTGATTCTACTGTTCATCTTCTTCATGAACCAGAAAACAGACAGAAAACCATTTTTCCTGTAAGCATTCCGTGATCCGTCGCCGGCAGTCCGGTCACTCCCCTGGCCAGCCACCACCACCACCACCTCCGTTAAGGCGATGGCTAGCGGTCGGCGGTGGTTTGGCCGCCGGAGGTGGCGGTTTCCGGCGAACTCAAAAATACCATTTACATGGTTTTCCCATGAAAATGAGAGACGGGTCCGGCTCCGTTGAGCGCGAACCTCCTTTCTATGAATCCTAAGATCTACCCATGAAAGAGAAGGAGTAGAGGAGGACCTTGTTCGCGGTTTGAAGGCGAGAAGAACGACGGGGTGCCATGGCGCGGTGGTGGCGTTGCTGAACTTCTCCTACAGCAAGAACAAAGGTCTGATTCGTTTGCTTGAGCGTGTAACCTTCTCCTATGGTTCCAGGTGGGCTTTTATAAGTCAGAAAGTGGGAAGGTGAATGTGTAAAGCCTTTATGGCCATGAAGGTTCTCCCCTTAACGTTTCAGTTACAGTGAAGGGATAAGAAACGGTGGAAACTGAACAGGTGTGTCCAGCTGGCGGCTTCCTATTGGACCATATCTTCCTCATTTATTATATAATTACAGAAGGAAAACGGCCTGAAATTACTCCTGGTGTAACTTCCCACACCAGCATTTGTTACCACGCGTGTTAGAATAATTTCGGGCCTGAACCGTCGTTTCGGCCAATGTCACGGGCGTGACACATAGGTCACGGGCGTGACAGGCCCGAATAGCCAATTCTGGGTTCGACGATCGTCGAACTGAGATCGACGATCGTCGATGGATGGTCACGGGCGTGACACCTTGGGTCACGGGCGTGACAGGCTCGGGTGGTTAGTTATGGGTTGACGATCGTCGATTTGAGATCGACAGTCGTCGAATGGTGGTCACGCCCTGGGTCACGGGCGTGACACCCTTTGTCACGGGCGTGACAGGCCCGAACGGCAATTTTGAGGTCAACGATCATCGAACTGGGATCGACGGTCGTCGAAGGCTGGTCACGCCCTAGGTCACGGGCATGACACTTAGGTCACGGGCGTGACAGGCCCGAGTCCAATTTCGACGATCGTTTTACGGGGATCGACGCTCGTCGAAGGAGTCACGCCCCTTGGTCACAGGGGTGACACCTTGGTTACGGGCGTGACATGCCCAGGCTGCACGTTCGACGATCGTCTCACGGAGATCGACGATCGTCGAAGAAGTCACGCCCAGGTCACGGGCGTGACGGGTCGGTCACGGGCGTGACCAACCACGTGACCCGAAATCTCGGTCGATTTATTTCAATTTTCGGGCTTCCTCGGGTTCTGTCACGACCAACCGACTCCTAGGGGTCTAGCCGGAAATGGGATATTATACTGCATCAATTCGAACGATTCAACGTCTGTACACTTGTTCCCATACCAAAGAACTAGAATGTGATCGGCACAAAGTGGATCTTCAGAAACAAACTGGATGAACACGATGTCATCATAAAGAATAAGGCCAGGCTGGTGGCTCAAGGATACAGATAGGAGGAGGGGATTGACTTCGACCAAACCTTTGCACCAGTTGCAAGGCTCGAGGCAATCAGATTGTTCCTAGCGTATGTTTCTCACAAAGGATTGACTGTCTATCAGATGGACGTGAAATCTGCATTCCTAAATGGAAACTTGAAAGAGGAAGTATATGTCGCGCAAACCCCAGGTTTTGTTAATCCTACTTTCCCTAATCATGTCTATTTTCTTAATAAAGCATTATATGGCTTAAAACAAGCTCCTCAAGCTTGGTATGAGACTCTGTCTAGTTTTCTTCTTGAGAATAAGTTCTCGAGAGGAAAAATAGATAAGACATTGTTTCTTAGGGAAGTCAAAGGCAAGATCTTGCTGGTGCAAATCTATGTCGATGACATAATTTTCGGCTCTACGGACAACAATCTTTGCAAAAAGTTTTCTAAACTTATGCAAGGAAAGTTTGAAATGAGCAGCATGGGAGAGCTAAAGTATTTCTTGGGACTTCAAGTGAAACAGTCTGAGGATGGAATTTTCATCTCTCAGACGAAGTTCACAAATGAACTCCTCAAGAAATTCGGAATGGAGAATGCAACCTCTATGAGGACTCCAATGGGATCCACTGTGTCTCTGGACAAGGATGAGAAAGGGAAACCTTTTGATGAAATCAAATACAGAAGCATAATTGGATCCCTGCTCTACCTTATTTCTAGTAGACCGGATATTATGTTTTCCACATGTGTATGTGCCAGACATCAGGTGAACACTAAGGAATCTCATTATGTCGCTATAAAGCGAATTCTTAGATACCTTAAAGGTACACCAAATCTTGGCTTGTGGTACCCAAGAAACAATGATGTCGAGTTGATAGGCTTTTCAGATGCTGACTTTGCAGGAAGCAGGGATGATAGGAAAAGTACTTCTAGGACGTGCAAATTCCTCGGAAGAAGACTTATTTCTTGGAACAGTAAGAAGCAGAATTGTGTCGCAACCTCCACGGCTAAATCTGAGTACATCTCAGCAGGCAGTTGTTGCACACAACTTCTATGGATCAGAAATCAGCTCAAAGATTATGACTTGCAGTTCAGCGAAATTCCAATGTATTGCGACTCCTCGAGCGCAATAGCAATTGCGAACAGTCCTGTGTCGCACAATAGAACAAAGAATGTTGAAGTGCGCTATCACTTCATTCGGGAGCATGTGGAGAACAAAGACATATCTCTCTGCTATGTCCCCATGGATAAGCAGGTTGCATATATCTTCACAAAGCCCCTTGATGAGGCCAAGTTCAGTTTCTTCAAAACTGAACTCGACATGCTTAACTATAAAGAGTAAAAACTGTAAGGCTCCAGGCTCTTGGATCAAGGGGGAGCATCGGCAAGGAACTCAAGCTCGAGCACGGATGCAAGATCTGAGGGGGAGCAGGTGGCTCCAAGTGAAGTACGAGATTTGCAGAAGCTGAAAAGGGGGAGAATACTCTCTCGGCTAAGGCTAAGGTGGCTGCCAATGTTAAGTATGCTCTCAGGAAAATGGTAATGAATTTCACTCTCAACTGAATTGTTCAGTTTATGTTTTATTCCCATCTGTTTTATTCACCTTAGCTTGTAGGGTTTAGGCTTCTTCAAATAGGTGAATTGTTGGGTATTGTATCCACAATGTACCTGATTTGAAGAAGCCCCTGAACCAGCTAAGGTGAGATGACAATGTATTTGACGATATTTCTTCAAGATTGTGCTTGCAGCTATTCTATGCTAAGTACACACCAATGTAAGGGTGCAGTGGGTTAATATACACGGGTCTGCGCAACGTAATCCCTCGTTGAGCAGATCAGTTTGTTGACTCATGTGTGCTCTTTCTAATGGAGTGTACTTATTTTCAAGTACAAGGTTGAGATAATTCAAGAGCAGAGGAGGAGCAAGGATGGGTCAAAGACCAAGTCATGGGAAGAAAGTAGAAAAATCAGCTAAGTAAGAAATGACGGGAATCGCTAAGTGATTCTCGCCGATTCGACGGGAATCACTAGTGATTCTCGCCGAATCGTCGAGAATCACTCACCGATTCCCGCCAACTTCATCCAGCTGACAGTTCGCCTTAAAGAATTTTGCTAAGTCAAAATCGACGAGAATCATTAACTGATTCTCGCCGAATCATCGATAATGACTTTGCATTCTCGCCGATTCGTCGAGAATGGTCTTGATTCTCGCCGATTCCCTCCGGATGGCAAGCTTTTCAACTGAAACTCTACCAAGGATAATTCGACAAGAATCATGAGTGATTCCCGCCGACTTCGACGGGAATCACCAATGATTCCCGCCGAATTTGCCTTAGGCGATTTTTATCTGCTCGCTGGACCGAACCAAGATAACAGGCGCTGATTAGACCGGGCTTAGGGTTTCTTCTTGTGGGGCCCACAACGGTCTTGTAGGGTTGATCTAAAGTATATATACTCGCCTATTTCGAAGTTACGAAGGCATCAATAATTATAGCGAAGAAAACGAGAAAGGATTACGGCCGCCGAGCGTGACATAGCCGATTGCGGACTTCCTCCCGTCGCCGTCGCCGCTCGCAAAGTAGTCGCCGCTGCAAATCGCTGATCTTGAGTGATCTCCCGATGACAGAACCGAGGCTAAGTAGTGCGTCTCATGCTTCTCTCTCGAGATCCCTTGTCTCTCGATTTGTTGAAAGAAGTTAGATCTTCATTCCGGATTGATTGAGACGACCGATCTGATTGAGATCGTTGGTAGACCTTGCTTGACTCGTCAATAAGTTTGGATCTACAAAGCATCGCCGCCGCAATAATTTGCCGCCGCCGGTCTCAGGAAGACAGAGAGTGCTCTGGTCGTGGACTCTTCGTCTTCATCAAGAACGCTTCAACGAACGAAGAGGGACATCGGGTTCTCCATACTTGAAGTTTGTATTTTTTATACATTCTAATTTTCGTGTTGTTGTAAAGGAATAGTGATTCCTCGTTATAAGGGTTGGGTACAACCCGTGGTGGAGGAGTAGTGACTCCTTCGGGTGGAAGGGTTTCTTCCATATTGTGAGGATTGGATTTCAATCCGTTTGGTGAAGTGACCGAGTCGTCCCTTATTGGGAGATAGGTCGAAGGGGGAGAGTGGACGTACCCAAATCGGGGAACCACTATAATTGCTTTTGTGCTTTTCTGTGTTGTGGTTGTTTTTTTGTGCAGGTTATTTTAAATTCCACAAAAGACTGCAAATCACTTATTTCCCCCCCCCCCCCATAGGTGAAGTTAGTTAACACTAGAAAACTTTCACTCATTTGAGTGTTCCATAATCCCGAAGCAGGCTTCTTCATCTGAGCTAGACTCACTTGAGTCACTATCGCAGAGAGTCTTTTACTTCTTTGCAATGAAGCTCTTTCTTCTTTCTTCCTTCCTTTGAAGGATCTCTTTTCTTCTTTCTTTGACCCTTCCTTCTTCTTATGTGGACAGTCAGCGATCATGTGTCCTGGATTATTATAATAGTAGTAAATAATGCCAGAAGAAACATATTTGTTTTTTTAGACTTATACCTATCATTGCTGTTGAAGTTTCTCTTGTGATGATCACCTTCACGTGATGATCTTCTATTATCAGATGAGGAGGGATGATTCTTTATTTTCCTCCTCTTATTGAGCAACCTCTTAAATTGTCTAGAGAGTATGGAGAACTCTCCATTTGATATTTTAAAACTAGAGGGTCTTGGCTTTGAATCTTCATATTCAACTGAGGTTTGTGTCCTAGCTGGTTACACATGTCTCCCTTTTCTTGTCCCTTCAACCTTTAGTGATACAGATTTATCTCTAACTAACGTCTTACTTCCTTCTTCTTCTACATTTCTATTATTTAGTTTCAGCTCATGGGATTGCAGCTTCCTGAACAAGATCTATGGCTCCATTGTCGCCATTTTATGAAATTCCCTGATAGCAACTACCTTGGTATCCCATTCTTTTGTCAGGGATCTCAGGAATTTGTCATTAAACTCACCATTGGTAAACTCTCTACCATAATTTCTTAGGACATTGACGATCTTGAAAAACTTCTTGTAGTAGTCATTAATTGTATCCCTCTTATCCTTGAAGTATTCATATTCCTGATTTAATAGAGATCTCTGATCATCCCTTACTTCTTCTGTTACTTCTATGAGAACAATTAGATATTGCCACATCTCATTTGCAGACTTACAGTGGATTTAGTTTTGCAACATAGAATCATCCACCGCACTAGCAATGATGTTCTTTGCCTTCTTGTCCAGAGCAACGAGTGTTGTCTCATCTTTGTTCAAATCCATTATTCTTTTAGGATCCATCAGATTTGGATCAATAGTTGACAGAGTCACGGGAACATGCGGGCCTTCTTCAACAATGATGAAGATTCTGCGATCAGAAGCTTCCATGTATAATTTTACCCTTTTCTTCCACATGGGGAAATTCTCCTTAGTGCACCCCGACAACTTCATCGAGGACAAATCCTTACTCTTATCCATTTCTCTTTTAACAACTAGATCAAGATCTGTTCAAGGTGTTATCCTTTTAATAAATAACCTGCCTATGATACCAATTGAAAGTTTCTAGATATCAACCTAAATCACCTAGAGTAGGGTGAATAGGTGAATCCGGCGGCTTTTAGCGAAATAAAAATCATGTAAAAATAAAACACACAGAATGAGAAAATAATCAATACACAAACACAAGGATTTATAGTGATTTCCCAAACTAGGTACGTCCACTAACCTACCTCGCCTGTCTAGCACTTCGGGCTAGACACAGCTACTTCACCAAAACTCGAATTATTAATAATCTTACACCTCTAATCCTTCCACTCCTACAAACTCGAAGAATGTGGAAAATGGACAAAAGAAGTAAATAAACCGTAAACTTTATTGCTAAAAAAAGATAAAGATTACAAAGGTATGCACCCTTATTTATAGAAACTGGGGGAGGAGAGAGAGATTTACAATAAACGATGTGGGACTAAATACAAGCCGTGCGGCTTATGCGGTTTGACATGACCAAACCGCCAACTATACAAGAAATAAAACAACTAACTACAAAGCCGCAATCTCCCAGAGCCAGTCTCTCGAACTGACCACCTGCTGCAAGTTGTCGGACTACAACCACAGTCAGACCGTTGCGGCTTCTCTTCGCCAGACCGCCAGACCGCAAGACTGTTGGAACATGTATACCGCCGCGGTTAGAGACCAGGCCGCCCGAACACTCCAAAGTTTAACACTCCCCCTCAAGCTGTATCATATATATCGTTCATGCCTAGCTTGCTACAGACCTCCTCAGATGGAGTAACCAGTTTGGTGAAGAAGTCAGCTAGTTCTCTTTCTGATGTAACAAAAGGTGTGCAAACCTAATTCTTCAAAATCTCCTCTATAATGAAATGGCAATCAACCTCAATATGCTTTGTTCTCTCATGAAAGACAGGATTCCTTGAAATATAAATGATGGCTTTGTTATCACAAAACATAGGAAGAGGATGGTCATAGACTTCTCCCAAGTCAAGCATAAGCGCCCGTAGCCATTTTAAATCACAGGTAGTTGAGGCCATGCTCCTATATTCTGCTTAAGCACTTGATCTTGAAACCACTGTCTGCTTCTTTCTTTTCCAGCTAACCAGGTTTCCTCCTACAAAAGTGCAAAAACCTAATGTAGACTTTCTATTCTCCTTATTATATGCATAGCTGGCATCAGAATACGCTTCTATCTTCTTATGACCATTCTTCTGAAACAATAAGCCCTTTCCTGGAGACCCTTTCACATACTCCAAAATTTTCATGGCAGAGCGTAGATGACACTCTCTAGGACTTTGCATAAACTGACTAACCTTCCCAACTGCATAACAGATATCTGGTCAAGTAACCGTCAGATATATATGTTTCCCTACACGTCAGCTGTATACAGTGAAATCTGGGAGAAGAGGAGAATCATCAGTCCAGCCCTTATCATCACCAACAGCCATCGGGCAACGAGCAGGTTTCATGCCAAGAAGACATGTATCCTTTAGGAGATCTAGTGCATACTTCCACTGTGAAAAAACCACAGATGTCCTCTTTCGTGAAATCTCAATTCCCAGGAAGTACTTGGGCGGTCCCATATCCTTAGTGTCAAAGTGTTGTCGAAGATGTTGTTTGTCTAGATCAACACCCTCCTTATCATCACCAGTCAAAAGAATATCATCAATGTAGACAGCAAGAACTACAAGGCCTTTAGTAGTCTTGCGTATAAATAAAGAATGATTAGTAGAGCTTTGACTGAACCCAATAAGAGAAACAACTTCAATAAACTTTTCAAACCAGGCTCGTGGAATCTTCTTTAAACCATAAATCGCCTTCCGAATCTTACACACCTGAGACTCCCCCTGAGCAACATACCCAGGAGGTTGCACCATATATATCACCTCTTGCAAATCCCATAAAGAAAGGCATTCTTAACATCCAACTAAGACATTTCCCAGTCTCTATTAATAGACATAGAGAAGAGAATACGGATAGTGCAAATGCGAGCAATAGGAGAAAAAGTATTGAAGAAATCCACCCCATATGTCTGAGTAAACCCTTTGGCAACAAGTCGTGCCTTATACCGTTCAACAGAGCCATCTGGAAGATACTTAACCATAAAGACCCACAAACATCCAACCACATCAACTCCCAGAGGTGGTGGAAAAAGAGTCAAAGTCCCTCTCTCAGTTAACGTGCTCATTTTTCATCTATAGCAACCTTCCACTAAGGAAGAGCAAGAGCTTCTTGATACATTTTCAGAATGGCAGTAGAAGAAATAATAAGAGCAAAATGCTTGGCATTTGGGGATGCTGAGCATAGGAGACCACCACACCAATTAGATGTTGAGTACACTGACGAACGCCCTTTCGCAGGGCAATTGGAATATCGAGGTCACTGCTGACTGGAAGCAATGTACTTCCAGAAGATAGAAGAGGCTCCGAAACAGGCACAGAGGGTTCCAAGGGTAACCCATCAGCCTCCCAAGAATGTGATGGAGCAACTGGAGGATATGCTGAAAGAACCAGCTCTAGCGGAGGTGTCGAGAAAATAGGTAGGGAAGGAGAAGTATCGGTAGGTACGAGAGAAGAAGGAGAGGAGAAATATGGAGTAACTTCAAAGAAGGTAACATCTGCGGAAACATACTGTTTGCGCAGGAGAGGATCAATAAATCGATACCCTTTTTGAGTAGGACAATAGCCAAGGAATATGCATTTAACCGATCGGGGAGAACGTTTGTCCCGTCCAGCAGAAGGGACGTGAACAAAGGTAGTAAAGCCAAAGGTTTTAAGGGGCAAACGAAATGGTTTGGCCTCTGGATTTAAGACTGAAAAAGGAGTCTTGCCCTGAATAACAGACGGGGGAATATTGTTAATGAGATAGCAAGCAAGAAGAACCGCATGACCCTAATAAGACCGAGGGACATTCATTTGCAAAGAAAGATTGCGAGAAACATCCAGAAGATGATGATTCTTGTGTTCAGCAATTCCATTCTGTTGAGAGGCATATGGATAACTTGTCTGATGAATCAAACCCTTGTCCATACAAAATGAAGGCTGACATATTCTTTGGCATTATCAGTACAAAGAATATGAATGGACACATTGAAAGACTTTGATTCAAGAGCCTAAACACCTAGAGGGGCGGGTGAATAGGTTCTAATCTTTTTGTGTCTTTTTGATTTTAAGGCAAACAGAAGTTTGTAACTACTTGTAGCACAGAATAATTCTATCTACAAAAATTAAATGCAACACAGCAAACACCAGTTCTATAGTGGTTCCCCAAGATATGGGTACATCCACTTTCCCCCTTCGCCTATCCAGTAGATAACTGGATTCAGCCTAACTTCCTTCCACTAGCTCGGATCCACAGATCTTACAAACTCAGAACCCAAAATGGTTCCTACAGCTCAGACTTTACATAAGTCCTACCTCAGATTCTTCCCTGAATCCTACCTCAAGCCTCAGCCCTACCTCATCCTTTATAATTAGGCTTACAACTCAGACTTTCCACAAGTCCTACCTCAGGCACACTGCCCTACCTCAGTCTTTATAATTTTAGGCTTACAATCTCAGATCTAACAATAGATCCTACAAGAGTTTGTGAGTAATAAGTTTCAAAACACTTCACCAGCTAGATTACTCTGTTGATGTTGTCTTCGTGATCTGTTCTTGTATAAACTGATTCTTCTGATCCAACCCAACTTAGCTTTTCAAAGCTTCTTGATTAGGACAAATAAGGTGGATCTACTCTCAAGTTGAAGTTGATCTTCAGTCAGCTTCTTCCCTAGATTCAGATTGAACTCTGAATCTTTCTTGCAAACAGGCCTTAATCTGTCAGAATTTTTCTTTATGATCTAAAGATCTTTTCACGTTGATTCTATATATTCTATCGTTTCTGATCTGTCTCTTATATAGAGCTTGCTCCATGGTTACCGGTTGATTCGGTTCATAACGGACTTTTGACAGTTCTGACAGTGGTGTAAGACCGGTTAGTTATGACAGCTGTCAAGTCACCAGTCACATCACCAGGTTCTTCAATGTCTGTCCAACTCAGCATACAACACTCAGCAGACTGCTTTACATGTGTTGACACATATAAGCTAAGTGTCGACACAAGTCTTCAAGGTGTCGACACAAATACTCCAAGTGTCGACACAGTCATACTTCTACTTCTCGGCACTGCTTTTTGTTGTATGTGTCGACACAAGTCCTGTATATTGACACAGTAGATTCTTGTCTCGACATTTCTTTTGCAGATAGATGACGTTGAGTGTTTGTCAAATAGCGTTGAGTGTGTGTCGACACAATCACTTCTAAACTCGACACAGCCTCTTGAGAGTTGGTGTGTCGACACAAGTCCTGTGTGTCGACACAATTGCTTCAGGTGTCGACATAGAACCTAAGTGTCGACTCATCCTCTATTTTAAGTGTCGACACAATTCTGTGTTAAGTTGTCGACACAATTCTAGATGTCGACACAACTGCTTGTTTAGGTGTCAATATAGCTTTGAGTGTCGACACAACTTCTTTATAAGTGTCGAAAAATTTTGCCAGTGTGTCGACACAGCTTTCCTGAGTGTCGACATAGCAGCTGGGTGTCGACACAACCTCCCTGAGTGTCGACATAATTTGCCTGTGTGTCGACATAGCTCGCCTGAGTGTCGACACAGGTTTCCTGAGTGTCGACACAGTTTCTTCACAAGTGTCGACACTTGTACTTAGAAAATTTTCCTTCAAATTTTTAAAGCCTGCACAATGAAACTCAAACTTCTATCAAATACACATTGATGTATATCATTGACTAAGTTGTGGCTTCTCCAAATCTAGTACATATTTTCTAATGTACCCAACAATCTCCCCCTATTTAGAGAAGTCATAACCCTTAGTCAAAGATATACATCTCTTTAGATAAAACAAAAATTTAATGGAAGTAAAAACATTTCAGAGCAGATAATTACATAATCATTATAAACAACACACACTTAATACTGAACCAGATTTCATTGATCAGAAAAACTTTGGTTTACATAAATTTCTTATAGAACAAAAGGAAAAGTAATACATTGTTCAATTACAAGAACTTAGCAATCCAATTACTGACTAGGTTCCTTAATAACTATCCCTTTGCCAGACTTGATTTTAGCCTGCACAGAAGGTTCATCATCTTCAGCTAGCTTTTTCCCTTTGAGAGCTTTCTTCTTCAATTCTTAAACCTTGATCTTTTGTCTTTCAAAATAGTGAAAAGGTTTGGGGAAGTACTTGCTTGGCACTTGAGCATTCGCAGGTAGCTTCCCAGCCTTAGCACTTCTTCAATGCTGTAGAATTGCTTCTTGTCCAGCTTGATATATATTCCATTCTTACTCAGAATACCACTTACCCCTGTCATGGGTTTTATCCTTAACAGCTTTCCAGGCAGTAAGTATGATATTTCTAGAAGTTGGGATCCATTGCTCAAAATCTGGCTTCAGCTCAGCCTGCTCTCTGAATCTCTTCTTGGAGAGTTGAGCTTCCTTCTGAGCTTCCAATGCAGCTTCTGACATTTCAACCTTTTCAAGAATTACATTTTGAACCTCTGGTGGAGGACTATACATTTTCAGCACTTCTTCTTGAACCATCTCAAAATCAGCTTGGGGTAGATCACCTGAGCAACTTCAGGCTAATCTCCTTCAAAATAATCAGGTTGAATCCCAAACTCAGTAACATTAGCATCATCATACAGAGGAGGATATCCAAGAGTGGCTCTGATGCTATTGGTAGTCCATTTAGCATGGTCAGAGCCAGCTTTGACTAGTAATCTCTCCCCCTTTATGACTTCTCTTGCAATATGATCTCTTAAATCTTCCTTCTGGAATCTGACTTGATCAGCTATATATTCAGTTCCCTCGTTAAAATAAGCTTTGAATTTTGTCAGGAAGGTTTTTATTTTCTCCTGAGATTCTTGGAATGTGGCTTTGACAACAGATATATCATCCTGGATTTGCTTGGAGATATCAGCCTTCAGAGTAGTGCTAGAATCAGTGAGCTTTGTCAATATTGCATGATGTGAATCCTTGAGATTTTCATTCATTCTAATCTGATTTTATAGGACATATCCCTGCTTTACTTCAATCTTATCCACTTTAGCTTGTATATCTTGTTATTGCTTGGCCAGGAACACCACAGCATTACCTCCTTTATGGAAGCAATCTGTCATCTCCTTCTTATTTTGATTTACTTCAAATCTTATGGATTTGATGTCCTGGGCCAACTGAAACTGTAACTCCTTATGAGTTTCATCTACATATTTTTCTATAGTCTGCCTTTGATTATCTAATTTTATCTGCATCTGGACCAGTAAAGAACTGAAGTCCACAGTTGATGTAGATGGTGCTGTTCCCATTTGCAAAGCTTTCGTATATCCAGAACTCTTCTTCTTTAACACAGACAGCTTTATTTTCTTAGCCATTGTGACTTCTTCATCTTCAGAAGATTCAGATGTACTTTTAATATCAACAATGTCCTTTTCAGCTGGGGTATCCTTGGATAAATCCCCCTCAGTCCTTGGAATTTCCTTTTCTTTTTCAATTTCCTCCCCCTCAGTCCTATCAGTAAGAGGATCAGGAAACAATTCTTCCATTATAAATTCCTGCTGTATCTGTTCAGAAGGAATAAGATTAATTTTTTTTTAAAAAAACTAATGAAAAGACTAATACCACTTGAAAGACCTCTTTTGTTGTGTAAATAAAAGTGTCCCTTTGAACAATTTTTGAGGAGAATACTATAATTCATCACTAGTCTGTGGATAAGAAACTTACTAGCTCATGTTGAGCATCATTTTTATCAGTTTCTTTTTCTCGGTTTTCTCCCCATGGAATAGATTCAATTTGTTGCTCTTAGGGCTCACAGTCCTTAGCTTGAGCTTGAACATCTTGTTGTTGCTGGTCTTCATCAGAATTGAAGACCACTTCCTCCTCAGAATCATTGGAGGAGTCACCCTATACAGCCACCTTCTTTTTCTTCTTGTCTTTGTTAGTTTTCTCCTTAAAAAGCAGGGATTCCTTGGTTAGAACTCTGTCCTACCATGACAGTATCCTTACATCCATTTTTCTCATATGATTTATCTTAGAGCCATTTGCTTGTTTCAGTACACCTAGAACTACTGAGGTTAAGCATAGGTTGAGGATCCTTCCCAGGTTAGGTTTCGTTGTTCCTTCTTGTAGTTTATCAAACACTACTGCTGCCCAGTCAGTGTTTATCTTGAATATTATTCTCACCATTAGATTGAACATGTGGGCAGAAATCCGATCATGTCCTCCTATTTTGTAGATAATCACCTTGCCCACCACTTCTGAAAGAAACTTTCCTTGGGAATTCATCCCTTTTTTATTGATGGATGAACCAATCTTAATACTGGGATTCAGTCCACGCCAACTTAATGCTTTTGTTATTTGGGATGGAGTAATTTCGTCTGTATCCTTAATCAATGGCAGATGTAGTGCTTTCCTGATTGATTTCAAAGTGAGCTTCACCGGGGTACCTTGAATAGAAGCCTTGAATTTCTTTCCTTTAGTGTACAATGAAGCAGTTGTGTAGAACTCCATGACTTCCTTCTTCAAAATTTTGGTCAGTTTTGAGACCAAATATTCTAGTCCATTTTCAGAAATTAGGGCAATGACTCCCTGAATTTTGTCAGAAGCAGTTGTGAAACCTTCGCAAACCAGTTCGTAACCTTAATTAACCTTGTCTTCTTGGTGTGGCACCATTGATGTAAGTACTAGAGGAGAAGAGAAGAGAGGGTCTATGTCGACAGAAGGGGTAGAGTTAGAAATTCTGATAGCGTAGTCGACCAGATTTTGGATTCACCTATTTATAGTACTTGAGTCAAGGGCAGATCAAAAGTCGGGCTTAAGTCGACATATCTGTTTTTGTGTCGACAACAATGACCTAGGTCTTGACAGAAATTAAGTTAAGTCGACATGACTATGTGTCGACATACTAATTTCTAAGTCGACAAAAATATTTTAAGTCGACACATTTATGTGTCGACATACTTAAGTCTGTGTCGACATACTTGCGTCTGTGTCGACACTGACAACTTAAGTCTCGACAGAGTTGTGTCGATACTGACTTTTTGTGTCGACACAAATATCCTCACGACTTATTGTCTCGACAAGGTTATGTCGACACTTATTCTCCTGTCGACACAGATACTGTTTCTGTGTCGACACATCTTTTTTCTGTGTCGACACAACATACTGAGTGTGTCGACACAACTTGCTTGTGTCGACACAAACATTGTACTTAGACAAATTTCAAGAGAAATTTGGTGCTTACTGATGCTACTCATGGAAACTTTTGTTAACCTATTCTAGGTTCAACATACCTAATTCAATTTTGAAATTATTGAATTTAGTTTCATCCAGTGGTTTTGTGAAAATATCAGCTATTTGATTATCTATTTTTACAAACTCTAGACTAATATTTCTCTTTTCAACATGTTCTCTGATAAAATGAAACCTTATTTCTATATGCTTGGTCCTACTGTGTGACACAGGATTCTTAGCAATAGAAATAGTACTTGTAGAATCACAAAATAATCGTATTCTACTTACCTAGATGTCATAATCTTCTAGTTGATGCTTCATCCACATCAATTGTGCACAACAACTACCATCAGCTATATACTCTAATTCAGATGTTGATATAACTACACTGGTTTGCTTCTTGCTGCTCCATGACACTAGCCTCCCACCAAGGAACTGATAGGTTCCTGTGGTACTTTTTCTGTCTTCCTTGCATCCAGCAAAATCTGCATTTGAGAAACCTGTTAATAGAAAATCTCTATTCTTAGGGTACCAAAGGCCTAGATTAGGTGTGCCCTTAAGATATCTCAAAATTCTTTTAGCTGTAGTATAATGAGATTCCTTAGGGCATGCTTGATACCTAGCACAGACACATGTTGCATACATGATGTCAGGTCTACTAGCAGTCAAGTATAATAGGGAGCCAATTATCCCTCTATACAAAGACTCATTAACAGGTTTCCCTGCTTCATCTTTGCATATAGGCATACTTGTTCCCATTGGAGTTTTCATTATAGAAGCTGAGTCCAAACCATACTTCTTAATCAACTCCTTGGTGAACTTAGACTGGGATATGGACAACCCACTCTCAGTTTGTCTAACTTGAAGTCCCAAGAAGAACTTCAGCTCACCCATACTGCTCATCTCAAACTTGCCTTGCATAAGTTTTGCAAACTTCCTACAAAGGCTATTTTCAGTAGAACCAAAGATAATGTCATCCACATATATCTTGACTAGTATAATCTTGCATTTTGATTCCCTATAGAATAGAGTTTTGTCTATCTTTCCTCTAGAGAATTTATTCTCAATGAGGAAGGTAGACAAGGTTTCATACCAAGCCCTTGGAGCTTGTTTCAAACCATATAGAGCTTTCCTAAGCCTATACACATAATCAGGAAAGTGTGAGTCTACAAAACCTGAGGGTTGTTCTACATAGACTTCTTCTTTTAAATCACCATTTAGAAATGTTGATTTCACATCCATTTGATATACTTTGAACCCTTGATATGCAGCATAGGCCAAGAACAGCCTTAGTGCCACCAGCCTTGCCACTGGAGCAAAGGTTTGATCAAAATCAATACCTTCCTCTTGCCTGTAGCCTTTTTCTACCGGTCTAGCCTTGTTCTTGACTATTGTGCCATTCTCATCAAGCTTGTTCCTGTAGATCCACTTAGTTTCTATTATGTTGTGATCCTTAGGTTTTGGCACAAGTTCCCAAACCTTACACCTTTTGAACTGACTGAGCTCTTCTTGCATTGCATCAATCCAGTTGGTGTCTTGCATGGCCTCTTCAATCTTCCTGGGTTCTATCTGAGATAGGAAGCTAGCACACAAAACTGTGTTCATGCTCCTGCTCCTTGTTATAACACCTTGACTTACATCACCAATGATCTGGTGAGCTGGATGATCCTTCAGGTGTCTCCTTACTGGAGGAATTCTGTCACCATTATAGCTATCTCCAGTCTCCTCATCTTGAAGCTCCACATTTTCTTCTTCACCAAGAGGGATTTGATCTCCCCCTAGATAGCTGGCATCTTTATCCTCATCCAGTTTAGCAGGAACATCTTCATTGATGGTCAGCTTGTCCAGCTTATTTGTTAGATCCGTAGGACTAACTGAAGAACTAGACAATTCACTGTTAATAAATATTGACTCATCAAATACAACATACACAGATTCTTCTACAACTTGAGTAGTCATATTGTAGATTATGTATGCTCTACTATGGTTTCTGTACCTAACAAATATCCCTTCTAGGGATTTGGCAGCAAACTTAGTTTGGTAGTATTTACCATTGTCTAGTACAAAACACCTACTACCAAAGATTCTGAAATAAGATATGTTTGGTTTTCTGCCTTTTAAAATCTGGTAGGGAGTCATCTTGTGTTTCTTGTTGATGGAGGCCCTATTGAGCACATGACATGCAGTATTTACTTCCTCAGCCCAGAAGTATTCATGGAGAGTAGTGTCATTCAGTAGAGTTCTACTGGCTTCAATTAGAGTCCTATTCTTTCTTTCAGCAACACTATTTTGTTGAGGAGTTCTAGGTGAAAAGAAATTTTTGGGTACATTGGAAAATGTGTACCTGATTTGGAGAAGACTCACTTAACTCAATGATATACATCAAGGTGTATTTGATGTTATTTTTAGTTTATATGTGCAGGTTAAGAATGTGCTAGAATGCAGGAAAAATATTCTAAGTCCATATGTCGACACCTGAGGAAGTTGTGTCGACACTTCAGTAAGATTGTGTCGACACTTGGAAATGGTTGTGTCGACACCTCAGTGAATTTGTGTTGACACCGGGAGGCAGTGTCGACACACAGAAATAATCAGTCGACATCAACTGTGTCGACACCGGGAGGCTGTGTCGACACACAGAGGCAGAGTCGACAACATCTGTGTCGACACCTGGAGGCAGTGTCGACACACGCTATGTTCTGAGTCTACATCAACTATGTCGACACACAGGACTTGTGTCGACACACAGCAGAGTCTAGACCAAGTTGATTGTTGATAAATGGTGAAGTGTTTGTATCGACACAAATAATCAGTGTCGACACATTCTCAAGTTGCAGAATCAAGAAGCTGTGTCGACATCAAGGCAGCTATGTCAACATCACCAAAGACTATGTCGACACTTAAGTCACTTGTGTCGACACATATTGAAAGATGGTCTCGACACTTTATGACAGACAGACTCGACGCTTTGCTGACAAAGACAAAGGCTCAAGATCTATTTGATGACTTGACAGCTGTGAGTTACAACGGGTTTACTAAAGCTGTCAGACTTGTCAGAAGTTAGTTATAAACTGGATCAGCCGGTTACCATGGATGATTTCTATAAATAGATGGATTCATAAGAAGGAAAAGAGGATAATAAGTATTGTAACAACTAACACCTATTGTGAGGGTGATCTCTGATCAAGAAAGTACAAGTAACAAAGAAGAAGATCTTCGTGTGAAGATCTAAGAAGACGTTCTGAAGTAGTTTACTATTCAGATTCTATCTAAGTTGAATTCAATCAAGAATTCAAAAGTATCTTCAATAGGTTTGGATAGAGAGAGATCCAGCTATTTGAAGTCAAGCAGGAGACATTCACAGGTCTCTCAAGAAGCAGATACTGAACTAATCTTTCAAGAAGATTCAGATCTATTTCTGAAGTCTAAGAAGGAAGCTGTCAGTCAGTTATATTCAAAGGAAATCAACCCAACTAAGTTCAGATTCAAGACGCTTTGAAGAAAGCTAAGATCAAGTTGATTTCAGCTATCAGCCTCTTCAAGAAGCTGATCAAGAAAGTTCTTATCCCTTCTCTCTCAACAGGGGTAAGAGATTACAAAATTCCTTATCAAATTCTATAGGATCTATTCATAGATCTGAGTTGTAAGCCTATTTTATAAAAGCTGAGTGTAGGAGATTTATTCTCTTAGTGGTAGGACTGTTTATGCCTGAGTTGTAGGAGAAGTTATTCTCTGAGTTGTTGGCCTTGTGGCAAGGCTGAGGTAAGGCTGTTTATGTCTGAGTTGAAGGAGAAGGTATTCTCTGAGTTGTAGACCTTGTGGCAAGGCTGAGGTAGGGCTTGTTAGCCTAAGTTATAGGAATCCTTCTGGATTCTGAGCTAAAGGAATAAGTTAGGCCGACTCTAGCATACTGCTAGATAGGTGAAGGGAGAAAGTGGATGTACCCAGACCTTGGGGAACCACTATAAATCTATGTGCAATCTGTGATGTGTGTATGATTGTGATTACTGTGCTGTGTTAGCTATAAAAATATCTGATTTATTCAAAGAACTGTAGTTATATTCCGCCTTAAGTTAAATCAAGGAAAAGTACCTATTCACCCCCCTCTAGGTGTTTAGGTAGTCTTGAAAGTAAAACTACCAAGTGGTATCAGAGGGAGGTTGCTCAAAGAAAGACTTAACAGTCTGAGTTAGATCCCTAAGGAAGAATCAAGAATCAAGAAAATGGGTTCTAGAGAGAATCACAAGGAATTAGGGTCAATGAAATTACCCATCTGCAGGAAAGAGATTTTTGGAATCTGGAAAGAAAGGGTTAGGTTGTTTATGGAGGCCTCTGACCCAAGGATATATATCACAGTAAAAGAAGGTCCATATATCCCAATGAATGTGTCTGTTCTAGATGCAAATCAAATAACTCCTAAAGATTTTTCTGAAATGACCAAGGATGAGATTATATTGGCAACTATGGATAAAATAGCTCAGAATATCATAGTGAGTGCCATAGATGATTCTACTTTCCAAAATTTGATTCACTGCAAAACCTCTAAGGAAATGTGGGACACTTTGATTGTCTACATGGAGGGTTCTAAAGAAGTTAGATAAGACAGAAAGTCTATGCTCAATTAAGAATATGAGAGTTTCAGACAAGGGAAGTCTGATAGCATATCTGAATGCTACAAGAAATTATACAGGATAGTGAATGAACTGATGTTCTATGGAAGGGTCTTCAGTACTTATGAGCTGAATGACAAATTCCTAAGATCCTTGACAAAGGATTGGGATACCAACATTTGTACCATTAGAGAAGTGGCCAAACTAGCAGACATTTCTCCTCCAACCTTATTTGGAAAGTTGTTATCATATGAAATGCAACTAATGGATAGGAAGGAGGAAGAAAGAAATACAAAAGGAGAGCATAGAGAAAAGTCAGTGGCCTTCAAGGTTGAAGCCACTAGAAAGAGTAGGAGGATGTCTCCATCACCTCCTAAGGAAGTTGCTGAAGTTATCTCAGAGAATTCAGACAATCAGAACTCAGATAGCAGTGATTCAGATGCAGATTTTGCTGTCTTTACAAGGCAGTTTCAGAGGTTATTAAAGAAGAAGCAGTGGAAGTCAAGGCCCTCCAAATCACAGCCAGTTGATGACTACTATCAAAAGAGAAAATCAGCAAGAAAGGAAAGGAGCGGGTCTAAGCCCAGCAAAGCTACAACATCAAAAATTGTTTGTTATTGCTGCAATAGGCCAGGACATGTGGTGGCTGAGTGTCCAGAAAAGAGGAAGGAGCCAGCAGACAGAAAGAAGACTCAACAAAAGGGCAAGAAGGAGAAATCCTTTGTTGCCAAGAAGGAGAAAAGTCTTACAGATCAATCCTCCTCAGAGTCAGAATCTGAAGCTGAAGCATACATTGGACTGTATGCAGCTAGTGAAGAAGAGGATTTTATGCAATTACTGGACTCCATCAATGAACAAGAAGACCATCAATGCATGGGACTGATGGCTGAATCAGAAGACAACAAGTGCCAGGATCAGCCTGGTCCCAGTAAGGTACAAAGTAATTCTAGAATTTCTGATTACGGTTCAGAGTCAGATTGATCTTCATCAAGTGATGAGGATGGATTAGAATCTGAAGGAGATATTCATCAGTTGATAGATGAATATGGGGACTTATTGTAGGAACTTAAGAAAAGCAAAACCTGGCCAAAAATCAGGCTAAGTAAATTGCAGATCTTAAGATGACTGCATCTAGTTTAGAGAAAGAATTGGATCAACAAATGAATGAGGTTGCCAAGCTGAAAACTATTATTGTTATTCAGATGGGTACAATCACATATAAAAATGATCTAATTAAAGGTCTGAAAGTCAGACTTCAAGTAGAGAAAGATTTGGTGGCTAGTTACTCTAAGCCAAAATCAGTCTTACCCTTAATAGATGAGTTTGTGGCTCAAAAGGGTAAGGAAGGAATAGGCTTTAAAGGTAATACCAGGGCTGCCCATTTCAAGAGAAAAGGCAAAGCACCAGTTCAGCCATTGAATTTTAAAGTCCATGTAGTTTTTAGAAAGGTGCATGAGCCTTCTAATAAGTATGATCTTGAAAACATTCATGGTCATAATAAGACTGATGTTCTGAATAACAAGGGTGTTAATGCCAATAAGTCAGCCCATGTTCATAAACCCCATGGTTATAAGAAATCAGTGGGTGTAGCTGCAGCAGCACCAGCACAGAACAGAAAGTTTTCTGCCAAAAATGTATCTAGACCTAGATACAACAAGTATGAATGCTGGTGTTGTGGAAAGACAGGCCATTTTGCCTTAGAATGCTGGCATAACATAAGTGTCAGGAAGAACAACAGTCTATCAATTAGAAGAGCTGTTGGTAGTTTTGATATGAATGGTGCTAACTTGAACCAAGGACCCAAGACTTACTTGGGTTCTAAGGGAAAGTAATTCTGTATTGCAGGAAAGTCCAAGTTTCCATGCCCCTATATAATACTTGGACAGTGGATGTTCCAGGCACATGACTGGAACAAAGGGGCTACTGAAGGAGTACACACCTATCAAGGATGGGCCTAAAGTAATCTTTGGTGGATCTGAAAGAGGAATCATCAAAGGATTTGGTAACATATCTTCCAACCAAATTACCATCACTCAAGTGGCTTATGTAAAAGGTTTGAAACACAACCTGATAAGCATAAGTCAGCTGAGTGATCTAGGATATGACATTTCATTTGTTAAGAATGAATGTCATATCAAAAGGTCAAGTGATCAAAAGATCATTTTGACAGGATATAGAAAGAGAAATGTTTATTGTCTTGATTTTGGGTGTGAGAACAAAGGTTCTCCTATTTGTCTTGTAGCTGATGAGAAAGCATCTCGTTGTGTCAAATGGCACAAGAAGCTGGCTCATCTTAACTACAATACAATTGGCCAACTCTTTAGTGAAGAGTTAGTGAGGAATGATCCTCAAGTTAAGTGTATAAAGGAAGGGATATGTTCAGCT